>QPKB01000005.1:34387499-34463220 GCA_003546025.1 Camphora micrantha | reverse complement strand
TTCACAACTTGCTTAGCTTTGATAGGTATATCCTTTTCAAGTTCTATTTTTAAGTATGTGTGATTTGTTCCTTAACTTCAATCAAATCTATTTTTGTGTTTTACACTTTCAAAAAGCTTTAAGCATACATTCATTGAGCTTCATTTTTAAATTGATTGAAGTAAACATTCATACACCTTGAGCACACACATTTGCTAATTGTATGTGTATGTTTGTATCTTGATTTTCACTTTTATATCCGCCTAATTAAGAGGCATCGTATTGAGCTATATTGTATCTGCATTAAGTGTATTTAGACACTACTTAGAGAGATAACCAACCTTTTGGTTGAAGAGGTTATTGCTTAGCTTAAGAAAAGCATAGTGTAAAAGGTTATTGCTTAGCCTTAGAAAGCATATTGTAAAAGTTATTGCTTAGCCTATTGAAAAGCATAAATAGTGGAAATCCGGTGAGGTGTTGGATCACAAGCCGGTAGTGGATGTAGGCATTGAGGCCGAACCACTATAAATCCTTGTGTTATGGTGAATGTTTGTGATGATTGCTTTTGTTATCTTCCACGCTTTAGTTCTATATCATCACTTATGACTAATTGATTTTAAGAAATTAGAATTTGGCATAATTGGTTACTTAATAGAAGCTCACCCTATTCACCTCCCCTCTAGGGTTCGGATCCATGGACTTACACATAGGGGTTAAATACTTCAAATAAAATGGAAAGGTCCTAGGCCTAGGCGCCTACTGAAACAGGCCTGACAAGGCCTGGGCCCGCTCGAGCGGAGGTGGGTCCGCTCCATCCAGAGACTGGTAAGCTCGAGCGGCCCAGTTTCTGTGCTAGGTCCGGTTCAAGAATTATGCATTGTTCCTCCTTTTCTTTGGTTCCATTTCCTTCCTTCTTCCTCTATCATTTCCAGTTTCTTTCGCATTCATTTCAAGCCTTTCTTAACGTTGAGAATTCCCATTCAACCATAAACATTATTTACATTCAAATTCCCCAAATCAATTTCAGCATATTGTATGACATTAAAAATCCAAGATTCTGAAGAAATCTGAACTCATTTGTTTATACAAATCCTGCAGAAATCTGAACCCATTTGTTTATAAAAATCCTACTAAAATTTGAACTCATTTGTACATCAAAATCCTGCAGAAATCTGAACCCATTTGTATATAAAAATCCTGCTGAAATCTGAACTCATTAGTACATTAAAATCCTACAAAAATCTGAACCATTTGTATATAAAAATCCTGCTGAAATTTGAACTCATTAGTACATCAAAATCCTGCAGAAATCAAGCATGAACTAAACAATAAAAACCCTTCTAAAATCAGACTTTACATAGCCAAAATAAACAATAGAATGCAATAACAATTTCAAATTATAATTTTTAAGAAAGACAAGGTTCAGATTGCATGTATTCTAAGATCTGGTTATTCACTTGCCTCAACTCCAAAAATATCCACAATCTACACCTAGAACACTGAACTCAGCTGCACCAAATCTACACCAAAAAGCCCTAAGAAAAACACACAAAAAATAGCACCAAATTTGAAATTAGAAAGAGCTCTCAAAGAACCCTTTTGCATGCATGAAGAGTTCAAAAGGGTCCATTAAAACCAAAAATTTGAAAAGAAGTCATTGCTAACCTTTTAAGAGCTCTAGACAAGAAGAAGAGATGGGTTCCAGCTGAAATTCCTCAAAAATGGTATCTTTAAAAAGCTTGAGATGAAGAGAAGGGATTTGTGAAATCAAATCTTTAAATAGCACTTGTTGACACAAAAAATGTCACAATGTCCCTTCAACACCAAAAGCTACATGGAGCCACATCCTGCCATAAATAGGAAGGCGCCACTTCAAGCACCAGATCTTGTCAGAATCAAACAAAAACTGCAAGATCCTTCGAAGCAGCCAAAAGAGGGGTACACATGAAGTTTCGGGCCATTTCGACGTCATTTGGCCTAACTTCACTCCTCCAACAACCAGACAGGAGCTCCCGGCAGCGACAGTGTCGAAGACTTCAAAACTTCAATCAGAGCCTACGGATGGTCTCAGAATACCTCCAAAAGGCCCCATGCCAAATTTCAAGTCAAACGGACAACGTTTGACCCTTCATCAACTCTCGGGAAGCAAAAACAGGCCTACCGGCGGCGGAGCACCCCGGAATCATGGCATCCAAGTTGGAGCTAATGGATCATCTCAAAATGACTCCAATAGGTCCCCTGTCAAGTTTTAGGTCAAACGGACATCGTTTGGCTTAGTTTCAAAGCTCGGCATTTTCCTCGAGGTGAAATCAAGGCAAGCATTTACGGGACCCCAAAAGGCTTCAAAACTCAAACCAAAGCCCATGGTTGGTCTTACTTACTACTCAGGAGGCTCCCTGTCAAATTTAAGGTTAATCGGACATCGGTTGACCACAGGTCAAAGCTCGGCATTTCTCTCATGGTGAAATTAAGGCAAGCATTTGCGGAACCCCGAACGGCTTCAAAACTCAAACCAAAGCCTATGGTTGGTCATATCTACTGTTCAAGAAGCTCCACGTCAAATTTCAGGTCATTCCGACATCGTTTGACCTAGTTTCAATGCTTGACAAAAAATCGGCAATACCGCACAACAAAGTCTTCGGCTTTCCAGAAAAATAGGAAACTTTGTGCTCCGATTTGCGTGGCTTCTCATCGGGTTTTCTTCAAGAGAATCAGGCCAATAAATGACGGGAAATGTCAGGAAAAATACAGAAGAAAAAAGAATGAAAAAAGATCGAAAAACGGCAAAGAAAAGGCAACCGAACTGCGGCCGAAAAATGGGCCCAAGGCCCATGGTCGCCGGCGACCTTGGCCCATGGTCGCCGGCGACCATGGCCCAAGGTCGCCAGCCCCATGGTCGCTGGCGACCATGGAGTTCCGGCGACCCAAAAGTCGCCGGAAGACCCCTTTTTCGGGTCCTTTTCGCGTTTCGAGTTGATTGGCCCCTGTGATTTTTCCAAAATCTGATTTTTCGTGCATGAAATCCGTCGATCTTCGTCAACATCACGGATTCGCCGCCAAAATCATTGGATGATCATTAGATGCCTCGAAATCGCCAACCGACCGAGAAAGAAAGCACACTTTCCGCTCGTCCGATCGTGAAATCGACAGGACAGATGTTACCGGCACGTTGACATTAATCAATGTCTGAAATTGCATCGCCATCCGACATCAAACAACATGAGGATCCACCGGCGGTCATCGCAAGAAGAATTCCAAAAGACGCGGCGCAGCCCGCGACTTTTCAAGCAACTTGGCGCCCAATTAATGAGGTTAAATGACCCATTTTATGACAAGTTAATGCGGTCATTAACTCATTATTTTGGATGACCCAATCAAAAGCAAACAAATGAGAGTTACAAGTCAAATGATTTATGGCATTAAAGCCATGACACTCCTCCCATGATGGAGATTAAAGGCAATTAAAAGCTCATTATTCTCCATCAGCCAATCAGATTCAAGGAAAAATGAGTTACAAAACAAATAATTTAAAACTTGTAACTCCTCCCATTATGAGCATTAATGCATTCAATGCTCATAAACCCTCCTAAATGGCTACCAAAGGCCTATAAATAGGAGGGCATTCCAAAGGGAAAAACCAAGAAGGAAAAAGAAGAAAAAAAGAAAAAGAAATCCAGAGAAATCGCCAGAGAAATTCACTCGAAGTCCAGAGAACTGCCTAGAAAATTCAGAACTCCTGCAACTCTGCTGCAAGACCACCAAAAGGTGATTGAAGCACCCTTGGGGGGCCACCCCCCCAAGGACCTCCCTTCTTCTACCAACATGGCTAAAACGTGGCTTTTCAGCCCGTTTACTTAGCTTTTTATCGGATATAAGACCTTCTCTTGGTCTTTGTCCTTTAAAAATTTGAGGTTAAAAAGCCAAACCAAGAATCCAAGAATCATGTTCTCATCTGCATGGACGACGGAGGAGCCCATACATGACTCGCGATTGTCGATCTGAACATGTCCCCACAATCGAATGAGAAGTCAGATTCCTTTTCTTGATTTCTATTGTACTTTATTTTTCTTTTAGAGACAAAAGTCAGAACTCTTGTCTTTCATAATGGATAAGACTTGTAAATCGCCTTTCACGGCATATAAAAAAAAAACCCTTTTGTCTTTTTTCTTAAAATATGTGTGCAATGGGAAACTAGAAAAAGTTTCATTTCCCCTTTCTACTTGTGAAGGTGGATCTTCGGATCACCGTTTCTAAATTCCAAGTAGAAAAGTGAAATTGGCATACCTGTACAAAAAGAAAGAAAGATGTTGATACCCTTTACTTTTTTTCTCCTCCCCTCCGCCGTACCCCGAAAGACCCGGGGCGGAGGCAGCGGGAGAGAGGGAAGAATCGGGTCCATCAAGCCGGCATACCCGGTGGGACAAGGTCGCCGTTGCTTCCTTGCGATTTTTGAAATTTTGCAAGTATCAACGAGGTGTTGCTTCCTTGCGATTTTGAGGTTTTGGAAGTATCGAATGGAGTTCGCATCCTTCCAATGGGTTTTGCGAGTATTGACTTGACATCGCTTTCCCGATGTTTGTTTTTAGACACGAGGGTCGTAAATTTTGACCTAAATCCATTTTTGGCGGTAAAAGGTAAGGCGAACTAGGGTGGAAATTCCTAAGTCCTGATTTTTATTTCAAACCAAGAATTTTGGGTTCAAGGATCAAAAATTTTGGTTAAGTTTGGGAAGAGGCTCCTAAACTTAGATTTTCGGATTTTGATTTTCTGATGACAGTAAGCATTGTTTTGAAAGTTCAACATAAAGGTGAAAATTCGGCTTTGGCCTTGCAGGTGTCGCTCTGACCCAGTGGAGGAAGTCTTCAAGGGTAGTACCGCTTCAAGAACTTGCCGTTGATGGGCAGCATACACCTATCACCTTCCATGTTTAGAAGTGCGTATGCGCCATTGGAGAAGACTTTGTCGATGACGAAGGGTCCCTCCCATTTTGGTTCAAATTTGCCTTTGGATTTGTGAGCGAAAACCATCGGCCTTTTTACCGCAAGAACCAAGTCACCCTTTTTGTGGGCGAGTTGCCTGACCTTTTTGTCAAAAGATCCAGCCATGCGTGCTTGGTAGAGCTCAATGCTTTGGAGTGCCTCGAGCCGTCTCTCATCGAGATTGTCCAGCTCTTGGAGTCTTAATTTGACATTGCTTTCTTGCGTCATGTCATTTTGTAGAGATACCCTTAAGGAAGGAATTTGTACCTCTAAAGGGACAACAGCTTCGCATCCATAGACCAAGGAGAATGGCGTGCTATGGGTCGGTCCTCGAACGGTGGTTCGGTAGGCCCACAAAGCTTCGGATAGTTTGTCGCCCCAGTCCCTTTTGTGGCTAGAGACCATTTTCTTGAGAATTTTGCAGAGTGTCTTGTTGAAGGCCTCTGCCAGTCCATTCGCCGCCGGATTGTACGGAGTTGAAGGACAACTTTGGATTTTGTATTTGTCGCAGAACCTGTAGAATCTGTGATCACGGAATTGTGGTCCGTTATCATGGACGAATCTTTTAGGTATGCCGAAGCGACAAATGATGTTGGTGCGCAAGAACTAAAGGACTGATGAGGTTTTCATTTCATTGAGCGCAAAAGCTTCTGACCACTTGGAGAAATAATCCGTAGCGGCGAAGATGAAGCGATGACCTTTGCTTGACGGAGGGGAGACAGGACCTACGATGTCCATACCCCAGGCTTCGAAAGGCCATGAAATTGCTGTAGGATGTAGCCATTCTGGAGGCATGTGGATATAGTCTCCATGAACTTGGCATTGTTGGCAGCGTTTAGCTAATTGCATTGCGTCAGCTACCATGGTAGGCCAATAATAACCTAACCTTTTTATCTGATCGTAGAGATTTGGACCAGGCTTGACGGACCCGATTCTTCCCTCTCTCCCGCTGCCTCCGCCCCGGGTCTTTCGGGGTACGGCGGAGGGGAGGAGAAAAAAAGTAAAGGGTATCAACATCTTTCTTTCTTTTTGTACGGTATGCCAATTTTACTTTTCCACTTGGAATTTAGAAACGGTGATCCGAAGATCCACCTTCACAAGTAGAAAGGGGAAATGAAACTTTTTCTAGTTTCCCATTGCACATATATTTTAAGAAAAGAGACAAAAGGGTTTTTTTTTTATATGCCGTGAAAGGCGATTTCATTTGTTGCCGTGAAAGGCGATTTACAAGTCTTATCCATTATGAAAGACAAGAGTTGTGATTTTTGTCTCTAAAAGAAAAATAAAGTACAATAGAAATCAAGAAAAGGAATCTGACTTCTCATTCGATTGTGGGGACACGTTCAGATCGACGGTCGCGAGTCATGTATGGGCTCCTCCGTCGTCTATGCAGATGAGAACATGATTCTTGGATTCTTGGCTTGGCTTTTTAACCTCAGATTTTTAAAGGACAAAGACCAAGAGAAGGTCTTATATCCGATAAAAAGCTAAGTAAACGGGCTAAAAAGCCACGTTTTAGCCATGTTGGTAGAAGAAGGGAGGTCCTTGGGGGGGTGGCCCCCCAAGGGTGCTTCAATAACCTTTTGGTGGTCTTGTAGCAGAGTTGCAGGAGTTCTGGATTTTCTAGGCAGTTCTCTGGACTTCGAGTGAATTTCTCTGGCGATTTCTCTGGATTTCTTTTTCTTTTTTTTCTTCTTTTTCCTTCTTGGTTTTTCCCTTTGGAATGCCCTCCTATTTATAGGCCTTTGGTAGCCATTTAGGAGGGTTTATGAGCATTGAATGTATTAATGCTCATAATGGGAGGAGTTACAAGTTTTAAATTATTTGTTTTGTAACTCCCTTTTCCTTGAATCTGATTGGCTGATGGAGAATAATGAGCTTTTAATTGCCATTAATCTCCATCATGGGAGGAGTGTCATGGCTTTAATGCCATAAATCATTTGACTTGTAACTCTCATTTGTTTGCTTTTGATTGGGTCATCCAAAATAATGAGTTAATGACCGCATTAACTTGTCATAAAATGGGTCATTTAACCTCATTAATTGGTCGCCAAGTTGCTTGAAGAGTCGCGGGCCGCGCCGCGTCTTTTGGAATTCTTCTTGCGATGACCGCCGGTGGATCCACATGTTGTTTGATGTCGGATGGTGATGCGATTTCAGACATTGATTAATGTCAACATGCCGGTAACATTTGTCCTGTCGATTTCACGATCGGGCGGGCGGAAAGTGTGCTTTCTTTGTCGGCCGGTTGGCGATTTCGAGGCATCTAATGATCATCCAATGATTTTGGCGGCGAATCCGTGATGTTGACGAAGATCGACGGATTTCATGCACGAAAAATCAGATTTTTAAAAAATCACAGGGGCCAATCAACTCGAAACGCGAAAAGGACCCGAAAAAGGGGTCTTCCGGCGACTTTTGGGTCGCCGGAACTCCATGGTCGCCGGCGACCATGGGCCAAGGTCGCCGGCGACCATGGGCCTTGGGCCCATTTTTCGGCCGCCGTTCGGTCGCCTTTTCTTCGTCGTTTTTCGATCTTTTTTCATTCTTTTTTCTTCTGTATTTTTCCTGACATTTACCGTCATTTATTGGCCTGATTCTCTTGAAGAAAACCCGATGAGAAGCCATGCAAATCGGAGCACAAAGTTTCCTATTTTTCTGGAAAGCCGAAGACTTTGTTGTGCGGTATTGCCGATTTTTTGTCAAGCATTGAAACTAGGCCAAACGATGTCGGAATGATCTGAAATTTGACGTGGAGCTTCTTGAACAGTAGATAGGACCAACCATAGGCTTTGGTTTGAGTTTTGAAGCCGTTCGGGGTTCTGCAAATGCTTGCCTTAATTTCGCCATGAGAGAAATGCCGAGCTTTGACCTGTGGTCAACCGTTGTCCGATTAACCTTAAATTTGACAGGGAGCCTCCTGAGTAGTAAGTAAGACCAACCATGGGCTTTGGTTTGAGTTTTGAAGCCTTTTGGGGTCCCGCAAATGCTCACCTTGATTTCACCTCGAGGAAAATGCTGAGCTTTGAAACTAGGCCAAACGATGTCCGTTTGACCTAAAACTTGACAGGGGACCTATTGGAGTCATTTTGAGATGATCCATTAGCTCCAATTTGGATGCCAGGATTCCGGGGTGCTCCGCCGCCGGTAGGCCTGTTTTTGCTTCCCGAGAGTTGATGAAGGGTCAAACGTTGTCCGTTTGACTTGAAATTTGGCATGGGACCTTTTGGAGGTATTCTGAGACCATCCGTAGGCTCTAATTGAAGTTTTGAAGTCTTCGACACTGTCGCTGCCCGGGAGCTCCTGTCTGGCTGTCGGAGGAGTGAAGTTAGGCCAAATGACGTCGAAATGGCCCGAAACTTCATGTGTACCCCTCTTTTGGCTGCTTTGAAGGATCTTGCAGTTTTTGTTTGATTCTGACAAGATCTGGTGCTTGAAGTGGCGCCTTCCTATTTATGGCAGGATGTGGCTCCATGTAGCTTTTGGTGTTGAAGGGATATAGTGATATTTTTGGTGTCAACAGCACTCAAGAAATATACATGCAAGAGGAGAGAAGGGGCTGAAAATGGAGGAGAAAAAAAACACTTAGGTTCAGCTGTGTTGCAGGAAAAATGAAATGAAGGTGAAGAAGGCCTTCAACGTGGGTTTTATTTCCGTTTTAAGTGAGGAAGGTGGTGGGCCCCATGGGCCCCAAATCTTCAAGTGGCTGGATCAATCATTTGTGGGTCCTGAATGAAAACGACCAAGAAGACAAAGTTGATCGTCGAAATATCTAGTTTCCAAAAAGTATATTTTCCTCATGATTTGCAAATTTCAAAATTTATGCACAAATTTGGTGTGAAAAGTCTTTTTTGCCCTTTTTCTCCAAAAACGCGATTTCTGAGTTTCAAGTTCAAACGAACAAAATATGAAAGTTGTTAAGATCAATAAAACAAATCGAGAGGAGTAAAAATTAGAATTTTTAAAATAAAAGAATAAATTCCCTCGCGAACACAAATCACATGGGCCACCACTAGCCGGGTCAAAACATACCCGCGACTCTCAAAATTCTCCAATGCTATGAAAAATCTAACCAAACTCACAAACGAAGCCAAACCACCTCTAATCTCACTCAAAAAGCTAATCCACAACTAAGACAACATTAAACATGAGAATTAGGGGTCAGGGTCTTACAAACTACCCATCCCTTCCTCAACCCTGTGTTAGGGATTTTGTATTTGCAATTTGATGGATGCATTATCATTCAAGCATCATTTGATTTGCACACATATGCATTGATTTGAGAAATCTTGAAATCCTGTTTTATACATGCATTGTTTTTAAGAGTTGTAAAAGTATTGATTTATGCATGTTTTGGTTTTTAATCTTGGATGCATTTGTTTTTTTAAAAGAAGTTTTATAAATCAAGCTAGCCAATGGTTTTAAAAGTTTCAAATCATTTTTGGCTTTGTATGTTTCATGATTTTAAAAGAACTTAGATTGAATTAAAATCATGATTCCAAGCTTGATTTGATGGCCCAAAAGTCCCCACAAGAAAGTTTCTTTAAAATAAAAAACTCTCTTTAAACGGATTTTCGGTTAGCTTGTGACATGAACAGTAACTTCACTATTCACTATTCACTGTTCACTAGCCGTTTGAACAGTAATACTATTCACTGTTCACTGTTCACTAGCCGTTTGAACAGTAACACTATTCACTGTTCACTAGCCGTTTGAACAGTAACACTATTCACTGTTCACTAGCCGTTGGGCATTTTTTTGCTATAAAAAGTGGTTCATTCCTTTGAAAAAATGGATGATCAAGAGGCCATCCTTGAGGGGTTTTGAGGCCAATCAAAGGGAAATGGATTAAGGGATGAAAGGGATCATTAGGAAAGCTAAAGCTTGGATTAATGAGTTAATTCACCAAGTAAGCTCTACTTTCCTTAACCATATGTTGTCATGTTTTGTTTTATTTTTGGTAAATCTTTTGTAGCATGATATACTATGTTTTGTTGCATCCTTAACATGTTTATGTTTTGAATTGATTCATTGTTTTGGATGCATCACCATTGATTCAATCCAAGTAATACTTGAATTGGTAAATCTAAGTAGATCATGTTAATGGAAAAATCTTTGAAATTATATGTAACATGATTCATATACTTGGTTGAATCTTTGGTTGTTGTTTTTCATCACAAGAAAATCTCTTTCAAATATATCTTATGTTTTGGATTCAACAACTTCACAAATCATATGTAACTTTGTTTTAAAGTTTCACAACTTGCTTTGCATTGATTGGTATATCATATTCAAGTTGTATTTATAATTACATATGATTTGTCCCCTAATTTCAATCAAATCTATTTTTATGTTTTATGAGCTACATTGTTGATTTGATTGACATCCCTATGCATCACATGTTTAGAGCTAATTAATTTCATACAACTTGTGAATCTTTGATATCATTAACAAGTTGTTACTTTTAACATGTGACTTGCATTCTTTCCTCAATCATAAATGTTTTTATGAGCTAAAACTTTCAAAAGCCTTAGGCTTACATTTATGAACTTTCATTTTCAAAATGATTGAGGACATCACACACACACATCATGTGCTTTCATCTTTGCATTCATAGTGTGTGTGTGTGTATTAGATTTTCATTTTCATATCCGCCTAATTAAGAGGCATATTAATTGAGCTTTAATTGTAATCTCTTAAAGTGTTTGTGTAAACACTTCCTTGAGAGAAATCTTTTTATTGTAAAGGTTATTGCTTAGCCTAAGAAAAGCATTGTGTAAAGGTTATTGCTTAGCCTAGAAAAGCATCTTGTATAGGTTGTTGTTTAGCCTAGAAAAACAACATTGTTAGGTTATTGCTTATCCTTGGAAAGCATATTGTAGAGGTTATTGCTTAGCCTTTTTCAAAAGCATAGATAGTGGAAATCCGGTGGGGTGTTGTGACACAAGCCGGTAGTGGATGTAGGCATTGAGGCCGAACCACTATAAATCCTTGTGTGATGGTGCTTGCTTTGTGGTGATTGTTTTTATTAAGCTTCCGCATTTTATTTGTAATCACCACTTGTGACTAGTTGATTGTTAAGAAGTTAAAATTGGTTAAAATTGGTCATAAATGAAGCTCACCCTATTCACCCCCCTCTAGGGTTCGGATCCCCGGACTTACACCCTGGACTGCCATCTACTATCTCTCCTAAACCAGAACGCCTTCCAACTCCCGTCGGAAAGAACGCAGGCATGGTCCGAACACCTAGATAAGACCAAGTTTTGTGCTTACCATAGGGCCGGGACATGACCTCACCTAGTGCTACATGGTCAGGGACCTGATCTATGACCTCAATGACGAAGGTAGAATCGATTGGAGCAATAATAGGCCAGTAGATGTGAATGACCCACGAAATGCCCCTCCAAATCGAAACTTGATGCGAATTCTGCAAGTATATGGTTGTCTCAAGTAATATAGACTATGGAAGTCTGAATATCGTTCCCACGACGATCGTTACAAGGAAAATAACAATGATCAATGAGAAAGGAGTATCAACTCAAATATAGTTAACAAATGCAAATGGAGATAACAAAAACAATGGAGACAAGAAACAAGATAATAACAAAGAAAATAAAAAATGCAAACTAAAAGAAAAAAAAACTAGATAACACAGAGATGTTAGTAAAAATAGAAGAACTCGAGTGAGAACAAACCAAGAACAAGGTTAGTAACAAGTTAGTAACAAAGTTAGTGACAAAAAAAAAAAAAAAAAGACAACAAGGTTAAAAACAAGAACAAAGGGGCAATGTTAGATAGATCAAGTGACTGTGTGAAAATAACAAGTGAAAGATAGAAAATGAGTGGATGGAGATAAAAAAAAAAAAATGTGCTAAAGTAGTGTAAAATCAAAGGTGGAATTGATGGTGTGGATAGAGAAATGGATTGTGAGAATTAAAATAAGTGAATAAATGTGCGGGAATATGAATAGAATCTAACTAAAGTAAGTAAAATATGTAACAAGCAATACTAATGGATAGATTGAACTATCTAAAAGCCACTAAGTAACACTAATTCAACACTAATGCTCTTCTCTTTTCCCAGACAAATACTCAAATCTAATGACAAATCAATGATTAGATTTGGAAAATATAACTTTAAAGCTCTAAGATAGAAATTAGCAATCTAATAGCTAAGACTTTCTTCCCTTCATAAAAGAAAAGATTCCTAATGACAATCTATCAAAAGTAAGTATAAACCATCAAAAGATGTTAACTCCTAAGCATGATTTATCAAACCTAAGCATAGAAAGTAAAAATAATGCTAAGATAGAAAATAAGCATGGAAGGTTGCACATTGCAATAAGAAAAATCTATTCCAGCACGTTAAGCACATAAACAAATGGAATTAAGAGCATAAGCAAAAGGAATAGCATTAACTTAGCTTCATCTAGAAGATCCAATTAAAGGGATTATCCACCCATTGGAGAAGACAAAGCTTTCATTCCAAAGCTTCAATTTTTACAAAGTTTTCCTCACTTTGTCTCTACAATTGCTCTCAATTACATGAATAGCTTAAGTAAAGAGGAGGAGGCTCTCCTTGCTTGTATCTTTAATGCCTAGAGCTCCGTTCCTTATATAAAAACATTTGCCTTACTCTCTTTTGGTTTCTTTGTAATGTGAGACTTCACAAAAATGGAAATATGAATATATGAATGTGATTCTTGTGTTAGAAAATAGTTCCCAAAATGATGTGTGATTTTGACCCCTGAAACATCCGAATTGGGAAAAATGTTGTATAATATGATTTTTAGATCTTAGAACAGGCTTTCCAATTCTTCTAAGATCACCTCAATCTTACACCTAAATAAAAAGATATGGTCAAAATACCAATCCAGGTCTTTCATTTTTCTTTTTATTATTGGCCTAACTTTGTCATTTCTTCATCCAATTGTCTTTCAAACTTATCCTTACTCTCTTTAGCACTTGAATCTCAACTTCAATCTTCAAATTAATCTTCAATTAACACCTACAAATAGAAATTAACATAATTGAGAGTATTTTCGAACATATTTTGTATGGAAGCCATTGGAACTCATATAAATGCATACAAATGACCATCTAGAATGGAAAGATATGAGCAAAGCATGATGGGGAGGAAATTTATGATTTTTATGCTAAAAATAGTATTTTGAGTTCTTTTATCTTTGAAAACTCAAAATAATGCTATGAAAGTGTATCATTTGTGAATTCATCACACCCCCAAACCTACATTTTCTTAGTCCCGAGCAAAATAAAAGAAAACTAACTATATGCAGGAAATGATAAAAAATCATAACTCACTTTTGTAGGAATCACGGCTACGCTTAGCTTGTGCGACAAGCTATTTAAACCCCTAAGTTTTCCCTAGTGGACGAGTTTTTTCTCATGAGGGTTTTCAGCGAATAAATCCCATAAAATTATTTTTATTTATATCCTCGGGTTTTTAGCAAGCTAATAAAAATGAGAGCAAGTTTAGAACACTATCCAATTGCTAAAAATCTTTCAATGATGCTCAAGTCCCGGAGTGCATTTGAGTGAGTTTAGCCAACACTTGTACAGTTTTGGGTTATGAGAAAACACAAATTTGATCACCTTCTAAATCTATTTGTTTTAACTTCAGCCTCACAGCCATACTCTTGGAAATAAAATCGGGTACGTAGATTTCTTGACTTAGCACTCTATATGTGAGTATTGATAAGGCAAAAGGACTCACATATCTTTTGAGAATGAAGAATTTTTGGAGAATTTATCTCATGGAAAGAATAACCATTTAACTAAGGGTGAAAATGCTCACTCAACTTCTCACTTGTTTAACATCCTAACTTTTCCTGAAATCCAATAGGTCTTTTATTGGTTGTAATGGGGTTCGGGGAAAGGGTTTGGTAAAAATATGGAAAATGAGATTTTAGGGTTTCTGAGAAGGTAAGGTCTTTAGTTTTCTTTGAAGAATTTTTCTATGATTCGTCTTCACTTTTTCTTTTTTTCTTTTTTTTTTCAACTTTTATTTTTTCTTTTGTTCTTTTCTTTTCTTTTTCCTTCTTTTTTTTTTTCTTCTTTTTTCGAGAAGACTTTTTCCTTGGATAGATCATTTGAAGTATCAACAATGCACACTTCCTTCTTTCTTCATCTTCTCCTTACACTTCTCAAAAACAATGGGTACGTTGAAGGCTTGTTATTTGGATGGAGAGGCTTTGGGAATTTTTAAGGAAAAATGCATAAAGGATAAAGGTTCAAAAAGGATTACTATGGAAATGTTTTTATGGGTAGGTTTTTAATGGCCATGGGGTTTTAATTTTAGATTGCCTATCATCACTTTACCAGGTTTAGAAAGGCGCTCACAAGCTACAAGTCAAGGTTAGCTCGCAATTTTGATGACACCCTTGATGGTTGGATAGAAATAGGCACTAATGAGATAAAATAAATGTGCCAAAAACTACGAGTTTGAGTAGCTCTTCATTCTACTCAGAATTAGCACAGAAGAGTTCTTACCCCAGAGGAATAGAAAGGCTCTACGAGTTTGTCAGGGTCACTCAGATGTGCCCACTCTTCACTTGGACTACACTCATTTGGCTCAATGTGCAAGAATTTTTCCATGACTTGATTTTGGGACACTCTTTTTAGGATTTAGATAATATGGTAAACTAAGTTTTCAAAAGTTATTAACAAGATAAAATACCATGGAAAAAAAAATTTGTTTTTTTCTTTTTTACTAAATATTTGCAAATACTTGTGTGCAATGTAGTGCCACACCCCCAAACCTAAACCGAACATTGTCCTCAATGATAAATGGACAAATAAAAATAAATAAATAAAAAATGGAACGCCTAACCATGGGTTGATGCAAAAAATGAAAATTGGGTTGCCTACCAACCAGTGCTAAGTTTCACGTTGTCAACCCAAAGTGACCCTGAAAATTACTTACAAAACATACACGGGGTCCTGAAGAAAGGTCTCTTCGACATTCTTGTCCTTAAGCTCCAGAAAAGGTTTCAACCTCTGACCATTGACTTTAAAAACATCCCCATTCTTGAGGTTCTCAATCTCAACTACCCCCTGAAAATAGACAGTGCACACAATGAAGGGTCCGGTCCAGAGGGATCTCAAATTTCCTAGTACGAGATGCAGACAAGAATTATACAGAAGAAATTTCATGGCTGGTTCAAAGGATTTCCTAAAAATATATTAATTGTGGTTTTTCTTCATCCGATCCTTATAAATATTAGCATTCTCGTAGGCATCATTTTTAAGTTCCTTTAGCTCATTGAGATGTAACTTGCGTAGGTTATAGGCCTTAGGTAAATCAAAATTGAACATTTTGATGACCTAGTAGGCACTATGCTCCAATTCTACCAGCAGATGACATACTTTCCCAAAGACCAATCGATATGGAGACATTCCGATCGGGGTCTTATAGGTAGTCCGATAAGCCCATAAAGCATCTGTCAATCTTGAAGGCCAGTCTTTTCTGGTAGGACTGACTGTCTTTTCCAAACTTTTCTTTATTTGCCTATTGGACACTTCCACCTGTCCGCTAGTCTGTGGGTGATATAGAGTAGCAACCTTATGAGTGATAGCATATTTTTTCATCAGATTCTCGAATGTGCTATTACAAAAATGACTCTCACCATCACTGATAATGGCCTTCGGGGTACCAAATCTAGAAAAGATGTTTTCTCTAATAAATTTGATAACCACATGATGATCATTCGTTCTGATTGGAATCGCCTCTATCCATTTGGAGACATAATATATAGCAAACAAAATGTATAAGTTACTGAAGGAACTCGGAAATGGACCCATGAAGTCTATGCCCCAAACATAAAAAAATTTGCACCAAAAGCATTGGATTTAAGGGCATCATGTTCCTTCATGTAGTTCTGCTTAATTCTGGCAACACTCACAGTGCAAACAAAACGTGTGACAATCCTTCAAAAAGGTAGGCCAGTAAAATCCGCACTGCAACACCTTTGCAGTGGTCTTCATAGAACTAAAATGCCCACCACAGGCGTGGTCATGGCAGAAGGATATCACACTTAAATAGACCTCTTCCGGAATGCATCTCCTAATGATCTGGTCTGGACAGTACTTGAACACGTATGGGTCATCAAAGAGGAAATGCTTAGCCTCAGACAAAAACTTAGACCTATCCTGTTTGAACCAGTGATCGGGCATCTGTCGAGTGACCAGGTAGTTAACAATATCCGCAAACCAAAGGAAATTGGGAGATACTCGGCAATTGTTCATCTAAAAAACTCTCACTCAATGGGATGCTCTCATGCTCGGGGTTAGTAGGTAATCGGGAGAGATGGTCATCTACAATATTTTAGGAACCTTTCTTGTCCTGAATCAAAAGGTCAAACTCTTGTAGCAACAGAACTCACCTAATCAGACGCGCTTTCGCATCTTTTTTCATCAACAGGTTCCTAAGGGCCGACTGATCGGTGTAAACTGTGACCTTAGACCCAATTAGGTAGGGTCTAAACTTCTCCAATGCAAAGATGACAACTAATAGCTCTTTCTTTATGGTTGGTAATTCAGTTGAGCATCATTCATGGTCCTACTGGCATAATATATGACATGGGGCAATTTGTTCACTCTCTGTCCTAGCACAACACCAAGAGCATGGTCAAAAGCATCACACATGAGTTCGAAGGGAATTGTCCAATCAAGTGGCTTTATTATCGGGGTAGAGGTCAACTCCTTCTTCAGTTGTTCAAATGCTTGTAGGCAAGGTTTATTGAAGACAAAAGGCACATCCTTAGATAACAGATTGCACAAAGGTGCAGCTATCTTGCTAAAATTCTTAATGAACCATCTATAAAAACTTGCATGGCCTAAGAAAGATCTGATATTCTTCACTGTTTTTGGTGGTGGTAGGTTGGAAATGAGATCAATTTTGGCCTTGTCGACCTCGATGCCATTCTCAAAAATAACATAGCCCGGGAAAATTCCAATTTTCACCATGAAATGACACTTCTCCCAATTCAAAACAAGATTCTTCTCTTAACATCTCATTAAAAAAAGGTTCAGGTGATGCAAACATTCTAGAAACTACTCCCGTGGACCGAAAAATCATCCATAAACACCTCTAAGAATCGCTTGACCAAGTCCAAAAATATGTTCATCATAAGCCTTTGAAATGTCACAGGTGCATAACACAGCTCAAAAGGCATGTGCCGGTAGGTAAATGTACCGAAAGGACATGCAATATCTTGTCCTGGTCCTCAGGTGCTATGGGTATCTGATTATAGCTGGAGTATCCGTCAAGGAAATAATAAAAGGCATGACCAGCTAGTCTCTCAAGCATCTGGTCCATAAATGGGAGGGGAAAATGGTCTTTACGGGTGGCCGAGTTTAACTTTCTATAGCGAATGCACACTCGCCAGCCCGTCTGGGTCCTTATGGGTACTAACTCTTTCCCCTCAATCTTTGCAATAGTTATTCGGGACCTTTTTGGCACAACATGGACTGGGCTCACCCATGAATTGTCCAAGATAGGGTAAATGATACATGAATCCAACAGTTTCAGAACCTCCACTCTTACGACATCCTTCATTGATGGATTAAGACGCCTCTGTGGTTCCCTAGATGTTTTTGCATTTTCTTCCAAATGGATCCGATGTTGAACCACAGATGGGCTTATTTCTTTTATATCGGCAATTGTCCAGCCTATAGCCTCTTTGTGATCCTTCAAGATCTCAATTAATCATTGTTCCTGGACTTTTTCCAAGTCCGATGCTATAATGACGGGTTTCAGCTGGGCCCAAAAACAAATACTTGAGGGTGTCAAGTAGTGGTTTTCGGTTGAGCTTGGGCGGTTCCTCGATTGATGGAATAGGTGGGGCAGCTAATGGAGTTAAGATCCCTGGCTTGGGTTGCCATTCACTCCTCTCAAAAGCAGGGGCAGAATCCAGTAACGCATTTACTTCTTTAATGCTATTCTCAACATCAATGGTACCTCCAAAATGTGCAAGACATGCCTCTAGTGGGTCCTCTCAAAACTAACTGTGATTCTACACTCTCAATAAGCTCCTCTAGGTAACTCACCTCACAAATTTCATAATCACTCTCATCTCTGGGTTGCTTGCCAATGTTGATAATGTTTATCTGGACTGTCATATTCCCAAATGATAGGTGCATCACACCATTTTGACAATTAATCAGGGCATTGGAAGTGGCAAGGAATGGTCTCCCTAAAATTACTGGGATCTTCACGACATTTCCGATTGGTGATCGGGTATCAAGGACTACAAAGTCCACTCGAAAAAGAAAATCACCTACGTTGATCGAAACATCCTCAACAACACCTTTGGGGTACCTAACTGAATCATCAACTAGTTGTAAGGTCACCTTTGTCGGCTTTAGCTTCCCCAAACCTAACTCTTCATTTATTGAATACGGGAGCAGATTGACACTCGCATCCAAGTCCAGCAAAGCATTTTCTATGTGATGATCCCCTATTTGACAAGAAATTGTAGGACATCCAGGGTCCTTGTATTTGATTTGGGGTCGTAATGGTAATGATGGAACTGCATTGCTAGGCTAGAAAGGCCTTTTTGGGTACATTGGTTGTTCTCTTGAATGTGCATAAATCTTTGAGGACTTTGGCGAAAGTCTGGATCTGTTGGATGGCTTCTAACAATGGGATGTTAATTCTCACTTGCTTGAGCACTTCAAGGATATTATCTAACTGGACATTATTTTTCATTTGACCTAGCCTCTGAGGGTATGGGGCCTTGGGTACAAAGGTTTTAGGAGGGGGCTCACTCGGTGAGGCAACTCCTACTGGTTTCTCAAGTTCCATGATAGGTTATGGGTCCTTCTTTGGTTCCTCGAGTTCTTCTTCCAAAACTACATGCTCCCTCCTCACTTGGGTCTATTTAGATTGCCTAGGGTCCTCTTCCGGTGTGTCAATCTTCCTTGAGGCCATTCTATGGGTGGTAACTGCATGCACTGTATTAACCTGCTCATGGACTTTGCCCTTGTCATCATGGACAAAAAATTGGCCCTTAGAAGCTTGGCCTTTGGGGTTGGCTTCGGGCTAACTTGGAAAGGTACCTTTGTCTCTTTGAGCTATTGACCTGGCCAACTGGCTAATAATGTATTCCACCTTGGCAATGGACTGGGTATTGGCATTCGAATTCTGAGTAGTGTTTTGTTGGAATTGGAGGGTATTTTGGGCCAACAGTTTCATTGTGTCCTCTAGAGAACTTATCTGCTGATTATGGGGATTAAGATTCTGATGACCTTGGACCATGGGTGGTCCTTGTGACAATTGGGGTACTTGAAGCTTTTGGTATCCTGGAGGTGGCATATGCTGGGCCATTGGATGAAAAGGATTTCCGTGGTGTTGTCCTTTGGTCCATGAAAATTAGGATTATCCTTCCAACCAGGATTGTATGTATTCAAACACGGATCATACCTCGGCCGCTCATATCTGGAATTCTGGTAAAGTGCACTCACCTCCTCATACTGTCACTCTGACTTTGACCAAAGAATGCTCTACATTGGGATCTAGAATGGGTAAAATCTCCACAATTGGTGCAAGGTGGGGCAGTAGGGTCACTAACTGCTTGGCTCATCTTTAATGATTCTATGGTCTTTGGGGTGGTCTGCTGAAAAGTCTGGTTCATTTCAAGGGCTTCTAATCTCCTTGTCAACGTGGCCAACTTGTCCTCGGCCTCAAATTTGGGTTTCACTCTATGCATGCCCCTTCTTTTTGAAACAATGGGTCTAGGATCCTCTCTGATAGATTCCCATTGGAGAGTGTTCTCATCAACCTCCTCTTGGTATGTCCAAGCTTGGTTAGCTGTCTTTTAGTGAATACTCCGTTACAGAAAGACTCCACCATGGTCTTGGTGGGATAGTCCAGTCCTTCATAAAGGATTTGGACTGGCCGGATCTTTTTGAATCCATGATGCTGCCATTGTAACAGTGAGTCTTTGAACCTTTCCATGTACTCATACATAGTTTCTTCCTCCAGTTGGTGGAAGCTGTCCAGGGTATGTCTAATGAAGGTCATTTTTTGTTTTGAATAAAACTTTTTATAAAAGGCCTCGACTAGTCCCTCTCATGTGTTTATGGAATTAGCATGTAGGGCATAAAGCCATGCTTTCACCTTCTTCTTCAGCGAGAATGGGAACAACCTAAGCTTGGGGGCTTCTTCAAACATATAGTTATACTTCATGGTCCCACATATTTCCTCAAACTCTCACATGCTGATATGGGTTCTCATTTTCCACCCCTCGGAAAATTGGTAACATCTGGATTAAGCCGGATTTCATCTCAAATGAGGCATTTGTGGCTGGTATGATGATGCATGAGGGCTACGTAGATCAGGTTGGGTACATGTACTCCCTAGGAGTCTTGGGTTGGTTTGGTGGGTTTCCGTCAACCATTTCCTCAATGGCAATGGGGTCCGCAAAATTCTCAACAGGGATATCGAGTAAATCGAAGCTCTCTAAATGACCCTGCACGCGTAACCAATTGTGCATAAACTACCGCTGCATTCCGAAAGTGATGGTTCGCTCAAGTGACAATAAACGAGGATTAATGCTTAAACACAAATAAGCAAAACAAAATGATTTTGAAAAAAAATAACTAAACCGTGCTTAACTAAGGCTAAGATTAAACTAGACTCCTAACGGTGAAGAGCACCTAGGCCTCCAATCCGGTCCTATAAAACGTAGTCAACCAAGCAACCCCCCAGGGGATTGGTGGGATCACGATGCGCGTGCAAAGGTTCCGCTTAAATACAAAACTCCTAGAACAGACGAACTGTCTCCCTTAAGGGACAAGGCTAATCTAGGTATCGATTTCCGTCAAGGAGTGCAAATGGTACAACATTTGATGGTCTTCTCCTAATGAGCTCGTGTCCTATGGTCACGTTTCTGCTCAAATTTTATTAAAGGCTAAGGATTCCTAAGTAGTGAAGAAAATGAATTCCTATGGGAAAGGAAATGGTGATGAAATCCAGTCCTTATCTTGTTGGGGGTATGATTGCCCTTACTAAGTGTGTACTCTCCCAATTACTTTCTGTATTTGAAAATGATTAAGCACTACAAAGCAATTAAACAATCAAACAATCAACAAAATTGACCCACTAATGGGGATGCGTGGGTGTTTCAAAATACACACCTCCCAAACTAAATTGGGGGAATATCGGTTGAAGTCGACCCAAGCCACCGACACCAATTTCGATGTATGAACTTGGGGGGCCACAATGGTATCGTCTAACTATCCTCCTTCCTTAATTATTACAATGCTTTGGAAACTCAAATGAACTTAAAAATTATTACAGACTTGAAATGAATCCTAATACAATATTTTCTAAGAAAGAAAATTAAATTCCTAAGTTAGAGTTCTTTGGTTGCTCTTTTCCTCTTTCCTTGCTCCAACCGCGGAATCCCTAAAAATACAAACAAAGAAAATGTGTAGAATCTGCAATGAAAACTAAAAGAAATAATAAAAATGCAACTAAACTATATGAGAGTTGAAAATCCTTAAAATCAAGGATTCCTAGGTATGCCAATCCCCGGCAATGGCGCCAAAAACTCAATGCGAATTCCGAAAGTATATGCTTGTCTCAAGTAATATAGACTATGGAAGTCCGAATATCGTTCCCACAACGATCGTTACAAGGAAAATAACCATGATCAATGAAAAGGAGTATCAACTCAAATATAGCTAACAAATGCAAATGGAGATAACAAAAACAATGGAAACAAGAAACAAGAAAATAACAAAGAAAATAAAAAATGCAAACTAAAATAAAACAAAAAACTAGATAACAAAGAGATGTTAGTAAAAATAGAAGAACTCAAGTGAGAACAAACCAAGAACAAGGTTACTAACAAAGTTCATGACAAAAGAAAGACAACAAGGTCAATAACAAGAACAAAGGAGCAATGTTAGATAGATTAAGTGAATATGCGTGTGAAAATAACAAGTGAAAGATAGAAAATGAGTGGATGGAGATTAAAAAAAATGTGCTAAAGTAGTGTAAAATCAAAGGTGGAATTGATAGTGTGAATAGAGAAATGGAGTGTGAGAATTAAAATAAGTGAATAAATGTTTGGGAATGTGAATAGAATCTAACTGAAGTAAGTAAAATAAGCAACAAGCAATACTAATGGATAGATTGAGCCATCTAGAATCCACAAAGTGACACTAATCCAACACTAATGCTCTTCTCTTTTCCCAAACAAATACTCAAATCTAATGACAAAACAATACTTAGATTTGGAAAATATAACTTTAAAGCTCTAAGTTAGAAATTAACAATCTATAGCTAAGACTTTCTTCCCTTCATAAAAGAAAAGATTCCAAATGATTATATATCAAAAGTAAGCATAAACCGTCAAAAGATATTAACTCCTAAACATGATTTATCAAACCTAAGCATAGATAGTATAAAGAATGCTAAGATAGGAAAGAAGCATGGAAGGTAGCACATCGCAATGAAGAAAAATCTATTCTAACATGTTAGGCACATAAACAAAGGGAATTAAGAGCATAAGCAAAAAAAAAAAATAGCATTAACTTAGCTTCATCTAGAAGATCCAATCAAAGTGATTAGCCACCCATTGGAGAAGAAAAAGCTTTTATTCCAAATCTTCAATTTTTACAAAGCTCTCCTCACTTTCTCTCCATAATTACTCACAATTACATGAATAGCTTAAGTAAAGAGGAGGATGCTCTCCTTACTAGTGTCTTTAATGCCTAGAGCTCCCTTCCTTATATAGAAACATTTTCCTTACTCTCTTTTGGTTTCTTTCCAATATGGGACTTCACAAGAATGGAAATATGAACATATAAATGTGATTCCCGTGTTTGAAAACAGTTCCTAGATTCATGTGGACCCCCGAAACGTCCGAATTGGGAAAAATGTTGTGAAATATGATTTGTAGATCTTAGAACAAGATTTCCAATTCTTCTAAGACCACCTCAATCAGACACCCGAGTAAAAAGATATGGTCAAAATACCAACTCATGTCTTTCATTTTTCTTCTTATTATTGGCCTAACTTTGACATTTCTTCATCCAATTGTCTTGCAAACGTATCCTTACTCTCTTTACCTCTTGAATCTCAACTTTAATCTTCAAAATAATATTCAATTCACACCTATAAAGAGAATTTAACATAATTGAGAGTATTTTCGAACATATTTGGTATGGAAGCCATTGGAACTCATATAATTGCATACAAATGGCCATCTATAATGGAAAGATATGAGCAAAGCATGATGGGGAGAAAATTTATGATTTTTATGCTAAAAATAATGTTTTGAGTTCTTTTATCTTCGAAAACTCATAAAATAATTCTATGAAAGTGTATCTTTTGTGAACTCTTCAAAATTCGACCATCAATCCATCACAAAACGTCCCTAACATGCAGATCTATACAAACCCGCTACCTCAACATGGACCATCAACCTCTGGACAAAGCCCGAAGACTCAATTAATAAACATATCGCTGTGATAGAGCACCAACACATCGATGCCCCAGCCCAAGGGAGCGTAACCATGCCACGATGATTTCCTTGAAGAAGAGGATTATCGAAAATACATCACGCCATGGGATGGGAAGACCAAATTCAAGATCTTTTATTCTGGAATGGATGGGATCGTTGACTCTCCCGACCTCTAAAAAGTAAATTTTAATGAGCCAAACAACCAAGAATCACTGACCATCACGAATTTTCTTCCGGATCCTCGTCTAAACACAAACGCACCTCAGGCACACCTCCAATTTGGACGAGTTCGTTCTCCTCGACTACCTCCTCACCCAATTATTCAAGATTTAGATTCATAGAATCCCAACGGTCAGGCCGAGGAGACAATTGATGAAAGAGCTTATACATCGATAGAAATGGGAATAGAGTATGACCTCTTAGGGCACCTCACAAAAATCCCAGCTATGGTATCCACCCTCGATTTGATTAAAACCTTACCCAAGCATCAACAACAATTGCTTGAGGCCATCATGCGTTTACAAGTCCCAGTAGGCATAACTCCAGAAGAGTTGAGAATAACCATCGCGGCCCTAGCTCTAGGGGCTTCCTTCCCTGGCGTCACTTTTACCGAAGAAGAACTAAAGGAAATACCACCTAAAGCGCGGACATCTCCCCTGCATTTAACAGTCAAGATAGCAGGAAAGAAAGTGTCAAGAGCCTTGGTCGACACCGGCGCATCACTGAACATATGCTTGTTGAAAACCTACAAAGCTTTAGTGCTCACAACAAAGGACCTAACTCCAGCCCCTATGGTTTTAACTGGTAATTATGACTGGAGTAAGAAAACAGTCTGTGGAAAAATTATGTTATTAATACAAGCGGGTCCGATCTCAATGTTGGAAGAATTTTATATCATGGATATCCCCGCCACTTTCAACTTAATCTTAGGACGCCAATGGTTGAACCATATGAATGCCGTCATGTCAAGCAGACATCAATGTGTCAAATTCCCCTACTTAGGCAAGATCATAAAGCTGATGGGAGACCCACCTGTCGTTGAACCGAAAGAACTTCAAATACTCCCAACCCTACAACCCACTCCTATGATGCCAAAGGTTAAAATTCATGGATACAGAGTTCACCTTCTCATCCCCTTGATGGATATGGACCCCATGCAAAATATGTTTTCCGAATTATCCTCCTTACAAAGTCCAACAGTAGAAAACGAAAGTCAAGCTCGATGATGGACTCTGATGAGGAAGATGGGGTATCAACCCGGATTTGGGCTAGGAAAAACGGAGAAGGTATTATCGACCCTTACATACTAGACCTTACAACGAGAGCAGAAGGGTTAGGTTACGATACACACGATAATATAATGTATAAACAAGACGATTGGACCATAGATGAACATTTCGTAAGACACAAGGAAACCCAAGATCCTGATGTGATAAGACCACAAAAGTATAACTTTCATTCATCATTTTATATGCATTTGTGGAATTAATTAGGTTAATTGCATAGAATTACACTTAATTTCATGATTTCATGCATTAGAGCATCAAAGTTGCAATCTTGGTCAAAACTCATTACATTGCATGACTTTTGTGAAATTAGGGTTCTCATCTCATTCATCCCCCAAAATTAGTTTTTTTAGCTTCACTAATGCATACCTGCTAATTTTGACACCATATGCTATTTTTGGAAAGTTTGGTATTATTGGTGCATTAAGTAGGCATGTAGGGTCCCATGCATAGTCCATCCAGATTCCTCACACTTGATCATTATTGAGATTATTTAATTTTATTTGTGTAGGACAAATCAAGGGTGGGACCCGCATTTGTGAAATTCTAGAGAGATCAAAGGATGGACACTCTTTATGGTGGGCCCATATATCTTAGCATCTTGGTGAAGTTTGAAAGCTTGAAAATCCACATAGAGGAAAGAAGAAACTCAGATTTGGAAAGATGGTGTTCACTTGCTAAATTTGGAAACCAAAATCAAGAAAGAGAGAAAATAAGAAACTTTGCAAGGGGAGTTGATTAGTCAAAGTTACAAGTAAAGCAGCATGCCAAATATGAAAAGAGAATTAAATAAACAAGAAAAGAAAGAGTCCAAGCATGCCTTGGACGTCCAACATGGGTCCCACCCACCCTATTGCATGCCAAATATAGAAGCTTCCATATGTGTAAATTATTCCATGATTTTTCAAGGGCAGCAAATTGAAATGACCATAACTCTCAAACTGAGTATCAGATTCGAACAATCTATATACCGTTGGAAAGCTTTTTTCGAGTAGATATCCGTGGATCCCAATATTTCATAAATTGGAGCTATATTAAGGGAGATATGACCTCGGAAAGTTGGCTGTTATAATTCTATGCGGGAATTACAAAACGTTATCAAAATCAGAACATGAGAGATCTTTGAGGAGTTCAAGCTCTGTTTGTAGGACTGATAGAAGCCTAGGCCCTAAGTGCTAAGAAACTAAGAGTCTTCAGTGATTCTAAAGTTGTTATTTCCCAAATAGCCGGAGAATGGAAGTTTAGTGCCCCTAAGCTTGCACATTACCATGAGAAAGCAAAATAACTAATCTCTGACTTCAAGAAGATTTCCTTTCTCTACATCCCTCGAGCCTTGAATCGGTTGGCTGACTCAGTAGCAATCTTAGCTTCGATCATAGAAATGCCCGATGACAAAGATTCTGAAGAATTTCTGATTAAAAGGCTAGATTCTTCGTTCGTCAAACCAATAGACCTGACCAAATTGAACCCTGCCTAAGTTCTGCCTAAAGTTTCAAAAGATAGGACTAAAAAAGTCAAGACCAAAGAGTCCGATCAGGAGAAAGATTCTAAGCTAGAAGAGGGAGTCCTAGCTCGCATACAATATAACGATGACCTGGTAGATGATCACCCGTGGAACTACAATGTTTGGAATTACCTGCGCGACGGCTACTTTCCCGAGTATGCCACCCGATTGGATAAAAGAGCGTTAAAAGAAATGGTTCAGAGATATGTCATAGTCGTAGGGCTATTGTATCGTAGATCATTCAGTGGAGTTCTCCTATGATGTGTAACAATAGAACAAGGGCAAGAGAGAGTTTAAGAAGCACATTTAGGAGAGTGTGGAGGACATGTCAACGGCCAAATGTTAGCCAAGAAGATCATCCGTTTAGGTTATTACTGGCCTTCCCTAGAATCGGATTCAGCCAATCATGTTAGAAGATGCAAAGAATGTCAGCTGCACACCGACCTAATTCATGCCCCCGCATCATCCCTTCACCCTACCATAGCTGCATGGCCTTTCTCAACCTGAGCTTTTGATATCATAGGACCCCTAGCCCCTACGTTAGAGAACACACAAAATAAGGCGTTCATATTAACAGCCACGGAATACACACTAAATGGGCAGAAGCGGAGGCATATGTCAATATTAAGGCTACCTGCATAGTCAAATTCATTAAAAAGAATATAATAGCCAGGTTTGGCATCCCCAAGGCTTTCATAATAGATAATGGTCCCCAATTTATATCTCAACAAATGTACGAGTTGTGCACAAAATATAATATAGAACAGCATCACTCAACCCCATATTATCCCCAAGCAAATGATCAAGCCGAAGCAACCAACAAGACCTTACTGAAGATCATCAAGAAGACTGTGCAAACCACCAAAGGTAGTGATTGGCCAGACCGTTTAATTGAAGCGTTGTGGGTGTACCGGACTTCAATAAGAACTCCTACAGGAGAAACCCCATACTCTCTGACCTGCAAAATGAAAGTAGTCCATCCCTTCGAAGTCCTTCATCCATCACTGCGCATTCAGCTAAATGAAGATATGACAAAAGACCAGAGGAGAGAAGCGTTGCGACTTCAGCCAAACCTACTCGACGAGAAAAGAATGAAAGCAGCAGAGCATGCACAAGTACACCGTAAGCAAATCGCCAAAGCCTATGACAAACATGTCAAAAAAAGAAAGTTCAAAGTTGGCGACTTCGTGCTGAGACGCATCACTCCATCTTGGCTTTCGCTCCCCTGAGGTAAGTTACAACCCAACTGGGAAGGCCCTTATGTAATTAAAGAAGTATATTATGGAAATGCATATAGACTAGTAAATGTAGAGGGGGGATGAGCTCCCTGATCCATGGAACACTATGTACCTAAAAAGGTACACAGTATGACCCTTCCATACTTCATGCAAAATATGATGCTCCTTCCCCCTCAGCATAGTTGTAGAAGTCCCATAGGAGTACTGAAGAGATGCACTCTCATCAAACTTGGAACTCGAACACACACCAACACTTAAAAATACACAAATAGGTAATTCTGCCTGCCATTCAATGTGAAGATTTGTAGGTGAGTTCGCCCATGTCATGAAAGCTTTTCGACCATTTGATAAAAAAAAGTGGAGACGAGAAAAGAGATAAGAGAAGCCACGGTGGAGTCGCATGAAGTATGGGTATGCTCCCCATGGCTAATGCTTCAGAAGCGCTTACCCTAGGATCCACTTTCCTTTCGACCCCTCAAAAAAAAAAATCATAGAGCCACACAAAGCATGAGTATGCTCCCTACGCTATGTGCCAATAAATTGCCCAAAAAAAAAAAAAAAGAAGTTGGAGAATATCTATTAGAATTAGGCTTGCTGGAATGGCACGGGTCCTCTGATGGACCCGGCTTCTAGCGCTCGGCGCTACCAAGGTCGGTAGACGTGGGAGTCCGTTGGGTCCGACCCTTTCGTGCCCTGAGGAGAAGGGGCATCAATATTCTTTGTTCGGGTATGCCAGATTTTCTACTCTACTTGGAATTGACAAATGGTGGTCCGTAGATCCACCTTTCCAAGTAGAAAAGGAAATCAACTTTTTTTCTAGTTTTTCATTGCACATATATTTAAAAAAAGAGACATGGTTTGTTTTGAATGCCTTGAGAGGCGATTTCATTTTTTTTTGCCTTGAAAGGTGATGTTTGCCGTAAGAGGCTATTTTTACCGTGAAAGGCGATTTACAATTCTTATCAATAATGAAAGACAAGAGTTGTGATTTTTATGTCTCTTTAGAAAAAAAACAAACTACAATGAAAAGCAAGAAAATGGAATCTAACTTCTCAGGAGATTGTGGGGACTCGTTCAAACTGACGGTTGCAAGCCATGTGCCATCATCCATGCAGATGAGAACAGATGATGCTTTTGATTCGCTTGGCTCGGCTTAAATCTCAGACTTTTAGAGGATAAAGAGCAAGAGGATGTCCAATATCCAATAAAAAGCTAAGTAGACGGGTTGAAAAGCCACGTCTAAGCCATAGAGGAGGAATGAGAGGTACTTGGGAGGAGTGACCCCCCAAGGGACTTTTGGTCGCCTTGTAACTGTGGTCGGTGCCAGATTTCTTTAACAGAGGAGAGATCATTGTAGCAACTTTGACAGAGTTCTCTCTTTTGTACAGATTTTTCCGAATCTTTTCTGTGCTTGGATTTTTGGATCCCTTTTCCTTTGGAATGACCTCCTTTTTATAGGCCTTTTGTAGCCATTAGGAGGGTTATGGGGCTTAATTGTAATAAAGCCACATAATGGGAGGAGTTATAATTTTTAATTCATTTATTTTGTAACTCCTTTTTCTTGGCTTCTGATTGGCCGGTGGAGAATTAAGGGCTTTTAAATTGCCTTTAATCTCCATGATGGGAGGAATTTCATGGTTTTAATGCCATGATTGCTTTGATTTGTAACTCCTCTTTCCTTGCTTCTGATTAGGCCATCCAAAATAATGAGTTAATGACCGCATTAAGTTGTCATAAAATGGATCATTAACTACATTAAGTGGTCGCCGGGGCGATAGAAGAGTCGCGGGCTGCGCTGTATCTTTTGAAATTCTTCTTTCTATGATCGACGATGGATCTTCATGCAGATCAATGTCGGATGACCGTACAACTTCAAACACTGATTGCTACCAGTGGGCCCGTACCGTCTATCCTGTCGATTTCTCGATCGATTGGGCAGAAAGTGTATTTTCTTGGTCAAACGGTTGGTGATCTTGAAGTGATCAATGATGATCTCTTGCTTTTGACGGTGGATCCGTGATGTTGATGAAAATCGACGGATTTCGTGCTTCTAAAATCAGTTTTTTCGAAAAACCACAGGGGCCAAACATCTTAAAACGCGAAAAAGACCCAAAAAATGGGTTTTCTGCGGAAATCCGGCGACCTGGATTTCAAGGGTTGCCGACGACCATGGGAACTTTGGTCCCTTTCGGTTGCCGATTTTCGGCCTTTTTCCAAATTTTTTTTTTTTGCTTCTTTCTTCTTCGGTATTTTTTCTTACATTTTTGTACATTTATTGGCCTGATTTCCCTGTAGAAAACTTGGCGAGAATCCTAGCATATTGGAGTACAAGGTTTCCAATTTTTCAGGAAAGCCGAAGACATTGTCATGCAGAGTTGTCGATTTTCCGTCAGAAGTCAAAATTAGGTCAAACAATGTCGGAATGATCTGAAATTTGAGGTGAAGCCTGCTGAGTAGTAGATAGGACCAACCATAGGCTTTTGTTTGAGTTTTGAAGTCGTGTGGGGTCCTATCGCATGTAGACTTGATTTGGTCGTAAGGAAAATGCCGCGCTTGGATGTAAGTTCGACCGATGTTCGATTGACCTGAAATTTGACAGCGAGCCTGTTAGAGTCATTTTGAGACGATCCATTAGCTCCGATTTGGAAATCATGGTCCAGGGGAGCTCCACCGCCGGGAGGCCTCATTTGGCTTCCGAGAGTCAAAGTCTGGTCAAATGTTGTCGAAATGAATTGAAATTTGACATGTAGTCCTTTGGAAGCATTTTGAAGTCACCCGAGAGGCTTGATTCTACTGTTCGAAGGTTGATGTAGGGTCAAATGTTGTCGATTTGACCTAAAACTTGACATGGAGCCTTTTGGAGGTATTTTGAGACCACCCATAGGCTCTGATGGAAGATCTGATGTCTTTGACACTGTCGCCACTAGGAGAGCTGAATTTGCGCGGATGTTTTCTTTTTGGCCCAGACCATGTCGGATGGCCTGAAATTTGACGTATAGCCTTCTAGTGGCATTTTTAGGCCAGCTGTGTGCTCAGTTTTGTGAATCAGGATCTCTAGCTTCACCACCGCCAAGAGCTCCTGTTCAGCTACTGGAAGAGTGAAGTTAGGCCAAGTGATGTCGAAATGGCCCGAAACTTCATATGTACTCTTTTTTTAGCTGCTTTAAAGAATCTTGTAGTTTTTGTTTGATTCGGACAAGATTTGATGCTTGAAGTGGCATTGCCTGTTTGTAGTAGGATGTGGCTTCATGTAGCTTTCGATGTTGAAGAGGCAAAGTGACATTGTTTGTGTCAACAAATACCCCCTCGAGGGATAGCGACGAGTTGCATAACTTTTGTCGTCGGTGTGCCTCGAAGAGAACTTTGAAGGAGTGCTTCTAACTTGACCAAGAGTCTTGAGCAATTTTCTTCTAGTAGAGTAGTCTTTTGAGTTTTTAGGGGAATCTTATGGTAGTGAGAGGGATCACGTACCTTCTGAAGGCAAGTTTTGAAAATTACATGAGGGATTTGGATTTTGGTTTTTCTTTTTAACATTGTGAGTCTAAGGGCTTTATGTGGCACATTAGGAGGTCAAGAAAGGTTTTTTGGTTTTTTGACCTTATGACCTAACAAGCTGTATGTGGCAAATTAGGGGATCAAGGATTTGGATTTTGGTTTTTGGCCTTGTGACCTAACAAGCTGTATGCGGCAAGCTAGGGGACTAGGATTTGGTATTTTACGAAATGTCAATTTCAAGATTTTGGCTTAATTTGGTTCATGAGGTTGGACGGTTTGGATTTTTGGAAACTCAAGATGCTTGGATTTTTTTTTTTTTTTTGTATGGTCCAATCAACTCAATAGAGGTATGGAACCATTTTCATATGCTCTTGGTAAGAGGGATTCTTCATTGACTAAAAGCCCCTTTTAGCCCCTAGGTGGTCAAACCTGGCTCATGTGGGCTAACCCATGAGACCTTAATCTTTAAAGATGGCTTAGATCTCAAGTGGTATCATTTTGTAGAGAATATCTAAAAATATCTCCTTTGGATAGAGAATATCTAAAAATATCTTTACTTGGAGGGAATCTCTCAAGTTTCCTTTCTTTTTGGAGAGAATATAACAAAGTACCTTTGTTTGTGAGAAAATCACTTAAATCCCCTCTCTTTTAGGAGAGAATCTTTCAAGTTTCTCTCTTCTGGGAGAGAATTTCTCAAAGAATCTTTCTTTTGTAAAGGTTGCTAATTTGTAGCACTTACCTCCTTTCTTTTCTCCTTTGTTTCCTTATTTGGCTTGCTCTCTTCTATAAAAGCAAGGAGATATTGGATCTCTTGCTTCATTACTTTCTTTTGCAAAAATCTTCAAGAGTGCTTCAAGACCAAGAGACTTTCTTTTTCAAGGATCTCCAAGCTTCATTCTTCTTCATCAATGGTTTCAAGTAAGTCTTCTTTTTCAAGAAAACTCCATGTAGAAGTAGGATGATAAAAAAAAAAAAAAGGTTCTTCTCTTTCTCTTATTCTTTTTTCTTTCTTTCTTTTTTTCTCACACGTTTTTTTTTTTTTCACGTGTTTTTTTCCTCTTTTTTTTTGTCTTCTTTTTTTTTTTTTTGTGGCAGTATGGACAGATCCGTATAGACCTGGCCATACGGCCACGTGGCAGTGGGCCAGCCCCATTTTTTTTTCTTTTTTTTCCTTCTTTTTTTTTTTTGAAGGTTTCTCTTCTTTTTTTTTTTTTTTTTTTTCTTTTGCTCACCATGATAATGAGGTTTATAGAAATCAATATGTTCATGCATTTTTTCCCCTCTATTTTTTTTTATGCATCAAATAAAAGACTAGGATTTCTAGGTCAAGCCAACATGTGTTTTGGCTTGGACAAAGTTTGATTGGTTTTGGCCAAGATGGGTTGGAATTGGTCAAACTTTTGTGAAGGGTTTCCTAACATCTAATGCATGCAAGAAATTTCTATGCATGATTTTTGTAGTTTGGATTGGGAGAATGATATGATTGTGCATACCTGGAAATCTTTGCAAGTTTTGGGATTTGGAGCTCGCAGCAATGTTGAGCCCTTTTTCGATATTGCGGGGTTCTTTTAGGAGCTTTGCAAGTTTCGGAGTTTGGAGCTCGCAGCGATGTTGAGTCCTTTTCCGATCTTGCAGAGTTTTGAGAAGATTCACTTGATCTCGCAGCAATGATTGAGTCCGAGCCTTCTTTGAGAATCCTCCATTGATTATGAGCTCGCAACGATGTTGAGCTCATCTTCATGCTTCCTATCTTTTACAGGGTGCTTTCCTTTTCTTCGGAATTACCCCCGGAACCATGCCGAAATTTTTCCAGATTCTTTCTTTTCTTTTTTAGCAAGATGTTGTCATTTTGGTGTTTGATCTTTTCTTTTCCAATCTTTGCAGGTGGTTCCTCCAAAATAGACAGGGGTAAGGGGCCTGCTACTAACGCACCTTGTCAGTCCGCTAGATCTTCCAATGCGGCCGTTCAACAAGCCTGGGAGAATGCCTAATTTGTGGAAAGCAACTTGGACGAGTGTGACTCTCTCAGTAGGGATGAGATGAGGCAGCGATTGATTGCTCTCAAGGATGAGGAGTTTTACAAGATCATGGTAAGCAGTCGTCCTTGGGTTATGGACGATCAGAGCGTTGTGCCGAAGCCTACCTTTTCCTTTGGTGATGCAGTCCCTGATGACATGACATACCAAAGGAGATGTTTCTAGTTCTCTTATACAACTGATGGTGAGAAGAGAACTGTTGCTACCCGATCAACCTTTGATCATACAATCTCGATCATGAGCCTTTCCCCCACATGCTCTAAGAGGGAAGATCCTCCAAGCTGGGTGAAGAAGACCAGCGTCATCAAGTCCGAGATTTTTGTTGGCAGTCCTTCCGGTTATACGAAGAAGTCGCCTGCCTGTATGGACATGTTAATGTCGGCTAGTGGCTACCAAGGCTCTGATTATCCGTTGGTCGATTTGAGACTAGTGGGCCTTGGCATTTTCAGTGGTGATGGTAGCAGTTGGGTGAAGCCTATTCAACTTCGTGGCCGTTTCAATGCTGACTCTGGTTGGAAGTCATGGACTAATCGTGTCTTGCAGATTGGTGGCGCCGTTTTGAAGGAAGCCAGGATTTTTGATGCGGCTCGTTCTTTTAGAGAGATCGTGATCTTTTCTGACGAGGCCTTCATGGCTATGTTGGAATCGTTCCTTCCACAAACCAATACCTTCGTTGTAACAAATGGTGAGACTGGTTTTTCTTTGAAGGAACCGAGCCCCATCACCAGGCTGCCTATCCTCGGCACACTCTATGAGGAGTTCATGCCTATTGACAGCTTCCTTGAGGAGCAATCTGAGGAGTTCAGGCTTTTGTACTTTCAGCTCGTCGCCTTCTATGATTTTTTGAAGGAGAAAGAGGGCTCAAAAGTCCGGTCCGGCAGTTGGAAAAGTTTCAGCTCTTCGTCCCCCAACTTCTTTGACAGCGGGGAGTCTTCTGATAGCATGACCCGGGAAGCCAGGGCTAAGAATCCGGGTTCCAAGAAGACTTCGGTCATGCAAGAAGACTTGAAGTATTTCTTTGCGAGTACAGATGCCATTTGTTCTGACATTGCACTGCGGAGAGATCTTACTGTTTACCTCACTTACTGGCTGGGTGAGGCTGTCTTTGCTGGTGGAAATGGAACGCACATCATGCCGCATTGTATTTTTTCGGCTTGTTAGACGGCGTTCGGAGAGCGGCTTTCTTTGGTGCCTGCTCTTTACTCCTATTTGTGTACCGAGCTGCAGGCTGCTGCTTTTCTGGTTCGGCTTGTGCTTCCTATGAACCGGGTATTTTCAGCCCATACTTGCTATTCGTGGTACGTATACCACTGTCCTGGCTTCCACCAATTGAGCGTCGCACAGGATTATGATTCAATGGCCAGGGGGACAGCCGTTTTCGAATCTCTTTTGTCTGCCCGTTTGATGATCCGACGGTACAAGGACGTCGAGATAGGGCAGTCTTCAGTGAAGCTTTCTCCGTGTCTGCGGAAGAAGGCTTTTGATTTTGGTGTCTCCCATGATTCCACAAGGGCAGGGTCGGGAAGGCACTATTTGCTGACCAATGCAAAGAAAGGGTGGCTTTTCAACATACGTGCTGGCATAATGGTGTACTGTGGACATCTTTTTGTTGACATCCAGTCGTATGTCCCCTCGCGCTTTGCATTGCAGTTGGGCTTCTCTCAAGGCGATGTTGGAGCGCCTTCGAGTATGGTGAAGCGCTTTGGAAGTCTTCAGGATGGCATAAATGCATAGGCTTTTTATAGTGCCGAGGACACTACTGTCACGATTTCGTATCCTGAGTTGCCCACTTTCAGGAGTGTCGGCTTCACGAAGTGGTTCATGAAGAGCTTCTGACGTACCGGGGGCTTACCAAGAAGGATCTTGATGTTAAGCAGTCTTCTGGAAAAGTCTTGTGAGATCGGAGGGTGTACGGTGTGAGGAAGTTTTGGCTTTCCATTCTGGGGAGAAACACAGAACAAGGTTCCTCAATGAGCCGGACGTCATCCGACCTGAGGCTGTCCGGGAGATACCTGGTGAGGCTTTGGAACAGCTGGAGGTGGAAGAAGCTGAGCTCGGCGCTTGGATGCAAGCGTTGCAGAGGCAAGCTTCCGTGGAGTCCACTGGCAAGAGCAGACCATCCAGTGCGGGGTCAAGTGACATACCTAACTTTGATAGTGTGGCAAGCTCTTCAAGTAAACCGACCTACAGAGGCGAGAGGAGAAGAGGGCAACGTCGTAGTAAGGGACGGCACGAAGATTCTCCTGACTTGGAAGTCCCTTTTACTATCAATGAGAAGGTGTCAGGGGATGCCGATGAGCCTCCGGAAATGAAGAACGGAGGGGGAGATACCTTATGTGAAGGTATGATTCTTCCATTTTCTCTTTCTGCTTCTTTTGCTTCATGAAAAAAATTATGATCCGCTGCCTTTTTTTTGTTTTAGCAAGGGATGATGATTTGGTGATGCGCGAGGTTCCGACTGATGAGGCGGTGAAGGATCCGGTTACAGCATCAGAAGAAGAACCGAGGGACTCTGTAGTGGTTCCAAAATCTTCACCTGGTATGACTTCTTCTTTTTTATTATTTGTGTGGTTGCTTGCTAACATGTTTTATTGTCAGCTGGCTTACCACAAGATTCCAATGACTTTGAACCAACCATGGATGCAACTATTGACACTGCTGTTGGAAATAGGTGGGCCTCGTGGATAGGATTTCAAAAACTTTTGACCCACTTGACTCAGGGATCAAGTACCCATAAGGCCATAAACTATATCGAGGATGCAATCCCTCACACTCATCTATCATGTACAGCAATAAAACAAGCAATACCATGCAACAAAATAATCTACAACAGATAGAGAAGCAGATTATACCTTTAGAGCCTGGTTGTGCTCTAATGGAGAAGAAGACTTGCTAGTTGAAGAAACTCTTTCTTTGTAAGCAACTTAGGATCTCCAAGACCTCTTAGTCTTCCACGCTATGTCCCGTATTAGATCTCTCTTCTCAAGAAGATTGGTGGAAACTTCAAGAGAAAACCCTTCAAGAAACTCAAAAACTAGAAGAGAACTAGAAGAGATGTGCAACTCTTGCACAAAATGGAGGACTGGGCGTGAATTCCAAGAGTGTATGTCCCAGCCCCTTGCTTCTCCTTTTATAGCTTTAAGCAACCTCCTTCCCTCCTCTTATACTAATGGAAATAGAAGTCTTACTTCTACACAAATTAGTAACCTTACTATTACCACTATTAGAAGTCTCACTTCAAATAGAAATAGTAACTTTCTAATTCCTTCATCTTAGAGTTCTAGTAGGATTAGTATATTTCCAATAACTTGGGCTAGCGTGGGGACCGCTAGGAATTCCATAGAAAGCTGGCTCCAACTGAGACACCGTGACCCCACATCTCATGTGCAATCCGGGCCCACAGTTAATTGCAAATAACACCACTATATAAATGCAATTGCACTCCAGTCTTAGTAATAAATTACAATGAAGACCCTAAACTTCCCAATTACCACAAGTAGGCCCCTCTATCAATATCCATGGATCAATTGGACTAAAATTGTCCCACCAATTTAAATCCACATCTTATTACCCTTGAGCCCCAATTAATCACAGTCATCATCAATACCATCCAATTAACTCTTAATCGAGATGGGTGCGCACTTACTAATGACAAATCCATTAATTGGCACAAGGGGATAATGTAGATAGATTCCATCTTTACCATTGGATGTTCCCACAATCCTACTACCACGTACCCAAGACACGAGGTGTTGACCTATAGTTGGCCTCACTCATTGGTGACTCAAAGCAAATGAATAGATAGAAACTTAATTGAGTTCATCAATGTCTCAAGATTGAGAGCCTATTGCTAGGGAATTATGAGACCAAACCTTAAACTCGAGACAGTATTCCATAAGGTGCTACTCATTGTGCTTCAATACGTCCAATGTACCAACACCATGATCCAGAATCTTACATTCTGATGATCGAGACAAATCACACTATCTCATAGTGATCAAAGTGTTACAACCTTATCAGAAGAGATGCCCAATCTCATCACCGGTTGTGAAGATATTTAAGTATAAGATTTGTGACACATGTCTCCCGTGTGTGGATCTCATCCATACACATATATCACATCTAATATACTAATGGGACCCAGTTCATCTCATGAACCATTACGTCATATATATTGGTCATGTGTATTAAGTATTAAAATACCATTCATCTCATTAAAGGAAAGCATGAGATTATTGATAAATAAAGAAATTAATCAATTTATTACATCATCTGATTGATTAAATCCATACAATCTAACAGGGGGTTCTACAACTAATCCTGACATGGCAGAGGTGAGACCTCGTGCTGAGATTCCTACCCCAACGGCTCCGATTGGCAAGAGTTTTGTGATTACTCTTCCAACGGGGCATGGTATGGGCAGTCAGCCGACGGAGCGGGGTGAATCTTCACCTGGGCCGTCCCTTTGGTTTGCGAAAAAGGTGCTGGGATGCGTTTTGTGCTCCTGGATTGAGAATCTCCTTTCTGGTCACTTAGATACCAGATTTGGCATGATTAACCATGTGTAGGAGATTCTTGATGATAGCAAAGAGGTCGGTCTGGACGTCAGAGGTGCTTGGGCGATTGTTGACAGGATCATTGCGATGGGCGACAAGTGGTCCGAGACCAAAGATTTTCCAGATGATGACTTCTTCAAACAGATGTTTCTGGACCCCGCTAACAAAGCCAAGTCTGAGAAAGATGAGACCAAGCAGAATAGGAAGCAGTTTGTCCGAGAGAGGAACGTCACCGAGTTGGCCATCATTGAACTGAGGCATGACATTGGAACGCCTCGATAGGGAGGTTATTGAAGCCATGCGACATCTTCAGCAATTAGAGGCGCAAGCTGCGGCGAAGTGGGCTGCTTTCGCAGAGGTTCGCACTAGGGAGAGGATCTTGGTTCGCCAGGTTGCAGACGCTGATCGTGTTCTCTAAGAGAGGACTCAAGAACACTATTGACACCAAAAATGTCACTTTGCCTCTTCACACATTCTCAACAACAAAAAGCCACATGGAGCCGCATCCTACTACAAACATGCAATGCCGTTTCAAGCATCAAGTCTTGTCAGAACCAAACAAAAACTACAAGATTCTTCAAAACAGCCAAAAGAGGGGTACACCTGAAGTTTCGGCCATTTCAACATCATTTGGCCTAACTTCACTCCTCCAGCAGCTGAGCAAGAGCTCTCGGCGACGATGAAGGCAGAGACCCTGACACACAAAATAGAGCACATAGCTGGCCTCAAAATGCCACTAGGAGGCTCTACATCAAGTTTCAGGCCATTCCGACATCATTTGGCCCAAAAAGGAAATAGCCTCAGTAAAATCAGTTCTCCCAGTGGCGACAGTGCCGAAGACATCAAAATTTCGATCAGAGCCTACATATGGTTCCAAAATACCTCCAAAAGGCTCCGTGTCAAATTTCAAGTCAAACTGACAACGTTTGACCCTCCTTCAACACTCAGAAAAAAAAATCAAACTTCTCGGCGACGAGAACCATCGAGGCCATCACTTATCAAACAGAGCATATGAGTGGCTTCAACATGCTTCTAAAGGGTTGTACATCAAATTTCAGGTCATTCCGACGACATTTAACCCAACTTTGACGCTTGGAAACAAAATCAAGCCCCCCGGCGGCGAAGCTTCCCGGGACCATGACATCCAAATTGGAGCTATTTGATCGTCTCAAAATGACTCCAATAGGCTCCTATCTAATTTCAGGTCAATCGGACGTCGGTTGACCGCACATCAAAGTGCGACATCTTCCTCGTGGTAAAATCAAGTCGACTGGTGACAGGACCCCACACGGCTCCAAAACTCAAACAAAAGCCTATGGTTGGTCTTATCTCCTACTTAGCAGGCTCCACTACAAATTTCAAGTCATTCCGATATCCTTTGACCTAGTTTGGCTACTGACGGCAAATCGGCAGCTCTACGCGACAAAGTTTGCGGCTTTCTGGAAAATCGAAAACTTTTCTCTCTGATATGTAAGGCTTCTCTTCAAGTTTTCTGCAGGGAAATCAGGCCAAAACATGTACAAAAATGTCAGAAAAAAATATCAAAGGAAAAACAGAATCGAGAAATCGGAGAAACGGCCGAAAGACGACGACTAAAGGGGAAAATCCCCCATGGTCATCGGCGACCAAAGCCCATGGTCGCCGGCGACCCTAAAAATCCGGGTCGCCGGATTTTCGTCGGATGACTATTTTTCAGACCCTTTTCGTGTTTCGAGATTTCGACCCCTGTGGCTTTCCAAAATTCTGACTTTTGAGACTCACAATCTGTTGATCTTCATCAACATCACGGATCCGCCGTCAAGAGAATCATGTCATCATTAATCGCTTGAAAATTGCCAATCGGCCAACCAAGAAAGTTCGCTTTCTGCCCGATCGATTGAAAAATTGACAGGACAGATGTTACCAGCCCACTAATATCAATCAGTGTCTGAAGTTGCATCGCCATCTGACATCAATCTGGGTAAAACTGATTCTTGATGCTTGAAATCGACTGATCTTCGTCGACATTTCGGATTCACCGTCAAGAGCATGAAATCATCATTGATCGCTCCAAGATCGTCAAGCGGCTGACCAAGAAAGTACACTTTTTGTTCGACCGATCGAGAAATCAACAGGACAGATGTTACCGGCCCACTGGTATTAATCAATGTCTGAAGTTGCGTCACCATCCGACTTCAAACAACATGTGGATCCATTGGCGACCATCGCAAGAAGAATTCCAAAAGACGCGGCACGGCCCGCGAATCTTCAAATGCCCTGGCGACCACTTAATGCTGTTAATTGACCCGTTTCATGACAACTTAATATGGTCATTAACTCATTATTTTGGACGGCCCAATCAGATTCAAGGAAAAAGGAGTTACAAGTCCAAGTAATCATGGCAATAAATCATGAAACTCCCCTCATCATGGAGATTAAAGGTGATTAAATGACCATCATTTTCCATCAGCCAATCACAAGCCAAGAAAAAGGAGTTACAAAATCAAGAAATAAAAACCTGTAACTCCTCCCATCATGGAGCATCAATGCCATCAATGCTCATAAACCCACCTTATGGCCACCAAAAGCCTATAAAAAGGGGGTCATTCCAAGAAGAAAGGGTCTAGAAAAAATCCATGAAAAATCCCGAAGAATTCTCGAAGAAATCTCTACACAAACAAGCTCTCCTTCTTCGAAGAAACTCTGCTATAAGAAACACCACAAGGTGATCGAAGTCCCTTGGGGGGTCACCCCCCAAGGCAAGGCCCTCTCCCCTTCTATCCAACATGGCCTAGACGCGGCTTTTCAGCCCGTTTACTCGGTTTTTTATTGGATATAGGACCTCCCCTTGGTCTTTATCCTGTAAAAATCTGAGGTTAGAGCCAAGCCAAAAGAATCAAAGCATCATATATTCTTATCTGAAGGACGATGGCGAAGCACATACACGACTTGCGACCGTTGATCTGAACGAGTCCCCACAATCTCATGAGAAGTTTGATTCATTTTCTTAGTTTTCTACTGTATTTTGTATTTTTTTAAAAGAGACAAAAAAAATCACAATTCTTGTCTTTCATTATTGATAAGATTTGTAAATTGCCTTTTACGGCACAAAAATCGCCTTTTACGGCAAAACTGTCTTTCACGGCAAACAAAAAACAAAAAATTGCCTTTCATGGCAAACAAAATGAAATTGCCACTCACGGCATTTAAAATTTGTGTCTCTTTCTTAAAAATATATGTGCAATGGAAAGTTAGAAAAAAGAGTTGATTTCCTTTCTACTTGTGAAGGTGAATCTCCAGATCACCACTTCAGATTCCAAGTATAATTGAAAATCTGGCATACCCGTATAAAAAAGATGTTGATACCCGCTTTCCTCTTCCGCCGGACCCTGGCAGCCCTGGGGCGGAAGGAGAGGATGAGAGCCGGGTCCATCAAGAACCATGCCAAATGCATAGGCCTGAGGAAATTTCAAGAGACAGTTTGGTGACAAGTACGTACCCACTCATGTCAAGAGGCAGAAGGCAATAGAATTCCAACAGCTTGTGCAAGGCAACATGACAGTCCTCGAGTACCTCACCAAGTTTGAGAGGTTGTCCCGATATGCTCCGGAGTTGATAGACTGTTGAGAGGAAAAATTGCTAAGTTCCTTGAAGGACTAAACCCAATCATAGAGAAGGATGCCACTGGAGTTATACAACCTGCAACCTTTGAAGAGGATGTCAATAGGGCCTATAAGTTTGAGAATTTGAACAACAAGATCCTCCGAGTTCAGGGAAAGAGTCAAGCTTACCAACAAAGAAATCAGCAGAACAAAAGGCAGAGGCCCGAACAGAATGTGCAGAATCCAGTGGTTTGCATCCACTGTGGGAAGAATCATGTGAGTGCTGAATTTCGTACATTGACTGGGGCATGTTTTTAGAAGTGGTGCCATGAACCACCACCTCAAGGATTGCCCAAGACTCAGGCAGAATCAGCAACAACAGGGAGCACAGCATCCAGCACTACCTCAGAATGCACGAATTACTAAAAATCAGGCAAGGCCACCACAGCAACAAGCACCGCAGCAGTAGTATAGACCTCGGCAGTAGCAACAGGCCTGTCAATAGGGACATAATCAGAATCACCATCCCCAGCAATAGAACAGGAATGCCCAACAAGGCAGACAACGACAAGCTCAGAACAAGCCACAGCAGCAAGGACAAGTGTATACTGTCAATAGGGCTGATGCAGAGGCTGCAGGAAACATAGTAGAAGGTACACTTCTCATTTGTGGATTTGAAGCTAGGATTTTGTTTGACCCTGGCTCTACACACTCATTTATGTCCCCAAAATTTGCTAGGATGATTGATATGCATGCAAGAGAATTAGATTTTATTTTAACTGTGGCTACCCCAATAGGTAAGGAAGTTGTGTGTAGAACTTTTTACCCTAGTTGTTCAGTAATGATAGGAGAAGTAGTGTTGCCAGCAAATCTCATTTTATTGGAGATGCATGATTTTGATGTCATCCTAGGGATGGACTGGTTAGCAGCGTATTATCCCACGATGGATTGTTTCCATAAGACCCTCACCTTTAAACTAGAAGAGACACCAGCAGGGGTGTTGTTTCGGGGAGACAGGAGTAATCCTCGTGCAGGGTTTATTTCAGCGTTAAAGGGTGATAGACTTTTAAAAAGTAGATGTGAGGCCTATTTGGCATTTATCATGGAGGATAAACGGTCCCAAGAGGTGGATGAGATCCCTATTATTTGAAAATTTCAAGATGTTTTTCCAGAAGAGATTCCAGGATTGCCACCCATCAGAGAAATAGACTTCACCACTGACTTATTACCGGGGACCGCTCCGATATCTATCGCACCTTACAGAATGGCTCCGGCGGAATTAGGAGAATTAAAAGTACAATTGCAAGAATTATTGGATAAAGGTTTTGTTAGACCTTGCATTTCACAGTGGGGAGCACCAGTTTTGTTTGTTAAGAAGAAAGATGGTTCGATGAAGATGTGCATTAATTATAGGATATTGAACCAAGTAACCATCAAGAACAAATACCCCATTACCAAGGATAGACAAATTGTTTGATCAGCTACAAGGTGCTTCATATTTTTCGAAGATTGACTTGAGATACAGTTACCATCAGCTGAGAGTCAGAGAATTAGATATACTGAAGACAGCTTTTCGGATGAGATACGGTCACTATGAGTTCCTTACAATGCCATTTGGGTTGACTAATGCACCGGCAGTATTCATGGTATTGATGAACAAGATATTTGCACACTATCTGGATCAATTTGTTGTAGTATTCATTGATGACATTTTGGTGTATACCAAGACCAAGGAAGAACATGAAGAGCAACTGAGGATAGCACTGCAACTTTTAAGAGACAACCAACTGTATGCAAAGCTCAGTAAGTGTGAATTTTGGCTAGAACAAGTAGCATTTTTGGGGCACATCATCTCCAAAGAAGGGTTGTCAGTAGATCCGTCCAAGATTGAGACAGTAGTGAAGTGGGAAAGACCGAAGAATGTATCAGAAATCAGAAATTTTATGGGATTGGCAGGATATTATCCGAGATTTGTGCAAGGATTTTCGTTGATTGCATCACCATTGACAAAGTTGACCAAGAAAATGTACCATATGTATGGACAGATCAATGTGACGCTAAGTTTCCAAGAGCTGAAAATGAGATTGACTATAGCACCAGTCCTTACTCTACCATCCGGAAGCGGCGATTTTACTATTTTTACCAATGCTTTGAATGTTGGACTTGGTTATGTGCTGATGCAAGATAAAAAAGTTATGGCTTATGGATCGCGGCAGTTGAAAGATCATGAGAAAAACTATGCAACCCATGATCTTGAGGTTGCGACGATTGTTTTTGCACTAAAAATGTGGAGACACTACCTTTATGGAGAGAAGTTCGAAGTTCACTCCGACCACCGCAGCTTACAGTACTTGTTTTTTCAGAAGGAGCTGAACATGAGGCAGAGGAGATGGATGGAATACATTAAAGACTATGACTTTCCAATCAAGTACCACCCGGGGAAAGCAAATGTAGTTACTGATGCCTTAAGCAGAAAATCAGTTGCTTGGCAATCTAAGTGGCACTTGTATCTTTGAGCAATTTGAAGTGTTGGGAGTAGACCTATAGCCACTAAAGAAAGGTGTAATATTGGCTAACATGTCAATGTCCGAGCCTTCCTTCATTCAGAAGATCAAGGATAATCAGTTACAAGATCCAGAGTTGGCCAAGATTTCAGAACATATAGCAGATCGTCTAGATTTTCGTATTGTGGATGGAGTTTTATACTATCGTGACCATTTATGCGTACCTAACATAAAGGACCTGTGGAATGACATCATGACCGAGGCTCGCAGCATGAAGTATTCCATGCATTCGGGCAGTACGAAAATGTATCAGAACTTGAATGGAAGATTCTGGTGGAACAATATGAAGAGAGAAATTGCAGCATTTGTCTCTCGATGTATGACCTGTCAGTTGATTAAAGCAGAACATCAAAAGCCTTCAGGGTTGTTACAACCATTAGAGATCCCGGAATGGAAATAGGAGCATATTACCATGAATTTTATTTCGGGATTACCAAGGACTAGCAGAGGCAATTATGCTATTTGGGTCTTTGTGGACCGTCTCACCAAGTCAGCTCATTTCATTTTAATGAGGACAGGGAAGAAGATGCATATATTACCTTTGGTAGAGTTGTTTGTTAATGAGATAGTTAGTCGTCATGGACAGCCAGTCTCCATTATATCTAACAGAGACAGTAGATTCGTCTCGAGGTTTTGGAAGACACTACATGAGTTTATGGGTACGAAGCTATAGTTCAGTATGGCATATCACCCACAGATAGATTGACAATCAGAGAGGACGATCCAGACTCTTGAGGACATGCTCCGAGCTTGCGTATTAGACTTCAAAACTCAGTGAGATGAAGCTCTACCGTTGTTTGAATTCGCTTACAACAACAGTTATCACTCGAGCATTGGAATGGCGCCTTTTGAGGCATTATATGGCAAAAGGTGTAGGACACCTATATGTTAGGAAGAAGTAGGCGCTCGCAGTTTCCATGGATTGACTATGGTTAGTGAGACTAGTGATAAAGTCAAGTTGATTCAAGAACGTCTTAAGGTAGCCCGAAGTAGACAGAAAAGCTATGCAAACTCTCACCGAAGGGATTTACAGTTAAAATAAGAAGATAAGGTTTTCTTGAAAGTGTCACCGACTCAGGGAACATTGAGGTTTGGACAGAAGGGTAAGTTATCCAGAAGATACATTGGATTGTATGATATCGTGCGTAAGGTTGGTGATGTGGCTTATAGATTAGCCTTACCACTCAAACTCTCTGGCGTACACAATGTCTTCCATGTGTCGATGCGGAAGAAGTACGTCCCCGACCCATCACATGTACTCCATCATGAACCGTTGGAAATCCGAAAAGATGCTACATATGTTGGGAAGCCTGTACAAATCATTGATATAAAAGAACAATAGATGAGAACAAGAACAATTCATTGGGTGAAAGTGCTTTGGGAAAGCCATGGACCGGAAGAAGCAAGGTGGGAACTATGAGATCAAGTTCAAAAGAAATATCCTCACCTACTACCTAAGGTTAGTTATGATTTTATTTGGAGGACAAAATATCCCAAGGGGTGGAGGATGTAAGACCCCAATCCGAGAGACCACGATTAGTGTTAAGTAAGCTGTGTTTTAGCTCTAAGTGTGCTTAGCAGATTTTGATTAAGTTTTGGGCTCTGCTTTCAAAATAGCTTTGGGGAATTTTGAGAGCCTTCTTGATTAGTGGGACCCTTTCGGGGGGTTTCCTTTGGCCACTTTGCGTGATCTTGGGGGATTGCTCGAGATTCCATAAATTCGTATGTTAATCCCATTTGACTCATCTTGTTAATCCCTGCAACTTTCATGTTGACCCTGTCCCCATTCGAGATCCCTAAACCCGACTTTTCTTAATTGAGGGCAAAATGGTCTTTTTACCCTACAATCTGGACACAATTTTTAATATCACCAAAACCCACGAAACATATGCTTTTTGGAAACTAGAAATTTCGACGAACAACTTTCCCTTCTTCGTCGAACTCACTCATGGCCTCGAGAATCATGTTCTTAACCCAACAAGATTTTTAAGTGTGGGACCCACCTTCACATCCTATAAAAGGTGAGCTCCTTTTCACTTTCCCCTTTTCCTTGCAATTGTTGTTGTGGAGAGATTAGCATCAAATTAGGGTTTTCTTCCCCTTCCTCTTCTTGCTTTCTCTCCTCCAATCCACTACCAAGCTCTTGTCAAGTGAAAAATGGAGGTCATCTTCTTCTTCCTCACCCTACAAGCCCTCCATGCATGCCATTAGAAGAGAAATCAAGCTATCCTAGGGTCTCCTTTGAGCAAACTCTTGTCATTGAGGAACCTACAAGTAAGCCATCTTCTCCAATCTTCTAGATTTGTATTTGCCTGGCCCTAGAGAGTCTCAATCTTCCTTGGAAGCTCTCTCTTGCTATTTCATTGTTTTGACTATTTAGATTTTGTAATGAGTTTTGTTTTGGGGGTTTTCTTGTAGCTTTGTGATCTCTAGCTCGGGAGTTGTTGTGAGAACTTGATTTGCTAGCTTGGACCTAAGGCAAGTGGATGAATAGATAACTTTAATACTAGAATGTCTTTATGAAAAATGTGATTTCATGGCCCTATTTTTCATGCTTTTCCTATAGTGTTTATTGTTTTCAAAATATGCATATACAGGTGTCTTCTTATATCTTGTTTAATCTCTTGGAAAAGTATGCATTTGATTTTTGTTAAAGCTTGTTTATATGTACAAATGGATTCCATGGATGATTGGGTTTCTTTTAATGAAATGAGGATGAATATGATGGATTTTAATGCATTTGGTGGAATCATTTAAATGGAGGAAAAAGTGTGGTTTTGGAGTGGGTTATAAGCCCTCCTTTTTGTATAGAAAGAATGCTCAAAAATGTATGAGAAAGGGAAGAAAGGAAGGAGCCGAACTGCTCATCAGAAACAGGTTCTCTCACAGTTCGCTCGAGCGAACCCCATCTAGAAGATAGTTGGCTCAAGCCAACTTGACAGTTCGCTTGAGCCAACCTGAACTAGGAAGGTTCGCTCAAGCGAACCCCTCACAGAGAGTTGTTAGCTCGAGCGAACTTCTAGTCCGCTCGAGCCAACTGTGTAGTGAGCCTGGATTAATGTAGGAAGCCTTGAAATGTTCTTCTAAGGCCTAGGGAGGCATTGTTTGGATCCCCAATGCGATGATAAGACCGAGAAAGACAATTGTGAATCTCGATTGAGGAAGAAACCCCATTATGGAAATCCATTGAGGATTTGTGGATTTGTCAAATTGTATAGGGAGCTTGGGATGTCCTTAATCTTATTGAGTACCATGCCAATGACAAAAACGGACATACGGGACCCCCATACACCTTGATTTGAATCTTGGATCCTCCATGCATGTTCCGGTATATTGTGGAAATCCTTTCGTATTTCTTTTCACTTGGATTTCTTAAGGACTAGCCTGTTTTCACATGATTTTACTAGTTTGTTTCAGAAACACTGATTTATGCACTTTAAGTGTCCTGTTAGCCCTGTGGATGCATGACCAGATATGAATGTGATTAATGTGTCTATGAGCACCCTGTCCCACCTGCCTAAGGTGTTTTACACCTATATAGACATATGTATATGTTCTGATTTCTTTCATGTAACTTATAAGTCAGCACCACTAAGCTTGGATAACCTTGTCGGCTTGATCTACAGACTTGGGGTCCCCCTCTTACTCCTACCAGCTGTAGTCTGGATCCTGCCTGTCCCATTACCTGGTTCCGCGACCGTTGTCGCGACCCCAGACTGGGTTACAGACCTAATCCGAGATCGGGACTGAGTAATAGAAGAAGAATGAATGATGAAAATCCATACCAAAACTATGAATTAATTTAAATCAAAACGTATACGAGTCCATAAAAAATGCCACTCGTACACGCGATTCCCCACAGGTGTCCGCGATGAGGATGTTACATCGACATGAATATTTCTTTTAAGTGTGAAAGCGTGTAGTAAATCTAATTCATACATTCATGTCCAAGATATCAAGATTAAAACATATTTAAAACCAGTATCAAAATGAGCAATGATCATTAGCTATTTCCCAAAAGAAAGTCAGAGTTTACATCAAGATCATTTAATTACATTTCCCCAAAAATAGAGGCCAACAAAGGCCAATATAAATAAAGTGTCACGTTTCCAAAAGAAAGGTTAATCCTAATCCAAAATGTTATGCAATACAGACAACTGAATGTCTAAACGACATCATTGGCATGCCACTCAACTAAGCGTTGCGGTTCTCCGACCACCACCTCAAGCTCCTCCTCAGGGAGACCAACAACGGGACCTGAGTACCAAAGCAAAGGGTCAAACACGACGGTTTGGCAGGTGGGTGAAAAAGACATATCAATAAAAGAAATTACCTTGGAAAACATTTAGACATGTTAAAACAATAAATTTCATAAAACAAAAGGATCATCTATTCAAAACATATATGCAATTTAAAACAAGTAAGGTATCCAAGGAATTCGGGAAACAAGCAATATGGCAACCACATGAAGCTAAGTCATCTATTACCGAAGTGACATGAGCATATCCGGATGTTGACCTCAGTCACCGAAGTGAGGAGATGCAACATAAGTAACATATACATAATAATAATATGGGACATGACCACGGTAGCGAACCCGGCATTGGAAACCACAGTAGCAATCTGCGGCATCGGGACAAGACCACGATAATAAGCAGGTAGCGGGATCCAAACTGCAACTGGCGGGACGGGAGGGGGATCTCCAAATCGGTGGATCAGACCAACAAGGTTATCCAAGCTTAGTGGTGCCGACTCATAGGTCAAATAACAGAAATCAAGACAAGTACGAAATACATATGATGCACTTATATAACGGGCGGGACGGAGTGCTCAAAGGCACAAATATCATTTAAAACGGGAAGTGCATATCGAGACTAGCAAAATGCTACAATACAATTTCAAAGATTTCGGGAATGATGAATCATAATTCATAATTTTCGAAACAAGTATCGGGATGCAAAACTAATTAAGGTGAATAAGGGTCTCGTATGTCAATTTCAATAACAATTGGTACTCCTCAAGTTTGGAGACATTCCGGGCTCTTTATACACCTTAGGATTTTCTTAAGGTTTCAAATGAATCTTTGTGTGATGGTTTCTTTCTCAAACGGACTCCCTATATATCTCTAGTTGAACAGTCCCCATCATTCTCTAAAAGGGTGTACAATTGATTGGGATAGAATCCTCTTCATTTCCTTTCATTTCAGAGTTTTTGTGTAAATTTCGGTCAGCTGGCGGTCATCTAACAGTTAGCCGCAGATGGGTTCAGCGGCTAGCCGCTGGATAACCGCGAGGCTAACCGCGGATTTCTGGGAAGAAATCATGCTCTCTGGAAAAGTAACCGTGACAGCACGGTTAGATGGCGGTTAGCCGCCAGTGGGTTCGGCGGTTAGCCGCTATCTAACCGTGAGGCAGACCGCAGGTTCTAGGCGAAGATATGCTCTCTGGAAAGCTGACCGCAATGGTTCGATCAGATGGCGGTGACCGGCGGCTAGCCGACAGGTGACCGCTGGCTGACCGTCGGGTGAGAAATACCCCACATTTTGAGCCAATTCCTCCTTCAAACCATTTCCCTTCATTCCCATTCATCTTCCTGTAATAAAATGAGCTAAAAATGCTCCTCCAAATTATCATTCAACAGTTCTCCAATACTCCTATAAGTATTCATCCAATCAACCCTTCTTCTTCTCAATCACATTCAACCACAAAGAGGAGAGAAACAATCCACAATCACAAGAAGTCATTTAAACTTCAATCAAGAAAAATAAATGAAGAGCTAACAACCACATTTTCAAACAATAAATGAGTTAGTAAAACTCTTAATAAGCATTCATTTCAAGTCAATGCAAGACAATAAAAACAAGTAAATCATGATAAATCAACACATTTCTCATAAAATCATTTAATGCACAAATCATCAATTCATCCATTTGCCTCAAGGTTTCTAATCAACAAAACAAGCTTCTAATCACCTCTCCAAGCTCAAGACCACAATCTCTACAAAAATCCCCAAACAAACCCTAAAATGGGTCAAACAATGAAATAGGAAGAGAGAGCTCACAATAATTAAAATGGAGCTTCTCAAGGACTAGAAGAACACAGATCTAAGAGATTAGGGAGAGAGCTTACTTGGAAGGTCCTCTAATGGCAAGAGCTAGCTCAAAAAAGATCTTGGAGATGGAGGTTTCTTTCACAAATGCTATCAATGAAAAGCTCTCAATGAGAGGAAGAGAGTGATGGTCTTCATTTCTCAAGAGAGTAAAGTTTGGTGGAGACTTAGTGATGGGAAGCAAGAAGAGGAAGAGAAGCAAGGAAAACCCTAAACAAGGGTTTCTTTTGGGCTGGAAAAGAGAAGGGAAGGAGATGGGTTCACCTTATATGAGCAAATGCAAGTGGGCTCCACCACTAGGAAATTTTGTGGGGTCAAAATCATGGCTTTTGGGGCTTCAAGTAGATTCGACGAAGAAGGAAGAAATGATCATCGAAATTTCTAGTTTTCAAAAAGTATATGTTTCGCGAGTTTCGGGAATACCAAACATTGGGTATAGATTTAGTGTAAAAAGACTGTTTTACCCTCAATGTAATGAAAGTCGGGTTTCGGGATTCGAGACAAGGATGGGATCAACATGAAAGTTGTAGAGATCAACGAGATTAGTAAAACGAGATAGAAGTACAAATCCAAAGAATCTCGAGCAATCCGCCGAGTAAATGCAAAGTCATAAAAGGAACCCCCAAAGGGCCCCACTAATTACAAAGATACTCAAAATTCCCCAAAGCTATAACAAAGCTATTCTAAACCCAACTAAATCAAAATCCACTAAACACACTTAGAACTAACAAACAACTTAATTAGCACTAAACGAGGTCACTCGGGTCGGGGTCTTACAGTCGTGGTCTTGTTTAGCTATATGTATATATTTAGTTGGTTCTTGCCACCTCGAGTGTCCGAGACCAATGCCTCTAGCTTGCTCTCATCACATTAGTGATTAAGGATTTAGCTCAGTGTGGTTGCTATCTTGCCAATTTCTTGTTCCTTGGTACATTTTCCATGTTTTATATTGCACATGTACTTTCTAAATAATGATGCATTCTTTTTATGAAATTATTGTTTAAACAGGTTTCAATGCTTTTCAAGGTAACTTTAAATATTATTTTATTGTTATATTTGTTCACCCACCTGCCAGACCGTTGTGTTTGACCCACTCTATGGTACTCAGGTCCAGACGCCGGTCATCCCAAGGAGGAGTACAAGGAGGTGGCCGTAGAGCCAAATCGAGTAGTTGAGTGGCAAGCCGATGATGTCATTTAGACATTCGGTTGCCTTGAGGGAAGAAATATTTTGGGATTGTGTCTAACATATTCTTTTGGGAAATTATTTTGGTTGTACTGGCCTTTGTTGGCCTTTATTTTTAGGGAGTGATAAATCAACTGATCTTTTTTAAATAAACTATAACTTTACCATTATTTTGGGAAATGTCACATGATCATTGCTCACTCTAACATCTTACTGTATATCGTTTCATTATCAGTCTTGTTTAATGGAAATGAATTATGAATTGATTTGCTACACGCTTCCGCATCTTGAATGAAAATGTAATGTATTTGTGATATCCTCACCACGGAACCCTATGGGAAATCACGTGCACAGACAAAATATCCTTCTTGAATCTGTGTACGTATGGGCCAATTAACCTTGTGTTAGACATGGCTTCATCATCATCATCACTAATCACCGTCCCGATCCCAGATTAGGCCCTTGACCCTGTCCGGGGTAGCGACATCAGCCTTTGTGTCAATTGTCTCAGGGGAGCGTCGGGATCATACCCCAACCCACGTGAAGACATCTCTTTATTACCGTAGAGTTTCCGATCTTCTAGTTGGCTTTTAGTCAGGATGGGCTCCAGTGGCGTGAGAATACCATGACCTCCTCCCAAACCGACTTGATTCCAAGCATCATAGCCCATTTTCTTCACAATAACTTGTACCACTGGACAATATAGAGATAACTGAGGCATACCTTCTTTTTGGAAAGGCTCAAGCAGGGAATTTGATGAAGAAGCTTTCGATCTGTGGAAGAAGATTGGCTTTTCTTCTACTGAAGTTGCCTGAACAATAAAGGTAGCAGACGCAGAATCTTCTACATCAGCAGGTGTCTCAATTGGAGTGAAAGCAGGCTGAACTTGCTGAGTGTCAGCTAGGCTTGACGATGTGTCATCTTCTGGCTCAGAATCCAAATCCGTGTCTTGCATGATGGACACGAAAGAGACAACAAACTTGCCACAAGTCTTTTGCTTTGCCTTCTTCTCTTTAGTTGTGATGACCAAAGGTTTTGAAGGTTTGAGGGAGATGACAAAGGGAGACTGATTGCTCTCTTCGGTTTTGCCGGAGGGTTTGTTTTCTTCCGATGTCTGCTAAGGAGCTTTGCCTTTATCTTTCTAGATATTTTCAGCAAAGAGTGCTATTTCTTTCTCCTCTTCTTCTTTTTTGCCCTCATACATCTGAGAATCCACAAAATGGACTTCTTTACCTTTGAAGGGTTTTTTGTCCGCAAACACTCGATGTATCATGCCGTCATCGCCAACGAACTTTATGCATTGATGTAGAGTTGAAAGGACAACACCATTCTCATGTATTCAGGGACGTCAGAGAAGTATGTTGTAGCATGAAGGGGTTTTCATTGCATATACGGTGACTTCAGAGATAAAGTCACCGATCTGCAACTTGAACCTGATTTTGCCGATGGGCCTTTGAGTACTCCCATCGTATCCGAAGATAGATACAGATGTGTGGCTCAACTTGCTGGGTGGAATACCCAACTCTTCGAGAGCCGAAGTGGAGATGAGATTGAGCACTGAACCTAGGTCGATCTAGACTCTGTGTACAGGCATTTCCTTGATGTACCCTATGAAGTACAGGGGTCGGTTGTGCCTTGTTTCGCCAAATAGGAGGTCTTCCTTAGTGAAGGCGATGGTTGCTCTTACTGCTTTTTGGACCGAAAGGCATTCGGTGCAAGATCCCTCAATTTTCTACTTTTCTCCTTTTGAGGAGGTATATGGATTTTTGACCCAGTAATCCATCTCAATTCATAGGACTTGTGGGGCATGTTTGTCAACATCCGCATTCAGCATTTGTAATTCTAAAATGAGATTATCAAGAGTTTTTGCAGACATTTGTAATAAATCTAGGATGTGCAGTCGTGTAGGAATGTGTTTGAAGTGCTCAATTAAGTCATACTTAAAAGCCTCCTTAGGGCCTACATTTTCATTATTGTTGCCACTTGGGGCATTTACAACATCTTTTCCCGAAGGATTTACATAAGTAGAAGAAGATTGGTTGTAATTTTTGTGGTAGTCCAGGCTAGAGCGGGTGCCTCTACCAACTTTAAGAGCTTCTTGAGAAGGGTCATCTTTCGGAAGATCATCCTCTGGATCGAGGGGTTGATCCTTCTCTTTTACTAGGGATGTGTCGGCAACAGAGTTGCCACCCTCAGTGATTGCGTTGCATGGAACATTTTCCAGGAACAAGTCTTGAGCAACATCCAGCAACTTTTCTTCTTTGTTGAACATTTCATCGGTCCAGACATCACCTATGAGGTTGGGTATCTGGGACCAATTGGATGGATTTTCTTTAACATCATTATCAACTGGAGCTTCTTCATGATGATCAGTCAGGAGGGGTGTGAACCCTGATGTCACAGTCTCAAGAGATGAGGCCTGAGAAGGTGATATTTTGGTGGAAGTCATTTGGGAGGAGTAACTTCTGAAGATACACTACCGGATGTAGTATGAGAGTAACTGGCCTCAGCAAATGATGCTTCAGAGGAACTATGATCCTGAACTATCACATTGCAGGTTACTTCGATAGGAGATGTCTCCAGAATGGACTGTTAGGAGTCAGACTCATCCTCGGTTGTAAGAGGATCGTCAATCCAGCAAATTTCTCCATTTTCAAGAGTTAAAGGAGGAGGTACCTATTGATTTTTAGGGACTTCCGGTTCCGGATTTTGATCATGACGAAGGTTATTGACGCGATCTTGCTCTTGTTTTATGGTCAGACGCTGCAAGATCCTTGCATATTCTTCAAGATCAGGCATAGGAGCCAAATCTTCTTCTTCATTTGCTCCTTGTGGTTCAACTTGGTTAGGTTCCACTGGAGCGTTGGCGGGTGCTGGGTCATTAGCATTTTCTTGAACAACCTCTTGGTCTTCTTTATCATCAGACCAGGATCCTTATGGCTGTAAGGGATTATACCGGAAAACTGGCATAAGGTGAGTTTCAGGAACCCATTCTTCATCGGAGAGGTATTCTCCTGTTTCAAGGGATTCCCCCCACTCGTCGGTGTCACTGGACTCGTATCCATCCATGGAGAATCCGACTACCGAATTGCAAGAGTATGATGCCCCCGGTGTAGTTTCATTTATGAGTTGAGGTGGCATGAAGTCACTGTTGGAAGTAGGTGGGCCTCGTAGATAGATTTTCAAAACTTTTTACCCACTTGACTCAGGGGTCAAGTACCCATAAGGCCATAAACCATATCCAGCATGCAATCCCTAAGTCTCATCAATCATGTACATCAATATAACCTATTTAAAAGATAGAAAATTAGTAGCACCTAGCAACAAAATAATCCACAACAAGTAGAAAAGCAGAATATACCTTTGGAGCCCGGTAGTGCTCTAATGGAGAAGAAGACAAACAACTTGACCAAGAACTCTTCTTGAAGCAATTTGGGGTCTCCAAGACCTTGTTATCTTCCACGTTATAACCCGCTATCAGATCTCTTTTCTCAAGAAGGATGGTGGAAACTTCAAGAGAAAACTCTACTAGAAACTCCTTGGAACTAGAAGAGAAAGAGAGGAGAGAGAAGTGTGCAACTATTGCACAAAAGAGGGGGCTGGGCGTGAATTTCAAGGTTGGACGTCCAGCCCCCTTTTTTTCCCTTTATATCTTTTAGCAACTCCTCTTCTTACTAATTAAGTAGAAGTTCTACTTCCATAATAATCAACAACTTTCTCCTTTCTAATTGCTATAAAAGTCTCACTTCCACAACAATTAGTAAGTTAACCATTACCATTATTAGAAGTCATACTTCAAATAGAAATAGTAAAATTTCTAATTCCTTCCTCTTAGAGTTCAAGTAGGATTAGTATCTTAATAACTTGGGCTAGCGTGGAGACTACTAAGGATTCCATAGAAAGCTGGCTCCAACTGGGACACCGCTACCCCATATCTCATGTGCAATACGGGCCCACAGTTAAATGTAAATAATACCACTATATAAATGCAATTTCACTCCAGTCTTATGAATAAATTACAATGAAGACCATAAACTTTTCGATTACCACAAGTAGGCCCCTTTATCAATATCCATGGATTAATTGGACTAAAGTTGTCCCACCAATTTAAATCCACTTCTTATTATCCTTGAGACCCAATTAATCACAGTGATCATCAGTACCATCCAATTAACTCTTAATCGAGATGGGTGCACACTTACTAATGACAAATCCATTAATTGGCACAAGGGGATAATATAGATAGATTTCATCTTGACCATTGAATGTTCACACAGTCCTACTACCACCTACCCAAGACACCAAGGTGTTGGCCTCACTCATTGGTGACTCAAAGCAAATGAATAAATAGAAACTTGAGTTCATCAATGTCTCAGGATTGAGAGCCTATTGCTAGGGAATTATGAGAGCAAACCTTAAACTCGAGACAATATTCCATAAGGTGCTTCTCATGGTCTTTCAATACATCCAATGTACCAGCACCATGATCCAAAATCTTACATTCTGATGATCGAGACAAATCACACTATCTCATAATGATCAAAATGCTGCAACCTTATCAGATGAGATGCCCAGTCTCATCACCGGTTGTGAAGATATTTAAGTACAAAATATGTGACACATGTATCCTGTGTGTGGATCTCATCCATACACATATATCACATCTAATATACTAATGGGACCCAATTCAACTCATAAACCATCATGTCATATGTATTGGTCATGTGCATTAAATAATAAAAACACCATTCATCTCATGAAAAGAAAGCATGATATTATTGATAAATAAAGAGATTAATCAATTTATTACACCATCTGATAGATTGAGTCCATACAATCTAACAGTCTCTAAGAGTGAATTTTCTTACCGCCTTAGAAGTCTCGGGAAGGGACTCTTTTGTTGCCCCCAGTGAAGCGGTAGAGGATGTCTCTGCTTTTTCATGGACTTCTTGTTTTGCCTGATCTTTCTCCTACTGTTTGAGGTTGCAGAGATGTCTCCTGGCTTGCCTTCGCTGTTAAGCTGTCGGCTTTGTTTTGACAACCTCCCAATTTTCATCTTCCAAGAGATCAGGATGCACCCATATGGGTTGTCCGTCTGGTGTGGGGTAAGGAACCAGCTCTTGGGACGTTTGAAACATTTTTTCCACCTTGAAGGAAGTGACGATCTCCTTCTTCGGTGACCCGGATGTTTGTCCACATGACATCATGTTGACGGAGGCAGACCTATAGTTTTTATCAAAGATGATGACTCCATTTTTCCGCATCTCGTTGATCTTCTCTCTTACAACAAAGCATTGATTGAGAGGATGCGAGATCATTTGGTGGTATGGATAATACCTAGGATCGTTGGTTTTCCCAACATCTCCTGATCTTTTGGGGTCAGGCAAGGTGAGTTTGTCGTTTGCTACAAGTGCCCTGAAGATTTATTCAACATCTTCATCGAATGGGTATTTCTTTTCTACTCGTTCATTGAAAGCATCATAGAGTTCAGATCTCTTACCCGCGGCTTTGTTTTCAGCTTTCTTTGGCGGCTGAGGAGCTGACTTGGTTTGCACATTGAGGACCTCCTTTTTCTTTTGCTTTGAGGTTGCAATGGCGTTTGGCTCTTTCCTTGATGATTTCTAACTATTGAGGTCTTTGATCACCATTTCAGCTTCCATTAAAGCTTCTAGGAGTTCACCTAGGTTCTTTGATTTGTTGCCGATGATCATGGAGCGGATCCTTACTCCCATGTTGTTCCGGCAGATGTCGACCAGTGACGCTTGTGGCAATACGTCTGAGCATTTGTACGCCATTGCCTTCCACTTGTGAATGAAGTCGTAAGTTGACTCATTCTCTCCCTGTTTTAGGCTGCAGAGCTGAGCCATATAGTAGCAGGATGGTCCTCACCTTTGAAGTGAGTCAGGGAGCGTGTCTTTAGCATGGCTTAATTTTGGATGGAGTCCTCCGGCTAAGTGGAGTACCAGTGAAAGGCCGTACCTTTTAGGGTACTTGCAAAGAGATGGATCTTGAGGGCATCTTGATCCGCGATAGCTCCCATTAGGATTTTGAAGTGGATGATGTGCCATACCTTTAGGGTACTTGCGAAGAGACGGAACTTGAGGACATCTTGATCCGTGATAGCTCCCATTAGGATTTTGAAGTGGATGACGTGCTGTCTGGCTGATCCTTTCCCCATATATGTTTAGAGAGTAGGGTACTTGAATTATATGGGGAATGGGACCGAGTCCATCCATAAGGGATATGGTGGCTTGATCCCATGTTCCTTGAGTGTATCCTCTTCTCTTGCTTTGGCAAGGATGTCATCCACCTCCTTTTTGGTAAGGGTGCATGACTCATTGTTTTCCCCATTTACCTCGTCATCTTGATGACTCGGAGGAGGTGGATTATTTTCTTAACGCTGAAAAGTGAGAAGAAGATTCTCCATCGGAGTCTCAATCCTTCGTTGACCTTGCTCTAATTGCTAGATGTGTGCGGCAGTGTCGTCAGGAGGTGGATTGCGAGGTGGCTCAGAGTTTGTAGCCAAGACGTTCATCCCTCAGGATTCGAACGAAGAAATCATCCTAGTGACTGAGCTAGGGCTCATTCTTTTGGACGAAGAGCTTGAACAAGGATTACTCCGTTGTCCTTGGCTTGAAGGAATAGGGGACTCTTCCGGATGTCTTTGTGTTCAGGAGATGCTACGAGTCACCAGACGTCGAACATGAAGTTTGGTTGCTGACTTCTAGCATCTTATGGTTTTTCCAACCATATAGACAGTAGCAACTTGGTCGGGTCTTTCTTTTTCGACCCATTTATGGGAGACTTGGAGGGTAGGATGTTGGGTCCTTTGCTTCTCTAGTCTCTTTTGTCCATAAGACGCGCGGCGACGTATATGACGAGCAATTTGAGATTTGGTCAGCTCTGGCTGGGCTTTAGCGATGAAGGATGTACTCCCTCAAGCGTAACAACCGAGCTTGTCGTCTTTGAAGCTAGGCATGGACAGGATCCGGAGCCAGTCTTTTAACTGTCGTAGCGAAGCTTTGAATTTTTCGAGTTTGGCCCCTGTATAGATGATGGGCTAAATCGAAGGAGTGTAGGCCTTATGATGCACAATTTGATTTTCGGCTTGTAGGAACAAGCCGGCTCGTGCTGAGTTTGCTTTGTTGTTTGGCGGGAAACGGGTCTCTCCTCCTTCATGTAGGCAAGAGGATAAAACCGGTTCTCCTTGAGATAGGCCAAGTATGCTGGCCTTATGGATGCTTGGAACCTTCTTTGTTTTAGTGAAGGTTTTGGAGACCAAGTCTTGGGACAGACCTGGGTCCTTGCAGGTTAAGGCTTCACGGGAATGCTGCGTGCTTCATGTTTCTTTGTGTTCGCCCCCAGTGTCATGGCAGTGACACGTTGCGGGGCTATCTTTTCCTTCTTAGCAGGTGTGGTTTCCTCTACGTGAAGTGGGAATGGTCCTAGTGATCCGAAGACGATGGTCCGGGGAGTAGAGGTCGACCCGGTGTTCTGAGAGTCACCGAGAGAGATGATGCTTCGGCAGCTGGTAGGGCGCTTTTGAGTGCGCATGTTTTGCTTCTCCTAAAGCATGAGTTGGTACTTGTTTTCATTGAAAGTAATAGTCAATGAAGCTGCCATTGTTAGTTTCGAAAAAAAATATTCTGAAACAAGAACACATCCATTAGTAATCACAAGAACTATAATGATCATAAATGGGAAAACTATGGTTTTGTCTTTTCAAATCGCTAGAGGGACATGGTCCGACTTAAGCCATATGAAGAAGGCAAAAGGCCATAGAAGGTACAATTGTACTAATCACAAGTATGAGAGGCTCAGAATGAGCGTTTCAGTGACTGCTAGAAGCAATTATAAACCTTAATTCAAATCACCGAGAAGCAAGGCTCACTCGAGGTAGGATGAATATAATGTTGTAGGTACAAATGTGTCGGTCGCGAATACAGTAGACCCAAAAGGGCGTACTAGCACCGCTAGGCACAAATGTTGGAAATTGCATCCATGTAATGGACATGAGATGGGATTTTTGAAAGGTCAAGATTGAATTCATAAAAGAGAGAAAATGGTATTCCAATCTGAACGTAGGCTCAACATTTTTGCGAGCGCATCATCCGAAAGGGAAGGGACCAAAATTTCTCGAGTCTGAACCCAAAAGTGACGGAAGTTTTTTTTTAAGGGTCAAGATCAAATTCATTGAAGAGAGCAAATGGTATTCCAATCCGAACGTAAGCTCAACATTTCTACGAGCGCATTATCCAAAAGGGAAGGGACCAAAATTTCTCGTATCTACACCCGAAAGTGACGGAAGTTTTTTTTTTTTTTTTTTTTTTTTTTGAAGGGTCAAGATCAAATTCATCGAAAAGAGCAAATGGTATTCCAATCCGAACGTAGGCTCAAAATTTCTGCGAGCGCATCATCCGAAAGGGAAGGGACCAAAATTTCTCGAATCTGCACCCAAAAGTGACGGAAGTTTTTTTTTTTAAGGTCAAGATTGAATTCATCAAAGATAGCAAATGGTATTCCAATCCGAACATAGGCTCAACATTTCTGCGAGCGCATCATCCGAAAGGGAAGAGACCAAAATTTCTCAAATATGAACCCAAAAATGACGAAAGTTTTTTTTTTTGAAGATTTTTCTTTTTTTTTTTTTTTATTGAAGAGGAAGAACTAGAGGTTGAAGAATACATCTAGGCCTCCCAATTCGGTCTTATGAAACCATAGTTTATAGATGAGCCCCCAGGTAAGGGTAGGATTACTTAATGAACCAGTTTGAAGGACCATTGCCTAGAACAGTCTAGCTGTCTCCACACTCTGGACAAGGCTTTTCTTGGATCAATTTTGGTCAAAGAACGCAATTGGTGCAGCCTTAGTGATTTTCACCTCTTTTTTTTTTCTTTTTGTTTTTTTGAAAGATTTCTAATAGACTCATCAAAGAGAAAGAGTGGCAAATTCCCCAATCAAAACATAGGCTCAACATATCTACGAGCGCTTGCCCAAAAGGAAAAGGATCAGAGTTTCTCATATTTGAACCATAAAAGTAAGAAATCTGATTTTTATTTTAATTTTTTTTAAAGATCTCTAATGGATTCATCAAAGAGAAAAGGTGACCCATCCCCCAATCCAATCAGGCTCAACATTTCTAAGAGTGCTTGCCAAAAAAGGAAAGGATCAAAGTTTCTCAAAGTTGAATCCAAAATGAAAGAAATCTGATTTTTTTTTTTTTTTTTGAAAAGAGAAAGAGTGGAAATGAACTCAAAGATGGAATTAGAAATTTCCAAAAATCCCTTCTCATATTTTTTAGATGCGAAATCCAACATAGGCCACAACCTAGAAAGGAACCAAGGAATCTAGAAAAGAAGCATAAGCATAGAGCAAAAGATATGATATGCAAATGTTTCTTTTCTAAGCATCATGTTCTCAAATGAACGAGTCCCACCGGGTGTGCTAACTTGATGGACCCGGCTTCTGGCGCTCGGCGCTACCGAGGTCGGTGGACGTGGGAGTCCATTGGATCCGACCCTTTCGAGCCAGGAGGCAAAGCGGGCATCAACATTTTTTATACGGGTATGCCAGATTTTTTACTCTACTTGGAATTGACAAATGGTGGTTCGTAGATCCACCTTCGCAAGTAGAAAAGGAAATCAACTTTTTTTCTAGTTTTTCATTGTACATATATTTAAGAAAAGAGACATGGTTTGTTTTGAATGCCGTGAGAGGCGATTTCATTTTGTTTTGCCGTGAAAGGCGATGTTTGCCATAAGAGGCTATTTTTGCCGTAAAAGGCAGTGTTTGTCGTGAAAGGTGGTTTTTGCCGTGAAAGGCAGTTTACCATTCTTATCAATAATGAAAGACAAGAGTTGTGATTTTATGTCTCTTTAGAAAAATACAAACTACAATGAAAAGCAAGAAAAAGGAATCTAACTTCTCAGGAGATTGTGGAGATTCGTTCAAATTGACGGTCGCAAGCCATGTGTGGACTTCGCCATCATCCATGCAGATGAGAACAGAAGATGCTTTTGATTCACTTGGCTCGACTTAAACCTCAGATTTTTAGAGGATAAAGACCAAGAGGAGGTCCTATATCCAATAAAAAGCTAAGTAGACAGGCTGAAAAACCACGTCTAAACCATAGAGGAGTAAGGAGAGGTCCTTGGGGGGAGTGACCCCACAAGGGAATTTTGGTCGCCTTGTAGTTATGGTCGGTGCCAAACTTCTTCATGAAAGTCCGAGATCCTAACCCTAGAGGGGGGGGGGGAATAGGGTGATCTACACTTAATGACTAATCATGGTCAATTTTAATTTCTTAACAAGTAACTAGTCACATATAATGATTTACCAAACAAGATGCGGAAGCTAACAAGAGAAATCACTACAAGCATACAACCTCACACAAAGATTTATAGTGGTTCGGCCTCAATGCCTACATCCACTACCGGCTTGTGTTCCAACACCCCACCGGATTTCCACTATTTATGCTTTTCAAAAGGCTAAGCAATAACCTTTACAATGATGTTTTTCTAGGTTAAACAACAACCTATCAATGTGCTTTTCTAGGCTAAGCAATAACCTTTACAAGATGCTTTTCAAAGGCTAAGCAATAACCTTTACAAGATAAAGATTTCTTCTCAAAGAAGTGCCTACACAAACACTCAAAGAGATACAATTTAAGCTCAATACATTTGCCTCTTAAATAGGCTGATATGAAAGTTTAAATCAAGATACAAACATACACAAACAATTAGCAAAGGTGTGTGTGCTCAAAGTGTATGAATGTTTACTTCAATCATTTTCTAAAAGGAAGCTCACAAATGAATGCTTGATGTATTTGAAAATCTAAACACTGAAAATGATGATTGAAGTTATAAACCAATCACATGAAGAATTCAAACAACTTGGAAAGCCATGCTACACAAGTTGTATGAAGTTTTAAAGATTAACAACACATGTGATTGAGATAAGGATGTTTGCAAAATAAACTAGTATTCCAAGGTGATATTGTGTTTGCAAAACATCTCAACTAAAGCTAGAAATCATGCAAAAATGAGATTACAAAGAATTAAACATGCATGATTGTAAATGGAATGAAAATCAAAGTTAACTTAAAAGATATACCTTTTTAAATCTCAAACATTTGATTACCAATAGGCTCTAGCTTTTCTAGCTTATTCCTCTTCTTTAGGCTTCAAAATTGTTCAAAGATTTCATACCAATAGCCTTATGAAAGAAGGGAATAGAATGGACTTTTATACAAAAAGACAGTCCAACGGCTAGTTGGCCCGGTCGACCCCATGACCATGCGGTCGACCGGGTCCAACGGTCATATTGGCCCAACGGCTCTTTACGCGGTCGACCGGCCCCTGTGTGCTGTCGACTGGGTACACAGGATTTTGAGAAATATTTTCAGAATTTTGAGAACCTGTTTTTAGTGTATGCGGTCGACCTAGAGCTTGGCGTGGTCGACCGGGTACACTGGCCAAAGCAGAGTTCCAACTGAAATTTTAAGAAAGTGATTTATGAAAAGATGAACTCTTAGCTAATATATTTTATGCATACTAAAATGATTCTAAAAAAGAGATATGTATGCAAAACATGAACCTCGATTTCAAACTTAATTTTTCAAAATCATGCACGAAGAACTTAGGCTTTCGAAAATACATTTTAATTTCTAAAAACATGCAGGATGAAGTCTTTGAAAATCAAAAACATTTTCAAGTCTAAGGTCCAGATTTCAAGGTCCAAACTATGATGAATGGGTGTGTGATCTGCTGACTAATAGAGATAGTGCTTCCATCAAATTAGCAACATACAAAAATCCTAACACTTCAATGGAGGAGAGATCGTTGTAGCAACTTTGGCAGAGTTCTCTCTTTTGTATAGATTTTTCTGGATCTTTTCCGTGCTTGGATTTATGGATCCCTTTTCCTTTGGAATGACCCCTTTTTTATAGGCCTTTTGTTGCCATTAGGAGGGTTTATGGGCCTTAATTGTAATAAAGCCACATAATGGGAGAAATTACAAGTTTTAATTCATTTATTTTGTAACTCCTTTTTCTTGGCTTCTGATTGGCCAGTGGAGAATTAAGGGCTTTTAATTGCCTTTAATCTCCAGGATGGGAGGAGTTTCATGGTTTTAGTGCTATGATTGCTTGATTTGTAACTCCTCTTTCCTTGCTTCTAATTGGGCCGTCCAAAATAATGAGTTAATGACCGCATTAAGTTGCCATAAAACGGGTCATTAACTGCATTAAGTGGTCGCCGGGGTGCTTGAAGAATTGCGAGCCGCACCGCGTCTTTTGGAATTCTTCTTGAGATGATCGACGATGGATCTTCATACTGATTGATGTCGAATGACCATGCAACTTCAAACATTGATTGCTACCAGTGGGCCGGTACCATCTGTTATGTCGATTTCTCGATCGGTTGGGCTGAAAGTGCATTTTCTTGGTCGGCCGGTTGGCGATCTTGAAGCGATCAATGACGATCTCTTGCTTTTGACAGTGAATCCGTGATGTTGATGAAAATTGACAGATTGCGTGCTTCTAAAGTCAATTTTTTGGAAAACCACAGGGGCCAAACATCTCGAAACACGAAAAAGACCCAAAAAATGGGTTTTCGGTGGAAATCTGGGTGGGGACTTAGGTCCCTTTTGGTGGCCATTTTCGGCCTTTTTTCTGTTTTTTTTTCTAGTTCTTTCTTCTTCGGTATTTTTTCTGACATTTTTGTACATTTATTGGCCTGATTTCCCTGTAGAAAACTTGATGAGAATCCTTGCATATTGGAGCGCAAAGTTTCCAATTTTCCGGGAAAGCCAAAGACTTTGTCGTGCAGAGTTGCTGATTTTCCGTCACAAGTTAAAACTAGGTCAAACGATGTCGGAATGACCTGAAATTTGAGGTGAAGCCTGCTGAGCAATAAATAGGACCAACCATAGGCTTTTGTTTGAGTTTTGAAGTCTTGTGGGACCCTGTCACCAGTAGACTTGATTTGGTCGTGAAGAAGATGCCGTGCTTGGGTGTACAGTCAACCGATGTCCGATTGACCTGAAATTTGGCAAGGAGCCTATTGGAGTCATTTTGATACGATCCATTAGCTCCGATTTGGAAATCATGGTCCAAGGGAGCTCCGTTGCAAGGAGGCCTGATTTGGCTTCCGAGAGTCAAAGTCTGGTCAAATGTTGTCAAAATGACCTGAAATTTGACATATAGCCCTCTGGAAGCATTTTAAAGTAACCCATGTGCTCTGTTTGATGAGTGATAACCTCAGTGGTTCTCGTCGCCGATAGGCTTGATTTTGCTGTTCGAGAGTTGATGTAGGGTCAAATGTTGTCGGTTTGACTTGAAACTTGACATGGAGCCTTTTGGATGTATTTTGAGACCATCCATAGGCTCTGATCGAAGATCTGATGTCTTCGACATTGTCGCTGCCGGAAGAGTTGACTTTGCGCGACGTTTTCTTTTTGGGCCAGACCATGTCGGAATGGCCTGAAATTTGATGTAAAACCTTCTAGTGGCTTTTTTTAGGCCAGCTGTGTGCTCTATTTTGTGAATCAAGATCTCTGGCTTCACTGCCGCCGAGAGCTCCTGTTCAGCTGCTGGAAGAGTGAATTTACAGAAAGTGATGTCGAAATAGCCCGAAACTTCATGTGTACTCTTCTTTTGGCTGTTTTGAAGAATTTTGCAGTTTTTTTTTTATTCTGACAAGATTTGATGCTTAAAGTGGCATTGCCTGTTTGTAGTAGGATGCGGCTTCATGTAGCTTTCGATATTGAAGAAGCAAAGTGACATTTTTGGTGTCAACATCCTCATCAAGCCAACTAAACAAAAGGTGGTCGACAACCACAACACTAAGGAAGCACGGTGATCCAACCCCCCCCCCCCACCCCTCCCCGTACACAAGAACTACTCACCAAATGAGCCCCGAGGCTGGTCAAGTACTTTCCAAAGTTCAGCCAAAAAGATTAAGCAGCGACAAAAGGGGGCCTGTGAGGGCCAACCTCCAAAGGATAGTTGTTGACACCAAAAATGTCACTATGTCCCTTCAACACCAAAAGCTGCATGGAGCCACATCCTGCCATAAATAGGAAGGCGCCACTTCAAGCACCAGATCTTGTCATAATCAAACAAAAACTACAAGATCCTTCAAAGCAGCCAAAAGAAGGGTACGCGTGAAGTTTCGGGCCATTTCGACATCATTTGGCCTAACTTCACTCTCCGACAGCCATGCAGGAGCTCCCGGTAGCGACAGTGTCGAAGACTTCAAAACTTCGATCAGAGCTTACGGTTGGTCTCAAAATACCTCCAAAAGGCCCCCTGCCAAATTTCAAGTCAAACGGACGACGTTTGACCCTTCATCAACTCTCAGGGAGCAAAAACAGGCCTACCGGCAGCGGAGCACCCCGGAATCATGGCATCCAAATTGGAACTAATGGATCATCTCAAGATGACTCCAATAGGTCCCCTGTCAAGTTTTAGGTCAAACGGACATCGTTTGGCCTAGTTTCAAAGCTCGGCATTTTCCTCGAGGTGAAATCAAGGCGAGCGTTTGCGGGACCCCAAAAGGCTTCAAAACTCAAACCAAAGCCCATGGTTGGTCTTACTTACTACTCAGGAGGCTCCCTGTCAAATTTCAGGTCAATCGGATATCGGTTGACCACAAGTCAAAGCTCGGCATTTCTCTCATGGCGAAATTAAGGCAAGCAGTTGCGGGACCCTAAAAGGCTTCAAAACTCAAACCAAAGCCTATGGTTGGCCCTATCTACTGCTCAAGAAGCTCCACGTCAAATTTCAGGTCATTCCGACATCGTTTGGCCTAGTTTCAATGCTTGACAAAAAATCGGCAAAACCGCACAACAAAGTCTTCGGCTTTCCAGAAAAATAGGAAACTTTGTGCTCCGATTTGCGTGGCTTCTCGTCCGGTTTTCTTCAAGAGAATCAGGCCAATAAATGAGGGGAAATGTCAGGAAAAATACAGAAGAAAAAATAGTGAAAAAAGATCGAAAAACGGCGAAGAAACGACGACCGAAAGGCGGCCAAAAAATGGGCCCAAGGCCCATGGTCGCCGGCGACCATGGAATTCCGGCGACCCAAAAAATCGCCGGAAGACCTTTTTTCGGGTCCTTTTCGCATTTCGAGTTGATTGGCCCCTGTGATTTTTCCAAAATCTGATTTTTCGTGCATGAAATCCGTCGATCTTCGTCAACATCACGGATTCGCCGCCGAAATCATTGGATGATCATTAGATGCCTCGAAATTGCTAACCGGCCGACAAAGAAAGCACACTTTCTGCCCACCCGATCGTGAAATCGACAGGACAGATGTTGCCGGCACGTTGACATTAATCAATGTCTGAAATTGCATCGCCATCCGACATCAAACAACGTGCGGATCCACTGGCGATCATCACAAGAAGAATTCCAAAAGACGCGGCGCGGCCCGCGACTCTTCGAGCGACTTGGCGACCAATTAATGAGGTTAAATGACCCGTTTTATGACAAGTTAATGCGGTCATTAACTCATTATTTTGGACGGCCCAATCAAAAGCAAGCAAAGGGGAGTTACAAGTCAAAGGATTTATGGCATTAAAGCCATGAAACTCCTCCCATGATGGGGATTAAAAGCAATTAAAGGCTCATTATTCTCCATCGGCCAATCAGATTCAAGGAAAAAGGAGTTACAAAATAAGTAATTTAAAAACTTGTAACTCCTCCCAATATGAGTATTAATGCATTCAATGCTCATAAACCCTCCTAAATGGCTACCAAAGGCCTACAAATAGGAGGGCATTCCAAAGGGAAAGGATCTAGCTCTCGCTCTCCCCACGAAGAAGACAAAAAATCCAGAAGCCCTGCAACCCTGCTGCAAAGACCACCAAAAGGTGATTGAAGCACCCTTGGGGGGTCACCCCCCCAAGGACCTCCCTTCTTCTACCAACATGGCTAAAACGTGGCTTTTCAGCCCGTTTACTTAGCTTTTTATCGGATATAAGACCTTCTCTTAGTCTTTGTCCTTTAAAAATCTGAGGTTAGAAAGCCAAGCCAAGAATCCAAGCATCGTGTTCTCATCTGCATGGACGATGGAGGAGCCCATACATGACTCGCGACCGTTTATCTGAACGTGTCCCCACAATCGAATGAGAAGTCAGATTCCTTTTCTTGATTTCTATTGTACTTTATTTTTCTTTTAGAGACAAAAATCACAACTCTTGTCTTTCATAATGGATAAGACTTGTAAATCGCCTTTTACGGCAAAATCGCTTTTCACGGCAAACAAATGAAATCGCCTTTCACGGCATTCAAAAAAAAACCCTTTGTCTCTTTTCTTAAAATATGTGTGCAATAGAAACTAGAAAAAGTTTCATTTCCCCTTTCTACTTGTGAAGGTGGATCTTCGGATCACCATTCCTAAATTCCAAGTAGAAAAGTGAAATTGGCATACCCGTACAAAAAAAAAAGAAAGATGTTGATACCTTTATCTTTTCTTCTCCTCCCCTCCGCCGTACCCCGAAAGACCCGGGGCGGAGGCAGCGGGAGAGAGGGAAGAATCGGGTCCATCAAGCTGGCATACCCGGTGGGACACGTTCATTTGAGAACATGAACTTAGATTCTTTGGCACCTTTCTAGTTGGTGGCCAATGTTGAATCTTGCAAAAAAAAAAAAAACATGAGATGGGATTTTTTTTGTTTTGGAAATTCTTTAAGTCTATTTCCAATCTTTCAAAAAAAAACAAAAAAAAATCTTCTCTTGTTCTTTGAATTCAGATCTGAGAAATCTCGATCTCCTCCCTTTTGGACTCAGTGCCCGCAGAAATGTTTGAGCACGTTTTCAGATTGGGAAAGGGACCGTTTTCTCTCTTTGATGAGTTCCAAAAAAAAATCTGATTTCAAACTTGTCAGATTTTCAAAAAAAAAAATCTTCTCTCTTTTGGATCCAAATTTGAGAAATTTTGGTTTTCTTTTCCTTTCTGACTTAGGGCTCGCAGAAATTGTTTGAGCCCCTGTTCAGACGGGGAACGGACCATTCGCTCTCGCTGGTGAGTTCTAAAAAAAAAAATCTGATTTCAAACTTGTCAGGTTTTCAAAAAAAAAAAATCTTCTTTCTTTTGGACCCAAATTTGAGAAATTTTGGTTTTCTTTTCCTTTCTGACTTAGGGCTCGCAGAAATTGTTTGAGCCCCTGTTCAGACTGGGAACGGACCATTTGCTCTCTCTGATGAGTCCATAAAAAAAAGGGGGGGAGCATTTGAGAACGCGAAAGTTTTACCGATTGCGTTCTTTGATCGAAGTTAACCTAAGAAAAGCCTTGTCCAGAGTTTGGAGACAGCTAGGCTGTTCTAGGTAAGGGTCCTCCAAACGGGTTCATTAAGAAATCCTACCCTTACCTGGGGGCTAATCTATCAACATTGGTTTCATAAGAACGAATCGTGAGAACTCGATGTATTCTCAAACCCTAAAAATTTTTCGTCGATTTTTGGTTCAAATTTGAGAAATCTTGATCTCTTCCTTTTCAGACTCTGTGCTCGCAGAAATGTTGAGCACGTGTTTGAACTGGAACATCATTTGCTCTCTTTGATGAATCTGATACTGACTTTCAAAAAAAAATCTTCAAAACAAAAAGAAAACTTCTGTCACGTCTGGGTTCAAAATCGAGAAATCTTGACCTCTTCCTCCTCGGATTACTGTGCTCGCAGAAATGTTGAGCACGTGTTTGGGTTGGAACGTCATTTGCTCTCTTTGATGAATCTGATCCTGACTTTTCTAAAAAAAAAAAAACTTCCGTCATTGTTGGGTCCAGATTCGAGAAATTCTGGTTATTTCCTTTTCGGACTCTGTGCTCGCAGAAATGTTGAGCACGTGTTCGGATCGGAGTGCCATTTGCTCTCTTTTATGAACCCAACCTTGACCTTTCAAAAAAATCCCATCTCGTGTCCATTTCAAGGATGCGATTTAAAACATCTGTGCCTAGCGGTGCTAGTACGCCCTCTTGGGTCTACTATATTCGCGACCGACACATTTGTACTCCCAACCTTATATCATTTTACCTCGAGTGAGCTTCGCTCCTCGGTAATCTGAATTAAGGTTCACAATTGCTTCTAGCAGTCACTGGGACGCTCACTCTGAGCCTTTCATACTCACGTTTAGAACAATTGTATACTCTATGGCTTTTTGCCTTCTTCATTTTGCTTGGGCCGGGCCTTGTCCCCTCGAGCAAATTGAAAAGAAAAAACCATAGTTGATTTCCATTTATGATCACCACATTCTTGTGATTACTAATGGATCCGGTCTTGTAAAAGAAAGGTTTTCAAAACTAACATGGCAGCTTCGTTGACAATCACCTTCGACGAGAACAAGTACCAGCTGATGCTTCAAGAGAAGCAAAACAAATGCGCTCCTAAGCGCCTCGCCAGCGGCCGAAGTGTCACTTCCTTCGGTAACAAACAGGACACCTGGTCGACCTCCTCTCCCCGGTCCATCATCTTCGGGTCGCTGGGACCTTTCCCACTTCCCGCAGAAGAAACAACTCCTGCCAAGAAGCAGAGAACCGCCCCTGGGCACGACACTACCGTGACACCAAGGGCAACCGCCAAGAAGACTGAAGCCCGCGACAACCCCGCGAAACCTCAGCCTGCAAGAAACCAGGTCTACCTCAAGACTTGGTCTCCAAGACCTTCTCCAAAACAAAGAAGGTCCCAAAGATCTGCAAGGCCAGCATACCTGGCCCCGCTCAAGGAGAACCGGTTCTACCCTCTCTCGTACACGAAAGAGGAGAAACCAGCCCTCCACCAAACAAAATCTACCCAGCACGAGCCGGCTTATTCCTATAAGCCCAAGATCAAGTCGTGCATCATCAGGCCTCAGCGAGAACCTGTCAAGGCCTGTATTCCTGCAACTCGGCCCTTCTTCTCAACGGGGGCCGAGCTCGCCAAATTTAAAGCTTCTCTGTGACAGGCTAAGGACCGCATCCAGATCCTGTCCTTGCCAAATTATAAAGAAGACAAGCTTGGCTGCTGCGCGCGAGGGACCACCTCCTTCGTGGCTAGAGCACAACCCGAGCTAACTGAAGCTCAAATCGCTCGTCGTATGCGTCGCCGCGCGGCGTATCGGCAAAAGAGACTAGAGAAGCAAAGAGCCCAGCACTCAACGCTCCAGGTCTCTCAAAAATGGGTCGAAAAAGAAGCACCCAACCAAGTTGCTACTGTCCATATGGTTGGTAAAACCAGAAGGCACCAGAAGTCAGCAACAAAAATCCATGTCAAGCGACCAGTGACTCGCAGCGTCTCCCGGGCGCGAAGACATAGAGAAGATTCTCCCACTCCTTCAAGTCAAGGACACCGGAGCAATCACTCTTCAAGCTCTTCATCCAAAAGAATGAGCTCCAGCTCAGTCACCAAGACGGTATCCTCATTCGACTCTCGAAAGATGAACGTCTTAGTCACAAATGCTGAGCAGCCTCCGCCGCAAGATGACATAGCCGCACGCATCCAGCAGCTGGAGCAGGGACAGCAGAGGATAGAAGCTCTCATGGAGAACTTACTTCTTACCTCCAACGTCCACCAAAATAATGAAAGTCCTCCAAGTCACCACGAGGAGGAGGTAAATGAGTCACGCGCCCTTACCAAGAAGGACGTTGACGATATCCTCGCCAAAGCAAAGGAAGAGGATTCACTAAAGGAACACGGAATCAAGCCACCATATCCCTTATGGATGGACTCGATACCGTTTCCTACCAAATTCAAACAGCCCACTCTCCAAACATATACGGGGAAGGGCCTTCGGCCAGGAAACACGTTCATCCATTTCAAGATCCTGACGGGAGCCATCGCGGATCAAGACGCCCTCAAAGATCCGTCTCCTTGCGCAAGTACCCCTAAAAGGTACGGCCTTTGATTGGGGTACTCCACTCTTAGGAGGACTCTATCCAAAACTAGGCCATGATGGAGACACGCTTCCTAACTCACTTCAAAGGTGAGGATCATCCTGTGACTTGGGCTCAACTCTACAGCCTAAAACAGGGAGAGAATGAGTCGACATACGACTACATTCACAAGTGAAGGCAATGGCGTACAAATGTCAGACGTACTGCAAGCATCGCTGGTCGACATCTGCCATAACAACATGAGAGCAAAGATACGCTCATGATTATCGGGCAGCAAATCAAAGAATCTGGGAGAACTCCTAGAAGCATCAATGGAGGCTGAAACGGTGATTTCAAAGACCTCAGCAGTTAGAAATCATCAAAGAAGGAAGCGACCCGCCATTGCAACTCGAAGCAAAGAAAAAGGAGGTTCTCAATGTGCAAACAAGTCAACTCCGCAGCCACCAAAAGGAAAGCTGAAAACAAAGGTGCAAGTAAGGACTGAACTCTCTGATGCCTTCAAAGAACGAGTAGAAAAGAAATACCCGTTCGATGAAGATGTCGAAGAAATTTCGAGAGTTCTCTTGGCAAACGGGAACTCACCCTGCCTGAACCCAAAAGACCAGGAGATGTTGGCAAACACAATCGATCCCCGGTACTGGTCCATTGACCACCAGATGATCTCGCATCCTCTCAACCAATGCTTCGTTGTGAGAGAAAGAAATCAACGAGATGTGGAAAAAAACGGAGTCCTCACCTTTGACAAAACTAATGGGTCTGCCTCCGTCAACATGGTGTCATATGCGACAAACACAAAAGTCACCAAAGAAGCAAGGTCACTACTTCCTTCAAGTGATAAAAATGGCTCAAACGTCCCAAAGAGCTAGTCCCGTGCCAACACCAAATGGACAGCCCATATGGTACATCCGATCTCCTAGAAGATGAAAATTGGGAGATCGTCAAAACAAGCCGACCGCCTCGACAGCGAAAGGCAAGCCAGGAGACAACCCGCAAGCTTGAAATAGCAGAGAGAAAGCTCAACAAAACAAGAAGTTCCTGAAAGACAGAAACTTCCCTACCCCTTCACTGGGGGCAGCCAGGAAAGTCTCCTTCCGAGACTTCGAGGCCGGCAAGGAAATTCCAACCTTCGTGATTCATGCCATTACTACTAAAGACTGAAGACATGCAGGGGGCATTATACTCTTGCAATTCAGTAATTGGATTCCCCATGGATGGGTACGAGTCCAGTGACACCGCCAGTGACACCGATGAATGGGAGGAATCCCTCGAAACAGGAGAATACCTCTCCGACGAGGAATGGATCCCCGAATCCCACCTCATGCCGGTGATCTGGTATAACCCTTTACAACCACAGGGATCTTGGTCTGATGATGAAGGAGACCAAGAGGTTGTTCAGGAAAATGCTGTTGACACAGCACCTGCCAATGCTCCGGTAGAACCCGATCAGGAGGAACCACAAGGAGTAGATGAAGAAGAAGATCTGGCTCCTATGCCTGATCTCGAAGAATATGCAAGGATCTTGCAGCGTCTTGCCATAGAGCAAGGACAAGATCACATCAATCAGCTTCATCGCAATCCAGAACCGGTGGTCCCAGGAAATCTACAGGAGTCCCCTCTAGTAACTCCTGAAAATGAAGAAAACTGCTGGGTGGATGATCCCCTTACATCAGAGGATGAATCTGACTCCCAACAATCCGTTCCGGAGACGTTTCCTATTGCTTGCAATGCGATAGTTCGAGACGACAGCGCCTCTGGAGCTTCATCTGCCGAGGCCACAAACTCCCATACTACATCAGGTAGTATATCCTCTAATATTACTACCTCGGAGATGGCATCTTCTCAACCTTCGTCTTCTGAGATTGTCACATCATAGTACAGACCTCTTCTGGCTGACTACCTTGAAGACGTCTCTACCCAGTCAACTGGTCCCAGATGCCCAACCTCATGGGTGATGTCTGGACCGATGAAATTGTAAACAAAGAAGACAAATTGCTGGACGCTGTTCAGGACTTGTTCCCGGAAAATGCTCCATGCAATGCAATCACTGAGGATGGTAATGTTGACACGGAAGCATCTTCAGCAAATGAAAAGGATCAGCCCCTCAATCCCGAGGGTGGACTTCCGAATGAAGAACCGTCTCCAGAAGCTCTCGAAGTTGGTAAAGGTACCCGCTCTGGCCGGGATTACCACAAAAACTACAATCTAACTTCTTCTTCTTATGTAAATCCTTCGGGACAGAATGTAAGCGCCCCAAGTGGCAACATTAATGAGAAATGCAGGCCCTAAGGAGGCTTTCAAGTATGACTTGATTGAGCACTTTAGACACATACCTGCACGTCTGCACATCCTAGACTTATTACGAATGTCTCCCCAAACTCGTGATAGTCTCATTTCAGAACTGCAAAGACTGAATGTGGATGTCGACAAGCATGCCCCACAAGTCCTACAAATTGAAATGGACTATAGGGTTAAAAAATCAAATACCTCCTCAAAAGGAGAAAAGAAGAAGACTGAGGGATCTTGCAATGATTGCCTCTCAGTTCAAAAAGCAGCAAGTGCAACTATCGCCTTCACTAAGGAAGACCTCCTACTAGGCGAAACAAAGCACAACCGGCCCTTATACTTTACAGGGTACATCAAAGAGATGCCGATACACAGAGTACAGATTTGTGAATCGGGTTCTGCCCTAACTCATCTCTACTTCGGCACTTCGAGGAGCATGGTCATTTCCCCCTTAGCAAGCTGCAGTCACACATCCTGTCTATCTTTGGATACGATTGGAAGCACTCAGAAGGGCCTGATCGCAAGATTAGGTTCAAGTTGAAATCGGTGATTTTACTCTGAGCACTTGTATATTAATAAAGACCCCCTCATGTACAACAACCTTCTCGGACGCCCCTGGATACAACAGAGCCCGGTGGTGTTTTTCCTTCAACTCATTCATCAGCTGCATCAAGTTTGTTGGCGACGACGGCTTGTAATCAGGGTTATTTGCGGACAAAAAAGCCTTCAAAGGCAAAGAAGTCCATTTGCGACTCGCAGATGACAAGATGGAAAACGAAGAAAAGGAGAAAGACAACAACATCCTTTGCCGAAAGTCTCCCAGAAAGATAAAGGCAAGGCTCCTCAGCAAATCCACCGGAAGAAAATCAACCATCCGGCAAAACCGAGGAGATCAACCAATCTCCTTTTGTTGTCTCCCTCAAGTCTTCAAAGCGCTGGTGATCCACTACCAAGGCAAGAAGACCAAACAAAAGCCTGGGGGCAAGTTTGGTCATCTCCTTTGTGTCTATTATGCAAGACACAGATTCGGATTCAGAGACAGAAGAGTGACCTTCGTCAAGCCAAGCTGCATACTCAGCAAGCTCAACCTGTCTCACTCCATTGGAGGCACCTGCTGGCATAGACGATCAGCATCAGCTTCCTTCTTGTTCCGACAAACCTCACCAAAAGAAAAGCCGATCTTTTTCCACAGGTCGGCGGCTTCTTTCATCAAACTCTCGCTTGAGCCTTTCCAAAAACGAAGGTATGCCACAACTATCCTTGTATAGTCATGGCGCAAGCTATCATGAAGGAAAAAGGGCTATGACGCTCGAAATCCAATCGGCTGGGAGGTGGCCGCATTCTCGTACCATATGGAGCCAATGAAAAAGGCCCAGCGAGGATTGGCTCATCGTCATATAGAAAATGCTTCATACAGACTGGGCTACGAACCAGAACCATGAGCAAGGCTCAGTACACTGACCACGAACCTCAACATCTCGTACTGAAGATATTGATCTGCCCTGGACAACTTGAAGGTTACCCGTTAAGCGATTAGTCTTCCAACTGGTACGATTTCCTGATGATTGAAGAGGAATTCGAATGGATAAACAGATGCACTCTACTTGCACACAAGGACACCATCATCTCCCAAAAGAAGCTGCTCTATAACTATCTCAGCAGCATGCTGGTAGGTGTTAGAGCCATACGCTACTCTCCAGTCGAAAAGAATGTCTTGCAGTGATGTTCTGTTGTACAAAGCTACGTCACTATCGCTGTCGCAACACAGTAATACTGATCTCTGAGGATCAATCTCCTGAAGGTCCTTGTCACAAAGCAGGTTCCCTCAATGCCGACTGGCAAAATGGTCTATCCTCCTGTCACAATTATGATATAAGTAATGTACCACAAAAGCAATCAAAGGTCAGCTCTGGAGACCTTTCTTGCAGAGCATCCGTTGCCTGAAGATTCTCCACTCAGGGATGATCTCCCAGACGAGTCAGTCTACAACGTGGAGGCTTCCTTATCAAATGCTTCCTGGGATATGTACTTCGACGGTGCAACCAGGACAAGTGAAAAAGGAAATCAAATATCAGGGATTGGCATCCTCTTTGTTAGTCCCGACAAATACATGATTCCACACACGCCTTCTCGCTACTGGAACCATGTTCAAACAATGCAGCTGAGTACCAAGCCCTGATTGTAGGATTGGAACTCGCCCTCGAATCCGGCATCACAGTGCTAGAAGCCTTCGGGGATTCTCAACTGATCGTCAACCAGATGAATCAGAAAATTTGAAATCAGGAAGCCTGATCTGTTTGCCTTACTACAACAAGGCACCAATCACTTCAGCAAAAATTTGACATCTGTCATATCACCCACATTCGTAGAGGCGAAAACATCCGTGCAGATGCCTGGCTGACTCGCCGCCTCTATGCGTCCCAAGAAGGAGAACACATGAAAGTTACAGTGTGTGAGAGATGGATTCTCCCTCCCCTCAATACACACCAAGCAGTTGCTGAGTGCCACCAACTGGTTGGAAGTCGGATCTCCATCCTCAGACCTCCGATCGGCGACTGGAGGGATC
>QPKB01000005.1:34180947-34386499 GCA_003546025.1 Camphora micrantha | reverse complement strand
ATCTTGAATTGCATAAACCTCATATCATGGTGAGCAAAAAAAAAAAAGAACAAAAAAAAAAAAACAAAGAGAGAGAAAAAGGGGCTGGCCCATGGGACGTGGCCCACAGGCCACGTGGTTGTACGGCCAGGTCCGTACGGACCTGTCCGTACAGCACAAAAAAAAAAGGGGGCAAAAAAAAAAAAAGAGCGAAAAAAAAAAAGGGGAAGAAATTTAAAAAAAAGAAAAAAAAAAAGCAGAACGTGCACAAAAAAAAAAGAAGAAAGAAAGCACGTGAAAAAAAAAACAAAAAAAAAAAGGGGAAAAGAAAACACGTGAAAAAAAAAAGAAGAAAAAAAAAAGAAGAAAAGGAAACTTTCCTACATCTACATGGGGTTTTTTTTTTTCTTGGAAAAAGAAGACCTACTTGAAGCCATGGAGAAGAAGGAGAAGAAACTTGAAGATCCTTGAGAAACTCCTTATCTTGGGGCACTCTTGAAGGCTTTTGCAAAAAGAAAGCAACAAGAGAAAGAAAACCCATCTCCATTGCTTTTATAGAAAAAGTAAACCAAAAGAGGAAAGGAGGAGAAAAGCAAGGAGGTAAGTGCTAAAAATTAGCAAACTTCCTAAAAGAAAGGGAGATTTGAGATATTCTCTCCTAAAGAGGAGATTCTTGAAAAATTCTCTCCAAAAAGAAAGGGGATTTGAGAAACTTTCTCCCAAAGAGAGATACTTTGAGAAAATCTCTCCCAAAATCAAGGAAACTTGAGAGATTCTCTCCAAGTAAGGATATTTTTAGATATTCTCTACACAAAAGGGATATTTTTAGATATTCTTTACAAAATGACACCACATGAGATCTAAGCCATTTTTTTAAAAGCTTAAGGTCCCATGGGTTAGCCCATATGAGCCAGGTTTGACCACCTAGGCACTAAAAGTGGCTTTTAGTCAAAATTTCTCTTACCAAGAGCATACAAAAATGGTTCCATGCCTCTCTTGAGTTGATTGGACCATACAAAAAATTCCGAGCTTCATAAGCTTCCAAAAGAAACCCAACCATCCAACCCCATGCACCAAATCAAGCCACAATCTTGAAATTGACATTCCACAAAAAACCAGACCACTCCAATGGACCCAAAATTGTCCCAAAGAGTGACCAAAAAACCAAACCATGGTCCCCTAACTTGCCACATACAGCTTGTTAGGTCACAAGACCGAAACCAAAAACCAAAATCCCGACCCCCTAACTCGCCACATACAGCCTGTTAGGTCACAAGGTCAAAAACCAAAAGCCTTCTTAACCGCCTAATGTGCCACATAAAGCCTTTAGGTTCACAAGGTTAAAAGGAAAAACACAAAACCAAAAACCCATATCCAAATGTCATTTCAAAATCCTTGCCTTGAGACGGTACATGACCCCTCTCATTACCGCGAAATCCCTTGGAAGCTCAAAAAGCAACTCCATCAAAAGAAAAACACTCAAGAATCTTGGTCAAGCAAGAAGATCTCCTTCAAATTCTCTTCGAGGCACACCGACTGCTAGAGCTGCACACCTCGTCGTTGTACCTCGAGGGGGCAATTGTTGACACCAAAAATGTCACTACGTCCCTTCAACACCAGAAGCTGCATAGAGCCACATCCTGCCATAAATAGGAAGGCGCCACTTCAAGCACCAGATCTTGTCATAATCAAACAAAAACTACAAGATCCTTCAAAGCATCCAAAAGAAGGGTACACGTGAAGTTTCGGGCCATTTCGACATCATTTGGCCTAACTTCACTCCTCCGACAGCCAGGCAAGAGCTCCCGGTAGCGACAGTGTCGAAGACTTCAAAACTTCGATCAGAGCCTACGGATGGTCTCAAAATACCTCCAAAAGGCCCCCTGCCAAATTTCAAGTCAAACGGACGACGTTTGACCCTTCATCAACTCTAAGGGAGCAAAAACAGGCCTACCGGCAGCGGAGCACCCCGGAATCATGGCATCCAAATTGGAGTTAATGGATCATCTCAAAATGACTCCAATAGGTCCCCTGTCAAGTTTTAGGTCAAACGGACATCGTTTGGCCTAGTTTCAAAGCTCGGCATTTTCCTCGAGGTGAAATCAAGGCGAGCATTTGCGGGACCCCAAAAGGCTTCAAAACTCAAACCAAAGCCCATGGTTGGTCTTACTTACTACTCAAGAGGCTCCCTGTCAAATTTCATGTCAATCGGACATCGGTTGACCACAAGTCAAAGCTCGGCATTTCTCTCATGGCGAAATTAAGGCAAGCATTTGCGGGACCCTAAAAGGCTTCAAAACTCAAACCAAAGCCTATGGTTGGCCCTATCTACTGCTCAAGAAGCTCCACGTCAAATTTCAGGTCATTCCGACATCGTTTGGCCTAGTTTCAATGCTTGACAAAAAATCGGCAAAACCGCACAACAAAGTCTTCGGCTTTCCAGAAAAATAGGAAACTTTGTGCTCCGATTTGCGTGGCTTCTCGTCGGGTTTTCTTCAAGAGAATCAGGCCAATAAATGAGGGGAAATGTCAGGAAAAATACAGAAGAAAAAAGAGTGAAAAAAAATCGAAAAACGGCGAAGAAACGACGACCGAAAGGCGGCCAAAAAATGGGCCCAAGGCCCAGGGTCGCCGGCCCATGGTCGCCCGCGACCATGGAATTCCGGCGACCCAAAAAATTGACGGAAGACCTTTTTTCGGGTCCTTTTCGGGTTTCGAGTTGATTGGCCCCTGTGCTTTTTCCAAAATCTGATTTTTCGTGCATGAAATCCGTCGATCTTCGTCAACACACGGATTCGCCGCCGAAATCATTGGATGATCATTAGATGCCTCGAAATCGCTAACCGGCCGACAAAGAAAGCACACTTTCTGCCCACCCGATCGTGAAATCGACAGGACAGATGTTGCCGGCACGTTGACATTAATCAATGTCTGAAATTGCATCGCCATCCGACATCAAACAACGTGCGGATCCACTGGCGGTCATCGCAAGAAGAATTCCAAAAGACGCGGCGCGGCCCGCGACTCTTCGAGCGACTTGGCGACCAATTAATGAGGTTAAATGACCCGTTTTATGACAAGTTAATGCGGTCATTAACTCATTATTTTGGACGGCCCAATCAAAAGCAAGCAAAGGGGAGTTACAAGTCAAAGGATTTATGGCATTAAAGCCATGAAACTCCTCCCATGATGGGGATTAAAAGCAATTAAAGGCTCATTATTCTCCATCGGCCAATCAGATTCAAGGAAAAAGGAGTTACAAAACAAGTAATTTAAAAACTTGTAACTCCTCCCAATATGAGTATTAATGCATTCAATGCTCATAAACCCTCCTAAATGGCTACCAAAGGCCTATAAATAGGGGGCATTCCAAAGGGAAAGGATCTAGCTCTCGCTCTCCCCCCGAAGAAGACAAAAAATCTAGAAGCCCTGCAACCCTGCTGCAAAGACCACCAAGAGGTGATTGAAGCACCCTTGGGGGGCCACCCCCCCAAGGACCTCCCTTCTTCTACTAACATGGCTAAAACGTGGCTTTTCAGCCCGTTTACTTAGCTTTTTATCGGATATAAGACCTTATCTTGGTCTTTGTCCTTTAAAAATCTGAGGTTAGAAAGCCAAGCCAAGAATCCAAGCATCGTGTTCTCATCTGCATGGACGATGGAGGAGCCCATACATGACTCGCGACCGTCGATCTGAACGTGTCCCCACAATCGAATGAGAAGTCAGATTCCTTTTCTTGATTTCTATTGTACTTTATTTTTCTTTTAGAGACAAAAATCACAACTCTTGTCTTTCATAATGGATAAGACTTGTAAATCGCCTTTTACGGCAAAATCGCCTTTCACGGCAAACAAATGAAATCGCCTTTCACGGCATTAAAAAAAAAAACCCTTTGTCTCTTTTCTTAAAATATGTGTGCAATAGAAACTAGAAAAAGTTTCATTTCCCCTTTCTACTTGTGAAGGTGGATCTTCGGATCACCATTCCTAAATTCCAAGTAGAAAAGTGAAATTGGCATACCCATACAAAAAAAAAAAAAGATGTTGATACCTTTATCTTTTCTTCTCCTCCCCTCCGCCGTACCCCGAAAGACCCGGGGCGGAGGCAGCGGGAGAGAGGGAAGAATCGGGTCCATCAATAGTTAGGGAAGATTATGTCGCCACCAAAGTGACAATCATGGATCGAGAGGCTAATCCACCTTCACATTCTTGCCCACGGCCAGAGTGAACACTAGCCTTATACTGGGGCATTTATATATAAATATATATATACGCGAATATATGTTTATCTCACACGACTTCCCAATCTGGGTCCTCATCACATACACGATTGCCACAAGCACTCACTAGCCTGCACACACTCACCTCATGCATGTTTTTGTTACTAATAGCTTTCGGTTGAACGCAGGAAAGACATAGTCCCTAAGGTACGAATTTCATGTTGTTATTCTCAAAGCTTGAATGCCGAAATGGTCCCCTGACATTGTTACCGAGAAAGAAAAATGCTACCTTAGCCAAACTATGCAGGGGGCCTAAAAATATTCAACTAACAAGTTTGTTTTGAGACCTTGCAGGGAGACCAACCCCGATCACATCAAAAACATCCCACAAGCTGGGGGTTTTTTTTTACGAGATTTGTTTTGTGCACAACTCCTCATGATTTGAAAGGAATAAAGTGATGATAACCAAACTTGGGAGATATAAATTATGTTTGTTATGATATCCTGTGATGAATTTGATTATAGACATATGTCTTGCACACCCTATTATGATATCATATGTTCAGCAATTTGAAAACACAATTATCTTGAGCTTCTGCCTTTATACTTACAGTTGATATAATGAGTGCCTTAAAACATAGAATTGCTTAGGCCACAAATGTCACACACCCAGGCACTCCCTGTTGTTTGAAAACCTCAAATCTATATTGCTTCTCCAGGTCAAAGTTGATATATAAGGTTATATTCATTTGGTCTATTATATAAATACAATAAGTCTAAGGAGCCTGAATGGGTTGCCCGAATTCCAGCCCGATCCGAGCTGGATGTCAGCTGGACCTAAAAGCCCACCAGAATTTTTTAAGCCCGCTGAATCCTTTTGAAGGTTTTCGTTCTTGTCTTGAGAAGAACAAAATATGCCCTAGACACCGTCCAGCGCTCTCTCTCTCTCGCTCTCCATCGTAGTGCCTCCCTCCCCGCGGCTCCTCCTCCACACACCAGCATCTCTCTCCCTCCCTTTTACCATTGCAGCGCTTCCCTCCCTCCCTTATCGCAGCGCCTTCCTCGCTCGTTGTTGTTTCTAGTGAGGTGCTAGCCGAAAAACGGAAGGGGGAAAGAGGAGGATAAAGGATGGGAGAGGAGGAAGATTGTAGCAACGCGCGGGTCCTTCAATGCCCAGGTATGTGGGCCCCACTTACCTTCTTCTCCTTCCATTTCTTTCAAAAAAAGGATTTTTGAGGCGCAATTATGAAATGAGGGGTTTTGGGGCACGGTCTAGCTAAGGGCAGCCATTGAGATGGTGAGGAGTGGAAGAGTGAGCTTACCTTAGTTAGGGAATGGAAATCTCAGCTGTTGGTTTCATTGTGGGTGGCTGCACAGTGGGATTCTGAGCCTACACAGTTGGGGGAAAATCCTCTGTTGAGATTTATTGATTGTTGATAGATGGGAATGATATTTAATCTTCTCTTTAGATTTTCTTGATATCAAATGCAAATTTTTTGTTGAGATTTTCTTGAGTTATTTTGTAGGTTCCATTGCTACATCTATCAAATGATATTTAATCAAATGAAAATCCTCTGTTGAGATTTATGGATTGTTGATATCTTTTAATCTTCTCTCTATTTTATAGCCCTGGATTAAATGATAATCAACATCTAACGGACTCCAATATTTTCTGCCATTGACTCTATCCTCACGTGTTGTTATATCAACAGAGGCCATACTTTGCTACATGATATGTTTTGAAGATTTTGCTGCCTGACATATTTTGGAAAGTGGCAAAAAGCATCTTCTTTGAGGAGGAAAAATATCTCAATGAGGGAGAATGTTCTCCTACAAAATAACTTAAAATAAATTTTGTCATAGAGTTCGGAATGTTAAGGACTAAATTTAAAATCCTATTATTTTGGTTCTTTAATCTGATTGGGTTTCTGGGTTTCTATCTTTTTTGCGTCAGGCTCTAGCCAATTTCTCATTGAAGAAGGCAGAGAAGAAAGATTGCAAAGAAAGAGAGTGAAAAGTCACCCCAAGTGCAGAATAGGAAGATGAGACAGAGCCCACTGTGTTATGCACTTGAATTTGATGGGCTGCACTTCTTCAAGACTCTTGTTTCTCATTAATAAATCACCTTATATTTTCAATTTTTTATTGAATTCATATCTTGATTGGGCAAGAAAAATGTACAATTGAAAATTTCTTTCATGTATGACAATTGAATTTGGCAAAGTTTGTTTCTGATATGAGTCGGTTGATGTGAAAGTGAAATCTGATTTATGATTGTTGTGATGTAATCGAAATTAACATTTCCCACATATGGTTCATTAACATTGTCATGTTGGGTGTTCTAAAATTCAAGGAGTTCCCTTATTTTGATAAGGCTTACACCTGTTTAGCAATTGAATTTGGATGTTAACATGGGTCAACATTTTGCTATGGATTCTTATTCACATAGTTCTTATTCTCATGTGGATAGGGAATAGTCTATTGTGACTGTGTTGGAAAAGTGCGCGAGTTGAAAACATCGCAAACGTGATTATATCAAGTTGAAGAATAGCAGATTTTAAGTTCATAATATGGACTTTGAAAGCCCCAAATTTCAGCGAAAAAATCCCTCGGGAAGTTGGTTAAATAGTGGTACTAGGCAAGGTCGCAGTAGATTTGTCGTGACAGTGTTGGAAAAGTGCGCTAGTCGAAAACATCACAAACGTGATTGTATCAAGTTGAAAAATAGCAGATTTTAAGTTCATAAAATGGACTTTGAAAGTCCCAAGTTTCAGCAAAAAAATCCCTCGAAAAGTGGGTTAACCCGTGCCCCAAACAGGGGTACTCAGCAAGGTGGCAGCAAGTTTGCTATGACAGTGTTGGAAAAGTGCACAAGTCGAAAACCTCGCAAACGTGATTGTATCAAGTTGAGAAATATCAGATTTTAGGTACATAATATGGAATTTGAAAGCCCTAAATTTCAGCGAGAAAATCCCTCGGGAAAGTGGGTTAACCAGTGCCCTAAATAGGGGTACTCAGCAAGGTTGCAGCAGGTTTGCTGTGACTGTATTGGAAAAGTGCGCCAGTCAAAAACATCACAAACGTGATTATATCAAGTTGAAAAATAGCAGATTTTAGGTACATAATATGGAATTTGAAAGCCCAAATTTCAACGAGAAAATACCTCGGGAAAGTGGGTTAACCAATGCCCTAAATAGGGGTACTCAGCAAGGTTGCAGTAGGTTTGCTGTGACTGTATTGGAAAGGTGCACCAGTCAAAAACATCACAAACGTGATTATATCAAGTTGAAAAATAGCAGATTTTAAGTTTATAATATGGACTTTGAAAACCCCAAATTTCAGCTAAAAAATCCCTCTGGAAGTGGGTTAACCAATGCTCCAAACAGGGGTACTTAGCAAGGTCGCAGCAAGTTTGCTGTGACTGTGTTGGAAAAGTGTGCGAGTCGAAAATATCGTAAACGTGATTGTATCAAGTTAAAAAATAGCATATTTTAATTTTATAATATGGACTTTGAAAACCCAAATTTCAGAAAAAAAATCCCTCGGGAAGTGGGTTAACTAGTGCCCCAAACAGCAGTACTCAGCAAGGTCGCAGCAGGTTTACTGTGACTGCATTGGAAAAGTGCGCGAGTCGAAAACATCGCCTAAATGATTGTATAAAGTTGAAAAATAGCATATTATAATTTCATAATATGTAATTCGAAAGTCCCAAATTTCAGCGAAAAAATCCATCGAGAAGTGGGTTAACCATGCCCCAAACAGGGGTACTCAACAAGGTAGCAGCAGGATTGTTGTGACAGTTGAAAAAGTGTGCGAGTTAAAAACATCGCAAACATGATTGTATCAAGTTGAAAAATAGCAGATTTTAATTTGATAATATGTACTTTGAATGCCCCAATTTTCAGTGATAAAATCCCTCGGGAAGTGGGTTAACCAGTGCCCCAAACAAGGGAACTCAGTAAGGTTGCAGCAGGTTTGCTGTGATTGTGTTGGAAAAGTGCGCGAGTTGAAAACATCGCAAACGAGATTGTATCAAGTTGAAAAATAGCAGATTTTAAGTTCATAATATGGACTTTGAAAGCCCAAATTTTCAGCAAAAAATTCCCTTGGGAAGTGGGTTAACCAGTGCCCTAAACAGGGCTACTCAGCAAGGTCGTAGCGGGTTTGACCCGACTATGTTGGAAAAGTCCGCGAGTTGAAAACATCGCAAACGTGATTGTATCAAGTTGAAAAATAACAGATTTTAAGTTCATAATATAGACTTTGAAAGCCCAAATTTCAGCGAAAAAATCCCTCGGGAAATGGGTTAACCAGTGCCCCAAACAGTGAGGGGTACTCATATTTGACCCGACTGTTTTGTAAGTCTTTAATTTGTATTGCACAAGGATTGGTTCAATGGGTCCGGGCTGCTACAAGCATGTAAGATTGAATTGTGTATTAATTAGGATCAAACAACCTTTGAGAACCTTGCCCCCAATCAATAGAACTGCATTGTTTCCAGTGACCCAATATTTCTCAATGTACATACACCATTACGGGAGTTTCAATCACTTTCTACTCTTTCTATTTTTAGTTTTCTCTTCAAATGGAATCAACGAGAATACCTGCCTTTGGGCCTCTTTAGAAAAAATCTCACAAGATTCAATATGCCAAATAAAGCATACTCTTTCAAGTGCTCAAAAGATGAGACGACAAAAAGAAATATACAGTAACCCACAGATTGCAAAAAAGTGATTCATTCATTCACCCTAGATACAATTGGTTCATACAACAACAGCTTCCTTTAAAAACAAAAAAAATCAGTCTATCATTTCACCTATCCCTTATCAACCAACCCCTTACATAATAGCATCTTCCGATCAGGAAGAGTACATGATATATGAATGCTACATTCGACACAATAATACCACAAGCAGGATACCGTAAACAATCAGAACAACCATGAAGTCTCGACAAATTTGTTCAAGCTTCTTCAATCTTGTAACGACATTTGCCACACGGCTCTCAGCTTCGAGGGGAGGGGGGGTACTCTTGCAAGTGTATGGGTGATTGACCATCGATCTCACATATTCATCACACCAAACAATGAAATTGTTGCATTCATGTTTTTTACTCTCGCATATAATGGCAAATAAATGTCGTTAGTTGGTACATATTTGTCTATATGCAAAAATAAATAAATAAATTGAAAATAAGAAAAAGGCCCAAGTATATTGCATTCTATAGATTCATACAATATTATGAAACAATTTGAACATTCTGGAAATCATCGCTTGGTTTCATAAGATAAATGCTGGTCATTCTAGTGCACCAAAGTCACAAATCATTCATACTGAAACAAAGATTTTTCAGCAGCAGGCCCCCACACATCAGAAAATATAACTGAAAAAAGAACACCGTTTGTATTGTCATTAGGTTGTAAAGAATGTCTACACTGCTTCATTAACTGAAAAACTTTACATTGTAACTTGAATGACTCTAAAGACCTAAAAATATCTGAAAAGACTATCTTGAAAACTAACAAAGGCACATGACCCGTATAAGCATATGCCAAAGGACTTAGTCTTTAACAAGCTTTAGTAGAAGAAGTTCGTGAGAGACTCTATTACCTAAAACACCATCGAACACCATTGAACCGTAAGATCAAAATGCAACTTTTCTGTGATATAATACTAATAGTGCATACAATTTACTTTTCTTATACTAAATGTCAAAATGATCTTTGTTTACTATAGTATATTTTTCTACTATAGTATCAACTTTCGGAATCCTGTAGGTAGCAGCAGTTATTCCGGGGGGGTGGGGGTCCAAAGTTAAAATATCAATCTATAAATAAAGAGTTATAGATTCATACGTTGGAAAAGCACATTCCAAATGTATGTCAAGTACTTTTGTCGATGCCTACTAATATGGTGCAAAGAAGCATGCAGAGTGTTTCCTTTTTTTTCGTAAGAAAGAATTTCCTTCAACATAACTACATATACAATTTGACCTCAACCTATCTTAAGTTGTAATAATTATGTATTTAAACATAATGAAAAACAGCACAATTCTATCCCACATGAGGCGTCCCTTTCAGCCCATCTGATTTATTGTTTTCATGTAGACATAATTTCCTAGGAAAATGAATTGTCCAGGAAAGCTAACCTACAAACATGACCAATTCAACAACAAAGTCAAGCTGCAACTACTAGGAAACAATAAATCCTCCATATCAATGACAAACTAATCTCAACTAGTGCACACAAATTCTATAAATAATTGTTAGCCAAATTGATTGTTGATAGATGAACCATTAGCCAAAGAAAGTTAGTAGTCATGGCCCAAATGCCATGCTTGCCGAGCAATTTTCAATGCTTCTCGGCAATGGATTGTATGTGCAGAGAAGATCTTCAACTTTGTAGGCTCATAATCCAAGCTTGATTTTTGAAGAAAGTTGAATAAAATAATGAAAAGCATACGCACACATACACTAGAGAAGTAAAAAAAAAGTACAGAATTTGAAAAAACCTTGTCTGCTCCCAGCAGAAGATTTTCCCATCCATCAACAATCAATAAATCTCAACAGCGGATTTTCCCTCAATTGTTTCAATGAATCTCAATAGAGGATTTTCCCCCAACTGTGTAGGATCAGAATCCCATTGTGCAGTCACCCACAATGAAATCAAGAGCTAGGATTCCCATTCCCTAGCTAAGGTAAGCTCACTCTTCCACTTCTCACCATCTCAATGGCTGCCCTTAGCCAGAGTTGTGCCCCAAACCCTCTCATTTCATAACTACGCCTTAGAAAAAAAATGAAAGAAATGGAAGGAGAAGAAGGTAAGTGGGGCCCACATACCTAGGCATCGAAGGACCCACACGCTGCTATGATCTTCCTCCTCTTTCCCCCTTTCGTTTTCACACTCGCAACTCACCAAAAATAAAAAAAAACGCAGCAGCAATCCGAGAGAGGAAGGCGCTGCGATGAGAGAGGGAGGGAGATGCTGTGATGGTAAGAGAGGGGGAGAGAGAGAGAGAGATGATGCTGCCTGGATTTTGAGCGGTGGAGAGGGGGGCGAATCAATGGATAGCAAGAGATAGCTGGACGGTGTCTAGGGCATGAAGTTTTCTTCTCAAGACAAGAACGAACACATTCAAAAGGATTCAGCGGGCTTCAAATATTCTGGCGGGGCCAGCTCACCGTCTAGCTGGACATCCAGCTCGGATTAAGCTGGAATTCGGCAATCATTTAGGCTCCATAGACTTATTGATATAAATATCACTTTGTCAGCCCTAGATTATTAATATTCCTTCTTACGAGATCTGTGTTGGGGCACGACTTTCGAGAAATTTTAGAAAAATTTCGACAGGACTTTCGCTTGTTTCTTAGACCCCGGAAAATCTTCGGATACAAAAAAACATATTACCTATGAAGGAAAGACACTTCATATAGTCCCCTAATACCCCACAAATCCTCATCAATCAACTTCCCATAACACTTCTAAGGCATCAAACACACTATCTCGACTACACAAACATGATACACATGTGCACATTATACACATCAAATCAAGTATAAGCCCATACCATGAGCCAAAGATGAGGCGAAGCAACATAAATACATGTCCAGCACATATATGGATACAACACAGAACAAGGACACACAAGGGACAGATCTCGGAGAAATCAATTGAAGAATAATAAACTCTATGGAGCAGCTCCTTCGTGACGTGCTAATGAAGTGACTGAGGCCGGACCAGGAGCACGCTGAGAAGGGGCGCGAATCAAGTCCGAAAACGCATAACCTCTCTCCTTCACCCTCTAGCGATATCGGTCGAGGCGCTTCCGCAAATCAATGACCTCCCTCTCATGATGTAGTTCCATGCGGTCTATGCGCTAAAGGTACTAATCATGAAGGAGGGCCCTCTCCTTGCCCAAGCTAAAAGGTGGGAGGATGGATGCAACGATAGCACCGCTCTGCAGGATGACATATGAAGAAGCATTACATTCAAAACAAACCTTGTACAGCAAACATGGAATTTAAAAGGAAGAAAAGACCCTCACATGCGTAGAGGCCTCAAAGCTCCCAAGCTTGGCACGTAACTGGTCAACCTGCACACCACAAGATTACAAACCACATCAACATTGGACAAGGAATCAATATTGAAACATCGCAAGAGTAGGGCTCATACCTGTGTTGTTGAAGTAGCTCTCTCCGCAAGCGCTTTGTCGCGCTCGCGACGAGCCTTTGCCTGAAGATCACAAAAACAAATGGTTAAGAATCAGTCGTTATGCATCTCAGACGCAAAAGAAAAATGAAACTAAGGTCAAAACCTCGCTAGCATGCAGTCGCTCCACCTCAGCTCATAGTGTCTGAAGATCACTCTCCAATCTGATCCTCATAGCCTCAGATGCAGCCAAGTCCCTATCCCTCTGCATATCAACCAGATGACATAAATATCAGTTCAAGATGAACAACTAAGTTAGTGACCTTGTACCTCATGGGTATCCGCCAGTGCGTCAATGACAGCATCACGCAGCCTTAATTCTTCCTGCAGGTCTCATTGGACAAGATAAAAGGAGTTGGTGATTTTAGGATGCTCTATCCACCATAAATAGGGAATCGCAATTTCCATACCTCCTTAGCCATCAACGATGCCTGTAACCCCATCGTCATAGCTTCCTGAAGTTATAAGGTATACAACACGGTAAGTGAGTACTCTAATATACAACACCAATAGATAGGATTCCCAATCCATATGCTACAAATTGAATAGGTGTTACCTTCACTTTCACTAGCTCTAACAGTCGAAGCACCTCTTCACGAAGAACTGACTCAATATCAGGTGCCGCTCTCCCGGAGGTTTCCTGCCACAATGCATAACAGATATGATTAAAAGAGGAAGATGAGACGATATGGCTAATAAACCTGGTGAATTTTACCTCGCCCGAATCATCGCCCAATGGACGTGTCTCTCGACGTCCCGTCTCGGCTAGGGGAGCCGTCTGAAATAAAAGAACAACATAAGGGGTCAACTCCGAAACAAGAAACAATATCGAATTTGACAAGTTTAAATGATTACCCGAAATGACATCAACGTCTCCATCGCCTCAGCGCAATTCCGGACAAAATAAGAAGACCTGCCAGAGTACGACTCAGGGAGTATGTACCGACGCATGGTATGTCTCCAATGTGACCAAGCTGAACCCAAGGGGGACATCAAACTGAAGAACATTGGCCAAACCAATCTCAACGTAAATCAATCCAAGAACGAGAATATAACCAATACAAAACCAATCACACACACACACACACACACACACACACAAACACACAAAAAAAAAAAAAAAGATAAAAACGAATGAAGCAAATCCCCACTTAAACTAAAATAGCACCCCATGACCCTTGGCCCATCACGTCATAACCACCACACCCTAGTCATCACAATCACACCCCTTCATTACTAAGTTCACTCTTCAACGCCACAAATATATATACATATATATATATATGGAGAGAGAGACCCCCAAACCATGCCCAAGATAGCCAAAGATGCACCCCGAGATCAATGACCATATCACGAATCGAAGAATCCCCGCTCAAACCAATCTGAATACCAAAAAAAAAAAAAAATTCATGGCCATTTCATCATCCCATCAATCCCGACTGGTCATGGTAAATGCCCATTTTCCACCCAAACCGATTTTGCCATGGAAGCCCCATTGCGCAACCTTTCAAACTTGAATCAAGGGGCTCAGATTCAGGGGCGGACCCATGTGTTATGGGCTAGGGGCTTCAGCCCCCACCCAACTTAAAAAATGTCCATATGGGCTTAAGGCCCGTATGGCCCAACCCCCACTCAAATGAGACTAAAGTCCCCCTTCTCGTTCCCAAATTCCAAAAGACCTACTCGACTCTCCCTCTTTTTCAGTCAATAAATACTCTCGTTTCTACTTAGTAAGGTTTTGCATCTCTATAACCCATTAAAAGTGACTAAAATATCCCTTCAAACTCTTCCATAGTATAAATTTCAAAACCATGGATTGCCGTAGCATTTTCTAATCGCAAAAGAAATATTCTTTTCGCATAAGACAACTTTACTACTTGTAACTCTAAAGTTTTGTTTCTCTCAATTTATGAAATCTTTATTTAAATAAAAAAACACAACAATGGAGAAATTATTGATGTGTATATGTTTTTTTAACCAAGGGTGCTTAGATCATTTCCCTCATTTTTTATTGATGACATAAGGGAACCTTCATTTTCTTATACTAAGGGTGTCTTAAATTTTTATTGATGTGTGTTTTTTTATGGTTATGTCCATGCATAATGATTCAAATGGAGTGGTCTACTTTTTTGTTTTGAAATTTTATTTTATTTAGTGGAAATTGATTATTTGAGAATTAAATGGTTTTGACTAAATGAATATATCTATTTAAACCAAAATTTTCTAGGCTAAAATTCTACTCTAACTAGTCTTGTTTAGACCATTAAGTGTATATTGGAGTGTGCATTTCTAAGATTATTGGGCTTGAGTAGGATATTGATGCATTTTATATTCTTCTCCACTATTCTCAAGTATAGGAGTTCATATTCTTCTCCATTATTTTCCGAATACATTTTTCCTTGTGTCATTATTAATGTGAAGAAAATACAATAAAATAATAATTGAGTTTTTCAATTGACCATCATGAGCCCCCTCTCAAATGAAAATCCTGAGCCCACCACTGCTCAGCTTGCTAACCTCACATCTTAGGTGACTCCACTGATTCCTCCTTCACCAAAATCCACCATTGTCATAGGCACCCATGGCCAAAACCGAGCCCAATTCAAGAACCCCATTTTCAGCACAAAAAATAAAAATAATAATAATAATAATAATTAAAAACTAAAAAAGGGAGAGAAACGAAATGAAAAAAAAAAAAAATTGGAAGAAGAGAAGGAAAGTGGGGCCCGCATACCTAGGCCTCGTGGGGGGCGAGCTCCCCCTCTCCCTCCTCCCTCCTCCCTTCTCTCCTCTGCTCGTCGTGCTGTACACTCTGCCTCAACCTGAAACGGCAGCAGCAGGTTAGCCAAAAATAAAAAAAAAAGAAAAGAAAGAGAGAACAGAGAAAAGAAATAGGAGGGAAGTAAAACCACATACCTGGCCCTCTCTCTCCTCCCTCTTCTCCTCAGCCCACTCGTTCTCCACCTGCAAACAACAGCAGCAGGGTTCATGAAAAAAAAAAGGGAAGCGAAGAGAGAAAAGAAAGAATGGAAGATGAAGAAAGGGCGAGACCACATACCCGAGCCAACTGTTGAGCTCCCCTCTTCTTCCTCCCTTCACTCTCCCTGCTGCCTGCACAATCTTCACCTGAAACCATGGCAGAAAGCTAAAAAATAAAAAAAAAAAAAAAAAAAAAAAAAAGAAAACAGAAAACAGAAAATGGAAGGAGAGTGGAATCCACATACCTGGCCCTTTCCTCTCCTCCTTTCCCTTTCCCCACTCCTCTGCTATTACTCTGCCTTCACCTGAAGCAACAGGAAAGAAGGAAACGAAAGAGAGGGAAAGAGGGAAAGAGGGAAAGCGGGAATGAAAAATCAAAAGCGGGGAAAGACCCCAGCTTTTGTAACCTAACGCCAAGGCTGGGCGCAGAATGGCACAGCACCGTCATGTGGTGGGCCCTCTCATGAGTGGGACCCGCCTAAAAACGTGGGCCTGTTTCTCTCACCCAAGAGATTTTAAAAAGGAAAAAAAATGGAGAGATGGGTTTTGATAAAAATAAAAATAAAACTGAACTGAAATCTAAAAAAAAAGGGGGAGTCCCATAAGATGAAGCCTAAGATTAATTTAAACATCAATGGAAACAAAATTAAAACATAATCCACCCACAAGTTAAACTAAAATCAACTTTTATTGATAACTATGATTCGCCTTGAACATAAATAAAATTCCGTTCGACCTGGCTTAACTACCAACCTCGACACTAGACAAGGCCTTGACTTGACTCATACTCAAATTATATTGACTTGAACAATTTCGACACCATATGACTCGACCTACTGAATTGATTCATGAATAAGAAATTAGAGTGAACACCTAAGAGCCCACCATGCCCTTGACTCGAACTAGACTATTAGCCGTTATCATGATTCACCATTTGAATACCTTGTTCTTGCTCTCCCCAACAAATACCATCAGGAGCCCGAACTCCTTTACCTGGTTATCAAGCTCTTGGAAAGCTTTCGTCAATTGCTCAGAAGCACTGCTGATAAATTCTTGGATCACGTGCTCATAATCTAGTGCTCCCAAAAGTACAGCCTTCATGTCATCAACCATGTCTGACAACTCCTTGAATCTTCGGTTGAGATAGACTACGCTCTTTCAGTGTTCGATCGCTTCTAAATCCTCCCCAGCAAGCGGAGGGATGCCCAACTCGACAAATGCGATCCTCGTCTCGATCTTTTGCAAATCACTTACGGAAAGCACGTCTTCCGAAAACTCAACTTTATCACTCGATCTCCACTAAGTTAAACGCGTCATGCCAACCCTGGAACTATTGGGCAATACTACCTTCTTCAATGAGTTGCAGTTGGTGCGCCCTCCTCATTAAAGATCTCGCATCGTTAAGACGTCCAATGGTGCTCATCATATCTTCCATCACCTTGCAAGCAACCGATTGCATTCCCTCCAGCTCGTGTAGGGATTCTACGATTCGATTATCAAAAACTCTAACCTCAGTGGCGATGGGATCGTCGACAACTGGAGGAGGAGAAATCGGAACCGGGACCTATAAATGGAGAGAGACGGTGCAAGTCATTTACGGCGTCCACATTATTCGTTGGACGTGGGCGCACACGGCGACGACCTGCAAGCCGACAGCCCTTGAGATGAGGCCCAATAGGATAAGGGAGCAATGGAGGCGGAGGACCAGCCCTTGGCCTTAGCAAGATCCCTTCGCGATTATCGGCGTTACAGCGATGGTCCATTTCAACCTACAAAAGAAAGGCAGTGCAAACGAAATATACATGTCAGTTGATTCAGTTTAAAATACACTATGGACTCATATATATATATATATATATATAGAGAGAGAGAGAGATGCTCTTATGAGAGATATCTCTCACCTTATATGAAATATAGGAGTGAGGGCCCTCACATTTAAGTTGTTAGCATTGGATATGGATGTGAGGGCCCCCACCTTAACTCTCGTAGTAAGGTGAGAGCGTCTCTCATAGGAGCATCTCACACACACACACACACACACACACACACACACACACACACCATTCCAAAATCCAAATCCATGCATTTACCCACATGCTCCACCTCATTATATGCCAAGTAAGGTGCACACACATTCAACAAAATAAAACAAAAAATAAGAATAATAATTATAACTAAAACTTAAAAAAAAAAAAAAAAAAAAACAAAAGAGGAAATCCATCACCACCATAATCAAGCATCCATAATAAATAGCTAACCATCATAATCCATCATCATAATTCATAATCAAATCTCATAACTCATCATCAGTAACATCATCATAATGAACACCACCACCATCATTTAATACCAAACATCACCACATAATAAAGAAAACAAATATCATAATAAAAAGAAAAGAGGAAAAGGCAAGTATAAAATTTAAATTAACTTTATTAAATGACAATAGGAGTCCTTAAACAATAAGTATCATAGTTAACTGAATCATCAAACTTAACACTGACTAGAAAAGAGAGGTAACAACTTTTGTCCACAAACCCTAGATGAGGCCTATAACAAACCAAGATGGTCCTAACGACCTAACCTCTCATTCAAAAAAGCCCTAGCCTAAGATAGAGACTCCTAGTGAGTCATCTAGAAAGGATGGACCATGCCATTAAAGGTAGGGAAGCAGGCCATCCGTGCTTCCATCCCTGCAACATGAGCTTTGAGTTACCCTTGTACTTCCTCAAAGTTGTCTGGAGGATTCCGAAAGGCAGCCGGACTTGCTTGAAGTCATCCAAATAAGTTGTATCCACAGGGTGAATGAGTACTGAGAGGGTGGTGTTCTACATCTCAAAGTATTTCCTATAGCAGTCTCAGAACAGATGACTCAGCTTCATGTGGACAAGACATGACCATAAGCTCTAGTTGGTCCATTTGCCTGTGCAGTGTGTTAAAATCATCAATAGAAGCCTGCTCACTGGTGGCTTTCATAACCTCCCAGACTTCGAACATCCCCCGAATATCCAACATGCTCCACAAGAGAGACTGGAGCACATTGCTAATAAAGGCTGGTAGGTCTTCCAAGAGCCCGCTATAACCGCGCAACTTGTTGAGAGTAGTCCTCCCCACGATGCACAAATCCCCATGCAGCCCACAAATCCCCTTGTATTTCATAACTAGTAAGTCATATTTCCCACGCCTAACCTCCACAAGATGCTTGTCCATCATCTCCTCAAACTGAATGGCACAGTCGTAGGCAGTAGGCATGGAGGATTCATGCTTGAGATAAAACTCCGCTCGTTCTTCAGAATCATAATACCCTATCTTTTTAGCCCCAAGAGACCAATATTCATCCCCTAGCAAGTAGGGCTTACAAGCACAATAGCTCGCAACGCCATCGACAACGAACGAAAAGACTGGAGATCCGGCCATTAGATGAACTGAAACTTGTGAGCACATACACAAGGCATTAGAAACCCCTCTATGAGAAAAAGCAGCCCAGAGATGGATTCCAGAATATTAAAATGGGAGGGGCCGGCGAGGGGGGGGGCGGCGGGGGGGGCCTCTTGGGCGCACCAGGGGTGGCACCAATGTCTATTCCGAGAAATTCATCTTGGATGGGTCCGGTTCGACTTAAACCAATCACTAAGGCCCCTGAAATCCGTGAGACAAGTCCCCAATGGTACTATTAGGCATAGATTAAAATATCGGCCGATCTCGGTTCATATCGGCCGATATGAACCGGTATCAGCCGGTACTGAGCCGATATCTCATTGAGATATCGGTCTCAGTAAATATCGCCAAAATCTCGGCCTATATCGGCCAAGATGATCTTCATATCGGCGGAACCGATATCTCGGCTGATATTTTCAAAATATCGGCCGAGATGAGATAAAAATGGTAAAAATCATAATTTTTTCATTTTTTTTCCCCATCTTCATCATCTCCTCTCTTCTCATCTCCTTTCTACCCATAGCAACAGCCATACTCCATCACACATCCCTCTTGGATAATTTCAAATCCCACATCTAATTTTTGAAGAAAATATTATCTAAGGTAAGAGAAAATCAACTTAAAACATTTTATTATGTGTTTTTTTTAATTTTTAAATGAAGCATAGAAATCATGCTAGATCTATAAGTCCGGGATCCTAACCCTAAAGGGGGGGTGAATAGGGTGATCTACACTTAATGACTAATTATGACCAATTTTAATTTCTTAACAAACAACTAGTCCCATGTGATGATTAACAAACAATATGCGAAAGCTTAAACAAAACAATCACCACAAAGCAATCACCATAACACAATGATTTATAGCGGTTCGGCCTCAATGCCTACATCCACTACCGGCTTATGTCTCAACACCCCACCGGATTTCCACTATTTATGCTTTTGAAAAAGGCTAAGCAATAACCTCTACAATATGCTTTCCAAGGATAAGCAATAACCTAACAATGTTGTTTTTCTAAGCTTAACAACAACCTATGCAAGATGCTTTTCTAGGCTAAGCAATAACCTTTACACAATGCTTTTCTTAGGCTAAGCAATAACCTTTACAAGAGATGATTTCTCAAATAAGTGTCTAAACAAACACTTTAAGAGATTACAATTAAAGCTCAATTTAATTGCCTCTAAAATAGGCGGATAAGAAAGTTTAATTCAACTCACACAATACTCTATGAAATGCTAAGATGAATGCTCATGAAGTGTGTGTGTGAAAACTTTAATCAAGTTTAAAATGAAGGCTCAATAAATATATGCTTAATGCATTTTAAAGTTTAAAGCACACAAAGATTTGATTGAAGTGAAATGCAAATCACATGTATAAAATACTAACTTGTTGATGATATGAAAATCAAAGACTCACAAGTTGTATAAAACTAATTAACACTAAACATGTGATGCATGTGCTTTGTTGTTTTCAAAACCAAACTAATTTAACTAAAGTTTAAATGAATGAAAACAACAAATAAAGATTCAACCAAGTAAATGAAACATGTTATAAAAGAATTCAAAAGATTTGACAAAACATGTTTTATAAAGTTTTAAAACAAACTTGTTTTGAAATCAAAGGTGAAGAATCCAATCCAACTTGAATCAAAGATTAAGAGAAGTGATGGATTCAACACATCATAGTTAACATGCTAAAATTAATTTACCAATAATTTAAACAAAGCATGAAACATATGATAAATAAAAGTAAAGCTTACTTAGAGATTTAACTTCATTAATCCAAACTTTAGCTTTACTAATGACCCCTTGATCTCTCTTAGTTCATCCCCTTTCTTTTGTCTCCAAACACCTCAAAGAAGACTCAAAAGTTCAACTTTGATCCACACTTTTTCAAAGAGAATGAACCTCATTTTATAGTCAAAAACTGACTTTTTTACGTGTCCCCGGTCGACCTCACAACACCCCGGTCGACCTGGCCTCAACGGTCAGAAATCTAACCGTTTGAAAAATGCTCAACGGCTCTATGCCCGGTCGACCGCACAGTGTGGCCGGTCGACCGGGTCCCTTGGGCCGGTCGACCAGCCACACTGCGCGGTCGACCCGGGCCTGGGACCAAAGTTCCCAAAAATGCATATTTTTGCATATTTCAAAGTTTTTCTTGAGGGAACTTTTTGGGCCATTAAATCAAGTTTGGAAACATGTTTAAAATCAAACTAAGTGGTTTAAAAACATGAAACACAAAAAGCCTAAAAAGAATCAAAACTTTAAAACCAGAGGCTTGCTTGATTTTTAAAAACTCTTTTTAAAAAACAAATTCATCCAAGATTAAAACCAAAACATGCATAAATCAATACTTTTACAAATCTTAAAAACAATGCATGTATAAATCAAGATTTCAAGATTTTCTAAATCAATGCAAATGTGTGCAAATCAAATGATGCTTGAATGATAATGCATCCATCAAATTGCAAATACAAAATCCCTAACAAGATCTACATACACATGATTTTTAGAAGTTAGATCTACATACTTTCATGCTAGATCTACTCATACACATGATTTTGAACCTTTTTTTTTCAATTTTTTTTATTTTCGGATTTTTTTATATTTGAATTATAATATATCATTTTTTGGGGATTTCATAATAAATATGTTCTTTTAATGATTCATGATCATTGTATGGTGTGTAAATGATTGATCTACATACTTTTACGTTAGATCTATATATTTAGAGTTTTCAAAATGATTTTTTTAAATCTTTATTTTTTCTAAAAAACATTGTTGTTACTTGTTAGAATATTTGTGATACTAAAGGATTATTAATAGTGTGTAATACACTCATACTCACTAATCTCTCTCTAGTCTCTACACTCTACTAGTCCCCTCTTATTTCAGGTAAACCATGAACATTTTGATGCCCAAGTGTTTTATGATTTATCGATCTCACTATCATATCATGTTTCTGATTTTAATATGTCATCTTCAAGGTCTTGAATTTCACAACTTATTTGATGATTGAGTTAATATTAAATATGATTGATATGTTATATTTATTTTCTTATATTTTACACTAATAAATTGATCATGAGCATCAATAATGGTTGCATTATATGAAATACTGGAGAAGACAGTGAACTGCGACACAGATAGGACTCATAACTTAAGGTGACCGAGATTTTAATTTATTGTTGTTACTAATGGAAAAAAAATATTGTTTTCCAGCATTTTCTAATATTCTAGATTTTTTGAATATTTTTGCAAATTTTTTTGGATTAAAAAAAAATTCGCACCGCGACGACTGCGACCGATATCGATATCATATCGGTTTTTCAGCCCGGCCGATACCGCAACCGAGACCGAGATTTTAAACCAAGTATTAGGTCACTTTGAGATCTCTAGGGAGCCAAAAAAACATGATCCCTTTGTCCAAACAAGTCTAAATTAAATACTCAAGTAATGCAGCATCTTAAAGAACAAACAAGTGACATGAAGACTTGCAAAGAGAAATCTATGAGATGTGAGAAATAACATAACATCACAACAAATCAAAGGCCCAGTGATACCAGGATCAAATAAAGAAACCCTAATCTTGGAACTACATTAGAATCCAATTTGGATTAAATTAAAATATCATCACCAATAAAGAATAAGCAAAACAAAAGAACTGCCAATCTAAAACCATCATAAATTTTCAGAAGCTCAAAGAACATGATATAACAACAAAAACCTTAGATAACATCGATAAAGAAAGGAAACAACTTTGTTTTTGAAAGGAGAAAGAGAAAATGAATGAGAAAAGATGATCTAATCCAAGAAAGACAAAAGCATAGTTTGACAAACCCAAAACCAATCTAAGATTTAAGCACAAGGGAGACATCACATCATGCCAAAAGGAAGAACAAAATAAATTAGAAGATATGTTGCATGCCCTAGAACCAAGAGACAGAAAAGAGTGCTTACTTGGAGGCAAGAGAGAGGCCAAAGACCTTGTAATTCGAAATCTAGAAGAGTGGAAAGCATGAAAAGACCCGTAGGCAGCACTTTCTTATATAGGATAGTGTCCTAATTTGAAAAGAAGACGGAGTACCACTTGGGTGCACACCCAGTGGCGCCCAAGTCCTCCACTTTCCAATTTCATCGCTCACAGAACCGCCTTGCGTAGCCGCCTCAAAGATTGCGAAACCAAGTAGGAGAGACCACTTGGGCGCATATAGAGATGCGCCCAAGTACACAGAAGCACATGGGTGCCCCTCCATGTGCGCCCAACCCTTCATTTAGCCTGAGGAACCTCTCGACGCGCGGATTTAAGACCAGGATGGCTCGATGATGATTAGAAATGGAACCTAAATAAATAAATAAATAAAAAACAGCGACAAAAAAAGAGTAATAAAAGAAAATGAGTGGCGAAAGCTTGCGCACCAAACGTCATCCCATCACATGAAAGCTCATCGTATACACTTCAGTCCCATCACGCATACATTGTGCATTGTATCTCATGTCATCACCATCAGTAAAATTGGAATGATTACCTCTGCAAATTATGGAAATTATGTACTAACGAAGAAAATGTAGAATCTTTTAGTGTTTGTTCACTGCAGGTTTCCAACCCAAAAATGAAAGCATCGAAGGTGATTCAAGCGCGCTGGCAGAGACGAATAATTCAAATCTCCACAAATGAACAACAAAAGAAGATCTTCAGCATCGGATTTATGGAAAGCTCTCGAGGTAAGTATCCCTTACTATTGTTTTAATGATTTTACCTCATGTTTGGAAATTGAGTCATCGTAGGCCCCCCTTAAGCGCTCATAATCGGTATAGCAATCTTAATATTGTGTTCTTATGAGTTGTGGTGTTCGCCAATTTAAATCTTGACGTTGGAGGATGGAATCCGTGTAGCTCGAAACTCTCCTTGATAAGCACGAAAAGAACGATCGAATCCGCTCCCGGGTTCTCATTTAAGCTTCGATGAAGACCAAGATCCCTAGAGAGTGACGGTTATTCCGATGACTATCTTCCATTGACTTAGCTTTTTCGATGCATACCAAAATCTCAAAATCAAGCACGTTTTCAAAAATGCATATCATTCTCACATGCACTCACACTATTTCTTGGACTATGTTTATGATTACCATTAAGATCCCCATTATTGCTTGTTAATTTCAATCATACCTTGAACATTCAACCATGGATGAAAGTTAAAAGATGCTATATGTGACAATTTGAATTGAACTCTATTGCAAGAACAAATGAAATCCTAATAGTGACTTAGCCAATCGAAAGATCGATTTCTGATTCAGACAACCAGGGCACAAATCCCTCCATCATCTCAAATTAGATAATCGGGGCGCAATTCTCAACCCGCCACATGGTAATACCACGGGCATCGAAGCACAGATCTCGGATTTTCAATCAAATCAGTAGGCACTTAACTTCTTCTTTTTTCATTTTTCCCTGAATCAAGATCGATCATAGAAAAATAAACCTCACCTTTAGAATAAGTTTGTAATTGCATGCATCTGTAGGTGGCCACTTTTGTGAGCTCAAAAGCTCCCATAAGTCACGAGTGGTGTGTCTACTTTCTTTGGAGCACAACCTTCCATGTGTTGTTCTCCAAAGAAGTGCATACTGTAGACACCTCATTTGCCCCCCTATGATAGCCTTAAACACGTCATATATAGTGGTGCCCCCATTTCACCCATAATTGAATGATTAATGGCATAATTTGGATTAATTAACGACGAGAAAGATGCTTGTTGATAATTTTAGACTTAGTTCAACGACCTTTAGAAATAATTGAGAGGAAAAGGCCGAATCGCATCGAGACTCCGAGTCAAACCCATTACTCACTAAGATACGTGGACCAACAAGTTCAAAGTCCCGAAATCTTTCTGATGATATGTAAATTGTCCAAATCCAATCGACAGATCAAGAGATATGACCACCGAAAGACCACCCTAGCGGCCCCACTGGAAATGTACTTGGGCACACACAAAGGTGCGCCCATGTCCCACAACGTATGTGCGCCCAGGTCCCCGGTCACCTTAGAAATGCACTTGGGTGTGTACTTAGGTGTGTTCCACTCTACTTTTTGCAATTCCGGCCCGACCTTAGCCCAAGAACAATCCAAACCCAAACCTGGATCCATTTAACGCTAAGAGAGGATCTAGGCGCACCTGTGTGCGCTCCCAACTCATGAAGCACACTTGAGCGCACTTGTGTGTGCGCCCAAGTCTTCGAAGACCCTAATTCTCCTTGGGATGCGAGAAACTTCTAGAAACTTGTGCAAATAGAAACCTAATCCCTTTTGCACGCCTAAAACACCTATATTAGGATCTTTTAACCCCATTTGCAAGGGAGGCTACTAAAAAGAGAGGAAAATAGAAGTAAAGAGAGTAGCCACCATAGAGAGAGCTCTAAATCTAGAAGAAAGGAGGAGAATGAGCGTTCTGGAGAATGAGCGTTCTGGTTTTCAAGATCAGTAATGGAGAAAGCTTCTGAAGGCCATGGATTTGCGCGAGAGCTTCGATCAAGGACTTGAAAAACACAATCAAAACCGGTATTTCTAGATCTAGTATTTCCAATTAATATCCATCATCATTAGTAGTTAGAAACACGCTTAGGATCATCCATACATCATAGATTTGCATTAATAGTAGTATTTTCTTAGTAGATCTGATATATAGTGATCATCCATCATTAGAAACATGCTTAGGATCATTCGTAGTTTGTAGATCTGCATCATTTTCATCATCCCGAACTCGTGATTAGAATACATCTTGCAACCATATCATTTTCATTGAAAAAAATCCGAATCTAAGAAAGCAAAGTGCAGAAAAGGGCCCAAGTCTCTGGAGTAGGGCTTCGGCCTTGATTTTCATTTCGTGCATATTTTGTTTCTCATTTCCGAATTCATTCTCATACAAGTTGATATCAGAACCCTCAGATTTGTAACTGTGTGTTCTGAATCGCGAGAAAAGCATTGAAAGAAGACGAAGATATATTGCTAAAAAAAAGGAAGAACAGTGCACTTGGGCGCCACTGTGTGTGCGCCCAAGTCCCTAGCAAAGGGATCCGTCCCTCGAATCTCGATCCATGAGTCATCATTTTCAGATCCAAAAGTTCTGATATCAGTGATTCATAGTAGGACCCTATATTTAGTTGCGAAGTGTTGGAAGTCGCGTCAGGATATCGTTGAAAATCGCAAGTGCATTACAATTCGCAGGGGAGACACTTATGCGCCACTATGAGTGGCCCAAGTAGTGTAGAGACACTTGGGCGCCCCTGTATGTGCACCCAAGTCCCTAGCTCGCTTTTCGGCCCGCATTTTTTGTATTATGCATTTCATTTAACTTGTTGTTGAATCTTTGTGATGACTATAATTGAAGGCTGAACTTCTGGACTTCGAATTATTGAATCGTCACACTTATGGTTAGGTTGCATTGATTTTGCATAAGATATAAAAAAAATCACAAAAAGCATAAAGCTCCTCCCTTCTCATCTTATTCTTTAGTGATTAAAGAAGAGAACCCAAAAAAAAAAAAAAGATTAAAAAAAGTAGAAAAACCCATAAAAAATAGATATTAAGTAGATGACCCTCGATTATTTCATTTGCGCCTAAGTGATTTAATAAAACTTGATTCAACAAATCACAATCAATTAAAACCTAATTAACCAAATCCACAACTAAAGCTCCAATTAATTAAACTCTAATTAATCAAACCCCCAAAACCTAATTAAATTCTTAATTAATAAATTAGATTAATCAAAACCCCTAATTAATCCAAATCCTAATTAACACATCTTAATTAATCAAAGCTCCAATAAAAACCCTAATAACAAATCCTAAATAATCAAAACCCTAATCACCAAAATCCTAATAAATCAATAAATATTCATTAAAACCCTAATCAATAAAATTCTAATTGGCAACAAACAACACCACCCCCCCCCCCCCCCCCCCCCACCACCCAAATCAAACTTTAAACCCTAGTCAAACTCTAACCAAACCCTAATTACCAATCCCTGATTAAGACCCTAATCAAAACCTAATTAAGATTATAGACAAATCACATCTAGAGATTAAAAACATCCCTCACTGACGACCCGAGTCAGATTTCCCGAATCGACTTAGAAACACCCTAGAATCCAACGAACTTGAAGCTACCCAGTAAACAGCACTTGGGCACCATAGGTGCGCCCAAGTCACCCAGAACACCTAGGCACCCACACAAGTGCGCCTAACTCGCTGGTCCAATCCCTAGACACACTTCTATTACGTTTCAACTCCTGAACTCCAACCATTATCAAACTTAGGGTATAAAGACTCAAAACCAAGTCTGGATTCGGAATTTATTAACATAGATTAACTGAAACTCCAAATCCAAGTGAACGAATTCCATAAATAACCAAAACTCACGAGACAACCACTTGGGCGACACTACAGGTGCGTCCAAGTCATTCAGAGAGACTTAGACGCCACAGTATGCGCGCCCAAGTCCCATTCTAGCCCCGGGACCACCGAACCCCTATTCACTTCAAATCTCGACCTCAATCAACATCTTAGAATCGTCACAAAACCAATAACAATCTTGAAATTAAAAATTTAATCAACTTAAACCCATCCGGAACCTCGAACCGAAGTCGGACGACCAAAGAGCATCAAATTATAACTTAGGCACTACTGTTGGTGCACCCAAGTCCTTTGTCCGGCCCGAGTTGTGAATTCTGGTTGTGTTTCAAATTCCAGACTTAAAACTATTACAATAAAATCAACCCAGAACCTAAAGCAACGTCAAATTAGAAACCTACGTTATTCAAAACTCCATGAACTCCGAAATCAAGTTGATACCATAACCACTAGCCAAACCACATTGGGGTTTGCAAAAAATGAGGTATTCAATTGAGCAACAAATTCAGTGATTGTTCTCGAAGGGTCAATAAGTAAAAACGTCAAAGGACCTTCGTTAAATTGGAAGGGGCATCTTGGATAATAGAAGGTTGTACTACTACTCTATGAGATTGTGATGGGTCTACTGAATGATTCTCTTAACATTTTGAAATGAACCACTTTTTTCATTTCTTTCATTTAAGGGCTCTCTGCTAGTTAAGAATGAGAAATTATTAAGAATACTCCCTTTTAAAAAGTTTGCTAGAGGGCATGACCCGTCTGGTACTTTTTTTGGAAATTAAAGCTAAAGTAAAGCATTAAATTACGAGAAAATAAAATATAAGGGGTTATGATGGTCTTTTATTTTTAGTGAGCTGGTAAGGAAACTTTTAACTTTTTGTATAAAAAGTGAGTTTTTTTTTTCTCTTTTAGTGGTTTGAAGGGTTGCTTTTTAACCTTTTTATTTTTATTTTTTATTTTTTATTTTTTATTTTTAAGTAGGGGAAAGTTTTGGAAAGTGGAGGCTTTACCCTAATGTTTTTGTGCCTCCACATCCCCAACCCCCAGTTTTTTAGGACAATTTTAATGGAGCACGCCTGTAGAACTTGTATTGTTATGTCCAATGGTACATCTGTGGTTTATCGTTCATGGTTAGGACTCAATTGATTTTGTTTCGGGCCCACATTAAGTTTAAAGTTTTTTAAACTCAATTTAGGCCTATTAAAATCTAGATTTGAACCCATTGGACTGATCGGATTGATCCAAATAAATCAACGCTAGATCCAGCATAAATTCCATGAATTTCAGACCTTCCACTCCTTTATCAGTTATTTTGAGCAGTTTATATTTTTTTCATAATGGGTAAAGTAAAAATCCCAATAATTTGGGTCCAATTGACCCTATGAAACACTCAAATCTTTTATAATATTATTATTCACATTCACATATATTATAATTGATCAATACAATAGTGGGCCCAAAGCCCGTCAAGGGGCATAATTTGTTATAATTATATAATTATTGATAAGTAAGATTATGTGATAATTGACCCACGTTCAAGCTGAAAGTGGACACAATCATACTCTTATAGAATAAAAATTGACTCATATTTTATTTTTTTTTATAACGGGGTGTCCCAACTCTTTGAACTAGAATAATCTTTATAAGCCTAGGGAAGGACAATTAAATTCCATATAATCTCAGTGTGGCAGTACAGTTTCAGACCCTCATTATCCGAGAGTGAACTACCCGCGGTTTTAAAATTGACCTATCTGGATAAAAGGGTACATGTGTTGTGGGCCGGCCCGTTAGTGTGGGCCCACATTGAAAACCAGAAATCTCAAGTAACCCGTCACGCGGTATGTACTTAACAAAAAAAGGGAAACGTTAAAAAGGGGCAATTGCTGAATTGCCCTTCTCATTTTGACCGAATGAGAACAGCCAAAGGAAAGGAAAGGAGAGGAGAGAAGCAGAAGAGGAGAGAAGAATAGGAGGAGGAAGGAGGAGCGGCTGGCTGCTGTAGCACGCATAGCAGAAGAAGAAGAAGAAGAAGGACCCAGGCCAGGTACCTTCCTCCCTCTTTCCTTTTTTCTTTTTCTTTGTTTTTCCTTTCAACATGCATTCATTCACTCTCTCTCTCTCTCTCTCTCTCTCTCTCTCTCTCTCTTTTTGAAATACCTGCACGAAATCTCTCCAACGAAATCCCAGCCCTCCTTCGGTTGTTCCCCTTCAAGATCCACGCCTCCGGCAGTCCGGCTCCGACGCTCCAGCATAGAAAGAGAGAGGTGTGGTTAGAAGCTGCCAGCATCTCACTTACTGAATTTTCATTTTTGTTGGTTTTTTCCTCTTTGTTTTAAAGATTGGGTTTTTCTTATCTTTGTATCAATCTGTGTTAATTGTTATCATTTGATTTATTTGTTTTTGTTGGTTTTTTCCTCTTTGGTTAAAAAAATTGGGTTTTTCTTACCTTGCATCATTCTGTGTTAAATGTTTTCATTTGATTTATTTGTTATGGGTCTTACTATTAAGATTTTATGAATATATCATCTGGGACGGATTTGTTAATGAACAATTTTTTGTAGCTAGGGTTTTATGTTTTATCGTTTTGGGATTCTTGAGATTTGTTTTTTCAAGGCTCGTGGATGGTCTATTGATTTGTTTGTTTCTGCAGGGTCTATTGATTTGTTTGTTTCTGCAGGGTTTTAGTGGAGTTTATGAATAGATCTGAGGTGTCTTTTTTTTTTTTTTTTTTTAAATTTAATTTTATTGATTTTGGGTTTCTTGTTGGGAATTGGGATTTCAGTTTTTGGGGGTTTTTCAAGATAAGAATGTTTGGCTATTTGGAGACTGCTTGGTTTTATTTTGTGGTTCTTAGTATTTGGTCAAAAATATGTTGGTTTTGATAGGATTGATTGTTATTGTGGGTCTAGGGAGGTTTGTATACGGCTCTAGGAGTTATTGGATTGGGGGTTTAATATTTATTATCTTTATTGCTTGCAAGTATTGGAAATAAGGTTGTCATGATGTTTTATTTATTTATTTAGGATTTCAATTGGAATTGGGTTTTGTTTGTGTGTGTATATTAAGGACGAACTGGATTTGGGTGGAGTCCATTCTTACTTACCGAAGCTTTTTTTTTTTTTTTTTTTTTTTTTCTAATGGGTTTTTCGTGCCTTGTTCTGTCCTTTTAATTTTCTCCATTTAGGCATATGATGATAGTTTTTTTGTTTCTCTCCTCAACCAATGAACCTTTTCTTTTCAATTACATCAAGACTTGGGGGTGTATGGGACATTTCTCTTTGCACCTCTATGTGACCAACACTATTAAGCAATTGGTTCTTTGTTACCGGCAAACCAAAACATTTTCTTTCTTTTTTTTTATTGTTTTCACATATTGAAAATTCTTTTAGAATTGTGATATGACTTTTGATAGATAATGTTAGTTGCTTGATGTAGTTAAATATTTTGTAACTATTTAAATGCAAGACATTTTCTCTTTTTGTCATTGATAATCATCAAAATAATGCGAATACATAAACAACAAAATTAAGTTTGAAATCTTCAATTGATCACTATCTGCCCCTTTGAATGAAAATCCTGGGTCCGCCACTGCAGATGTGACACCTTCATGCCACACCGACTGCCAGAAGAAATTCCTATTGGACTGTAGAAGACCGGACTAGGGACTCCCATGTCATTATTAACGATCTACCCTTCCAATTTCAATTTATCCAACTGTAGGCCCTTCAAATTCATTCCAGTCTCCAAACCCTAACTCTCATTTTCCCCCAATTTCAATTCTTTTGTCTTTCCATACCGTTAAACCCTAGCTCCACATTCCCCCTTTCCTACCTCTCAGACGCTTCAGATGCACACATCTCATCGGTTCAGATTCGAATCTGATGCTTTGTACGCACGCTTCTGTTACCTGATCTGCTTCATGCATTCGATATTCTGGTTTTTTTTTTTTTTTTTTTGTTTTCATGTAGCAATTGATCTGTTTTTGTTTTGTTTTGTTTTGTCTATGAAAGTTTCTGTTTTGAGGAATTGTTTTGCTTGTTGATGATAATGTATGGTTGTTTTCTGATTGTTTTAGAAATTTTTTTTTTTTGGTGAAGATTAATTTAGATGCTTGATGATAGAAATATTTGGTGTTTAATGGTAATTTCTCTCATTCAAACCCAAAGGTTTTTTTTTTTAATGGTTGCTGATTAATTAGCTACTGATGTAGAAGAAGTGAAAAAAAAAAAAAAAATGGTGTTTTCTTAGAAAGTTATGAGTTTTCAGTGCTATGATCTTACTCTTTGGGTGTCGTAATTTGTGCATTAGATTGGAAATTTTTTCAATTACATATTTGCTATGGGGGTTATCACTTTTGTTCTTAATTGTATGCTTTGATGTATGGATGCTCATTTTTTTATTAGGATCACCTTCTATGTTTGTGATTTTGTTGTCTTTTTTCTTTTTATTGATTCTTCACTTGCAAATTGTTTCGATTGGTGTTTGAATGTTTTTGTAGTTTTTTTTTAGGATTGCCTTGCCTTATTGCCTATTTCTGTTTTTTTGTCATATGTTTGCTGATTAGTTCTGGTTAAGGCTATTTTGATGAAGCATAGCGTTTCTCTTTTATTCTTCTCTTCTTTTGGGATTACTAGAGAAAAGGAAGAAACTTAGATTTTTCTAGTGGTTCCATATACACTTCCTGACATAGATGTTAGAAATTGATGGATTCCTCATCTAGATAGTTAGTTATCTAGAACCACATGCGATCTGGGCTGCGGATGTGTAATGGATGCGTAGGGGCTCTTTCAGTTAGGGGGTTATCAGATGGATAGTTACTTGGATTTCCTTCCATATCACGATATCTATGTCTTTGGTTGTTGTGGTCGCCGGGAGTTCCCTACAAGAGGACCTGGCATCTAGTCTAGATTGATTGATGGGAGGATCAATCTATGCTGTTGGGCCTACATGCTTATCTTGAGCAGTGGTTGGAACTTGGAAGAGGACTGCCATGTATCAAACCCATGTAGTCAAATGCCGCCTTTGTTTGATGATAAAATCCATTCATACAAGGGCACCCAAAATGGGTGGTTGTGATCCCTTGCATGGATGGATTTTATATAATTTGTATTGATCATAGTAGTTGTAATTACTTATCTTTTAGCATTTTGAATGAAATCTAATATAATGATTTTGAAGATAATTAATAAAATAAAAACAGACAAAAAAGTCATAACACAAAATAAAAATTTAATTTAATATTTGGATTTTTATTGATATCTTTCAAAGAAGTGAAAAGGTGTAAAAGTTCTACTCGGATAAGAAATGGTAACAAGAATATAGAACAATAACCATGAAGTTTAATTAGTTAGTAGTAAAGAAAACAAATCCAACTTAACCAACAACATCAAATTGTCAACCCATGAAAATCTGCCAAATCAAACAGACAGCATGCATCCAACTCTCCACACATCCAACTATTGATACCACCGGTCTTCATGCACCATGTCCCTAAAAAAGGGCCAATGATTGAAGATCCTAGCATTACAAGAAGTTTAATGGAGCTGAACTTAAAGATGTTCATGGATCAAGCATCCACCCGCCTATTCAATTCTGCGTGTTCCGAAGGGTTCATTTGGTAATGGGGCAGATTAGGCAGTGTCGCTCCTGAAACGAGATCAATTGCGTGTTGGATGTCTCGCATTAATGGGAGTTCATTTGGCAATTATTCAGGAAAGACATCTTGAAACTTCCGAACATGGATCAAAATAGCGTAGCGGCTGCTATATCGGGCGTAGCGGTGAAGACCGCTATGCTAAATAGAATTTAGTGCCGCTCACAACTGTAGTGGCTGTGACGCCCGCCATGACGCCGCTACGGGACCATTATAGAGAGACAGATTCCTACTTAAATTTTTTTTTTTAATGCATAATAAGACTTATTTCTTTTCTTCTTCTCTCCAAATAACATTTCTATGCAATTCTTTTACCCTTTTATGTTTAAAAGAACACAAAAAAACACAAGATCTCACCAAATTACAGTCGATATAAAAAGTTCTTCTCTAGGTACGTCCTATTAGACACCTCCTTTGTTAGATGTATTCTTTTTTCTAGGTACTCTTAAGTCTTAAGTCATTACTTCATGACATTTTTTTTATGAGCCTTTAATTAGTTTCTAAGTTAGCATAATTAAGCAACATGAATACATTTGAAAAAAATTATCATTACTATTATTTTCTATTTATACAGCGATACAGGACCTCATACAATGAGGGGACCACTACGTCCTATTATCTTAGTTACTTTTGAAAAAAGAAAAAATATTTTCTATCATTTTCCAATATTCTAGATTTTCTACAAATTTCTTAGATTTTTTTATGATTTTTTCAAATCGTACCGCTGCGCTGCTATGCTACGTAGCGTTTTGGCGGCGGGCGTACCGTTATCTTCATCCTTGCTTCCGAAAGATAGGTTTCACCTCATGTGGAATGCTAACAATTGACTCTTTGGAAATTTCTATAGACACTAGGGCATAGACAATGGGGTCCTCCTTTGAGCCCTTGCTGGTCTTTTCCTATAGATCAGCTTGGAATTCACCAGCACTCAAAATGTGTAAGCTCTTTGTCTTAGAATTCGAGGCACTAGTATTGGCTTTCTCATCACTCTCTGTCTTGCCATTTTTATCCTTAGGTGTTAACGGATGCAACTTCACCTTCTTATCTTTGAAATTAAAGACGCAGATGTTGGAACGTCCAAAGTTGGTGACATCCAATCGTAGATCCAAGGCCTCCCCAAGATAATATGTCCCACATCCATGGGGACCACATCACACCACAATTGGTCCTGATAAGTGGACATGTGAATTGGGACTAGGCAACGTTGAGTGACGGGGATAGACGTAGAATCTACCCATGACACACGATAAGGCTTGGGATGGGGTACCGAGGTCAAGCCTAGACGGGACAAATTGTTGGCAGAAAGTACATTGGTACAACTCTCACCGTCAATGATGACCTTACCGCTTTTATCATTGCACTTGACGTAGGTATGAAAGATGGATGTCCTACGCCAATCCCCTTTTTTTGGAGGGTCAATGCACACCTCACTACCATCACACGAGGTAGCTTACCTTCCATTTTGCCTTGTGCGTTTTCATCTCCATGATATGAGGGGGCAAATCTAAGAAAAGACACCTGATCCTCCGGACCATTACAATCATCATCGCTAGGCACAAAATCTGGAATGTAGGCATCTACTGTTGGGTCACTTTCATCCTCCACATCTTCAATGCAAAGATTTCTGGTGGGACAAGCATGTGCGAGATGTTCATGACCATAACAACGGTTATAGGTAACTGAATTGCTCCATTTAGAGCCGTCACCAGCGATTCCCTTGCCTTTACTATCCTTTGATGCAGGCGGTATATTTTTGGGAGTCTTGGGAGGTTGACCCCCAAAATTTGATTTACCGTTCAAGGGGTAAGGCTTAGAATCTTGATGAAAAATAGACCCATGGACCCCATGGGTCGACCTGCTAATGGGCTCAACCCATCCATCTCGACTAGTTCATTGAGCCCAGCCCACCTACCAGGCCATTAGTTTATATTTTTTTTTATTATTTAAGGTTATTTTAATGGTTTATTTCTTTTAGTTTATTTGAATTCAGATGTTTTAATCATGGCCATCGATGTGTTGGATGGTTTCGATTATTTCTAGGTTTTCTCATTTTCCTATATAAGCAGTGTAAAGCCTTTTGGCTCCTTAGTCAATAATTAATGAAAAGTTTTATCTAGAGTGATTTTGGGGCTGCCCAAGGCATCTCTTCTTTCTCGCCCGCGATGGGGAGTTTGGCATGAGGCCAATTTTCAGGCGAAAGCCTGACCTAATCCCTTCCACCCTCCATCTCTACCCGCCCCGCGTTTGGTACCCCGCTCCCCATCAAATCTGTTCCACGGTAATCACTACGTTTAGCCTGTTTACTTTTCATGGCAGCCTCAAGGTTAATCACTTCCTCATAATCTCCTCTAGGCTAGTCGTTTTGGCAGTGATTTGTTTCCGCTGGAACTCTTAGCGAAGACCTATTCTGAATTTAGAAATTCTAGCAGGAAAGGTCTTCTTGAACCTTACATCGTAGATTAAGTTCTTTGAACTTATTGATGTAGTCGGTCACAGACATACGACCTTGTTATAGGTTGACCTTTGATCTAAAAGCCTATCTTGGTAAGATTGGGGTGGGTACTTAACCCGCAAGTGTTCCTTCATCTCATCCTATGTACCAATGGGTTGCTCTTGACGATGATGCAACTTGCGCTCAACATCCGACCAAAACAACAGCGCTTGACTCACCAATTTCATCTTGGCAAATCGAATTTTCCTCTCCTCAGACATTTCATACCTCTCAAAGTAGTGCTCCATGTCAGATTCCTAATCGGAATAGGCCCTCGGGTCGATGCGACCGTCAAAAGATGGGGCTTCTACATGAACACTCTTCAGGACTTGTTCATCAGAGTTCCGTCCTCTACTGCGAGCCCTACGGTCATAACCAGCCTCAGATTCGAGGTCAGAATCATCATTGCGCTTATAACCTCGGGTCCTCTCATGGTTTCTATTATGATTGCGGCAATGTGCTGTATCACCGTATTGGGACCTATCAATGTTCTCAAGACGTGTCTTGAGAACAGCCTCTCAGATGAGGATGATCGAATTCAACAAAAGGAATTCCACACAGAAAAACACTCACAGCCATGAAGGAATAACTCACGTTAATTAATTTGATTGAATAATGCATAACAAATAACAAGAGGTTCTTCTTTATATATAGAAGACACTATTTCTAAACTAATCAAAATTCTAACAATAGGAAGTTACCTAATCCTACACTAAATATAATTTAGAAAGTGCAATCCTATTAAGCAACTAAATACTAATTTAGATAAGGACAGGGATCTCTGATTAGATCAGAGATCATGTGGACTGATCATGTGGACCCCATCAAGCGGGTCCATTAGGGGGGCCTGCGGGCCCTAGTCTTCTGTCGGGCTGCATCATCCTCAGTTTGGGATTGTCACTGCTGCTGCATGGCAGCCAGTCGGGCATTGATGTCATGTTTTTTGCCGTCATTTCTTGTGGAGGTTTCTAGACAACTGATCAAAATCCATCTTGAGATGCTCAGGTTGAATGTCTTTGCCACTCCTCGTGGGCATGCAAATGTAAAAGAAAACTAGAATGAACTACCCTAATGATGCAATGCAATAAGAATGTATAATGAACCAACCTAGATGACTCCCTAAGCAAACCAGGCTTTGATACCAAAATTGATGTAGGACGGCATGAGATCTAATATAATATGAATCAATGAGATCAAAATAAGAATTAACAATTAATGAAAATTATGAGTACGCTATTCATAATGCATTACATTGAAAATCAGTTAGACAACAAACCATAGATCCAAGGCAATTTCACAAATCCTGCAGTAAACACTCTAGTATGAGAGGATAGAACTTCCAAATGCTCAGGGCTGGTTGGATGATTGAGATTTAATGGACAGGATGAAGGGATCGGGTGGCTAATAGTCTAGATCTCATGGTTAGGGGTTGTTCAATGGTAGGAATGGTGGAGATCTAAGTTGTAGAAATATAGGGTTGGGTTTTGAATATACTTTTATTGGGCTCTCACCAAACTCCAATCCGGAGGTGTTACGTTCTCGTGAGCAAGGTAGAATTCAAAAGACTCAAGACAAAGAAGAAATCTTTTGTTCTTTCATTCATAAAGTTTCATAACATAGCATGTGCAAGTAGATACAATAATGTCTTTTTAAAAGATAACCCTAAAAGATGACATCATCATAACATCAAAATAAAAGAAACTAAAATAAAATGAAAACATTGGTATGCACCAAGCAACCTAGAAATAAGCTACTAATATGCACACAATTAAAACTTGGAAGCTCACAAGATCACAATGTAGTGTAGTGAATTGTAAGTACGAGGTCGATCCCACGAAGACTTGTGATAAAACAATGTAAAAAACAACTAAAAATTAGAATATTAAAAGAAACAATTAAATGATGAAAGGTTGAATTAAACTACTAAAAACAGTAAATTAAACTATCAAAAGCTAAATGGAAATTAATCTAAAACACACAACTGAAATTAGAATTGAAAACAATGAGAATGAACGAACTAGGGTTTCATCTACTCCCCTAACCAATCTTATGCATGTCCCTTATTATCTTTTAATCAAAAATCAGATTTTATTAGTGACATCTATCAACCTAGACCATGGCATATGCGTCTAGATTATTATTCCCCTAAACCTAATTCATGAGTGGCATACTACATGAATTGTTCATTATGATGCAAAAAATAAGCATGGCATATGTCCTAGTCAAAACAAACATAATGCATAAAATAATGGGAAAGATAAATGCATGAGTCTAAGCATGGCGTATACTTAGATTATTCATGGTTCTAAATCCTAGATGCTTATCATCAAGATCAATTTTGAACATCACATGGTTGGCATGGCATATACACAACTCATCAATTAAAAACATGGTTTAGAATCTCAACTAATAAAACTGAAATCTGAATTAAAAGACGCCAAAAGAGACTACATAGAACTAGGCTAGGGTTTCAATTACACCCTAGCCTTAAAAAGTTTAGCTACTCATGTTTGGAATTGAAAACAAAATAGAAAATAGAGCCATAAGAAGAACTCTGAATATTGAAGAAGATGAAGAATTCTGCGAGCAGCTTTTTCCCCTTTTCCTCGCTCCGAAAGCTCTCCAAAAGATGCTCCAAAGGTGCTCCCAATAGCTGCTAGGGTTTGTGGATGATGGTAGCTGATTTGTGGATGGTTTGTGTGATGTTTTATGGCTAGTTATATGGCTGGACGTGGCTAGGTTGTGGCTGGTGTATATTCTGCACTTCTACTCCCTTCTATGCCTCTTATAAACTTTGCAACAGCATCTTTTAGCAAGTAGTTCCCTTATATGATTAGATCTCCACCTTACTTTACAAGTAAGCTTCCTAATTAAAACAGAATAGGAGTCCTCTTTCTTGTTAAACTAGACTTTCTAAATCTGATCCTACTTGTATTTTATAGAAAGTTCCTCACGTGTGGCCCACAAATCTGAATTTTGATTGCAAAGAATTAAATTTGAACTTTTGACATAAAAGTGGGCCCTATTTGATGTGTGTAACATGAGTGTGAGACCCCTCTTTTTGGACTTCTATCTTGACTTGAACTCATGCTCTAAATTTTCCTTCTTTTTCTTCTTGTTTTTCTCCATTCTTGAACTCCTCTTTTAACTTGAATAGGACTTCCTAAATTCTGAAATTCTTCTATTTGCAATGGATGTGGACCCACCATGGGCCTACTTGATGATTCACACCCATCTCTTCATTAATTCTTCTCTTTTTGCTCCTTTTGATCTTAACATAAAAATTAACAAAAACTATGTAAAATCAAATAAAATAACTCTAACTAGCACAAGATAAATCAAATATTAAGGCTTAGATTGCAAACAATTAAGTACTTATCAAACATATCGACAATGACTTAGAATGCCGTGCACATGGGTATGTGCTCGCATCCCAAGGGGTTTCACTTAAGTTGTGGACCCCCTCTTTATTAATTCTCTTAAAACATGGGCCCCTTTCTTATTTCTTGTAGAATTCCATTTGGCTCGTCTTGACTTAATGTAACTTTCATTTCCTCCCATGTGGCACTTCCCAGTGTGGGGCCTCCAATATGATTGCACATATGGGGCCTTCCATTCATCAAAAGCTAGATCCAACGAGATCCAACCGTTGGATGTCATCAACATGGTAATCCAACGTTGGATTCACAAAATCTCGGCACTCAAAAGTCTGGATACGCGTCATCCATTCATAAGGTAGCTCGATCTGCAATCTTGCGCCTTCGTCGTTGGTAGATCTTGAAAGAATTGCGGGAATTAGGGCTGATGTCCCCATCAGATGACAACCATTAAACCGTGTGACTTTGTAGGGTTGAGGTAGCTTCTCAGTTGGCCAATGAAGTTTGTCAATAACCTCTTGCGCAACAAGATTAATTGCACTACCATAGCTAATAACTAAATTAGCTATAATCTGTCTTCGCACCTTACCCGTGTTGGAGTTTCTTAGTTTGTCTCCACTCTTTCTTCCTTCTCATTTGTGGTAAGAAGTTGGCATACGACGAGTGTGGGATTATCCTCGCTGCTGGCAAAATGTGTCTCCGCAACATGGGCTCTTGTTCTTTGCTGAAATTTTCCTTCTTGAGACGTATCTTGTCAGTTGTCGCGTGCAAGACCGTCTAAACATGTGCTCAACGCAAATAGCTTCTTTGTATGCTTCTTGAGTGGTGTTACAGTACTTCATAGTCTCCAATATATTCGGTTTCAAACCTCTGATCTAACGAGTTAAATCATGTCATTCACTCTCATTTAGTGCACATGAATATTGTAGTTCTTGAAATTGGTGGGTATATTCATCAACCGTCAATTCCTACAAATTAAGAAATTGCTCAAAGTAGAGCTCATTCTTAAAATATCAATTTCCATATTTATATCCATATAGAATTCTTTGAACTTAATTGGAGGACCCAAAGATTTTCATATTGTCTTGGATGCAAGAACATAAAAGAATTACGATTAATAAACAATAGACTAACCTGTGCTGTAAATCTTGTCTTTAAGAGTATACATGCATAAATTGATTGTCAATTGGAGTTCAGATGTTGCAAAAGTCATAAATGAATCTCAACTCTTGATCTAACCAACCTTTGATGTTGATCTATTTAGTGGTAGCCAAATAGATCTTGACTTTGTTAGAATTGGTCCAAGAAGTTAGATCATAGATTGAACAAAGCACTGGATTCTTCACCTCAATGCTGTAGAGGTTACTGCATCAGTTTCACTGAACTTGTCTCTAACTTGAACTTGTGGCTAATGGGCCTAGCTACTAAACCCGACTTGACACAGATTCGGCATACAGAAGGGCCTGGCATGTGCAGCAATTAGCACGGCCCCCCTTCTTTTGCTCATTGTTCATGCCTGAAGGAAGAATCAAAGGGTTTGAAAACCCGTCATTTTCATTTCTCAAGAATGAAGTCGTCAACCTCTTGCTTCTTGAATGTAGAGAGGAGAAATTTCTCAATGAATCCAAAGGAAGAAAAAAAAATTCCTCCTGGATGGAGTGGGAGATGTGGAGGTGGGAGCTTGTTGATCCGCAGATGATGAAGATGGAGGTTGGGATGAGGAGGTTCTAGTGACTATGGCTTGAAAGGATGAAGGATAGGACGAGGAGAATCGAGCGACTGTGGTTTGGTTTCGCACCAGGTACAGAGTCCTCTATTTTTAAGGTTTCGGTTTGGGGGATTTAGGATTTAAGGTTTCAGATTGGTTTGGGAGAATTGGGTTTTAAGGGTTCTGATAGGGCTCGGTTGGGTTGGATTTGGGTTCATTTGGGATTGTTGAGATGGATTAGGGTTTGGAAGTTCAGAGAGGTAGTGGGGGGAATCGGGGATGGTGGGTTTCAGAGTAGGGATTGTTTTGTCTGGTGGTGTGGATGGGGCAGGCATGGGCTGGAGATAATGGATGATGGTGATGCAAAAATTAAACAAGATGAAAACTTGAGTAGTTGAGTTACCTTTCCGAGATCTAAGCTATGTGGATCTTTACTTTGATACCCCAGTTGATGCAGCGTTGGTTGAAGAAGAGTAGCCAATGACTACTCTCCAAACCAAAGCTTGGGGATAAAGATCCATAGAATACAAAAAGTCTTGGTCTCATGCCAAAGACAGAAAACTCAAACTCAACAAGAGAAATTTTTAATAATCAATCAACGTATCCCTAACGATCGATTATAATCCTTTATATAGCCTCCTCACCCTAATTCTAATTTAGAAAGAATTCTAATTAAAATAAAAGTCTAAATCAATTAAGATTCTCTACAATAGGACTTTCTATATATTCTTATTTCTATCCCTAAAATTCAATTACTAGTAGAAAATAGGACAAAGATCGCATGATACATGATTTGGATGTCTCCTTCAGCCTTATTGGGCTTGGGCACTTGGCCAAAACTATTGGGCCTGTTGCTTGGCCCAATAGGCTGGCAGACCTCGGGTCTGGCATGCATCATTGATGGAAAGATAAGGTTGCTAATCTTGTTACAGATGGTGGAGGTGGTGATAATATTGTGGTGCAAGAGATTCCATGTGAATATGCCAGTGCAAGAACATCCTGTATGTATTTTGTACTGTATTGCGTGTCAATGATATGTTCTTCCTCTCATGAAGAAATGTCTAGTGAATGTAAGCTTTGGCCCACATATGACGACTCCATATGGGGTGATGCTATTTAGATGAACATTGCACATATCTTTCTTGAATATCCTAGGTTGTACGATTTGATGTGACAAATAATTCTTAGGCTAATACACATACCTGATGTCATCTTGGTTTTCCTATTTAGAAATTAAATATTGTTTATGCTTCCCAAAAATTGTCTTGTTTCAAAATATGAAGAAGATACATGTTTTGGCTTATTTGGTCATTAATTTGTCAATGTGTGGTTAGGATGAGATGATTTATTTTGCTTCTGAGAAAGAGTAAAAGTTACATTTAAATTTTAGATGCATGAAGATGGGTGCCAGTTTATTGCCTGGAGTGAGTCCCCTACTCTAGGTGTGATGCCTTTGGTGCATACTGTATGATAGCCATAGCTAGATACAATTGGTAATCAATGTGGTCCTGATATGGATATGTATATGGATGCAGACATGGACACAGGAATTCGGGAATCGAGTACTAATGAATGTTTAATTGGTCTGGCACGGATATTCTGGGCATGTAGGGGTATCTGGGTATCATTGCTGATGATCATGCAATTTTTGATGAATTTGATTGTTCCTTTCATTTGATATTTTTATTTTTTGTGCTACATCTTGTTGGTATTTAGTTTATCTTTGGTTTAATTATTAGGTTTTTTTTTTTCCTTCTCTTTGAATGGTACTTATATGGAAAGGTGCTACTCTCACTATGAATTATAGTTGTGTTTAAGGCCCTCCTCAAAACCTATTTGTTTATTTAATTTTGTCATATTCTCTAAAGAACTTTTAAAGAATTAATAAATTTTTCTATGAACATCAATGGGAAAAAGTGATTTTTTTTTTGGGAAGAATGTACTTGATTGGCAGCTAGAACAGATTAGTTATGGGAATCTAGTAATATTATTGGCCATGATAAAGAGGCAGGCTTGTATCGGCTAGAGCGGTGCTGTGTAACGTTCTATGATTCCTTCTAATATGTTATGACAGTTATAGTTCAGCGGGCAAGACAAACGAACCTTTGCCCTTAGTCTCCTCGGTTCTTTGAGGGCTCAAAATGGTTTTTCTGGTTTGGGGGTGTAACAACTTATTATCTTACATATATCTTTTGTTCATTCATTCCAGTTGCCTATCAATTGCTCTGCTAGAATTATTGAACTGAATTATGCATGGTCTAGTTTATACATACATCTCTCTCCCCCTCTCTCATATATATATATATATATATATATGGGAGATGCTTATATCTCTCACCTTATATGAGAGATAGTGGTGGGGGCCCTCACATTTATAAGTTGTTGGCATATCCAATGCCAACAACTTAAATGTGAGGGCCCCTACCCTAGCTCTCATAGTAAGGTGAGAGTTTGTATATATATGTGTGTGTGTGTGTGTGTGTGTGTGTGTGTGTGTGTTCCAAAATTACTTCTTTTTGTAGCTGCCTAGCTCATTAACGTTTTGCTAAATTTATAGAACTGCATATCCAGGGCTGGAAGTAAATTAAGCAGCAGATTCGTGTAATTTCTCTAGTTGGTCAAATGGATTTGGAGACAGAAAATCGCATAGCTGCACTACTGATGCAGGAGGCGACAAAATTGAGGTTACAAGCTGAGAAAGATGGTGTTCATGTTTACCTCCGCGAGCCCAAAGTAAGAGGCAGGCCGAATTCGCGATTCCTGACTGCAACTGTTCTTGGAGTGCAACAAGGTTAGAAACTTAGAATCACTATTCCTAACTCAATGTTTCTCTAATGCTCAATTTGGATATCCATTCGTCGGTGCCAAGTGGAATGGAGTTGTAAGGGAAAACGTCTTGAGTGGAATGTATATTGGATAACTCACTTTTCTTTCCATTTTTTTTTTCTTCTTCTTTTTTTTTTTTTTAACTGAAATTTATTAGGGAAGCTTTAATAGTGCAAGTGAGGTAAACTGAAAAGCTGTGAGACCAGCTGCCAGAAAAATAACAAGCACAAAGAAAACATGATCCACAGAATGATAAGGCCATCCTGTACCGGTCCGCAGGCTCTAAGAGAAGACTCGTTTGTTGCTCAGGTGATCTATGATCGAATTGGCACTCTTTACGTGAGAGAGCCTCCAAAGCTTTACCAGAATCAGTTGCATCATCTGCATAGAGGGGCTTGCATGCACCCGAAGCGGATTGTCCACTTCTTTCGTGTTGAGAATTTTTTCTCAGTGGTTTGGCTGGCACTCTTTCAGTTTGGGTACCATGAAGGCATTTTCTACACCAAAATGGCAAAATTGTGAGAAATGGTATTTCCATATTTTGTTTGCCTGTTTTGGGCAGAATTGAGGGGGGGGGGGGGGGGGGGGGTTTGGAAAGGCCATAGGGACAGTCAATCACACAAAATCCCCCACCACCACACCTGAAACAGTACATAAAACCTTATATATAAGCTGCTGTAAGCTATAGCTTTTATTTTACATTAGGTAAAGGCTGCCTCGAGGTAAAATGTACCATAACAATCCTTAACGTCATCTATTTGTAAAATTCATTTGTCTTTTCTCATAATTATAAGCAAACTGTATCTTGTTTTCAGCGCTGCTGCACAGCTTTGAGACTTGTGCTTATGTTTTTCTTTTCCCTACTTGGCATCTATTCGGTTTGGCTAATTTTGTGTTTGTGCTTTTTTTTTTCTCCCAGCAAATCGTGCTGCAGAAGTCAATGAGATGTGGCGGGTTCGGAAGAAAGAGCTGGAACTCGATGATAGGCTGAAGGGTAGACTAAAAGATGAGAGCAGAGTCCGAGATGATGAGTACCATTCTGATTCCTCAGAATGGCGTCCAAGGCGTGATGAAGCTGATGAATATGCCTCTGGTTTATCTACATCAAGCAAGCAGTCCCATGAAGATTATATCAAGAGTGAGGACAGGAGCCTGAGAGATGAAGAGATCGAAAAATTTCTACACTCAAGGTCATAAATCGAGCTTCCTTTTATTTTTTCCTTCCCTGATTAGACCAAAACTCTTACAGATGGGTGTTGTCCACATTGGTTACCTATGGCTGTTCCATGCCCCAATGTCTTTCCATTCTCCCATGTTGAACAAAATACAGATTAGATGGTTGGTAATTAGGGTCTTTGTCTAATTGGTAGGACTTTGGAGTGTCTCCCATCCTAAGAGAAAGCATGGCATATTGGCATATGGATGGCTTGGATCTCTGAAAAAATGCTGACTATAATTTACTATACTAGGGCCAGGCAAATGCATATGATCAGATACTGTAGATTCTCTCTTATTCATGCATGTGTGTGTGCATAGGACTCTAATGGACCTCACTTGGTAAGAGGGGCCTTTGGTGTGCTGGGCACATACCACTTTCTGGTTTTGCTAAGAAAAAAGGGTTGTGCTTTGATGACAGGGTCAAGCGAGGACGGGGTGCTATAGGTTCAAGGATGGATGAGCCCGGTCCATATCTTCCATCATCAGATTCCAAGGGAAAGCTTGTGGCGAATCCAGATGTGAGGGTGGTGGAAGAATGGGAACGGCGTGTTCTTGGGCCGGAGAAACCTCCATTCATAAAATCTTGTGACCCAGAGAGCAACGACATGCTTGCCCATGATGTGAAGAAGAAAGCCAAGAAAGAAGATTCATTGAGCTCAAAGGAGAATTCCAAGCACAGATTGAAGAAACACAAGTCTCGAGATAAGAGAAGGAAAGAAAAGAAATCTACATCTAAACATCATCATGGTCGTAGTCGATCATGAGAAGGTTGCGCCTTCCGATGTATTAATCATTGTATGGTTACTGGGTTGTGTTCTGCAAACAAGAGTTTGATCATGAAAATTGGAACCGGAATTGGTGTTGTAACTTTGTGTTTATGGGTCCGTTTGGCTTAAACTCCAAATTAGGAGCTGATAACTGTTTCCTTTGGAAGGCCATCAGGCCGCTTCTGACTTGCAGTGGAAAACCAAAATGTACCCATTTTATCAAGTTACAGATGCAAAATCTTAGATCTCTCCTCGAATGTGCCTGAAGAGGCCCGATTTATTGGACTGGATCTAGGTTTGGTTGTCAGTCCCAGTCCCTGATAGCCATTTACATTTTGATGATAGTAACTAACCTAGCATACCAGTAACAGTCTGTGCTATTAGAGGGTACGGCACTCAACAATTGCAGCTAGAATCCGTGATTAGGAGAAAGGTTCTGCTACAAAGTAGCTGTAAATTTTATTTTTTTTGAAAGAGTTGTGAACCTTGATGGGGTAGAACGCTTTTATCCATTTTTGAAGATCCTATTGTCTGGGCCATCAAAATAAAGGTTCAAGTTTAAGCATTGAATCTGCACTTTAATCTCATAGGTGCACTGTTTTGGTGCGCTGGCCCTTTCAATCCCATCTCACCTTTGGATTGAAGTGTATGAGGTCTATCTATCATACCCCCAAGGTTTGCAACCTTGAAATTTGTGTCTTCTGCGTAATCAAAGCGTGCGTCTGATCAAGTAGGGCAGTGGCATATGTATAGAACAATGAAGATACCGTATCAACATCAGCTTCGATATATTAGTGAACCTAATTCTAGTGACAGTTTTTATTGAAATGTATAATTCGAATCATTGTTGTTTAATTTGATCATTAAGAGCAAAGAATAATTTGGCGTGGCCCTTCAATCATACTCAACAAGATATTCAATTGTATGGACATATGCTTGTGGAGGTATAAATGATGTCACTGCGGTTGTCACTTTGATCTTGAAAAAGGTTTAGGACTGTTTATATGCTTTGCAAGTACATGAATAACTAGTGCAACGCTTTGATAATGTTTATTTCATTAACAACTGTATTCTTACGTCTTTTTCGAACTTTTTTGTTTTTTTACACCAATTTGGACTTGTATATGTTTGCTTTCATCGAGTGTTTCTACATCATTAATATCATTGGGGCCTGGAAGTTCTGATTAATTAAGTAACAGGTCAAATCTTCTTAGTTTATGAGCACTCATCTAGATTGGTGTATGAACCTTTGTGTACTTTCCACTGTCACGGGGTGCGTTGCATATAGCGTGGAACACCCTAGCATGACCACAAAACCCTTGCTTATTTTTTGCTACAGCCAGATGCTGCCGTAGTGCATCACTTGAAATGGGGAAGCCCTAGCATGAATACAGAACAATATCTTAGAATTCATGTTACATATTCAAAAAGTTAATTCGCGGATGACTATCAAAGTGATGCAACCCCCTTCCTTTTTCTGGGCTTAGGATTGACACTAAATTGGCGGAATTAAAATGAAATAAATCTCATATAGAAACGTAATGAAAAAGAGATTTATCTATTTTCTGTTATAACAAAAGCATCAATTCAAAAAATGCATCCATTTTGGATGCCAAAAAGATGTATTAACATTTTTTATACTACTGTTCTTGATTTTGCTATTGTTGTTGATCTTCCTCTAGTAGTATCTCATAGTTTGGCCGGTTATGAAATCTGAAGATATAGGGCATGTATCTTTAGTCCACATTGGAACTATCCTTACATCTCTTGTTTTTATCAATTCAGGGTCAAGGGAGCATTTGGAGGGAACATTCATATCTTTTCAAGCATTTCATCTCTAATGTATGACATAACAATCTGGTTGTGAAGAACACAAGCACATATTGCAAAGTTTCATTGGATGGTTAACAAATACTTATATATAATTTCAATATCAGAAACCATTTTTAACACGTCGAAGACCCATTCTATTGTGGTATGTACACGATCCATGATACAAATTGATAAGTTTTTTCGAATTCGTTGGATGGCATTTTAAGTTAAAGTCTTTAATATAATGACGACCATCTCTATATGGTGTCAAAAACCAGGTGCATGACCATAATCAACATCACTGGATAAAACTTACCTACATTTATGAATCAGAAAAGTCTTGATTAAATGTAGGGTATAGTTAAATGAGCATGCAAGTCAGTCTAGTTACTCAAAATATTTGTGTGAGTAGATCATAGTTATACACTCTCAACCTATTTTCCTTATTCACTACAAGATCAGATTATAGTAGCATCCTCCTACCTTGCAGACAGATTATGAAATTTCACATCAAGTACACTCACCGCGAGTCAATTTTGAGAGAGAATATTTCTTATTTAGATATATAGCTTGCTTTGAAAATGGTGCATGAGTAGATATAAACATACCACCAATGGTTCTTATGTGTAAATAGTGAGAAAATGAAAATATTCAGCACAGTAAAAAATATTGATGTGAATAATAGTTAATAACAAGAGATATATGTTGAGGAGTGAGCCACATCCGATGGCTGTATTGAGAATTATTTATGCTACATTTACTAACGTCTCGAGATTTTGATATAAATGGTTAACCAAAGAAATTTGGTATAAGAGCCAACCCGGCCATGAGTTTGAATCCCATGAGCAATGACTTAGCGTGAGGAAAAAAAAAAAAAAAAAAATGTCTCTAAAAGTGCATTGACCAGATTCCAATTGAGGGGGAATTTCTTATGGGGTAGACCTTGCAAATCACATTTAGAATCTTATGAAAATATTAATTAACAAGTTTACCTGAGTGAGAGCTTCCCATCTTACTATCCCCCATGACTCGTAGATATCCACATGTATCCCACAAGGCTCACTCAAATTTCACTACTAGTTTAAGCACTTGGTACTTCTACATTCTAGTTAATATTTCTACTACTTGTTAAAATTTCACTACTAGTTTTTTTTCCACTCACATATTACTATTTCTAGCCAATTGAGGTAAGGTTGACGGGAAGAATATAATGCTTTAGTATACAAATAAAAAATGTAAGCAGAAGTGTATCTTCTGCGGTGTGAGCATTGATGTTGTTTACGGCCTACGGGTTATACCCTTCACCCCTACGTTTCTCAACATTCTTCGTCTCTTAGATTTCAAACTCGAACCCCTCCCTTTTCCTCCAACATAGAGGTAACATCACTTTCATCTCCTCCAACAACCACTACCCACCAAGAGTCTCTTCAAATCCAAATCCTCAGTGTCACGCCCCCAAACCCGGATCCTAGGAGAGGTCCGACCTCGGGGGCGGGAGATGGTTGGGAGGTGAGTGATGATTATATTTCTCCCAAGATCCGCGTGTGTGAGGATCCAAAATCACAACACTCTCTGAATATTTTGCGGAAGCTTTCGTGGCAATGCGACCCGGAGTCCGTGGACATCATTGGATTCCGCGTCGCATACAACCTCTAGCATAAAGCTATCATTTTATGAACCATATCAGACTGGAATAAATCCACATAATAAAATACAGAGCTGATAGTAGCAGGATATTACATTTCCATATATGTTCAAGTTACAAGTATCAATGTGAATTAATTACAATCCCAAGAAAGGCTAATAAAAGCCGAACAATACAAACTAATATCCACTACCCAAATATGACGTAACTCCGATGTCAAGCACAATGTCTACATGACATAGCCGACAAGACAACCTGCAACTCATGGCTCCACAGCCAACAACTCTCAGCTCGGGGCGGGGAAACTGAACCTGAGTACCAAAATAGTGGGTCAAACACGACGGTTTGGCAAACGGGTGAAAAGACATAACAATAAATAAAATACCTTGTAAAACATTTAAACCTGTCAAATCAATAATCTCATAAAACAAGAGAAACATTTGTTCAAATACATATGCAATATAAAACATGTAAGGTATCCACTGAAACGGGAAACAACAAGATGGCAACCACAAAAAGCTAAGTCCTCTATCACCGAAGTGACATGAGCATATCGGGATGTTGTCTCAGTCACCGAAGTGAGGAGATGCAACATAAGTAACATATACATATACATAATATAATACGGGACGGGACCACGGTAGCGAACCGGGTATCGGGACAAGACCACGGTAATAACCGGGTAGCGGGATCCAAACTGCAGCTGGCGGGACAGGAAAGGGTCTCCAAGTCGGTGGATCAAACCGGCAAGGAAAGCCAAGCTTAGTGGTGCGGACTCATAGGTCAAATCGTGTAAAACAAGACATGTACAAATCATATGTAATGCACTTAAATAAACGGGCGGGACGGGGTGCTCAAAAGCACTAATTTCATTTCATTCGGGCATGTATAAACGGGCTAGCAAAAATGCTAAAATACACTTTCAATACTTTCGGAAATGCTAAATCATAATTCGAGAAATTCGGGCTATAAGACAAATCATAATTTGAGAAATTCGGGCTATTATCGGGATTCAAGACAAATCATAATTCGAGAAATTCGGGCTATTATCGGGATTCAAGGCAAATCATAATTCGAGAAATTCGGGCTATTATCGAGATTCAATATAAATCAAGTGAATAAGGACCCCGTATGTCGATTGTAATGATTACTCGGTACTCCTTGAGTTTGGAGACATTCCGGGCTCTTTATGCACCTTAGGTATTCAAACTTTAATCGAATTTTAAATAAACAAAACATGATCGAGAGGGGATCCTAAGCACAACGTTAATCTAGTAGACCTTATAACCTACTCAGTCATCGAAAGGAAAACGGATTCGCGATACCCAAACAAACCAATTTCGCGTTTAGATAAAAGAGAGGATATCCCGTCGTTCCGTACCGTTCAAGATTGAATTAGGTTAAGTACCGATACAACCGGATTAACCGCGAGGAAATGTCGGTTCAACCATCCTCAAAAGAAGTCAAACGAGTCCACAAAAGGGTCACTAAGTTCCACTTAAAGTCCACCTAACATAGGGCAAAAATTCCATTTTCAGCAGGTTTTCCAGTTGGGCCGGTCGACCTGGCCCATGGCCGGTCGACCGCATACACAGAGGGCTCGGTCGACCGGCCATGGGCCAGGTCGACCGGAGTTGTAACTTTAAATGGGTGAATAGTGTTTTGGTCAGGCTCCAGAGAGCCTGACCTCTGTGTGGCCGGTCGACCGCGCCCCTTGGCCGGTCGACCGCGTGAACTGCGGAACAGAGGATCCCACAGTGCAGCAGGTCTTCTAACTGGGGGCCTGTTCCTGTGTCCCCGGTCGACCGCGCCCCTTGGCCGGTCGACCGCGTGAACTGAGTAACAGAACCCAGGTTCTGTTACAGCAGTTCAGTGGTTCCTCTAATTTTTCCAATCTTTTCTTTCCTTTCTTAAAACCAGATGAGCAATCCAAAACATGGATAAAACAAGCTATCAAGACTAAAATGAGCATTTATTTCAAGTCCAAACAAGTCATTAATATCTCAAAATGTTAGGTGAAAACACAAATGCATTTCATCAAAACTCATTCAAATGTAAAAGTATCAAATCATCCACTTGCCTTGGGTCTTTAATCAATGGAAAACAAGCTCTTATGCACCTTTGCAAGTCAAGATCACAAACTCTACAAAAACCCCCAAAACAAACCCTAAAATGGGTCAAAACAAGCAATAAGAAGAGAGAGCTCCTAATAATGAAAATGGAGCTTCTCAAGGACCAAAAGAACACAAATCTAAGAGATTAGGGAGAGATCTTACCAATAGGTTCTCCAAATGAACAAGACAAGCTAAATGAAGATCTTGGAGAGAAGAGATTTCTTCAAAAATGGTACCAATAGGAAGCCTTCAAGGAGAGGAAGAGAATGGTGATCTCTATTTTGATGTTGGTGCAAGATTTGGTTGTCTCTAGATGATGGAAGAGCAAGAAGAAGAAGAAAAGGGTGCAAGAAAAACCCTAGGCTCAGTTGTGCTGGAAAAATGGAGAAGGGAAAGAAGAGATGGGTTCTCTTATAGTCAATGAAAATGGGCTCCACCACTTAAGAACTTTGAAAAGGCTGAAATAGTGGTTTTCGGGACTTCGGATGAAATCGACGAAGAAGGAAGAAATGATCGTCGAAATATCTAGTTTCCAAAAAGTATATGTTTCACGGGTTTCGGGAATAACAATAATTCGGTACAGATTTAGTGTGAAAAGACTGTTTTGCCCTTGAAGCTAGAAAAGTCAACTTTCGGGGTTCCGAACGGGAACGGGATCAACATGAAAGTTGAAGGTATTAACAAAACAAGTAAATCGGGATAAAATACAAATCAAGAAAACCAAGATAAAACCCCAAGTACACGTAAAGTCATAGACAAGGAACCCCCAAAGGGCCCCACTAAAACCAAAGGCACTCAAAATATCCCAAAGCTATAACAAAGCTATTTTAATCCCAACTTAACCACAATCCACTAAACACACTTAGAGCTAAAACACAGCTCAAAAACACTAATCTGGGCCTCTCGGGTCGGGGTCTCACATCCTCCCCCCCTTAGAACATTTGGTCCTCCAAATGAACTAAACAACTCCAAAAACAAGTGGGGATATAATCCCGCACTTCGAAAATAAAACCTCTCAAACTGCTGCGCCCATCGGTCATCTCGAAAGCATCTGGACTAGCTGGGTCATCTCCGCTGTAGAACTCTTCGGTCAACTATCAACAGCTGTCTTACATTCTCCCATTGGCTTGAATCCGTTACTGCCCTGCCGATCTGACTGCTCAAGAATTCTGTCAACTCTGACTCCTTCTAGGTTCCACCAAGTCTCTCACTTCTCGCCACCTTCAAACAGAAAATTTCTGGAACAATTCTATCAATTTCATCACAAACTGTCGAAGCTAGGGTCTCATATCAAATGCACCATCTTCAAGGTGAACTTCCTGTTAGCTCTAACTTGCTCATTACTCTCGATCCTCTGCACCACAATCTGTCTTTGACGATGACATGCTTGTCCCTTCACTATTCTTCAACATTTGAAGCTCTGCACTCACTCTTGCAACTGTTCTGCCAAGTTTGTTTTCCCCAACAAATCCCAAAATAATTGACTTCCTACTCCGAGTATCTGCCAACTGAAAATTACCTCTGACATTGATGATCTGTCCTGCTCCTGCACAACTGCACTACCTCCAGTCAACCACGAGGGTCAGATGAGTCTGTAGTCAAGGTCTCTGATTCGGTTGAAGATCTCAAACTGTCCAAACTCTAACTCGGCAACTAGCTCTTCTGACACCATCAACGTTCGAAGAATCCTTCCATCAAACCCCTGACACCCATCAAAAGTTCTAACATCACTTCTAATCTGCTGCCTGTCTTGTCTATCCAGGTCGGTCAAAGTAAATGAAAGTTCTGGCTCATTCCGATGTATTGTAATTCCTTCAATGTCTTATTTCTTCAATCTTCTGCCTCTATCTCAGGTTCACCATCTTCAAGTCATGCATATGTGCCATTGTTCTCTGCATCTTTCGACTAGCCTTGTCCACAGGTTATGATTCTCCAGTTTGCATCTGCACAAATGTCCAAATTGATATCTCAAAAGTCCGTAAAGTCTGCAAGATCTCCTCTATCATATGACCAGGTAACAATCCATTCTGTATACGGCTCTCTATATCGCAGCTGAAAACCTACTTCCCATCATTATAACCACACACTGATGTACCCCTCTGAGTCAGCTTCACCATCCTTCTGGAAACATTGAAAATCCTCTAACACTTACCCGACAAAAGTTCGTCCATACTCGAGAAGTTCCCAGCTTCTAGCATCCACTTGAAGCTCTATCAACTGAAAATCACTTCAAACTTCCTGAAATCCGTCATTCTCTGGTTTCTGGAGTCTTTTGACTTAGGAAAATGTTCCAAGTTTATCCAAAATCCACACTTACTTGCCTGACGAATCCTCTGACGATACACGATCAACTGTAATTGGGTCTCGATATGCTGCTAACATTCCTTGCTGACTGACAACTGCTCATAAATTCCTTCGCTAACTCCGTCTGTGACATCAAAAAGCTGTAAATTCTGCCAAAGTCCTTCGAGATCCACATGCTAAGTCCACAAAACTCTGATTCTCTGGCGCGAAGACAATAGAAAGGAGCTAAATGTGGGTGCGGAGACATTAAATTCTCCCCCACTAGAAAAGAATTTGGTCCCCCAAATTCTCTAACAAGAACAAAAGGGGAAAGAGACAAGGAGAGTCTCCCCCACTAAAAAGAAAACAAACCCGAATCTGACAGAACGACATCTAGCCAAAACTCCAGACCTCACTACACGTCTTAAGGTTCCTAGAGTGTTTTATTTCCTAGAAACCTGCCCGCTTTGATACCAGTCTGTCACGCCCCCAAACCCGGATCCCAGGAGAGGTCCGACCTCGGGGGCGGGAGATGGTTGGGAGGTGAGTGATGATTATATTTCTCCCAAGATCCGCGTGTGTGAGGATCCAAAATCACAACACTCTCTGAATATTTTGCGGAAGCTTTCGTGGCAATGCGACCCGGAGTCCGTGGACATCATTGGATTCCGCGTCGCATACAACCTCTAGCATAAAGCTATCATTTTATGAACCATATCAGACTGGAATAAATCCACATAATAAAATACAGAGCTGATAGTAGCAGGATATTACATTTCCATATATGTTCAAGTTACAAGTATCAATGTGAATTAATTACAATCCCAAGAAAGGCTAATAAAAGCCGAACAATACAAACTAATATCCACTACCCAAATATGACGTAACTCCGATGTCAAGCACAATGTCTACATGACATAGCCGACAAGACAACCTGCAACTCATGGCTCCACAGCCAACAACTCTCAGCTCGGGGCGGGGAAACTGAACCTGAGTACCAAAATAGTGGGTCAAACACGACGGTTTGGCAAACGGGTGAAAAGACATAACAATAAATAAAATACCTTGTAAAACATTTAAACCTGTCAAATCAATAATCTCATAAAACAAGAGAAACATTTGTTCAAATACATATGCAATATAAAACATGTAAGGTATCCACTGAAACGGGAAACAACAAGATGGCAACCACAAAAAGCTAAGTCCTCTATCACCGAAGTGACATGAGCATATCGGGATGTTGTCTCAGTCACCGAAGTGAGGAGATGCAACATAAGTAACATATACATATACATAATATAATACGGGACGGGACCACGGTAGCGAACCGGGTATCGGGACAAGACCACGGTAATAACCGGGTAGCGGGATCCAAACTGCAGCTGGCGGGACAGGAAAGGGTCTCCAAGTCGGTGGATCAAACCGGCAAGGAAAGCCAAGCTTAGTGGTGCGGACTCATAGGTCAAATCGTGTAAAACAAGACATGTACAAATCATATGTAATGCACTTAAATAAACGGGCGGGACGGGGTGCTCAAAAGCACTAATTTCATTTCATTCGGGCATGTATAAACGGGCTAGCAAAAATGCTAAAATACACTTTCAATACTTTCGGAAATGCTAAATCATAATTCGAGAAATTCGGGCTATAAGACAAATCATAATTTGAGAAATTCGGGCTATTATCGGGATTCAAGACAAATCATAATTCGAGAAATTCGGGCTATTATCGGGATTCAAGGCAAATCATAATTCGAGAAATTCGGGCTATTATCGAGATTCAATATAAATCAAGTGAATAAGGACCCCGTATGTCGATTGTAATGATTACTCGGTACTCCTTGAGTTTGGAGACATTCCGGGCTCTTTATGCACCTTAGGTATTCAAACTTTAATCGAATTTTAAATAAACAAAACATGATCGAGAGGGGATCCTAAGCACAACGTTAATCTAGTAGTACCTTATAACCTACTCAGTCATCGAAAGGAAAACGGATTCGCGATACCCAAACAAACCAATTTCGCGTTTAGATAAAAGAGAGGATATCCCGTCGTTCCGTACCGTTCAAGATTGAATTAGGTTAAGTACCGATACAACCGGATTAACCGCGAGGAAATGTCGGTTCAACCATCCTCAAAAGAAGTCAAACGAGTCCACAAAAGGGTCACTAAGTTCCACTTAAAGTCCACCTAACATAGGGCAAAAATTCCATTTTCAGCAGGTTTTCCAGTTGGGCCGGTCGACCTGGCCCATGGCCGGTCGACCGCATACACAGAGGGCTCGGTCGACCGGCCATGGGCCAGGTCGACCGGAGTTGTAACTTTAAATGGGTGAATAGTGTTTTGGTCAGGCTCCAGAGAGCCTGACCTCTGTGTGGCCGGTCGACCGCGCCCCTTGGCCGGTCGACCGCGTGAACTGCGGAACAGAGGATCCCACAGTGCAGCAGGTCTTCTAACTGGGGGCCTGTTCCTGTGTCCCCGGTCGACCGCGCCCCTTGGCCGGTCGACCGCGTGAACTGAGTAACAGAACCCAGGTTCTGTTACAGCAGTTCAGTGGTTCCTCTAATTTTTCCAATCTTTTCTTTCCTTTCTTAAAACCAGATGAGCAATCCAAAACATGGATAAAACAAGCTATCAAGACTAAAATGAGCATTTATTTCAAGTCCAAACAAGTCATTAATATCTCAAAATGTTAGGTGAAAACACAAATGCATTTCATCAAAACTCATTCAAATGTAAAAGTATCAAATCATCCACTTGCCTTGGGTCTTTAATCAATGGAAAACAAGCTCTTATGCACCTTTGCAAGTCAAGATCACAAACTCTACAAAAGAGAGCTCCTAATAATGAAAATGGAGCTTCTCAAGGACCAAAAGAACACAAATCTAAGAGATTAGGGAGAGATCTTACCAATAGGTTCTCCAAATGAACAAGACAAGCTAAATGAAGATCTTGGAGAGAATAAAGTACAACTGCCCCAGATTAGATGATGCAGCCATCTGCCTTTCTGAACTTTTTATAATTAGCAGGGTACTGATTAAAGAATTAGAATCTTCCATCATTGGAGATTTTTAAGGGTACCCCAATTGATGGCAAGGCCCATTGCATCAACAGATAGGATCATCAAAAAAATGTTCACATGTGCACAGAATTGCCTCTGCTACAACAAACTGGGATGCCATGGGTCTCAGGGTCCTACAATTCATCCAACACAAAAAGAACCCATATGCTTTGCACTAGAAGTCAAGAAATCCAAAGAATAACAACTAACAAACCAAAAGCAAAATCTTCAATGCAACAGCTTGTAAAGTTCATTACAGAGGCCTACAAAAACCCCGTGAGCTGAGCAGTCTTGTGCCAGCCTTTTCTTCTCCTAACCCCTTTGTCTCCACAAATTCAACTTTCTAGCAGCACCCATTTGGTTTCTTCCATGGCCAAGAGGAATAGCAAGGCATATTATGCTTTTGGGTTGTTTATTCTTGTAATGCTAATGCAAAGAGCTGATGCAACGGAGTTCAGGGTGGGAGGCACAAATGGGTGGACTGTACCCACAGATCCCAAAGCATTGTCTTTCAATCAGTGGGCAGAAATGAATAGGTTTCGGATTGGAGACACCCTATGTAAGTTGATCACTTTATATGGGCCAGTACTTGCATCTCTAGATATAGTATGTTCCTTCATATGCATTTCAATTTTTCTTTTGGTTGGCGGAATTGGCTGCAACATTGGCTGAGCTAACTTCTATCAACATAAGAAGGGCCCGGACCATGGTACCCCCATGGATGTTGATGTCTTGCTATGAAATGGATCCAGTGTGTCCTGAATACACTGAAATTCAGTGTATACAATTGGCATCTGGGGAGGTGTGGGGTTCATCCGACTGCTCGCAGACCTCAAGGTGGGTCCTGCACTAAAAATTCTGATAATGATTCTATAGGTGGTGATCATAAAATGAATGTGGTTTAAGCTGACCCACTTACACCTGGATTGAGCCCATAAGTTAATAAACTTGACCCGAATAGAGCTCCACCCAACTCACCTAGCTATAACACCTTTAAGTCAGGAACATGACTAGTCCGTCTTCTAATTGGCTCTAATTATGGTTTGAAGAGATCCATTTGATTTGTAATCTTTTTTGTGTTGACATTAAGGAGAACAGAGAAAAGTTATGGACCCTCAAACGAGCCCACCCTTTGAACCCCGAAGGGACATTTGATGCTCCAATCTTGGATATCGGAATGTTCCATTACAAATTACCCAGTGCACTGTAGGGCCCGTGAGATTAGTCTGGATTATCATAACATGGACCCCAAATTCTACAATAGTGGATGATACCCCAGCTAATTCTTCATCCTTTCAAGACCATAAATCACCTTCTAAGCAACATTTAAAAAAAGAAGTATGCAACCACCCTTCAGAATTCATGCAAACAAGGTTGAATTAGAGGAATTATCTGGTTTTAGGAAGTGGATGATTTGATGAGATGCCTGATGATTAATTGATCTGATAGGTCCCATTATGTATGGGTAATTCCCTAGAAATCTTCTTGATTGCTGCTTTCCTAACCTTTCCATCTTTGGTGTTTTTCTTTGTCGAATCTGGGCCATTGGTGTATTTCAATATATATATATATATATATATATTTTCCATCTGAATACTTCCATACACTTGCAGACTTTAGGTGGTTATCTTATCCAAACCTAATGTAGGCAGTAAGTACTGACAAAAATTATGTAGTTTTGTTTGCTATAATGTTAAAACTACTAATAAACAATCTGTAAGATGCAGGGTGATAAAGAAATATAACTAAAACAAAGAATGGTACACTTCAAAGTGAAAATTCTAAAGAATAAGGAGATTATCTGACATGAAAAGAAGACTCCCACATAGAAAACGAAATTTAATAAGGTTAAAATGAAATATATATATATATATATATATTATAAAGGGGTTTTGACATATTAATCCCCTTTAAATTTAGATGTTCTAATCTCATTGCCAAAATTCAGGTAATGTCACCAGAGTGGCTTGACTCTGGCCAATATCTTTTTTATAACTTTTTTGCTACGGATCCCATGTTGTCATGACTTTTATGCAGCATCTTAGGAAAATTTTCTTCCAAATGATAAAACTTAATAAATAGTGATTAGATGTGTATTTACTTTACACAAAATGTCAGTTTTCATGTTCTATAAAAGATGAATTTGTTTGCTAGTTGTAGGAAATATATGATACATAAATTGATAAATCCCATGATATCAGAGACTATCCCATGATATCATGGGATACAGTACAAAAAAGTAAAATAAATGTTGACCAGAGTCGTTTATCTAAACTTGGGTCATGAAATTGAGAAAACAGAGTTTAAGGTGAACCACAATATGTCAAAACCCCTATATTAAACATAAAAAGTCAAAACCTAAATGGCCCATTTGTTTTCCATGGAATTGACTCCCAAGGAATTTTGAAACTTGTGTTTCTAGAAGTTCTTAGAATTGAAGAAATAGAGAAGAATATCCATACATGGCTATCAAATAATCTCACATTGAAAAATGAACTAAAGAGATGGAAAATGAATACCCCGTCATTACCCTTGTAAATCGTTGTTCGTCTCTCCTTAAATCATTTTTCGTTAAGAGGAGATTATTTGATAGCCATTAATTCGTATTCTCTTTTATTTCTTCAGAAACTTCCACTTTTAAATTTACATTTCATAGAATCCCTAGGTATTCAATTCTACAAAACAAACGTGCTCTAAGAAACTGAAACTATCTAACTTTTTCAATTTATTGTCATTACGACTGCATGTAAGCAGTTTATGCAATTCACCAAGTTCTATTTCATCATCATCAGCAGCACCATGTCCCCACTATATTTTGGTTGTCTACATAAATTATGCTTCCCTATTTCAATCTATCTTGAGCCAAATCTTTAGATAGGTTGTCACCAACTTTTCAAGTTTTTACTGTTGGTCTCAATCGCCAACTTTTCTAGTTTTTACTGTTGGTCCCAAGCATAGATAAATGAGGGTTGTGTTAGATAGCCAGCATAAAATTTTGTCACAACTTGAAAGCATCAAGTTCTACTTTCGTGCCATTAAATATAATTTGCTTCATGAATAAAGTATGGAGATTTGGAAATTTACAATAATTCCCTCCTCTTTAATTGTTGTAATGTTTTGGTTCACTACTCTCGCATCAGTTGGGTCTCTCAGGGGCCAGCCACCTTGGCTAGTACCAACTAAATAAATAAATAACAGCATCTAGTTAATAAACTGCTGTTATCTATATGCAAAAGCATGCTCTTTTAACCCTAATCTATGACTGCAGTGTTTGTTTACCTACCTGAAAAAGACTCAGTGCTTCGAGTGGAGAAGGATGACTATGTCAACTGCAATACAGCAAAACAGCTCGAAATATTCAATGATGGGCACACTTCATTCAAGTTGAATCAATCAGGGCCCTACTACTTCATAAGTGGGATTTCAGATAACTGCAATAAAAATGAGAAGTTGGCAGTAGTAGTCATGGCTGATAGAGGCAAGACCAACCAAACAATCCCTGCTTCTCCACCTTCCCCTCCTACTGAAATTACCCCATCAGTAGCTCCTAGCGGACAAGAATCTCCCTCTCCTCCCTCACCATCTCCAAATACAAATGGAGCTTCTTCCAAGGTGGTGGGTGCCATGGGTTCTTTTGGGGGATTTCTACTTGGGTTTCCTCTACTCTTTGTTTTGTAACTTGGGTGATGTTTGATTGGTAGCAGCTATGAGACAATGACAATTCATGGGTTTGGCTTACATGAGAGTTTGGATATACTAGTTTTAAAGTGTGACTTGGTCTTAACATTTGTTTGTACCATTTGGGAAATAAGAGTTGAGAATTACATGTGTATTACATGGGGGTATTGGTACTAGAACATTTAAAGGACGTAAATAAAAAGAAATCCAATGTAGTTATTGTGTTCCTCTTTTCATTCATTTTTTTTATTGAAAGAATCAACTAATGGACTATAAACCAATGGGATTGGCATGTGATGGATGTAGAATAGCAGCTAAAATAACAAGTAGTACTTATATAGCTTAAATAACTAGTAGTACTTATATGGATTGGATTAATTTCAAGAGTAATTCCTCTAATATAGAATTCCTACGTCTGATTATCCACATCCTCAAGGGATTAAAACTCCTTATATGGGTGGGTGGGTGGGTGGGTTAGACTAGAAGCACTGTAACTCGGTCAGTTAAAAATTTAGCAGGGTAGCTAATGGCGATTAAGTGTGACAATAAATAGCAACATGAATAAGATTGGAAAATTGAGCATTCCCATCGCTCAGGAGGCGGTCGAGTCGACTATTTTCATGTCTGATCGACGATGCATACTTTAGAAGGCCTCACAGGTCTCAAAGTAAATGGAAACCGGGTTTTTGGCAGATGGAGTCTTCTGCCTAAAAGAAGAGTCCAAGTCCCCACATAGACGTGGATCTAACATTGAGTGCCCTCCCATTAGGAAGTGGGCAGGCGGGATGACAATTGGTCGGGTTTAAACTGGCTGCTCCTATTCGAGGTGGGGTTGGTAGTGATTTTCTTGATTCAAGGCAGGTTTAGGTTTTGTTGATATACCCGCCCCTCCCCACCCCATATATATAATATATATTTATTATCTTTAATTAAAATTATAAACAAAACTCATGTGGCTCAAGTGGTGTTGAGCATTAACTTAATGCATGTAGAAAGAAAAGGTGGTGTGTTTTACCACTACCATATTCATTCCCGTGCAATTTATAGTTAAAATTTATAACCTTTAAATTAGACTAACCAGAATGGGGCGGGTTTGGCGCCACATACCAGTGACCCATAACAGGTCGGGTTAGGCTTCAATGAAATAAAATTAAGATGGGACAGGTTTGGGTTTATCCTAACCTGTACCAAACCCACCCCATTGCCATCCCTGGGCAGGCCTGAGTGCGGCCATTTAAAAGTTGCATTTGTTTATTTTGACCCAGATCCAGACTCCAGGATTAAGTTTGAATTTACATGAAAAAATTATTATTCCTTTTTTTATATCACCTAGATTTTTTTTTTTTTTTTTGTGTGTTAATATTATCTTATTGGGGATGTTTATATGGTCTATAAACATTATAAAAAAATATAAATGGGCCTATGACCCTAGGCCTTATTTATTTGCATTAAAATATATAGGAATTGAATAACTGAGGTGGTTAAATATGAAGACCGAAGGTAAATTTCAGAAAATGAACATATAGCATCAAAAGTTTTGGAAACTATACTTGGGCTTGAGTCTGTCCAAGTGGATGCATATGCTAAATTAACATATGGCTGTAAATGGGTTGGGTTAGGATCAGCTCAAGTGAGATTCAAAGCCAGACATGATTATAGACAGTCAGTCAGCGATCCAATTTGGTGAACCAGGTCAGGTACATGTTCACAAATAAATTAAAATAAAGCAGAAGATTTAATACGATTAATACAATTACATAATAATAACAGAGTCTTCATTTAGGTCATTATGTCTTCCATCCTGGATCCAACCCTTGACCATCCCTTCATAATCCAGTTTAGTGACTGATGTAAGAGATGGATTAATACTGAGGCTTCACAACCTCAGCTCGATATGGATATCTGTGTATTGCATTGAGACATTATATTTTCAACCAAGAAGCAGGGTTCACCGTTAGATTCATCTCACATTCAAGAATGGGCTTGACCAAGAGACCATTTTTCAACCTTTTTTAGAAAACCTGGCGCATATTTTGATGAAAGAGAAATAAATAAAACCTTTGCATTTACATTGAGTTACAACCAGGGCATTAACCCTAAATAGACTTCGATTTTGTGGTTTAGTTTTGCACATAAATTCCTTTGGTTTAATCCGAACCAGGTTGGTTTGATCTGAGGGTGCTTTAATCCTTTCATGATAAAATATCCTGGGCTTTGCAACTGGTCAAAAACCAGTCTTGACTGCCGGTCAAGGTGGCCGACCTTTAACTATTTGTAATTGTCATAAAATGATGGTGCTTTCCAGTAAAATTGCTATAGAAAAAAGGTCATTTACATCCAAAACACAATACATTTCTATATCAGGAGCTGTTGTCAATTACAGTTACACTGTTTTGCTGGTTTGGCTACAAAGAATGTAACAACTTATCATACTAAAAGGAAGGAGAACATATTTGATAGGGTCTTGGTACAAAACCTTTACTCAGAATTGTTTGCCTAGCTCAACTTTTTTCACCAACCGCAGTGTGTTGTGTAATATTGAATCCATTATGCCAGCAACCTGATACCGACAGAAAGGCCCAGAAAAAATGTCCATGCGATCAACTTCTGTTGCCTCTTAAATAATAATAATAATAAAAAAAACAAGAAAATAATGTCATCTCATAGTAAGGAAAAACTGTATAGATCCAAATACTGACCGTGAAGATACCCCCAATGATAGCGCAGACATTTGTTATGAAGTGTGAAAATGACTTTGGATTTTCTGTCACTAGCACCTATATTCCAAAGAAAAAAAGAATCATGGAGATTATTATGAGATCTACTTATGATAGTGGATTAATATTATAATCCACAATAAGGGTGTATGCAAATAGTACACCAACGACGGACCCCATGTAGTCTCTCAAAAATTGGCAGTAGTACCATTGAGAGAAGACTGTTGTATTTCTTTTACTCTCAGCAAGACATGGACTGCAGAGAGAAAATTCATAGGAATGCCACATGAGGAACTTTAGGAGCATGGTCGTTGTGGCACACCAGAGCAAAGCTATTAATAAGAGAATCCTGGCACTCCCACGAAAACAATCCTCGGACCAAGGATAACATGCTTATAATGTAAATTTCGTGCCACCCTGGGTGAATGAATATATAATTTGCAATTAATGCAAAATGATCTCCTGCCACCACCATCAGTGTATGAAGTATGAATGAATGGGATGGTCCAATAATAACCCTGATTGGATCATGATAACCATCAGTTAAAAGGGAGCAACAATTTTAAGTACTTCAATGAAGGGTGATTCAGACCAATGGTGCATACAACGTACCACCTGGTTCAATGCTTTTTCCTTGGTCATGGGTGGGTCCCACAAAAATAGCATGGAGTCATTTCAAGGTTGTAAATAGTTGACAACAAACCTGCATAGCAGATGGCACAAAATGGAATTTTGCCACTGGAATGTGCAGACTATGCACCAAACTACTATGGGCTGTGTACTCATACTCGACTAATCTATGTTCTGGAAAATGTCTTCTTGATATCAATTCAGTCTTTACAATTTGAAGGTAATGCTCAATCTGCAAATTGAAAGAACAACACAGTTATACAAACCAGTGGAACTACACCAGCGTTAAGAAATGCAAGCACCATCAAAATATCCAGAGGACACAATTGTTGGAATTTTATGCATAGAAATAAGTAATTCAACAGAATGAATTCAATGGAACCATATGATACAACTGTGATGACAACAATCTAGAAACATTTCTTATATACGTAATCACCAAGGTCACCTCAAAAGACAGCCTTCAACTTCAGAAAAGAATACTAATCCAATTTAGTGCAAAACCAAATAACTCTAATGCTACCATACCAAAAGGTCTATTTAAGATACTATACCAGAACATTGCTGATGTAAACCTTTATTAGAATTTTCTAGAATGAAATGCACTCCTACAATAGTTTTAGTAATAGTCAGCGATAGTCCTGGTCATTTTTTTCTTAAATTTTCATTTTTTTTTTTTTTTTTTTATTTTTGCAAATATTTGCTTTTTGCCTAACAGAAATAGTAGACTTTCTTGGATTTTTTTTATTTTTGTTAATTTTTACACTCTTTAATTTTAAAATTTTTGCCTTTTGAGTTATCATTTATTTATTTATCTTGGGATCTTTAGAGATGATACTTTCTATTGGAGAAATTTATGTGTTTATGATTCAGTGCATATTCTGATATTCTTAAATAGTTAGATGAATATTTTTAATTTTCACATTTTCAATTATCTACTTCAGTATCCCATTAGGACTTTTCCATTTGAGAAATTTTCTGAAGTCTTTATGAGCTTTTTTCTTATTTTAGTCCTTTTCATATTTTTACTTCATATAAAAACTCTTTTTTTATATTTAAGGTTTATGTCTTGTATCATAAATGCTATCTTTATTTTTTCACCAGGTTTTTAAGAAGAAAATAGAGATTCTTTTGAGATTCCATTTTACTTTATTTTTATATTCTCTAGAAATTTCTATACTACTTTTCATTTCCTTCTCAGCACATCATTATCCTTTTACTTGTTCCTACATTTAACTTTTTTTAATTTTAATATGAACTTCTAGTACCTTTCTGTAAAGGCCCATCCTTAGGATCGACTATGTTTAATTACTATCTTAATTTATCATTAACATGTTGGGTTATTAATTAAATTGAGATGGCAATCTTACTAAGTCATAAGGATGATTTGATAACAAGGATGCGGTGCACTAAGTTGACTAATGAAGGACCAATAAAGTAAATGTTGGACTACACGTTAAGTATCAATGGGGGCCAAAAGTGGGGAGACCAGGAGCGGACCTACGTGTCATGGGCTGAATACTGAAAGTGAAACCCTCGTCGCTCTCCACCTCAGGTAACTGGCATCGGCATCGGTGCACCACTGCCGTCTCTCTCTCCCTCTCTCTCAGATTTAGCCAACAATTTGTAGAAGAAATGATGACAGGCCTCCATCTCTCTGAGGTCATCTCTCTCTCGTTAGCTTTCTTTGTTTGGGTTAGATATTGACCTTTTTTATTCTAGTAGTTTCTCTTTGCCTCAAATGAAACCTTCTCGATACAATAAATTGTTTCAGTCGGTATTAGAACTTTTGATTATCTGTAGAAGTACTGAAGATTCTCTGTTTTGTGAAGAAATGTGTCATTTGCCGATATAAGCACCCTAAATCAGGTATTGGTGGTATGAAGATCTGGTCCTTTCCTTATTTGATGACTTCTTTTTTCTTTAATAAAAAAATCATTTTGGTCCTTTATATTTTTCTCTCTTATTTGTTGTTCAAATACTTTTAAGCCTTCCTCTTATAGTGGTCAAACATGGGTTTGTGAGGGAAGTTAGGAGCAGCCTTACGGCGAGGCTCAATTTCCTTGCAAATCATACTATAGAAGAAATGATGACTGGAATGCCATTCTTGAAGCCTGCACTTCCTACCTTCAACTGACATAACTACTGTCTACTGTAATCAATGTTTGTAGTCCATTTTTATGTTATAATTCACGATGCTTCAAAAGAAAGAGCCACATCGCTCCTCCAATTGTCTATTTAGGCTCATTTAAATTGGGATAAGTTGCTTATTCTATTTCTTCAAAGTATTTGATCACTTAATCAATAAGAAAACAAAGATAATCACAGAAATGAAAATGCAATTGTAAAACAATGAAATGGGTGAACTAGAAAACAGAGATAACCATGGCTGATCAATCTTGCCATATTTTTTCTAGTAAAAAAAAACAATAATAAAATCTTGCCATATTGATACAAGTCAGAAAATCCTGCCTTGATTGAATGAAATTTTGAATAGCTTTAAATTATTTAGGTTCCACAATCCACACCTTATAAGCTATTCTTTTCTCATTTGTTGGCAGTTGTGATACTATTAGTTCATAAATCTAGTGTTAGATTCATAAATTGCATATGGTGAGATGACTATGATGGGATGATCAAGATAGTTATCAAGTTCTTTTACCATCATGACATCCAGAAAACATTTTTTCCCTCATTTTTTCAAACTAAGAGTACCTTAGGTTTTTATTGATGTGTATATTTTTGTGGCTTTATCCATGTGTATGACGATTTAGGTTGAGTGGTCTATTTGTTTAAATGACTCTCAATCACATGTTTCTCAGGTGGGTGGTTATTTTTTGCTGCCATTTTCCTTTTCTAGGTGGCTTGGCAACTGGCAAGATAATCTTAGAGACCTTCATTTCTCAGATTCATATATGGTTGAGGTGCGTGCTTCTGTTCCTTACAAATTCCTGTAGTTGTATGTCATCTAGTATAGATTGGAAGAAAACAAATTATATTTTTTTGGTTGCGATGTGTGCTAATTGCTATGTTAAGTCAGTGTGCTTTCTTAAATATGTGAGTTTCTCTTTTAGATTAGATAAAAAAAAAAAAAAATGATTTCTTTACTACAATTATGATTTGTTTAACGTTGTTTTGAGTGAGAATATTGCTTTTGATTCACTGAAAACCTGTGGTTTCCAAATCCAATGAAAAGCAATTGGGTTGAAACTCTTAAAAGTTAGATAAATTAGTTTGTTTGGGTCCACTTGGTAAGATTGACTAATTTCATCATCTAGAAGAGGAACACAATTGACTTGTTTAGATATTGCTTTACACAAGGTCTTGATTGGTTATGCTTTTCATCCATTTGAACCAGGTACGGAAAATTATTTCAAAAGAAAATCAATTGTTGATCTACCGCCTCCAACTCTAGAGAATGATAAAAACAATCAAGTACCATCAATCTTAAAGAAAAGCCATGTAGTAGTTAGCTTTGCACCCGCAGACCTCGGGTTACGGAGTCCACTCTCAAGTTATCATCCTACGGACTGGGATGAAATACGGAGAATGTATCTGCAAAAGAGCCCTTGCCTTGTCAGCCTTATGACTATAAATTTGTTAGGGATTTTGTGTTTTGCAATTTGATGGATGCATTATTATTTTAATCATCATTTGAATTTTCACAAGAGCATTGATTTAGAAAAACTTGAAATCTTGAATTAAACATGCATTGTTTTTAAGACTTTTAAAACTTATGGTTCATGCATGTTTTGATTTTAAAATTAGATGCATTTATTTTTGAAAAGAAGATTTTTGAATCAAGCTAGCCTTTGGACCTAGATTGTTAAAAACATCTTAGGCATTTTTAGGTTCATGTTTTTGAAAACTCCTTTAGAATGTTTTAAACATGAATTTAGGCTTGATTCCATGGCCCAGGGTTCTCACAGGAGATAAACTATTCCCACAAGAAAAATACTTTGAAAAACTCACTTTTTGGAAAAAAAATCCCTGTGACCCGGTCAACCCGCAGTGTGGCTGGTCGACCATGGGAAAAGAGCCGTTGGCTCTCAAACGGGCATTTTTATGACCGTTGTTCACCGGTTGACTGAGGACTAGCCGTTGGGCATTTTTTGGTATAAAAAGAAGCTCATCCCATGGCCAAAATGGTGGAACAAAGAGGTCATCCTTGAGGTTTTTTGAGGCAAAACAAAGAAGCATGAGCTAAGAGAGACTAAGGGGTCATTTGGAAAGCTAAAGCTTGGTTCCATTGAGTTAAATCACTAAGTAGGCTTTACTTTTCCTAATCATAAGTTACATGCTTTGTTTAAATTATTGGTAGATAAATTTTAGCATGATAACTATGATATGTTGAATCCATTACATACATTTTATCCTTGATCTAAGTTGTATTGGATTCTTCACCTTGATTCAAACCAAGTTTGTTTTAAATTTCATAAATCATGCTTGGTCAAAATCTTTGATTTTTTATTATTTTTATAGCATGAATCATTTACTTGGTTGAATCCTTATTTGTTGTTTTCAATCACAATAGAACCATAGTTAAACTAGTTTGTTTTTTAAAACAACATTGCACATGCATCACATGTTTAGTCTTAAATAATTTCATACAACTTGTGGACCTTTGATTTTCATGTCATCAACAAGTTAGAGTATTTATACATGTGATTTGCATTTCACTTCAATCAAATCTCTTTGTGTGCCTTAAACTTTTAAATGCTTTAAGCATATATTGATTAGGCTTACTTTTTAAACTTGATTGAAGTTTTCACACAAACACCATGAGCATTCATCTTTGCATTACATAGGGTTGTGTGAGTTTGTTTTTCATTTTAATATCCGCCCATTGTTATTAAAGCTTAAAGTGTATCTCTTTGAGTGTACCCTAGACACCATTGAGAGATCAAATCTTTAGTCTTGTAAAGGTTATTGCTCAGCCTATGAAAAGCATAGTGTAAAGGTTTTTGCTTAGAAAAGCATAGTGTAGAGGTTATTGCTTAGCCTAGAAAAGCACATTAGAAGGTTATTGCTTAGCCTAGAAAAGCATATTGTTAGAGGTTATTGCTTAGCCTATTGAAAAGCATAGATAGTGAAAATCCGGTGGGGTATATGATCACAAGCCGGTAGTGGATGTAGGCATTGGGGCCGAACCACTATAAATCTTTGTGTTATGGTGCATGACACCCACACCCACCAAGACCGGATTCTAGACTTTCAATTGGTGTCAGAGCAAAGTTACTCCATTATAGGGCTTAACAACCCGGAGTTGATCCTTAGTCTAGGTTCCCCAATTTGAAATCCTATCAGAGTAGGACTTTCAATTGGTTTCGGAGCCTTGTGCTCTATATTAGGATCAAGTGTTTTGGAACTCTTGATTAGGTGTAAAAACCTAGAGTCGAAACTCTAGTGTTGTGTATTCATGAAAATCATTAGAATGGATTCCACTATATTAGATTGTGCATTAGAATGGATTCCACTATATTAGATTGTGCAGATTCTTTTGTAGATTCTTCTAGACCCCTCCTTCCAACAATTGGAGATTCAAACTTTGAACTTAATGAATCTCAATTTGAATTAAAAGAAGAAGAAAATGATGAAAATGAAGATGATATTCAACAAGCTTATGATGAATTGTATACATTGTCCTTAGAGCTTTTTAAGAAAAATGAAAGACTAATAGAATAATCTAAAAGGCTAAACAAAGAATTAGTCTCTTCTAAAGATGAACTTAGAGAAAAAGAAGAAATAATACATTGCTTAGACTCTAAGTTTATGAACTCTTTGCATAACCTATCTAATGTTCAAGATAAACTAAATGAATTAAAGATAGGATGTGATAAACTTAATAAGGAAAATTTAGAACTAAGAGATCAATTAAAAAGGCAAGACAAAGATATTAACAACCTAGAATCCAAGTAGACTATTTCTAAGAAAAATTTGTCTAAAGCTCAAAGTAAAATGAAAAATCTAGAACTTGGATCTAATGTTATTAATGAACTTAAAATTGAATTAAAACTTGCCCATGAAGAACCAAACAACTTTAAGGAAATTGAAAATGAACTAATAAAAGTTAAAAATGAAAATTCAACCCCTTAAAAACCAAGTCACTCAACTTGAAATTACAAACAAAAATATGAGTGCAAATTTACCCAAGATGGAGATATTTGAAAAATTATTTAGATTGGGTAAATCACAAAGAGATAGGACGGGTCTTGGATTTAAAAGGTATACTTTACATGACCCTAACTTCACCAACACATTTGTGAAAGGTAAGTCCTCATTCTCTAGTACTTATTCTTCCTTGCCCAAGACAAAATGTAATTATTGTGGCATTAAAGGGCATTTTAGGTTTGAGTGCAAACTAAGAAGAAGCCATGTGTCTAAACCCATCTATGAACCCAAGAAAGTAGAATCAAACTCTATGAAGGGTAAGACACTAATATCAAGGAAGACTCCAAGAAGATTAAACAAGTTAAACCAATTAAAAAGGAGTCTCCTAAGATAGATTCTAAAAAGGTTAAACCAAATATAAAAGAATCTATCAACAAAAAGCTTCTCAACCTACCTTCCCTAAATCAACACATGAAAAAACTTTTGCAGAAAGTTGCAAAGTTAAATTTAAAATTCAAAAGTCAAAAGACGGGAGGAAATAAGATAAGTGAGAAGAAAGGAAAAATGACTCAATCCCCTAAGAAGAAAACTCACCAACCTCAAAAGAATAATCACCAATCTAGGCTAAAATTAGTCAAATCTCAATATCATGGTGATATGTCCAAAATTGAAAATTTATCAAGTCAAATTTCCAAAAGTTGGTGGGACTTCTAAGATAGACCTCAAAGATCAACCCTCTCAAGACCTTAGGTGGATTCCTAAAGTTAGATACTTAGACAAACCTTAAGGCCTTGAACCTCATTGACCAACCTATCCTTTATAGTTAAATCATATTGTTGGTCATGATACATTTTGCATTTTGTTCTTTCAAAGTTACATTCTTACAAATGCAAAATAGCTTTGATGTGGAGTCTTACATTGTTTGGACGGGAATTGTGTCATTGATTTGCATGTTTTTTCCTAACTTTGTATATCTTTTCATTAATGGCAAATTGATGTTGTATATCTCTTGTTTTATTATCATTTGAGCTTAATAAGTACATATGTGATTTTGTGTGCTAAACTCATTTGGTATGATCTTCGTATCCATTTTCCATTGCATTGTAAGCATAGTACATTTGCTAAAGTGAAGATTTTGCATGATAGATTAATGGATCATTTTAGAGGAATTGGAATTAAACCATTGTTCTTCATAGGTAGAACCATATATGAGATCCATTTTCATCTATATGCGATCCATGATATCATTCTAACTTCATACCCTCTTGTGCACACATAGTTGTATTCTTTATTGATGATATGGTATAAGTTAGATCTTGATCGAGATTGACCCTCTATGCAAATGTCAAATAGTTCCATGTATGGTTGTGCTCTTAAGTTGTATTTGTAGATACCATACTAGAACTCTCAAATACATCTTTTGCGCTTTCCGGTCATTATTTTTGAAATGGATGGTTATAATGTTGATTCATGTATATTCTCTTAGTGATGTCATCTTTATACATGTTTCAACTTCATAGTAGTGATCTTGATCATATGAACCTCTTTGAAATCCATTCCGTTTATTTCATAGTTATATCTATTATTTGATGGATATCTTATAGATGTTCAATTCATATGATTTGACACTTTGAAAATAGCATGCATCACCAAGCTATATCCTTTTATGCAATTTAACATGTTCATCACTATGGTCATTAGTTATATCATTAAAAGTGATGAATATTCATTTATGATACTTGATGGAATTTTGTGTTTGTCACATCCTTGCTCTTAATCATGTTGTCATATTCAATTGGTATCAATTGGTATCATTTTCGATTGATGTTATATCTAATTGGTGTCATATCTTGAGAATGTGATAGATGTTGTGTACATTGGATTGAACTTGATAGTAATATGTTTTTATTCCATGTCACATTCCATTAGCATCATAATCTTCATGTTTGCCACCTCTCATGCACATATAGGTAAATCTCATAACCACCATTTTTATGTGATCATAATCTTGGTTTGTTATTGGTTGAGGTTGGCTTCATGATTGAATTTCATTTCATTCTCATTACACATTATTGTTATATTTAATGATGGATGAAATGATTTCAAGACATAGCATATATTTTTATAGGCATATCAGTTGATATTATACTATGTAACCCCCATCACATCCCCTTGGCCTTGCTCTTTATTTTGGTAATTTGATCATATTGAACTCTATAGTTAAACGTGTCTAATCCTTCCCTTGAAGTTTACCTTCATTTGGTAAAACTATCTTCTTCTTGCACCACATAGTTAAATCTTTGTCAAAAGGTGGACAAAAGGAGAGAATGGATTGAGGGGGAGTGTAAACTTTTAAAGGAAGCATTAGCTTTGATCAAATTCACCCTTGTATTGGCTTTGCACCCTTAGAGATTATTAATCATACATGATACCCTGTTATGTATTTCATTTTCGATTTCTTTTGTTAACAGGTGCTACTAAAAGGAATTTTTCTTATTTCATGTGTGTAGGTAGCTTTACAATTTAATGTCAAAGGGGGAGAGAATGCTCAAGTTATCTAAGGGGAGATATTGTATAATCTTCCACAGGGGGAGAGAATGCATATCTTGCCAAAGGAAGAGAGTGCATGGTCAAAGGAGGAGAGTTGAAAGAAGAGAAATCTTGGGAGTTAAAGAAGATGCTTGGCTAAAGAAAGAAGGATGAAAAAAAAAGCTCGAAGAATGAATAAGCTCCAAGCGTCAAGAAGAATGAAGAAAAAGAACTAGAGCCTAAGCTAAGGACGCATCCAAGAGATTTCAAGGCTTGTCCAGCTTAGGGGGAGTTGAAGAAATGAGTGCTTCGCCTAAATAAACACACCAACCAGTAGTGGATCGGCGAGTATTTGGGCATCTTGCCCAGTCTGCATCAAAATAAGTAATAAGTGTGAGTGGTGTGCCAACCGGAAAGAACAATCCTTGTGTTGGTGAACCAAGAATGTACCGAACGATCCTTTTTACGGCCACCAAATGGTGATGCCGTGGTGCTGTCATGAATTGACTAACAACATTCACTGCATATAAGATGTCAGGCCTAGTGATGGTCAAATAGACAAGACTGCCTACTAAGCGTCTGTAAGAGGTGGGATCAAAGTGGAGGTCCCCATCATCATTCCAGAGCTTCACATTAACTTCTAATGGTTGATGCAGCCCGACAGAAGACTAGGGCCCGCAGGCCCCCCTGATGGACCATCTAATGGGGTCCACATGATCCCTGATTTAATCAGAGATCCCTATTTATCTAAATTAGTAATATCAATTAGTTGCTTAATAGGAATTGTTTTCTAAAATTCTAATTTGATTAAGAGTAGGTATGCTATTATTTCCAGTATCTTGATGCTCTATATATAGAGAAGAGACCTATTGTTTTATTACGCTTAATCAATAAACTATCGTGAGTTATTCTGGAGTGTAAGGTTTTGAGTGCTGCTTGCATGGAATCCCTTTGTTGGATTCGATCAACCTCATCTAAGAGGTTGGTCCAGTCGATCGAAGGTCTGGAGCTGCGCCAGATTGGTATCAGAGCCCAGATCCGGTCGCCGGGGAAACGATTGTCTTCCCCGGTTCCTCATCGTCCGTCATCTCTTCCCCCAGCAACATCCACCACCCCAGATCCTCTTCTTCCATCCCCACCAATCCAACCCCAGCCCGACACTTTTGCAGCCCCTACCCAACTACCGAACCACTCTCAGAATCCAATTCCCTATTCCCAGATCCATCCCTAATCCACATGTCGAAACCCTAATTCCCCAAACCACCACCCCAAGCTTGCCAAAACTCCTCAAACCAAACCCATCGATTCCCTACATCCCAGCGCACGCCCTTCGTTGGAAGCCCCAAACCCAAAAATCCCCAGTTGCCCCTTCGTCCCTCCAGCCTCGTCGAAAACCCCATCCTAGCGAACCAAAAAAAAAAGAAAAAAGAAAACAGAAATCAAGTGAGAGAGAAAAGAAGAAGACAGAAGAAGTAAATCTGCGTTGAGAAGCATACTTGGCATTGGACGAAAATCCCCAGCCATCTCTTCAGCCATAGTTGCCTCTGTCACAGAGTTGTCGTCTCCAGCAGCCAGTCGCAGCATTCGTCTCCCAGTCTCGCCTCCACCAGCTCCAGCGCAAGGCCACCCACCCCTCCTTCATTTCGTTCAAACAGTAAGCCCCTTCTCTTTATTTTCCTAGCACACAGAGCCCGAGGAGAAGCCCCATTTTCCTTTACACACGTGTTCTGTTTGAAAACGTAACTGGGCCTGAGTTTTGGGCCTGCCTTTAGTCTAGGCCCGATTTGAGTCCAGACCTGACCCAGCACACTTAAAAAAAATAATAAAAAAGAACAAAAATTTCCAGCCATGCCTAGAAGAGGTGACAATCTCAGTCATTGGCTCACGGACAAGGAACGTGATGAACAATTATTCAAACTGGGCCAAGATATGGACGAAGTAATGGATCGTCTACGCACAGTAGAGACTGCACTTATTGAATTGCAAAATTCACAGTTGGTTGCAAATGAAGGGTCGTCCATTACCCCACAAATAGTCACACCCATCCAAACAGAAAGGCCTGAGCAGCGTGAATCCATGCGTGACTTTGTACAGCGTCTCATCGCTGAACGAGACACCTAGGGTCCCATGGTTGCACAACGCACTGATGATATCACGAAAAAAGTTAAAATTGATGTGGCTGATTTCTTTGGAGATGTCGGTTCGAAAGTTTTTGTTGATTGGCTTAATTCCCTAGAAGACTATTTTGCTTGGTATAACATGAATGACGAGCAGCGGATAGCCTTTACGAAGGTTAAACTTAAGGGTCCTGCTAGAATCTGGTGGTATGGTGTTGAAAATAATGAACTTGCTTTGGGATAGCCCATTACCAGATGGGTCAACATGAAAGAAAGGCTCAAGAGAAATTTCCTTCATTCTGATTACATTGACACACTGCACCAAGAGTATCTTACTCTCAAGCAAGGCAATCTATCTGTGGAAGAATATACAAACAAATTTCGCGAATATATTGTTCATTGTAATTTGAAAACAGATGATCGCCTCACTATCACTCGATATAGAGATGGATTGCGCAATGATATCAGACGGGAAGTTGCTATGTTTGATTACACCAGAGTTGATGAGGTATTTTGTAAAGCCCGAAAAGCTCAGCATGAACTCTAGTTGCGGAGACGCAACACTTTTCAAATCGGGGAGTCTTCCACTAGAAGAGGACCTGAACCTACTTTTAACCGTACTCAGACGCAAGGTTTTTGTCCTCCTCCTCCTAAACCATTACAGCAAGCACCCCCGAGGCCACAGCAAGCCATCCAGTAGAGGCAAGCTTTGCCACAGCCAAATCAGCGGGTGCAGCAGAATCAGAATGATAACCGTGCCCGTGGAAGGATAGATAAGAGAAATTGTTTGTCATGCTTGCACACAAAAGGGACATTATGCAGCTGAGTGTCCCCATAGAAATTTATATGCTACTAATGAGCCAGAAGATGATGAACAATATGATGAGGAAATAGAAGCAGCGCCGTTCAATGCAGAGCCTCAAAATGAAACCGCGGTAGATCAATTTCAAGATACAGAAGCTGATGACGGCACCCCACTGCTTTTCCTTGATCGTCGTCTCTTAGTAGCTAATTCAATGGAAGAAAATGACAAACTGGAATCATGCATCCATTTTCCGATCACGCGTCAATTGCAAGGGCAAGTCTTGTAACATGATCATTGATGGTGGCAGCGCGATAAATGTTATTTCTCAAGAGGTAGTCGAGAAACTCAAGCTACCAACCAAGAAGCATCCAAGACCTTATAAAGTTGCATGGGTCAATAATTATTCCATTCCTGTCCGTAAGCAATGTGTCGTCCCTTTCAGAGTCGGCAGTTATGAAGATATAATTCGTTGTGAGGTCATTCCAATGAAAGTTAACACATATTCTCTTTGGACGACCATGGTTAAAGAAACTTAAGGTCATCACAGATCATGAGCACAATACTTATTCTTTCAACTGGAAAGGAGGCAAGATTAGTTGCTTCCATTGCCCGTTAAATCTTCCTCCTCCACATCCGATACAGCTCCAACACTTCCTATATTGACCATGCGGAAGTTTGAAGACAAAAACAAAGAACAGGGCGTCATGTATGCATTGATTGCTAGGCAAGTTCCAGAAAAATCTCCTGCTACATTTGTCCCACAAGAAGTAGAGCCACTTCTGAAGAAATTTGCTGATCTAGTTCCAGATGAGCTGCCTAAGGAGTTACCTCCATTACGTGACATCCAACATGCCATTGACCTTGTCCCCGGCGCTTCCTTGCCAAATTTGCTTGCATATCGGATGAGTCCTATGGAGCATACAGAATTAAGAAGGCAAGTTGAAGATCTTTTACAAAAGGGATATATCAGGGAAAGCCTCAGTCCCTATGGAGTATGGAGTACTTGCACTTCTCGCTCCAAAGAAAGACGGAAGTTGGCGTATGTGCGCGAACAGTCGTGCAATCAATAAAATTATGGTAAAGTACCGCTTCCCAATCCCCAGATTAGATGATATGCTAGATTTGATGAATGGTGCATGTATTTTCTCTAAAATTGATCTACGAAGTGGTTATCATCAAATTCGTATAAGGTTAGGTGATGAGTGGAAAATTGCATTTAAAATCAAAGATGGTCTTTATGAATGGTTGGTTATGCCCTTCGGGTTAACCAATGCACCTAGTACTTTTATGCAGGTCATGACACAGTTATCGCAACCTTATATTGGGAAGTTTGTCGTCGTTTACTTCGAAGATATAATAATCTACAGCCGGACAAAAGCAGAACATCTTCAACATCTGGATACAATTTGCCAACTCCTTCGCCGGGAGCATCACGATATTAATCTCATGAAGTGCACTTTTCTGAGTGATTCTGTTATCTTCTTGGGATATGTTGTGACAGCACAAGGAATTAAAATGGACCCTGAGAAGGTCAAAGCAATTCTGGATTGGCCAATTCCTACTACACTCACTGAAGTTCGAAGCTTTCATGGTCTTGCAAACTTTTATAAGCGATTCATTCGAAACTTTAGCAGTACCATGGGTCTTATCACAGAATGCATGGAGAAAGGTGAATTTAAGTGGACTAGTTATACTACTAGAGGATTTGAAGAAATAAAGCGTAAAATCACAGAGGACCAGTTTTACAAGTTCCAAATTTTGAAAAGGTCTTCGAAATTGCTTGTGATGCTTCAAATGTCGGCATTGGAGGTGTTCTTAGTCAAGAGAGACAACCCGATTGCATTTTTCAGCGAGAAACTTTCTGATGCCAAGAAAAAATACTCTTTTTATGATTTGGAACTCTATGCTGTTATACAATCACTTCATCATTGGAGACATTACTTGATTGGCAACGAGTTTATTCTTTACTCAAATAATGATGCTTTGCGACATCTACATTCACGGCAGCAGATCAATGCCAATCGTGCCAAGTGGAGCGCATATATTCAGGAGTTCAGTTTCAGCATTCGCCACACAGCAGGAAAAGATAATTTGATAGCTAATGCACTCAGCCGACGAAAGCATTTGTTGACAACCAGGTCTGTTAGTGTACTGGGTTTTGACCAATTCAAGCTAGACTATGCGGGTGACCAAGACTTTGGCTCCATCTATGCAGACCTCAGCAATAGTGATCTTGGTAAGCATCCCCATTATAGTATTCATGATGATTTATTGTTTAAAGGTACACAACTCTGCCTCCCTGCCACATCCATTCGTGAATATGTTGTCCGAGAGTTGCATTCGGGAGGATGTAGTGGCCATTTGGGACGCGAAAAAACTCTTGCTCTTGTCAGCGATAGATATTATTGGCCCCGAATGAAGACTACTATTATTCGCATTTGCAAACGATGTCGAACATGCCAGCTAGCCAAAGGTAACAAGAAGAACACTAGACTTTATCAGCCTTTACCTGTTCTTCACGCTCCTTGGGAAGACATTAGCATGGATTTTTTGCTAGGTTTACCAATGACTCAAAGAGAAGTTGATTCTATTTTTGTTGTCGTTGATCGCTTTTCAAAAATGGCACATTTTATTCCATGTACTTCCACTAGTGATACCTACAAGGTTGCCAAGCTCTTTTTCAAAGAAGTTGTGCGTCTACATGGCCTTCCAAAAACTATTGTTCCGGATCGAGACACTAAATTCATGAGTTATTTTTGGAAGACTTTATGGATGTTGTCCAATACTAAGCTCAAATTCTCTACCGCTTACCATCCTCAAACTGATGGTCAAACGGAAGTGGTAAACAGAAGTCTCGGACAGTTGTTGCGATGCCTTGTTCGTGATCACATCACAACTTGGGATCAAGCATTACCTATGGCTGAGTTTGCATACAATAATTCAGTCAATCGGTCTACTGGTACTTCTCCATTTGAAGCTGTTATAGGGGTTCGACCACGACTACCTGTTGATCTTGTCCCTTTGCCGGTAGATGCCCGAGGAAGTGCTAATGCTGAAAACTTCTTTCACCACATGCAACAAGTGCATGATGAGGTCCGCCGCCATATATCTGCCAATAATGCCAGTTATAAACAGCAAGCAGACAAGCATCGTAGATTTATTGAATTTGTTGAAGGAGATATGGTCATGGTCTGTATCCGTCTAGAACGTATGCCTCTAGGAGCTTATAAAAAGTTGCATCCACGGAATGCTGGTCCATACAAGATTCTCAAAAAGATTGGCTCCAATGCTTATGTACTTGATCTCCCATCCGATTTAGGTGTCAATTCTACTTTCAATGTAGAGGATCTTACACTCTACCGTGGTCATGACAATGATAGTGAAACTGAAGAGTGCGCTATTGCTCTCCCTTCAAATCTTCCACTTGTTGATGAGATTGCTGATGTGCTTGATGATCAGATTGTTTCCACTCGTCAATGAGGGTTTCAAAAGTTCTATGTTTGCTGGAAGAATCGTCCTCTCTCCGATGCTACATGGATCACTGCAACAGATTTTCAACGCTTGAATCCAAATCTTTATGAGCGCTATCAGGCAATTAACTCGCCGGAGTCGAGTTCTTTCAAGCCGGGGAGAGTTGATGCAGCCCGACAGAAGACTAAGGCCCGCAGGCCCCCCTATGGACCATCTAATGGGTCCACATGATCCCTGATTTAATCAGAGATCCCTATCTATCTAAATTAGTAATATCAATTAGTTGCTTAATAGGAATTGTTTTCTAAAATTCTAATTTGATTAAGAATAGGTATGTTACTATTTCCAGTATCTTGATGCTCTATGTATAGAGAAGAGACCTATTGTTTTATTTCGCTTATTCAATCAATAAACTATCGTGAGTAATTCTGGAGTGTAAGGTTTTGAGCGCTGCTTGCGTGGAATAACTTTGTTGGATTCGATCAACCTCATCTAAGAGGTTGGCCTAGTCGCTCGAAGGTTTGGGGCTACGCCATTGGTGTGTCCATAGGTGTGACACCATTTAGGCCAGCAAGGTCAATGAGGTCAGTAACATACTTCTGTTGATGTAAAAACAGTCCCTTCCTAGACTGTTGAACAAGAAGTCCCAAGAAATATGTTAATGGAGCCAGATCTTTCATATGGAAGGCAGCTTGAAGTGAGGACTGAAGACTATGGATCATGTTACTGTGAGTGCCCGTGATGATGATATCTTCCACATACAAAAGAAGTATGATAGTAGCTTGAGTAGTTTTATTCATGAGTAGTGAAGGATCATAGGGACTTTGAGCAAATCCAAGGTGAAGCAGAGTAGAACAAAATTTTCCAAACCAAGATCTGGGTGCTTGTTTGAGTCCATATAAGGAGCGACGGAGCCGTGCCACCTCATTTTTAGAAGTAGAATCATATCCTTAAGGAAGACGCATGTACACTTCCTCTTTAAGATCTCCGTGGAGGAAGGCATTCTTCACATCCATCTGATAAAGAGGCCATGAGCGTGATGCTGCAATAGCAAGAATTGTACACACTGAGCAAATGTCTCATCATAGTCAATACCATACTCTTGATGGTTGCCAAGTGCCACTAACCGAGCCTTATAATGGGCCAAAGTACCATCTGCATGTAGCTTGATAGAGGAAACCCACTTACATTCAATGGGTTTGATCGACGGAGGACATTGAACAACATCCCATGTGTGATTCACTTTGAGAGCATCAAGGTTTTCCCGCATGGCCTGACGCCAACACTCATGTTGCACTGCTTAGAAAAATGGTTAGGTATATTAACAGAGGACAGAGTAGCAAGTAAGAATGTATGTGTGAAACCGAACCGGTCAGGGGGGCGGGAAATCCTAGATGATCAACGAAGAGGGGCTGACTGGGAGATTGCTGGTGCAGGAGCTGGGTCAAGTGCCGAGGAAGTTGACATATCAGGGCGCTCCGATGCAGTAGTATTTTCTTGTCTACGCCTTTCATACACAAGTATAGACTTGATATTGTCCGCCGGTGGAACAGGAGTATCACCAAAGTCTAGAACAAGTGAAATCACAATAGATGTATCATGATCTAGATGATGTTGGAAAAAAATTGATTTTCAAAAAACACAACATTAATACGATTTACCTTTGGATCATAACATAAAAATCCTTTTTGGTCATTCGCATAACCTAAAAAGGCACACTTAGAGGATTGAGCAGATAGTTTTGTTCGTTCAATTGGGGGAAGAAGAACAAAGCATACACACCCAAAAGTATGGAGATGAGAATAAATAGGATGCTTATGAAATAAATGAAAATAAGGTGTTTCATTCTGTATATGAGGTGAGGGTAGCCTATTTATAACATGAACTGTTGTGGACAGAGCTTCGGGCCAAATTTTCGGTGGAGTAGAGGATTCTAAGATGAGGGACCGAACAATGTCCAAAAGGTGTCTCTTTTTCCTCTCAGACACACCATTTTGTTGGGGTGTATAAGGACATGATTTTTGAGAAATTATCCCTTTGTTTTGCAAAAAATTCTGAAACTCATTCATTAGAAACAAATTCACCACCGGAATCTGTGCAAAGTGTTTTAATTGACGTGGAGAAGTGATTTTCCACATGAGCTAAGAAAATTTTAAAAGTAGTAAACACCACAGATTTTGAATGCAAGAAATAAATCCATGTAAAGCGACTATAATCATCAATGAATGTAACAAAATACTTAAAATGGGAATGTGAGATGACAGGTGCTATACCCCATACATCACTATGAACAAGATCAAAACATTTCAATGATAAAGAGGTACTGATGGGAAAAGGAATAGTCTTTCTCTTGCTCATTTTACAACTAGAACAATTAAAAGAAATGTCCTTAAGAGAAAAATTATTATCATGTAGCAAACCAGATTTAAACAAAGACAACAAAGTACGAGAATGAGGATGGCCTAATCTATTGTGTCATAATTGCCTCTTATTTGAACTAGAAGCAGAAAACAAGATAGAGGCAACCAAATTCCTATCTTGTGTAGATAGTTGCAGTGGAAAAGGATGGCCACACTTAAGCCCCTTCACTATCACCTTCCCCAATGCTTGATCCTGTATGACACAACCAGAACGAGAAAAGGAGACAGAACAATGATTATCAACTAGTTTGTCCATGACAGATAATAAATTGGTAGATAGCTGTGAAGAAAGAAAAACACGACTTAAAGGTAAGGGATGTGAGATCTCACCGATGGTAGTAATGGGTATACTGCCATCATTTTCTGTATTGATTCGAAGATTTTCATCATAAGGCTTTAAATGAGAGAAATCATGAGAATGGTAGGTCATATGATTAGAAGCCCCCGAATCAAGATACCAGGTAGAGGTTGAAATCTTGGTTTTACCTAAGAGGCCAAGGGTAGAAAAGGCATTTACGATCATCTGTTGAACCATTTCAGGGATAAGAGAGGATGAAGAAGCAGGTTGAGTAGGCATCATTGTATTGGCGGCAGGACTCAATGCAGAAAAAGACGCATCCAGGGTTGTCAAATTGGCCTTCTGAGATGAAGTCTGAGCACGGCACCGACATTCAGGAAGAACAAAGCCCTTGCATTTGCAGTAAGAGCAGAATTTTTTTTATTGCATTGAGTGGCAACATATCCATAATTCTAGCAGCAATAACGTCGTACTTCGGTCATATCTTGTGTTTACAGTTTATCTCGTGCAACATATGCCGCAGTTATTGGACCCCCAGTGGTAGCCTGTTGAAGAGCAGCGTGAGTTGCGAGACGTTGTTCTTCACGAAGGAGCTCTCTTAAGAAAGTAGTAATAGAATGGGGAGGCACCCTGACTCATAAGATTTGAACGGACTTGTTCAAATTCAGATCTGAGTTTCATCAAGAATTGATCTCGCCGACTAGTGGAATGAATGCTTTGAACTACTGCAATTGAAGCGTCAGGTAGACTCGAATAAATAATCTCAGCATAATCCATCCATAAACTAATGAAATGAGAATAATACTCCTAAATGGACATGGTCCCTTGAGTAAATTGAGAAAGTTCATGTTCCAAGTGAAACCGTCATGCCGAGTTATCCTGTTGATAAATCTGTCCCACATTCTTTTCGCCGTTTTATAGAGTCAGAGATTGAGAATATATTGGGGATCAACCAACCCCAGAAGCCAGGTCATGATCTGGGCATCTTTGGTCTCCCATTTAGTTACAGCCTTTGTATCAGAGGTGTCCTCTATGGGTTTGGGATCAGACCCATCCACATGTCCCCATAATTCCTTTCATTTGAAGTAGATCTGAAATTGGAAGGCCCACGATGTATACTTGGACCCATTAAACTGAACAAGAGAGATTCCACTCTTTTCCATGATCGTAAGATGCTCAGAAAATTTTTTTTTTCTTTAAGAGAAGTCTTGATGTAAAATTACCCCAACAGAATTCCAAACACAATCAGCAGAAAAAAAAATATAGAACAGCGGCAAAAAATTGCAAAAAATGGCAACCAGGCGACCTTGTTTTTGATGGTCGATACCCAAGGTGGGGTCCACTGATGGACCTGATCTTAGTTCAGAGATGTGTCCAGGCCAGATAGATTAGATGCTTATCCCCAGACGAAATTACTAGAAAATCCAACTGATATCAACAAACTTGGACGGTGCTGATCAAAACAGTTTCAAAAAACTGGTAATGCACAAGCTGGGCCAAAAAATAGTCCTCCGATGTTAAAAGAAAATCTGATAAAAATCACTATTATTCTTAGGAATATCAGTCGACCATGCTGGGACCAAAATTTTTAGTGCCTGTGATGATCGCTTGTGGGCCAGCAATGGACAGCCGATGAAATAGGGTGCCTGTCGACCCTATTTTTAGCCACTGGATCTGATTGTGGGGCCCACAGAGATCCCAGTGAACCAATCACATCTCCCTAGATGTAAGGGAATGATTTTCTGCTTCCAACGAACCAAGTCTCACCCAATTTGGATGAGAATCCAAGAAGTTGGACGGCTGCGATGAAAACTACTGTGAAAAACAGAAAATCCACAAAGGTGTTCAGAAATCCTACCTCGAGGCAGCAAAAAATTCTTTACAAATCACCAGAATTCCCAGGATAACCAGTCGACTGTCATAGATAGGTTTGTTGAGGGTATCTTGATCATCGCAAGTGGGCCACAGTTGATCCTTGCTGATCGGCTGGTTATTCTCTGTCCCAGATGACTAAAACTCCAAGAATGCAGATCTGAATCTATATTGATTTATCTAGAGTGAGATACAGGCCCTCACTGTCATAAGTGGTGAAGATCGAAGTTGATGCCAGGAATCTATTGGCTCTGATACCATGACAGAACCATGAATAAACAACAGAAACTTGGATGATCCCTTTGATCGATCCCTTGCTCCATTTATAATCTTTTCTTAGCCTTAATCAAGGCAATTACAATCTATTACAATCTAACTATATGGAAAGAATATATATTACACTGCTATAACATAGGAATAGAATATGTTACATTGATACTAGTCAACTACAGTATCCCACGTGGTGGGTTAGGGTATTGATGGGCTGGGCCTAACATTCATGGGCCAGCTGGTGTTAACAATATTTGCATCCACCTCTAGCCAAACTCACTCAAGAAAAGTGGTTTTGAACTTGCGTTAAAACAAGGAAAACTTGTCCTTTGAAATGGAAATGTTTCTTTGAAATGGGTTCTCTACTGATAACTTGTACACCTAAATGTTGTGAAAGTGATTCGGTTGGCAGTAATACACATGAGAATCACATAATTGGGCAAATAATGGATCAAGCACATGGGGTCCACAACCCATGTGTAAACTGTTCAGTTCTGCTGGAGACCCAAACAGTCCCCACATATGCAGTAATTCAAAATAAAATAAAAAGGCTGTTTGGTTAAAATAGAAAACCGCAGTGACTTCTGTGCAATAACAAAATCTCGGTGCAAAAATTCACAGCAAACAAGCAGTTTTTAGGTATCGCTCAAATGGGCCAAAAACAGCCCAAATCCAACAAAGGCCTACACCACCTGGGTTGCCCATTAAGGAAAGAACTACTGGTGGGGTCCAATCCATCAGATGGCCCACCATCTGTCCCCACAGCAGCAGACTAATGGGCTGTTCAGGACGTTACAGAAGATTGCAGATTTTTTTTTCTTTTGTTTCATTTATTTAATTTGGGCAAGTTAAGTGTAATTAGGATTACTTTAGTTAGGAAACTACCTATTCTAGAGATTAGGATGTGTGGTTTCGATAGAAACAGGGGTTTTAGGAGATATTATGGCTTTATGTGCATGACTGTATTTCGCTCAGAATAGTTTGAGATCAGAAGTTTTATGAAAGCCTTTGAATGCACTGTTTTGCATTTTTCTCTATTGTGTTTGATTAATTCTCCATCGGGATTGAACAGAAGCAAATTATTTCTTGAGGACAGCGAATAATCTCATCCATACAGTCAGGTTCTGTGTCATTCAAGGATAGAGGAACACCAATGCCAGAGCCTTTCTTTTTTTTTTTTTTGGCAGTTGGGTTTAACTTGAAACTGGGACTGCATCAGAATGGTAAACCGGTTCGTAGTTCATTGCCTCGAAGCCAAGTTCATATGCACTTTGGCATATGAAGCAGAGGAATGACTAGCAAAAACTAAAGGCCTTGAGCAAATCAGTTCACATCCCAAACTTTCAGGTATAAGGAGAATCTCTGTCAAACTCACATCAAAGCAAATTTAACACTACGATATAAATACTCTACGTATAACAAGTTCAGGGCAACTGAAATAGTCATCTCAGAAGCATCATGATGACACGCAGACAATGGTAATCTAGTTCACTATTCAGGCTCAAATTACCTATTCTAAAATATAACATGATGCAATTTGCTTGCCGATCATATACCTGTTCAATCTAGTTCACAATATTGATAACAGGAGTTCAGCTACAACGGGACCTGTTGCAATCATATTTTTCTAGTCACACTGAATGCATCTGATGCGTTTTTATATATTTTTTTTCGCACTTTTATAGTCCCAAATGCATCCTACTCAAAGAGGGAATTCATTATACACACACATGTGCATTTGTAATTTCCCATATCAATATCAATAAATTAGTTTTGATGAGGTTTTGCAATATCCCCCTTCTTAAGCACTGATGTAATATTAACTAGAACAAACTACTACGGTTCCTAGGAACTAGTCATATTGGACCTATACCAAGCAAATCAAATCAACTTTTCACTCATTGACATCAGCAGAAGTTGAACTTCAGAAGTGATGAATCAAAATGGGCTGAGTGAACTCAACATAATAATTCGAAAGCTAATTAGAGTAGCATCAAAAATGAATTCGATTTAAAATTATCATATTGATTGAAATGCGGGTGATTAATAAGAAAATGACAATGCACAAACAGATCAAGGCAATTCGGAAACTTACAGTAACATTTGCACTTGCATCATCATGTTTAGTAAAGTACACACGACCATTCAACCTATCCACACTTTCGCCAAGATATGGTGTCAGTCGGTGCACTTCACTGAGCATCCTTGTGGAAAGCTTTTTGCCAAATGAAAAATGAGAAATGGCATGTGATACATTAATAAGAGAAGCATCAAATGAATGTGCTCCTGAATGGGCTGAAATGACCAGATTGCCTGGAACCTGCATGACAAGAAATGCTCAAAATCAGGCACCCCAAGGAACTCCAGCGATTATATTTTTACAATTTTAAATCAAAAGACTGTAAACAGAGACAATTTCAAAAACAAGATGATTAGAGTACACAGATTCCAGGTAGCGATAAGTGAACCAGCTTCGATAATCACAGCAAAGCATATCTTCATTTGAACAAAATTTGCACACAGAATCACAGATACTCAACTTCAAGCAACATCAAGTTAGTAGCATGTTAAAAATATATATATATATATATATATATATTCCAAGACAGCAGTACATCAACAGTCACACAAGTCTCACACGCACATGTATATGTTGACAAAGGAGGATGCCACAAGGAATATTAAAAGAAAACTAAAAGAATAGAGATGACAAATTAATAAAAATAAAAGAACCATAATAAATTTACTAATTCCATACACACGTGGAAACAAGTCCCTCTGCAATCTGCATGCAGCATGTGCCACCATTTTTGTGCAAAATCTAAAGGAAGAGCCCTGCTTTTCTTTTGAAAGGAGCACTAGCTAGTTTTTCAAATTTTTCCATTGTACACTTGGGACCCCCTTTAATTGTTTCATGCAATCCTATAAACTATAAAGATTCTCCAATATCATACTTGTCTTGTACTTCCTCTCCATCTTGTAAAGCAGTTCACCAAAGTTGCATATTTATATGGTTCAAGAGTATCTAGTCTCAGGATTCATGACTACTTTTTTTAATTCCTAATGATTAACTGTTCTACTTCTAGGTATTTATATACTTTCATCATTCTCATCATATTTGTTTTTCTTCTTCTTTAGTTTCATCTTCATATATACGACTTGATTGAAATTTTCGAACTGCATCTTGACAAACCGACTCTCTCATTTCATCAAATATAGCCAAAGGCCATTTATAGAGTACAAGCAAAGACAAACTCAAACTAGGAAACCTAATAAAATAATAATAGGAAACCTAATTACATAATACTAGCCTAATTTTGATAGAGCTTAAGGGAGATTGAGATTGAGAATGGATTGTCAAGATTTCCATACAATCTTATGTCTATTATATTAGTCAACTATTCAAAGTAAGTCACATAGATATGATGCTTCTTACAACAGAGATACAAGGGATAAGATACAAGATAAAAAGGGAGATGACAGATAAGAGGACGGTTGTTATTGTTCCTGCTAGACTACCATCGAGTGCGTTTGGGCGTGCTGGGTCTAGTCCTGTTTTATGATCCTGAACTCCCCCTCAAATTGATGCAAATAGTTTCACAACATCAATTTGCAGTTGCTTGTAAGAAATCATGTCAGGAGGCTGTCAATGCTTTTGTTAAATCATGTCATTTTTTTTGTAGTGATTGAAAGGTATTACTTCCTCAAGGTTCATTAATATAGAAGTCAACATTCTCAATTATTATTGATTATTGATCCATCTGCATAGTGATTGGTGGTTTTTGCTGGGTTTTTTTCATAGACTGTTTAAGCGTCAAAACTTATTAATCATAGATAATTTCTTGATTAATAGGCATGAAAAAAAAAAGACTTTTTTTTATCATTGTTAATCAGTTTGTCTTGACCATACACATTTATGTTGATGATGGTATTGACGTTAGATTTGGCTTTTAGATGCACTTGTTGATAGAATCATGTGCTGCTAGTCTCAAATGCTGTAAGAGGAACTCTACTATTAGTAGTGGTGATTGTATAATAGTACCTTATCATATTTCCCTGTTACATGTCACTTTGTGACATGCCATTCCCAGCATGGATAAAAGGAGTAGAATCAGATTAACAGTCACTGTCAGTCAGCAATATGCAAATTACCGCACTTTCCATTTGAGTTTTAATCATATTTTTTCTAGATCAATGGGAAAAGGCAAAGATGATGATGACTGCGACATGATAAAAGAACAGCAATAAATGCTAAAATATGCTTAAATATAAATTGATATTACCTTCTTAACACGCACAAAGCCTTCTATACGGCATCCTCCTGCCAATGGGGCAGGACGTTTCGAAGTTTTTGTGACATCACTAGAATTATTGTCCACTGCATGGTTGTGAGACTCCATAGGGACAGGTGCAACCAAAGTCTCCATTGTCTGTTACAAAAATAAAAATGAAGGACTAAATTGAGCCAATAATGAAGCGGATAACAACCCAAAGTCAACGTATAGCATCTGTCCATGTGTGTGTGTGTGCATAAGTGTACATAGATTTCACCAAGGCAGTGTCGCTAAGATGGGGGTGCGTAAGTGTTTATATAACACATATATCACCAAGCCAGTGGCGGATTCACGGGACTGGGCTAAGATGATGTCACCATCTTATCCTTCCCATCAATATGGGGATAATAATGACAGAAAACACGTCCCCAAAAAAAAAAAAACAAAATAAAATTCACTGGAGCAACACCAAGCCATACACATACCGTGACTAAACTATCAGTGTCACGCTCTCCATAATAAGATTCATGCTCATGGTGGCCACTGTCACTCCTGGATCAAAAACTACTATAATTTCAGTTTGAGACTAGACGTTGCAAATTTAGCTAAAGAGAAAATGCATAACAAAAAAAAAAAAAAAACGACGGTTTATCAAAATCTACTAGAACAACCATCTAATAACATTCGAAGTTAGTAGACTCAAAATTATCATGATGTCGTGAATGCAAAATGGAACCAAACTATCACTACAATAATTCTCTCATACACTTGTAACTTCAGTTTAAACAAATGAGCAATATCACTCTCCCACAATATGTTCTAGCCATGATAGATACACATTTTTGTTGGCATCATCATGAACTCTAAAACCTCTGGTAAAACAAAATTCTCTCCTCGATATTTTATATTTTTAGGTTTTATTTACATCTTTAACACCCTTAAGAAATTAACATTTGAGACTAGCAGCACATGAGTATATTCAGTGCAGGTACACTATCATCCTCGTTTGACCCAACTTATCACTACTGAATCCTTCACTTTAATAATCTTGGTCTTCTGGAACACTTTCAAATGGATTTGTTAAGTCTATCAATCGTGATAGGTTTTCTGATATGTTATAGCCAGTGTCTAGATTATTTAACAGACTGTGGACTTTAATCAAGCACTTATACACCTATCAAGGGGTTTGCAGCCACTTAAATTCTTTGGAATGATACCCTCTCTCTCTCATACAAAATTTTCACCTCTCAGATACCTCTCACAGTTCTTATGAACAGTAATGATTTCAGCCCATTGTGAGACCCACCTATGATTAATCCAACCCTCACACTTAGTATATCCACAATCAGTCCAATGGTCCAGCCCATTCTCCTGGGTGCCAAAACCCCGGGATCGATGACTGTCAGGGGGTCTCTATTTTATGGTACACTCAGATGGATCGCTGAGTGGGCCCACTAGGCGTTCCAGCACTTGAGTGCATGAGCTTAGCAAAGGTTTCTCCATTCGGATGGATCCAATGGTCCAGTCCATTAGGATGGTGCAAATCCATGGGATCTGGTATAATGCAAGAGGAGGGGGGAGGGGGTGTCCCGTGTGTGTGGATGGTTTGATTAGATCATAAGTTGGGCCACTGGAAGTTCTCACCGTAATACATGCAGGGGGTGAGAGAGAGAGAGAGAGAGAGAGAGAGGAAAAAGGGCTGTTTTCGCCCCTATCTAATATCCAATGAACTCATACTTTCACGTTGAAACCAATCGACTCCAATTACTTTTATGAACTCATTATTTCAGGGGATTGTGTAGGAGAGAAAATAGGATCTCAAGCTATGAAGTAGGGGACAAAAACAATTAGCCATTAAGCGATGAGTTTTTGCCCCTCTCGTTCTTTCCCTTGAAGATTTTCTTAATATTAAAATTATGTATTTGTATGATATTTTCACAATGGGTACCATTATTTATGGGTTGAATTATTATATTTGTTTCATATTTTCAGTGTGTCCCGTTAATGAGAAGGTATGATTAGTGTAGAAGGCAATTATTAACTCCATTGACTGGCCTTAATTTGATATTAATCAAACCATTACTGTCATTAATTCAACACAAAATTAAAAGGGCCCAATGGCAAGGAGAAAAATTAGAGAAGTACGCTTGTCATTGGAGTATGTATATTGAATTAATTGGTTTCAAAGGAGAGAAAACAGGGAAACAATATTGTGATTGATTGCTTTATTAGAGAGAGAAAGTGGGGATTTAGATGCTCTTAAATAGGAAATGTAATCCACGTCTTAAATACTCTTAATGTGGAATGGAGTATGAGATGTGGGACGGGCAGGAGAGATGGAGAAATAGGGCGATAGGTCAAGCTTTCATCTGAAAGTTGGCCTCGTGACAAACTCCAATCGAGGAGGCAAAGAGACCACGGAAAGAACTCAAAGAACTTGGGCAAGATCCAAAAACTTGAATTTCATTAATCATCAACCATTGTCTGCCAAAGAGGCATTACATCATTATATAAGAAAATTTAATAATCCTAGGACTAATCTTCACCATCCAAACACATTGATGGCCAGGATAAAACCATAAACTAAAAAACAACTTAAAACATAAATAAACTCTAAATGAAATAAAATAGATAGGCAGGTAGGTGGGTTGGGCCCAAAGGACTAATCCACCCATGGGGACCATGGGTCTGTTCTGCATCAACTCTTAAATGCTATCGCACATTGAATAGTCGTTTGGTTTATATAGGGATTTAAAAATCGTGAGATATCCATTAACCATTCATTTATTTTCAAAATGAGGAGAAAATCTAGAGATTGTTCATTAAGTCCACGCTGGAGTTATTCTTCCAAAAAAGGCATTTTATATTTCTAAAATGCCCAGGCATTTTCTAGCGCTCCTTACCTTATCCTAAGCTTGAGTTTAGGAGAGCTGGCCCCATATATATATATATAGATATATAGGGAGGTGCTCCTATGAGAGATAAGGTGGGGCCCTCACATCCATATCCAATGCCAACAACTTAAATATAGGGGCCCCCACCTTTATCTCTCATAATAAGGTGAGAGATGCTCTCCTAGGAGCATCTCCCATATATATATATATATATAATTGGATGGTATGCGCGGGCATGCACAAGAAAATGGTGTGCACTTGTGTGCGTAGGACCCACCTAATTGTCCGTCTAAATGGACCACACACATAACCACCCTTCCCCCCAACCCTAGGAGATAATCAGTGAACCCCTCCAAATGGACTAGACAGTTGGATCGACTCTGCACTCGTTTTGCATAGCCAATACTTGTAGGCCTTTGATCAAGGGTTAGGATGATCACATGAGCCCCTATTACCATACACCAGTTAGCCCCATCCAAATATTCAAATTTCCCCACCCCCAAGGTCCCCAAACCCAGCCCCATGTGGGCCTTAGGTAATGTGTAACGGAGTATAAGATGTGGGGCCGGTAGGATAGAGATGGAAGAGATAGGGGATAGGTCAGACTTCACACATGAATATTGGCCTCCTACCAAACTCCAATCATTGGAGGTGAAGAAAGCTTCCTACTGAAGGAGAGTATAAGAGTGCAAAAGCACTCCAATTTTGTTTCATTAATCATCAACTAAGGAGCCAACAAAGGCTTTACATCCTTATATAGGAAAAGAAATAACCTAAAACTAATCTCAACCCCAGTAAACACATCAACGGTAGAGATTAAAACATCCACTTTAATTTATATAACTTAAAAACATAACCATAAAATAAATTCAAATAAAACAAAGCAAATATTATAAGTGGGAAGGGCCCATAGAACTCAGCCGACCCATGGGTCATGGGCCTATCCTACATCAACTTTTCCCCATCTTGGAGAGTACTCAACCTCAAGTTTTGTTGATGTCCGCCAGGATCAAAATTCAAACATACAACTGTCTGATTTTCATGTTCATCTTCAATTGCTTTGCATGGCTTGGAAGTGTTTTGATGCCTGAATCCAGCTTGAATGCTTGATCCAACCATTAGATGATTCAATTCTTGAATTTCAGCCACCCGCACACAACTCCTAATAATATCGATGGTTGATCTCCGAGAAAAAAAATCAATATGAGGAACCTCTATAATTTGATCTTCTTTTGCAGCCTCCTGAGCAATAGCATGTTCTTCTGATGATTTAATTGACTTTTCTGGATGTCCGCTTAAAATGAGATCCATTAGATGATAAGTCTCCATGCTAACCACATCCAATTCTTCAAGTTTCTTTTCTGCTTGCTTCTTTTGATCACCATTGTCGATGTTTGGAAATTCAAGATTTTCTTTGAATTCTGGTGAAATTTCACTCATATCAGGAGTTCCAAATGTTGTTTCATCTGAATGTGACTTCCTTCTTTTCTTGATCTAGCTTTTTAATGTTAGGCTTGATATCCTTTGCCAAACTTTCCACAACATGTGCTTCTGTTATGTTCTAAGATTTTCCTTCTTGATGTTTAGATTTCCTGCGAGACCATTCAATCATGTACTCAACAAAGATTGCTTCCCTATATCCTTTGAAAATGTCTTTGCAGTCTTTCAAATTATCCAATATGTCCAGTTGTAAACCATTGAGAAAGCGATCATAATCATGTGGCTCGCTCTTCAGTTTACATAAACATTGCAGCTTTGAGAATTAGTTCATATATTCATAAACAGTGAAGCCTCAATGTTTCAGATTAAAAAATTGCTCAAAGTAGACCTTATTCTCATTATACCAATCTCCATATTTAATTCCATACGTCAATCTTTGAATTCCTTTGTTAATTTCAGAGAGCTGATATTCTATATTGACTTGCAATTTAATATTGGCTTGGATGTGCAACAAAAAAATTTTAACTGACCTTCTGTGTAGATCGAAATGTCTGGATTACACAAGCGAAGATGAATCATCGATCGGACTTCAAATGTTCATGATGTTATCTTTCGAAAATCAATGGCTGAAATGAGTTTTGTTGACGTCACAACTTCTCTAGACTGCAGGCCTGTGGCTACTTGAACGATGCCCCCTGTACAACAAATATTTTTTCACTGTTGTTGATTTGGGCATGAACTAAACTCAAGCTCAACAGGGCTATGGATTTAAAACAGCATGTGTCACAGGGACACGTGTGAAGAGAGGAGATACCCTTTTGTCAACTCTCAATTCTAGCACCCAAAAAGCAAAGAAAAGGGTCGAAACCCCTTTTGCAATGGTTGCTCTATTCAACAAGGAAGATGGGATGGTCTCTTGCCTTCTCTGTTGCTCCTTGAAGGTAGAGAAGGGGTAGAAGAGTCTCTGCTGCAATAGGTCCTAGAAGATGGTGAGAAGAGACAATGACATGGTCAATGCCGGTTCTGTCTTGAGGACGATGACGAGGGTGTAGTGCTGCAGCGACGGTGTACCGACAGTGAAGCCTGACTGTACAGGAGCTTCCTGACCCTGCGGATGATGATAGAGCCGAAGATGTTGACGACAATGATGGTAGCACTTTGCTGGAGTTTCTCTAGGTCAAGTATGCCTTCTCTCGTACTTATATTCTTTTTATTTCTTTTTCTGATCTTTTCTCCTCTGGCCTTTTTTTTTTTTTTTCTTCCCTTCTTCTTCTTGAAACTAAGAAGATGGGGGTTGGGGATACCTCGGAGGGAGGTAGGGATTGACGGCTAGGAATGTGTTTAGGGAAGAGGGCTTTGGATTTCAAAATTGATTTGAAAGGGGTTTTCACCAAGGGAGGTCCGGCTGATATGGTTTGATGGCAGGAAGGATCGGCTGGTTATATAAGGGCTTGGAGAAGTTCTGTTGAAGGAGATGATGACTTACAGGGGTCAGCTATTGGGGATTTTATAAAAGAGGGTAACGGCCTTTGGGGATGCATGATTTAAGGCATGCCACTATAGGATCTTGACTTAGGGAGTCAGTTACAGTGATGGAATGCTGTAGGGATTGAGCATAAGGGTTTTTGGAATTAGGGCGAAGTAGTTTAGGGTTTTAGAAAAAGTGTGCTTCATTTATTTATTTTTTTTGGATTTGGGTTGTTCTGTTGAATGGAGTTACTGGGATTTGGATCGGTAATGGTGATTATGGGGTTTAGGGAAATTAGCAGTGGAGATCTAGGGCCGAGATGATGATTAGTCAAGGGGGTTTTGGGTATTGGTGGGTTCTGCCAATGTGGTTAGGCTGGTTTGAGGGTTCTGGAATGAATTGGTGATTTGTTTGGTGGGATATGTGGCTTATGCAGGGGTGTTGTTCAATTGCAGAAAGAGGAGGGGGATGGAGACAGGAAAAAAATCAGGGAAAGGGAAAGGGAATACCTATCAAGACGATTTTCAAGTCCGGGTGGATCGATCTTCAGCTCTGATACCAAATAATGCAAAATGGAGTACGAGATGTGGGGAGGTAGAATACAGATGGAAGAGATGGGGGATAGGTCAGGCTTTACATGTGAATATTGGCCTCACACCAAACTCCAATCGCTAGAGGCGGAGAAAGCTTCACATCGCATGACAGCAGAATAGAGCAAAAGCACTCCATTTTTCTCTCATTAATCATCAACTAACGAACCAAAGAGGCATTACATCATTATATTGGAAAAGAAAAAACCTAAAACTAAACTCAACCGTCTAAACACATCAACGGTCAAGATTAAAACATCCACTTAAACTCAAATAACTTAAAAACATAACCCATAGAATAAATCCAAGTAAAACAAAGCAACTAATATAAGTGGGCTGGGCGCTAAGAGCTCAGTCAGCCCATGGGTCATGGGCCTTCCTGCAACACCAAGGTGTGTTATATAATGCCAAACAAACAAATAGATAGATTTGAATTTGATAGATGTATTATACCTAAGGTCACTTCCTTTCCTGAAAATACGAATGGAAGGATATCCTTGGATATGGTTCCTGCACAAAATGTGTATCAACTATCAAGGCAATGTATTTTAACTAAAAAATTGTAAGATGGTAAATCAAATAAGAAGAACTATTTATTAATCGAATAATGAACCTACAGAAATATAAACTAAATTGGATGTTAAAGGGTTTAGTTAAATAGAAGCAAGCACGAGTCAAGAATCAAGAGTCTAAAGAAAATAGTTTAAATAAAAGCTCTGTAGTCCATCCTCGAAATCCAGCAATGTTTGGTACGCTAATTGAGATGCACAAAGTGTTGATCTAGTTCCTGAATGTGGGAAACCTAGACACCTAAGTTTTGAAATTATTTTGAATTTGCTTCAACATTGAATCTGTCCAACACTTCCATAACCCTGATTTGAACCATGAAATTTGTACTACTTTAATGATCTATAAGGGATTAGGACTGCCACATGTGTAAACAACTTGGGCAACATTAATTATGTGGCCTTGCATTACACAAGCATGATCATTCCTATGCGGGGGCATATGGCAGTAGGGAGAGTTATGAGGAGTTACCTATGAGGTGTGGGTAGTTGTTCTTGAGTCATGGGAACAGTAACAAGTCATGGGGGGTTAGATGGTTTGCCTATGAGTAGGAATAGTTTTCATATTTGTAGAAGTGTAAGTAGTGGGTGCAGTTATTTGTAGGAGTGTAAGTAGTGGATGAAGTCGTGGTGTTAGTTATGGAAAGTGGGTCAAATTGTGGTAGTTATAAGTGCATGTATCTTGTATTTAAAGATGACAAAGATTAATGAAAGGGATATCCTATCTTCTAGCAACTTTTTGTTAAGTTGTTAGAGGGCCAAGGTTCCCCTCAAATTGAACCTACAGATTTTCTTTTACTCTTTAAGAAAATAGGGTGAAAGAAGAAGTGTGCACTTAACATTTGGTATCCGAGCCGACCTCCACGTCTCGGGTTCAAGTCACGGAAAGGGCTACCTGGAGTAGGGTGAGAGCTATCTAAAAAATTTTGTGAAAAGGGTTACCTACAGCCAGAGTGAAAGCCGCCGCGAAGAGGGCTACTTGGAGCGGAGGGTGAGCCGTCCCAAGAGGGGAAAAGGGCTACCTACCGCCAAAATGAGAGCTGTCGAGGACGTCGGCTGCAGAAGCATGGTGGTCTATTACAGTCCTAGATAGTTATAAGAATTGATATGACGCGTTTCATCAGTCCTTGGGCTTTTAGCGTCCCCTTTTCTTAGACGACTCTCACGCTACTCCAGGTAGCCCTTTTCGTGACTCGAACCCGAGAAATGAAGGCCGGCTCGGATACCAAATTTTATGGACCTAACCAATACACTAAGAGCCCCAGGACTGATGGAACACGTCAAATCAAGTCATATGACTATTTAGGACCGTAACAGACCACCATGCTTCTGCAGCCGGCGTCCTCCATTTGGATTGGTGCAGGTCTTCATCTCTCCTCACCATTGACTATTATAAGCTGTGTTCTTTGATTACTTGGGTTTGCTAATGACCCTTTCTAGTTCCTAAAGCCATGAAGAAATCATTAGTTTTGGACAGGCAAACATACAATCCCCGTGGGTTTGCATTAGAAAAGTGATACAATCGGTATAATCCAATGACTGAAAAAATATATTCTAAATGGATAATTTTTTGTTTTTTTACTTCAGTCACTATTTTCCAATAAAGCCTGGATACGACTCTTGTTAGGGGAAGATTCAAGACAAAAACAATAGTCAACAAGTTTCGACTCCCACTACCATAGCTCATTTTGTTCTTGGTTCTTCTCCTAATCCTTTTGCTAATCCATATATTTTTCATGTAGATGATGAGGGGTGTGCAACCCCCACATTGAAAGCCTACTTTCGATGAGCAAAAATGGTATATCCTACTGTTGGGAATGATCAGCTACGAAGGCCCCGTTTGGCATTGTTCTTGGGTTGTTCTCGATTCTGCGCCAAGACCAGGTTGTGCTGAGACCGAGTTGTGCCGAGATTATGCTGTGTAGAACTTATTTGGCTACATCATGTTAAATTATTATACTGAGAATATGTTGTGCAGAACTTGTTTGGTAACATTATCATAATTTTGCTCCTTAACTTAGATCTATTATTGTTATTCATAGGACATACCCTTTAAAAATTATAATATCATACCCACCTTTAGAAATCAGAACATGGCCCGCACCTTCATAGGATTTACAATGTGGGCCCACTTATTGTGATTGTAAACATGTGACCCACCTTTTTGTGATTGTGAACATGTAAATTAGTATGGAATGATCTAAGAGTTGCATCGAGTGTAAAGAACTATAATATTTCCTCTCCCGGTGTATTCAAAATATGGTTTCATAACTAAATACTATAATTCATAAAAGGCCAAAGCATGAAACTCCAGTATCACAAGCTGAAATAAATTTCATTGTTACAGTAAGACCTCAATTCAATGTTTGAAATAGTACTAAAAATTGCATTGTTAGATGCTGAAATGATAGCTATGGAAACTGAAATCTATTACATATATATATTTGAATCTAAAAAATTAATACTCTTAAACGAAAGAATAATTTTTAATTAAATTCTATGAACTTCCATATCATAATTTTAATTGACACCGTAAAAGTTTGGCATAGAGAATTCCTAAATCAAGTTGGGAAATTGAAAATATGAAATCTGAAAAATTACTATCCAATGAAAGGGCATTTCTTCCTTACTGTTATTAATGTAAGGAGAGAGAGGGCGTAGAGTTGTGCGGTTTGTGGGTAATGGAGAGAGGAACGAGTTGGAGACATGTGAGGAAAGGAACCGTGTTGCCAGCGAGCGGGTTTAAAAAAAAAAAAAAAAAAACAACAACAACAAAGTATGATCGTTTTGAAATTTCTATACCAGCGGGCCGTGATTCCGAAAATCATTCCCTGAAATAGAAGTTTGAAACGACAATAAATATTAACCAAAAACGTTTTCTAGTTCTCTTCCTTGGGGAACTTGGGAACATCCAAACAGAACATTGCCAAATGGGCCCTAAGTTTTCTTTAGAGACACATTAGCCTACAGATATTTCTCCTACTATTGCTCCAGTTCCTCCAGTTCATTCTCCACATATTGCTAATAAAGTAGGTTCTTCTGCTCTTCCTTCTCGCATTGTTGACGATGTTGACCTAAGCAAAACTAATTGCTTCAATGGATCATCTAGTTCAAAGTGTTTTTTTTATCATAGACTTGTCTACTCGTAGTCATTTCCTGAAAGCTTTAGATGCTATCTAGATTCCATCCAGTGTTGATGATGCCTCTTAATTCTTCGTTGGAAGGAGGAGATAAGTAAAGAGATGAAAGCTCTTGAAGAGACAAAACATGGGAGATTAGCTACCTAGTGTACAAAGTAGTTGGATGTAGGTGGGAATTCAACGTCAAGCACGGGCCCCGCAAAACACTCCAAGGCTGTTTCTAGCCTGGATTTTGTTGGTTTGATCTCAGGTTCCCTTTGTATTTAATGTTTTTTCTTCTTATGCTGTGATTTTTACTCATCTTTTTGGGTTGATTACTGCAATAAAGATCCTCAATTGTAGCCCAACACACGATTAGAAGTTGGGTAGCAGCAGTTTCACTCCTCAAGGAGGATGGAAGGAGAGCATCCAAGAATAGTTATAGCTCAGTAACTATCCATAGGAAAAATAAATAGGTCATAGCTCAGTGGATAATGGTCTGCCATGCCAGCAGTCCAAACCTTCTTAAGAAGGTTGGTCAATATACAGAAATCAACTCGAAAAATAATAAGAATCTGAGTTTGACACCTCAAAAGCATTCAATACATGAAAAATGGTATTGAGGAGCTCTGTGTTTTCTTACAACTTCCGTAAAGCCTTATTTTTCTTTTTTTTTTCCCTCTCCTTTCTAAGTTAAAGATGATCTTTATTAAAATGCTTAAGCTGGACTATAGCAAAAGGTCTATCAAGGAGGTAAAACATGAAAACAAAAGGATGTAAACTACAGCAATAGAGTTTCCAATGAGTATTAGTGTTCTGAACACTCCCAATTTTATAAACTAGTATGCTCATGGTTTAAAATCGCGGTCACGGTCACCATCACGGTCATCACGTCGCATCACGGTTCGCGGTTATCGTGGTGCGAATTTTTATTTAACCCCAAAAAAATCTGGAAAAAATATCCAAGAAGTCCACAATATTATAAAATGCAAGAAAATAATGTTCTTTTCCATTAGTAAACACTTAAAAGAAAAATAACAGTCCCCCTAAGTCATGACATCCTATATCATTGTCTTTTATGAAACTTGTAAAGTCTAGTCTGAATTAAATAGATTTATACACACAAATTTCACGTAATGCAATTGCAACCATAATTTTGAACAAACCATTAGTGTTAGACACTTAAAGTCAAGAACCTACCAGTAGTAGTGCAGTACTTAATTACTGAATCATCAAGTAAATGGACAATGGATTTGAAGTAACATTTACCACATCAAGATGGATTTCTAGGTCATTTTGAGGTTGACATTTACCACATCACGCCTAACGGCCATTATTTTGGCCATTTTTTGGACCATTTCTAATTGTTACCATTATATTCGATATAACACAACGATAAGGGCCGTTGCTGTTTGATAATGGCTGTTATTTTGAACCCTAAGTATGCTTCAACATTCCATCCTCCTGATATTTGCAAAAATTGAACATGCATTGAAGTAACCAGCTGCTTAATATCCTTGAGCTCCGTGCTCGTGGAGAAGGAACACATGTGCTTGTAGTAAATCTATGATGATGTAGTCATCTATGATGCCCAGATACGGCTATGGAAACGAACACTGATACAGGTATCAGGGATAAGACTCCACACTTTTGAAAACCTAGAACACGGATATGGATATGGGCGTCCTAATTTTTTTTTTAGACCACTTTTGTATCAGTGAAATGATCATTGTTTCCATCCCTTTCTAGCATTTTTTATGGTGAGAAGTAAAAACATTAAAAGAACTATATGAAATAAAGGAATTTAAAAGTAGGATATGTTAAACTTGTTCCCCAAAAGTATCGGTGTAGTATCAAGTACCAATACAAGTGTTGTATCGGCCCGATACAGATACTTTGGGCTTGTACAAGTATCCGAGTATCATAGGTAGTCATCAGGGGATATACAAGTGTAGAACTAATTATTGTAAAACTAAATTCACAATGAGTAAATACTAATACAGAAACTACCTCCTGCACAAATCACCTTCTTGGGTGCAATCGACCTTGGCCAAGAGAATCCTTCCATCCATATCAGGATCATATCTGACAAAATGAAAGAAGCATTCTTTAAAGTTCCCAAGATAAAAAGAAACCAATAACAAACAGACAGACCATAGACCATAGACCATGGACATAGAAAATATTCAAATTACAGGGAAACAAAGGAACAATACAGACACAAGTCAGACAACCTTTCTCTAATTATTTTAGCGGCCTTCTCCCATGATGGTTTCTGCAACAACCAACAACTAGTGAGGCAGATAAAACAAGATAACTGAAAAATGCAGACATGCATTCAAAACAACCCTAGTCTATTATTAGCCAACATTAAGTCCACTGATCAGATCCACAGAAGGTACTATTATGTCAAAAAGAAGTAAAGAAAGAAAGAAAAAAATCATCCGTAGTATATAATTCAGTAGCTAAGACATTTAAAATATCTACCTAAAAAAACACTCTCACTCTTCTCTGTTGAATTAGTACTAACCCAAATTCTGACAACTATGGTCTCGATACTACTTTGTTGTAGCAAGCAAGAAGATGACAAGACGGAAACTGTAACCTCAATACTACTTTGATCTAGGCTACTCACAAAGAGAATGGAACAAAAATGAAAAATAAGGCTGATGCAAAAAAACTAAGCCTAATCAAATCAATCAATCAACTAGTACCACAACTTAGAAACGTAAAACAGGCTAGATCCAAAACGAAACTTCCAAGTATCATGGAAAAACTTAACCGGAAGCTCATGTCCTAACTGATTTGTGTGTGGGGGGCGCCAGGAGGGCGTGGGGGCAACAACCTAGAGCAAGGCTTCTGCAGGGTATATTTTGAGAAAAACATCACGAATAATTCCAGTGGACTCCAATTTCACTACATTCACATAACTCTCAATGAAAACCACAACCCAAAGAACATGGGTCATACACCCATCAAATAGTTAAAGGCTAATGTTTTGGTCTTTGCAATGCATTCTTAAATAAAAAGTAGTACTATAATCATTGTCTTGAAAATCAAAATCGTATTGCAAATCAGTCAAGGGGATGAATCAAATCAAATCGTACTCTGAAGCATAGGTTTTTATTTTTCTTGTAAAATATAAAATAATAAAAAATTTTAAAAATAAAAAAGTAGTTATTCATGACCCATCCATTTTCCATCTATAGTAGCATCAATACAGTGACAAGACAATGATAGAATCATATGACGAGTATCATTAACATAAATTAGTATCATAAATGATATATGTGTGAATAGTTAAATATGTTTAAGATATTGTTACTAAGAAAATGAGTTGCAATGGTTTTTTGGTACTATTTAAATAAAAAATTAAAATAAAATCCAAATCATCTACCTTGCATGATTAGGATGCCTCCTGAAGTTAAAATGTGTTGATGAAGAAAGAAACAAAAAATTAGAAAAAAAAAAAAAAAAGGACTACAGGATGAAGCCCATACGTGTAATTGAACGCTCTAGTTACATGCTATTTTCTATTTATCTTTAAAATCCATCTAAATTTAACAACTTCCGAAGAGGTTTTGTTAATCACTGATACACTTATAATAATAGAAATGCTACAAAAAGTTAAAAAATGAAAAATAGTAACCATTAGGTTGTGGATATTATCGCCAAACAAATCACTTGAATCAGATACAATAAAACTAGCATCAAATTATAAGCTTCGCACATGAATCCTAAGATTCACCTATAAATGGACTTAAGTTATTGCTTATTTTGTGCCAAATCTCACACATAAATCTATCGAATCATGAATTAGTATCGATATGAATCCTAGGATAACAATGACTATATATATCCTAATGATTAAGTTGTTGCTTTTTTTTTTTTAATAGAGTTGTTGCTTATTTTTCAGCCTCGCATAGGACATCCAATGCCAGCCCATATGGTTGGATGCATAGCTATTATGATCCAACTGGCCCCAGGTATAGACTACGGTCCTACTATGACCACCTAACCTTCATCCTTTAAAGACTTTTTACGTGATTTAGAAACCATCTTTGATGAAGCTTCTCTTTAATGAAACTGCAATCCAAGTCATGTGACTCAAGATGTATTGGGTTTTGAAGAAATATAAATCATACCAAAATTGTCATAATAGAGTTTCACTGGACAGGTAACATTAGCACTAGTTTCAATCAACAAGGCCTTCAACTACTAGTTTCCATGTATTCAGCTTCAACACTAGGCCTTAAAAAAGAAGTTCGGTTTTTCTTTTCCAATTGATCAAGTTGTCTCTGCCAAAGGTAAACATTCAATGATAATAATCATCCAGTTCCAAAACAGAACATCAGAATGTGTAGCCTTGAAATCCACGTGTCCATAATTGAAATAGGAAATGCCCTCCATGGAGAATTCTTTAAAAACGACGGTATGAAGCATAGTGTGGCCAGCACTTAGGGCATGCATGAGCCCATGTACAACACTAATGACGAGATATGAGTTGAAATTTAGGGCTACATCTTGGCTAAATGATTTAATCTCAAATCTCTTAGCTGATTTCATTAAGAATAGCTAATGGCCATTCCTAATCTCTTAGGTGATACGAGTACAACCAAAGATATTGACTCAAACTAGGAAACCCTAAGGTCCCATTTGGATGTTTACAGAATAAAATATTTACATATTTAAACATTGTAAGAATAAATTAGTATAGAATAGAATAATGTAATATTAAAATATTGTAATATTTTGTTATTTGGAATTTTCTAAAGAATATTACATATTATAAATTTACATATTTTAAATTCAGTTGTTTGGAAGGTGCTATGATTAAAGTAAATGTCATTATTAGAATAACTTTTTATTAAATACTTTAATTTATATGTAATTTACCATGTCTGGATAAAAAAGTAGTCTGGTAAAGTAAAGTTTAAATGCCACGATTTTACAATTAAGTTACCTTTCTTTTATCACATAAAACCATGGTAAAGTGTAGTAAAGTAAAGTCAATACAAAAAACAACTACTTTACAACTCTCTCTACCACTTTATCTCACCTTACTTTACCTCACCTTTTATCATGATGTGACATCAATCTTTATTTTACTTTAACACACATGTAAACAGGTCACTTTTTTATTTACCATATAAAACTATAATAAAATGTGATAAAGTAAAGTCAAACAAAAAGAAACTACTTTACCATTCCCTCCCACTTTACTTCACCATATACTTTATCCCACCTTTACTTTACCCCACCTTTACTACAATAAAAGTGTAGTAAAGTAAAGTCAATACAAAAAACAACTTCTTTACAACCCTCTCCCACTTTACTTCACCACATACTTTATCTCACCTTACTTTGCCTCACCTTTTATCATGATGTTACATCGATCTTTATTTTGCTTTAACACATGCAAACAAGTCACTTTTTATTTACCATATAAAACTATGATAAAATGTGATAAAGTAAAGTCAAACAAAAAGAAACTACTTTACCATTCCCTCCCACTTTACTTCGCCATATTCTTTATCCCACGTTTACTTTACCCAACCTTTACCGTGTTGCCACATTTACCTTACTTTACTTTACCATATATGTAAACAAATACATCATGATGGATTTGGTAAACTAAAGTCTTTATTTTACTCTACCATTTTGTAACCGTCATTTTGAAAGATTTTTATACTGTAGAAAGTTTTCTAAGGGGGTGTTCGGATAAAGGCAGTATATAATATCACCAAATTTGAATATTATAAGATTTCATTAACACATAATAAAATAGGGACATATCATAATATTGTGTCACATATGGTGTTTGGCAATATCTACAAATTTCAATTACCTTTAAAGCGTTCGGCAATTTATAAATTTTTCGCTAGATGATGCACTGAGATAAGAAATGAACAGAGAAATAGAGATGACTGACCCAATGGAAATCCACTAACTAGGAGTCACACTCAAGTGATTTAATATTGGTAAACATAGTAGGGCCCATCTAATTAGAAAATCATTGAACTAAATGTTAAAAACCATGAGCAATGTTGTTTAATCAATGTGGGCCCACCAAATATTAGTAACCACAATGTAATACATCCAATGGTGATTATGATAACGGCCCTATCGAGTGTTAGACACCATTGAGGAATCCATTTATGAAAAATCAACGTGGGACCCATTTGATGTTAATACTCATATTAACCATGCTAATTATAGTAATCACTAGAGTACCATTAAACAATGACACTCATTTAATGATGGCAAACTAATAATTAGTCACACAACCCAATATTGACAATTAGTATAAGACCCACCTAATGATGGTAGTACGGGACCCACTTAATGTTGGTAATCATGATAGAAATCACCTAATGTGATATTTGTAGGACCCAACAATATTAGTAATCGATAAGGGAACTATGTATAAACTATTAAAATTGATGCTGTTGGATACAGTGTATATTGTGGGGAATCCAAGAAAAATTTTGAAAAATTTATGCCTCGTTCAAGCTAGAACCAGTAGAAAAGAAAAACAGAGAGACTTTGTAATCCCAATGTACTTCTGAGTTTTGTAATAAGAGAGGAAGAAACAAAGAAGACAACAACGAGAGGTAGAATCAAGAATGTCGTGTGTTACAGTCCCCGTTTCCCACCCCAAAAGTATTGCATAACAAACAGACTTTGTAATCCTAATGTAATTCTAGTTCCTAATATGAAATGGTCTCCTAATCCCCTATGGTCCCTTACATAAAATAAAAGTGGGACCATTTACATTAAATTCCCACTAGCAATATGAAATCAAGAGTTTTTGGTTTCTTATGGTATTTTTGGGGTGGGTGTGTGTATGTGTATTGACAAAGCAACTTTTTCTAGTGAGTAACGTGACTCAATCCCAAATCCCCAGGTTGCACCAATGACCCCTTCCAATTATTCTATGCAGTATGGGCTCATGTCAAAATAAGAAATGAAAAAGTGACATTTTATTGGAGAGAGAGAGAGAGAGAGAGAGAGAGAGAGAGAGAGAGAGAGAGAGAGAGAGAGAGAGAGAAAGACAGAGAGCATATACTTTCAATATTTCTTTAGGATTACTATATATTTTAGGTAGCTTCTTTATGTAGCAGACACTCAACTTAGAATCCACTTTGTGGTACAGTATATTTTGGAAGGTGCAGCCTCACCCGAATTGGAAGTGCTTGGGGATTACAAGCTTGGCTTGGAAGCCATTATGATGCTTAGAAATCAGTTACAGGTGGTCCACAGAATTAAGTAGATGTCAGTTTCATATTTTCCTTACAGAGAATAATCTGTAAAAATATTTGAGAAAAGAACAAGTGGACCACGCTTTGGGTACATTTGCACGCATGAGCATTGCAAGGTTGGGCTCCTGCGGCATGAGTGATGAAGTTTATTCCGCATTCACAATGCATGTCTACTTATGCCAGCCAGCTACGATACTCAGATAAGGATGAGGCAAAGAAATAGGGAAAGAGGATACAAGTCTGCAGTTTCTAAAATTCAGGACAAGAATGCAGATATGGGTATCCTATGCAAGATTGAAATTTCATTTTCGTATTACGATTTTTATATGACGTATCAAAGCAATAGTACAACTTCTGAAATTTCAGTTCTCCGACGTTTTCCAAAAGTATTTGTAATTTAATTTAATTGCACAAGCTCTGTCTGCGGAATGCAATCTGAAGACTTGAGTTAGAGTATCACGAATCAAAACAAAGTATTTGATCGAAGTATATGATAATAATGTCTCAAAATCAATACTGAAACAAAGCTTCTAAAATAGATTTACTTTATCTGCAAAAGCAGAGATCTAACTCTAAACTACTGTACCATGTCATCGAGTGCAGGACCTATTAGGGGACACTTTGCTAAACAAAGACCATTGGAGAAAAAAGCCCCACCAGGAATGTCCTAGGAACCCTTCTATGAAACATGCAAAATGGGAACAAAGCCACGTCTATAGCTAACATATATGTTCTTGATGAACTACTGGGACCAACAAAGTTGGGGGTGAGTTTGATTTCAAAGGTGGTTTATAACACCCATGGTAGGCCCTTTCTATCCCAACAGTTCTCCCAAGTTAAATGTGGACCCAACATCTATTTAATGCCCTGTGTTTTCATTGAATTGTTCCTCTTATCTACAGATACTACAAGAAAAGACATGATAAAGAAGATTTAGGGTAATGTCAAATTAGCAATTAGTAGATAGTACAAATGTCATGCAGATATAAAACAGACATGTCACAAACTACAAATGGTAACAGGGAAAAGAGGGAGGAAATATTACCAAACGATTACTCCAGTAGCACCAAGGAGCGTAAAAATTGACAACCAAAATAGGGTAACTGCAAAAGAAACATTTCAACAATCAAGAAACGGAAAAAAAAAAAAAGAGAGCACCTTTTAGCTATCCTACAAAAACCAATACCACCACCATATATTATGATTCTTCAACATTATAATAGCTAGCATTTAGAAGATTTCAACACGAATCTCCTGGGGTATATAAATAAGAAATTTCTACAAATTTAGGAGGGGACCCCCTATGTGTCAAAAGCATGGTTCAACATAGCAGCCGCATCGATTGTAGCAGTTGAGACTGCTATGCTATTTTGAAAATAGCGGTGCTACGGTCTAAAACCTAGTAGAGCCAAGTAATTTTAATTTAAAACATTGGTTTCCCTATTTCTTCTCCTCAATAGCCTTTCCTAAAGTTGCCTATACCCTTATATGGTTCCAAATCACTAAGAGAAAACACAAGATTGGCTACTACACAAGATACGAATTTTTTTTACCACTTAAAAATTTACATCACTAGGCCAACTACATAGCATTTTGGACATTGCCTGCTACGACAACCGTTATATTGATCCTTGATCAGAAGTCCATTATAATAGTCTAATCAATCCTGTAATTAAGGGTGGTCGCGTGTGTGTGGACAGTTCTGATTTGTGATAGGTCATAGGTGGGCCCCACATGTTGTCCCTCACCTTAAGACGATGAGAGTTAAACTCTCTCTCTCTCTCTCTCTCTCTCTCTCTCTCTCTCATATATACATACATATATATATAGACACACTCAGATCACGCGAACAGGGGCAACCCCATCCGCTCACATGTGTAGGGCCCACTGTTGGCTCATCCAAATGGACCAACCAACAGTGACCCCGTTATAATCATGGGACTCGGGCTTTTGCACCCTCCGAATGGACTGGACCGTTGGATCGACTGTGCAACTCGTTTTGGATGGTAAAAACTTATTGGTTGTTGATCAAGGGGTCAAGATGATCATCCGAGCCTCCGTCACCATACACAAGTAGGTGGGGGGAGAATGTAAGAAGCCGGACCCAGAAATGCATGATTAGGTTATTTCAATTGATTTTCTTATTTTTATCTTTAATTTCTTTTAATTTAGGAATAATTATTGTATTATTTAGCGTAAGGGTATTTTGGTCATTTCTCACCCTAGAGTGGAAAACAAGTAGAATTGATTATTAGCTTTGTAGATAGGTAGGGTTCTAAGTTTGAGCCTAACAGATAGTTTTAGTGAGTTAGAGTGTTAAGTTATGGTAGACTCACACTCTAATTTTCCTTTAGGGTTTCCCTATATATTGCTGAAGATGAGGGTTCTCTCTCATTTTTAACCAAACCTACAATAGAAGCCTCATGACAGGAATTATTCAACTCACGACTTGGAGTTGGCAGCAATTGTAATTGTCTTGAAGAACTGTAGGCATTACCTCTATGTGGAGCAATTTGAAGTCTATTCAGACCATAAGAGCTTCAAGTATCTATTTTCTCAAAAGGAGCTCAACATGAGACAACGAAGGTGGCTGGAGTTTATCCAAGATTATAATTTTCCCATAAACTATCATCCTGGCAAGGCGAATGTTGTAACAGATGCTCAAAGCAGATTGTGTCATTGTGCTCAAACCCACTTTTCAGCCACTAAAATGCTTGTTATTCAATTTTATGATGAGATTAGGAGTATTAGATGATGATTCAAATGAATTCCTACCATTTGTACACATGCTACAGCATTTTCTTCATGACGGTGGAAACTCAGATTTGGTGATGTTGGCCAAAAGCCCATTTCCATCTAGTAAAAGGTGGTCAAACAAGGGGGTTTACTAAAAGAGAATGAAGAAAGAACCAACAATTTGAGGAGTCTAGCCCTAATGGAATACAATTATGTTCTACTTTTTAAAGTGGAGAAATACATCATGATCAAAGATCATACCAGTGACTAGTAGGAAATTTTATTTATCTCACAATCGCACGACCTGATAAATCTAATATAAAAAATCTAGTAAGCCAATTCATGTATGCCCCATGAACACATCATTTAGCCACATTCACATTATTCTTAGATATTCAAAATGAGCACCAGAGCAACACATCTTATATCCATGTCATGAGCACGTAAAAGCAGATAGAAGATCTACTATAGGGTATTGCACTATGGTTGGTGGAAATCTGATTTCATAGAAAAGTAAGAAACAATTAGTAGTTTTAAAATCAAGAACTGAAATTGAATATTGAAAAATGACTCATAGGTGTTGCAAGTTGCTATGATTTATGGTCCATAGAAATCTATTTTCTTGGAAAAGTAAGAAACAAGAAACAATTACAAAATGCGCTGAAACTAAATATCATGCCATTGCTCATGGTTGTTGTGAGCAGCTATGGTTGAGGATATTGCTAGATGATTTTGTTTCAAGCAAAGTGCACCTACGACCAGGAACAGAACTAGAGGAGGCTGGGGCACAAAATTTTAGATAGCCCCCATGAAATAAGAAAGCATGTGGTAGTTGACTGCCACTTCAATAGAAGAAAAAATCAGGAGAAAGGATGTGAAGCTAGGACGCATAAATATAGATGACTAAATTACAAACTTCCTCACAAAAGCTATAACTAAAAGGAAGCTAAGTGATGATCTATACAACTTGAAAATAGTAAACATATATGCACCATCTTGAGGGGGAGTGTTATGAGTTAAAGTGTAGGACTTATTTGAAAATAAGTATGATTCACGGACTTAGATGTAAATTGGGAAAACTGTAGGGGTTTGTTTCGTAATTTTGAAAATATCAATATATTAGATATATGGTTATGGTTGCCCAACCCTACCCACCACAACCATATATTCTTCCTCCTCAATTCGTCTTTCTACATTACTCTCTCTTCCCAACCTTCTTGTAAAATATCTAAAAATAACTTTGATATCTTTGAATACAGCTATTAATTTGCACCGTCCTCGGCGGTTGCTTAGCTGGTTAGGGACATGAGCGTCCGATTGAGAATGTGTGGGTTCGAGTCCCCATTATATTGGAAAAAAAATTAATTCAATTGTATTGAGGCCTGAAAACTAGGCCCAATAACTAATTGGGTCGTGCTTGGAAAAGCTTCAACCCAATGAAACAAGCAGTCATAAACAGCCCTAGTTTGGCATTTGGGTATCACTTGGGCACGACTTGGTCTCACACTTACACTTATCAGCATGCAATTTCGGGTTTGGCCAAATTCACGACCCGACCACCCGAGTTACACCACCCCACAGGATTGAATCATACAAAGAGGAATCATTAACATTATTTAAAGTATTATGACCCGCTAGGTTGGCTAGACTCAAGCAGTTGCCACCTACTTAAGTTGAGTCAACCGGAAACTCGGCAAGACAACCATTTGAGTCAATAATTAATCATAATTCTTTTTATTATAAGTACATATTTAGAATACAAAAATATATAAGATAAGTAAAAAAAATTGCATAAATTATTTTTTATTATAAGTACAAATATTAATATATATAAGATACGTAATACATAAATTTCATACAATTCTTTTGTTTATTTTAACATCAATAATTTTACAAATGCAAGACTTATGTACAATTTCTGACCATAATAACATGCCTTGAATAATCTTCCTAATCAATTCGGCCAAATTAGGATGAGTCAAGTAGAGTACCTAGTCAACCAGGTGGGTCAACTAAGCTACAAACAAAACTCGTAAAAACTGAGTTCAACTCTATGTAATCACGGGGTGTGTTTGGCATCGTGCCATTTGGATGTTCTCATGTTCCCTCGAGATGAGATCACGAAAAACATGTTTGGTAGGTGTAAATCACCATTCCTAATTTTGATCTCGCTAGAATGAATTCCAAAATCTTAACCAGTTGGCATAGGAAACTTAGAAAAAAAAAAAAACACCTTTATTTTTTTTTAAGAAACAACTTGCTGGCACAATTGTTGCATACTTATCTCCTGCCATCTAAACAAGCCAATTTAAAAAGGGCTCCAAATCCTGTCACTCATCCTAAAGGTAAGCCCCGTGTTCATAATCTCGAAGGTGGCCCCACTTTGTAATTTCTAAAAGTGTGTCACATCGTCATAATAACAAAAGGTGGGCCCACATTATAAAACCTATAAAGGTGGGACCACATTGTAAATCCTATGAATGTGAGCTCTATGTTCTAATTTCTAAAAGTGGGCACCACGTTGTAATTTCTAAAGGTGGGTCTCATGTCCACAATAAAAAAAAAAGGTGACCCCACTTTGTAATTCCTAAGGTCGGTCAAATGGTCACAATCACAAAAGGTGGACCCAGATTGTAAATCCTATAAATGTGGGGCCCATATACTAATTTCTAAAGGTGGGCATCATGTTGTAATTTCCAAAGGTGGGTCCTGTATTCACAATCACCAAAAAGGTGGCTTCATATTATAATTCCTATAAAGGTGGGCCACTTTGTAAATCCTATGAATGTAAGCCCCATGTTCTAATTTTTAAAAGTGAGTGCCACTTTGTAATTTTTAAGGGTGGGTTCCGTGTTCACAAACACAAAAAAGGTGGCCCCACTTTGTAATTCCTAAAGGTGGATCACATGATCACAATCACAAAAGGTGGGCCCACGTAAATCCTATGATGTAGGCCACATGTTCTAATTTATAAAGATGGCTACCGCGTTGTAATTTCTAATGGTGGGTCCCATTTATGAAAATAATAGTGTCGCGAACAACAAAAAAAGTGGGTCCCATATTGTAAATCTTATAATTCTTGTGTGTTTGTTTCTTAGAATAAAATTTTTATAATGTTAACAAACAAGTTCCGTCCAACATATTCTAAGTAAAATAATCTAAAATAATGTTATCAAACAAGTTCTGCACAACATAGTCTCGGCACAGCCCAATCTCAACACAACCTGAATTGAGCACGGAATTGGGAACAACATGAGAAAGATGCCAAACGGGCCCCTAGTGTGTGATTGAGCAGAGTAAACTTGACTGGGTTCCTAGCATAGTTGTCAATTTCCATTTCAAACGTAATTTCACTTTGATTCCAAATTGAAATGCTTTCACCGTTTTGGCATTTCATTGTTTTATTTTGAGTTAAATTTCGGAGAATAATATAAAAAAAATAACACACTATGAAACAATGGGAAAGAGTAATCAATTAGAAAAAAAAAACCAAGATATGAAATCAATTTGGCTTCTTGCTAGGAAGATTAAATATGGAAGCTATCTTCTCACTAGAAAAATTAATGGAAAAATATGAGAGGAGCAAAAAACTTTATATAGTCTTTGTCGATTTAGAGAAAGACTATGACAACGTATCTAGAGACTTAAGACTTAAAAGAGTGTTTCAAGAGGTCATATAAAATTATTTGAGGCACGTATGAAGGAGCGGTAGCGACCATAAGTTTACATCCAAGGTCAGCCTTAAGCCCTTATCTCTTTACACTAATTATGCACGAGTTAACTGCTCATACTCAAAAGGAGGTACCTTGGTGTATGTTTTTTGCAGGTGATATAGTGTTTGTGGATGAATCAAGAAATGGAGTGAATGTGAGAGATAGCAGGAGGCTTTAGAATCTCTAGGCCTTAATATAAGTTGTACTGAGACAAAATATATAGATTGCAACTCTAGTGGGGAAGTGCAAAGAGCTGAAACTGCTCTGAAAATTGAAGCTCAAATAATCAGTATAGATGGAGAGATTAAGGAAGATGTGAAACATAGCTTTAAGAGTGGGATGTTGAAGTGGACACTCCTATATTACTCTGTGAAAAGCACATCCTAACAAGATTGAAGGAAAAAATTTATGGGACAACAAACCAGCTATGATCTATAGAGCAAAATGTTGGTCAATCAAAAAGTTTTCACACACAAATGAATGTAGCAGAGGAGAATGTTGAGATGGGTGTGTGGAACGAGAAAAGAATCTGAAATGAGCACATTTGGGAGCATTTAGGGGTAGCTTCAATATGTAATAAGTAAGATAAACTCGCTTGAGATGGTTTAGACATGACCAATTTAGGCCAACAACGGTGTCGTTGAGGAAAAGTTTTTCTATGTAGGTTGATGGACTATCAAGTTTTTTCTTTTTTTTTTAACAAAAAAATTTGTTGATAAGAGGGGAAAACCCAAAAGAACAAAATATAGGAAAAATCTCAATACAAACTATACATCAAAGGATAAAGAAGATGAAGCACCCCTTCCCAAGCGAGCTTATCCATGGAAACATTAGCCTCGTGTAACACATGATGAAAGACAGCACCCAATTGACTCAAGATATCATGCACCTGCTCCGCCACATCAGCCAACCTCCAAGGATAAGAACAATTATCTAAACTCCACTAAATGGCAGAAAAATAATCTCCTTCAATAACTTTAGAAGCTTCCAACTTACGCAACTTGAGACAACCAACCAAAAGAGCATTAATTTTAGATTCATTAGCATCGAAGGAATCCACCGGCCCAGAGAAATTCCTTACAGTAATGCCATTTCAGTCTATAATGATACCTCCAATTCCATCTCTTCCAATGGCTTGAACATAACTTCCATCAAAGTTTAATTTGAGAAAACCCATAGGAGGACATTCCCATAAAACACTATTTAATGTTTTAGAGACCCATCCACCTTGAAAATGAGCGGCCCAAGATCTATTTAAATCCTCCAAACACACCCCTTTAAACTCTTTTCTTAAATGCACCCACTCTGAAACATACCAAATAATAGATCCAACAACATCCTCCACCGAGTTACTTTTATTCTTGAAAACACAATTGTTCCACTCCAACCAAATTTTCCAACAAGCCGCATACAACACTACCTTCAAAAGAATTCTCATGCGAACATATTTAATTCCCAGGTGCAAATGATGAAAAAGATCCACAACTGTCAAGGGCATGACCCATTGCATATCAAACACATTAAGAAGTACATATCGCACTCTATGAACAAAAACACAATGGATAAGCAATTCATTGATTCCTCATCCTTTAAACACATAGAGCATCCATTGACAATAATATGCTTACGCCTCCTCAACTTGTCTAAAGTAAGAATTTTATGAGACCTCGCCACCTACTCGAGGTGGTATTGTAGTTCCCCCCCCCCCCCACAAAACCCAATAGAATGAGATGAATGAATAAGAACATTGTAAAACAATTTAACTGAGAAATTACCTTTAACTGCCGGCTTCCAAACTCTAGCATCACATCCTCCGCCATAAACATATACATTGTCTAATAAGGATAGCATGCGAGTGTAGTCAACAACTTCTCCATCAGTCATATCCCGACGAAAATTAAAATCCCACACCATGTGACCACCAGTAATAAGGAAATTATCTGCAACAACAGCCTGTTGTCTCATATCTAACAAGGTTAGGAAAAAAAAGTAAGAAATGCAGACTGCCCACACCATTCATCATGCCGAAACTAAACCTGATGCCCATCACGCGCCCTAAAACAAATCCATGGAAAGAAATCATCCTTAACTGAAAGAATTGATTTCCAAAATCCAGAGGCCTCGAACATTTGACTTGGTATGCACCACCATCATTAGCCAACTTATACTTATAAATAAGGATTTGTCTCCATAACCCTTGATCTCACTCCCCAATCCTCCATAACCACTTTCCCGATAGAGCTTTATTAACTTTCTCAACAGATCGAATGCCCAACCCTCCTTGCTCAATAGGCTTGCAAACCAAGTCCCACCTAACCAAGTGGTACATCCTTATGTCAACATGATCATTCCAAAGAAAATCTTGTTGGAACTTTTCTATCTGACGCACTACAATTTTAGGGCACTTGAAAAACTAGAGATAATAAATAGGAATGCTCTACATGACAGACTTAAACAATGTGATTCTCCCTCCCAAAGATACCAACTTACCTTTCCAACAAGAACTCAACCTTTTATCTACACGGTTCAAAACTGAATTCCACATTAAACTCTTGGGAATCCCCAAACACAAGGGTAACCCCGGATAATTAGAAGACAATTTGCCAACTCTGCAACCAAAAGTATTTGCCAAAGAAGCAACCTGACTAGCTGCCAACCGAACACCTATAAATTCACATTTTCCATAATTGATTCTAAACCCCAACAAAAGTTCAAACCATTTCAAAACCAATTTCAAATTGTTAACCTCGTCTAGTGAAGCATTACAGAAAATAATTGAATCAACTGCAAATTGCAAATGAATTACCTCCAAACCAGAATCACCAATGGCAAATCTTGTGATTAACCCCGTGTGTCTAGTTTTGTCCATTAAGACATTCAAGACTTCCACAACAAGAACAAAAGGCATACGAGACAAAGGATCACCTTGCCGGATACCACGAGAACTCTTGAAATAACCTTTAGGAGAACCATTCACCGTAACAGAAAAATTGAGCTGAAGATACACAACTCTGAATCTATTTACGCCATTCATATCCAAACCCATTCTTTCCATCATATATTGTAGAAACCGCCAATCTACCATATCATAAGCTTTTTCGAAATCCAACTTACAAATCAATGCCAAACGATTTTGTTGATTCCTAATGGAGGCAAATTTTCTTTGAATTAAACCTTCGGAGGTTTGTGTCTCCCTCGAAGTGGACTATTTCTTTTCCATTCTTATTTTGTATTTTATTTTTATTTCATTATGTAAAAGGGTACGTATCAATTGGTATCAGAGCCGTCGATCCTTACAATGGCTACCCCTATAGAGATGCTGTAGTTAATGCGTGATGATTTTCAAAGAAGCTTCAAGAAATTGCTCGAGGATAATCAACACATGATGGATGGTTTCAACAATCTTAGAAAAATTCTTCAAGAAAAAATTCAGGATGTAAAGCAAGCAAGTACAGCACAAGAGGAATCTACTTATCTTGGTAGTCTATCCCCGAGACGTACAGGAAAAAGCAAACGGAATGCAACTGATATACAACTCTTGAAGCAGAAATTTGGTCCAAAAACAGTTAACGATCATGCTTGTGTTTTCAGTTACCAAGATCAAAAAGTTTGTATGCTTGCAGAGTTATTTTCTAACAAAATTTGGGATCCAGGTATATTGGTATGAAGAAAAGCTTTAGGACAAGGTTTTTCAAAGGGGGATGGAATGATACGTATCAGTGCTATGGCCCACAAATGCCCCTGGCCCAAAGAAGTTCAAACCCAATAAGATGTGATTGGGTTGTTGCTGTTATGAAGTAGTCAGTAGTGGAGACTTGGGAACAAGTCAATAACCGTTAGTAGTCTTTTCCTCTTTTAATGGTTGTTATTTTGCTATTTTGTTGGTTAGTTCCTATTTTAGTGGGAGTTAACTTTAAAGTGTGCCTAGTATAACCTTATTCATGAGCAACAATGACATTGTCAAGAATTTGGCGTCCATCAACAAAAGCAGCTTGTTTATCAGATATAACCTCAGGAAGCATCTTTCTTAGACGATTAGCAAGAACCGCGCCTAAAATCTTATAAAAACTCCCAATCAAACTTATTGGCCGAAACTCCTTAATTGAGATAGCACCATCTTTCTTCGGAATCAAACTTATGGACTATCAAGTTAAAGTGGTAGGCCGAAGAATACATGGATGGAAGTAGGACAAATCCGTAGAAGTGCAACCTATCCGAGGATTTGGCTATAGACAAATCGGGATGGAGACTGAATTCATGTAGCCAACCACAATATAGTTGGGAGAAGGCTATGAAGATGAAGAGAGATTTAGACAAAAAAAAAAAAAAATGAAAATTATTAAAAATGAAAATAACATATAAATCATAAGTATTTAATTTATTCTACTAAATCAAAAATGTAATATGATATATCATTCCTTTTTTCCAAAAATGGTGACTATATTACCTTTTACAAAAAAAAATAAAAATAAAAATAAAACCTTGATAACATAAGAGGTATACACCATATCAAAAAGAACCCAACACAGAGAACAAAAAGCAAACCCTGAAAGAAACCAGATTGTAATAGGCCATATCTACAAGCCAAAAAAAATGAATATCCAATAGAACAAACTAAAAGTAAGGCCCTAATAGATCTAAAAGCCCTTTTGAAAGAACATCACCAAAAAATAATAAAAAATATATAAAAACTCACTCTCAGACTTGATGAAAAGCATATTGATAAGTAAAAAAAAAACACTCAAAACAATAATAAAAATTCTCACCTCCACCAAATTTCAGCCAAGATTCAGAATCTTGGCGAGTTCAGTTCATTGACTGAAACAAATAGATTCAGCTAGTTTGACCAAAACGAACTGAAATCGACTAGAATTCCTAGTCGACCCACAAGTTCAAAAACTATTACTTCAGTCAAGTATAAACCCAGCATTCCTTATATAAACTTATTATCTATGTGTGTGATATATATATATAGAGGGGGGGGGTGGGTGGGTTGGGCAAGGCTCTCCTAAGCTCAAGCTTAGGATAAAATTTCGTAAGCTCATGCTTGTGGGGCCTACCTTTGGTCCATCCAAATGGACCAAACACATGACCCCCCTAAATTGCACATGTCCACCAACTTTCGGTCAGATCCAAAATTACTGGACCGCTGGATTGACTATGTATCATCCGAATGAACTATTGACTATTAAACTTTTGAGCCCATATGTAGACACACACACTGAGCAGTTATCACGAGTGCACTAGGTGCATGGTGTGCACCTGGGGCTCACTATTGGTCCATCTAAACAAACCAAAACCATGGACCCCCTCTAAATTACACTGTCCAATCCCATCCCAATGGACTGGGCCCACAGATTGACTGTGCACCAATCTGAATGGACTGTGAAGCTGTTAAACTTGTGGGGCTTGGATGATGACGATAGGATAATTGAATAGGTCCCAAACTTTGGAGGTAGATAGGGCCCAACCAGATCTTGAAATCACACCCGGTCCAATCCCCGGATGGGTCCCACAGCCCAGCGCGCGCTTAGCAGCAATGCGCCCGTACTCTGTAAAGGAGTGACTGTATAAGTTGTCTTTAGCATAACCTACAAGTAGGTCAATGTAATCATTTATTTGAGTAAGTGATAGTTGTTGCAAACATCTAATGCATTTAAAAGAAATAGTGGGGCGAAGTTGGACTTCGATCATCATGATAGGGTTGACCAAATCACGAAATAAACATAACTCCCATAACAAGGAGGTTTTTTAATCAGGTTTTTCATACAAAGGAACACACCCTAGATCCAAATCACACATTCACACCACCATCGGTAGATGCCTGAATTCCACTTTATTCTAAACAACATCTTTGGATTGGATACACTTAGAAAACATGGTTCAGTAGTGTCAATCCAATCAAACAGCAACATCACTCCCACCATAGAGAAACACCAAATAGTTGTGCAGAACACCACTGTGCATTTCATGGACATTTCTACTAGCACGAAATTCATGAAAAGCTGGCCCAAGGTACAGAACTGCAATTTAAAAGTATATTATAAATTTGAACTTCAATTTTTTGTCAACCTGACCGTGAATATCAATTTGGTTGAATTGGGACCTGCTAAATAAGATGTATGGGCTGCACCATAAATCCCACTTTCTATTGTCACAGGGAGGCTCATATAATCAACTCTGACATGAGTAGAAAATTAGTAGACAATCAACTTGTACACATTTGAACCCTATCAGCAATATCAAACGTCATGAATGACATCTGCCATTATTTATGATACTCTCAAAGTTGCAGCATCTTCGAAAGCAGTATGCTGTTATTTTTTAACCCTCTAATAAAAAGGAATCCAACAAAGCAATCCAAGTGATGATAATGGAACAACAATGTATGGTGCAAAAAATCCTATGCAAGTATTACATTTACTGACAAAATCACAAACGTATAGAGTTTAATATAATAATATCACTGAAACCACCAAATAGTAAGAATGAGAGGCTTACACAAAATTACCTATATTTTTTAACAATTCCAAATAACCAACTGCCTTTTTTTATTTTTACACAAAACCACCTCTATTAATCAAAAATCCCACCCTTCTTAATTTTCTTTCTTTTCCTTTTTTAATGGTACACCTTGGCATGCAATCAAAGGAAAGCTTTTCGCCAATTGATGAAATCCAACATATTTTTATTGTAGAATGGTGAAACCTTCACAAAATCTAACTTAATTGAGATTAACTGAGATAATCCGAATCAAATTGATTAACGGTCTCACCATGTTATTGACTTATTGCTCCAAATTTAATCTGCATTGGACTAAATCAAAGGAAATTTTCTCCGTTTGGGCCAAAATATATTAGATTTCATCAATGATCAAAAACCAGCCATTGGCTCCAAAGTAGATTACCAAGTTTTTTTCCAATTAATAGCAGTTGTTTCTGGTGAAAAATAAAAAGGCAGGAGGTTATGTAATTATCAAAAAAAAAAAATACAGGTGGCTATATGTAAATTTCCCTAAGACAGATGCGGCCATTGATCCAATTCAGTTCAGGGGAAAAAAAAAAGGATAAGGGATATGACAAAGGAAGGGGAACATTAAAATAACAAATACTGAAAGAATATAGACTGCAACCTACTTACTTATGTGTATATTTATCAAAGTTGCCAGCAGTTAGTGAAACAGAACCTTCTCCATACTCCTCCTCGTGTTCATCTCCATGATTCATAACTTTTGGAATGGGGCCCGGATGAAACTCAGAGCCAGTAGGATTTAGATTGGAATCTATTGAGTATTTACGAACTGTTTTTGTTATATTCAATCTGTTCTGCAAATCAGAGAACTTGGATTCAGCTACAGTTCACAGTACAAAAAATAAAAAGTGTAGAACAGAGAGAGAGAGAGAACTATAATAGCTGTGCACCTGCTTCAAATAAAAACAAGATCAGAGTCCCCTACATAAATTACAGACCTAACTCGATACATTAAGCATACAAATGAAGAAATATTAAGTTCTTCACCTCCATCTTGTAAATTTTATGGCTCACCAGTCACCAGTCGTGAGTGTTTTGGATTGCTGCATTATGGCCTCCATTACATCTTGAATAAATTCTTCAATTTTTTTTGGTTTAAAATAGCCAATAGCTATTAATAAAATGCAACAAAAGTTATCAACTCAAAATAGGAAACCTAATCACATCCATAATAGGAAAGCCAAACCAACAATACTAGGAAACTCTAATCATATAATAACATTAGCCTAATATCGTCGTCGTCGTCGTCAAAGACTTGTCCCAACTATGTGGGGGTTGGCAACACTAGCCTATTACAGTTTATCTACTCCTATTACAAATTAACCCATAATTACAAATAAAACCCTACCTATTAATAGGTGAACACACTCATCTCACCGGTTACTTGGATTCATACTACCAAGTAAATGTAGAATACTTATAGAGTTTTCTCCCCCGGGCTTGAACAATGTCATTAAACCCTAGATCTAATTTAGCAACCCGTTGTGATGAGAAAAAGATGTCAACTATGGAAGATATACTCTCACTTAGACAATTAATGGAAAAATACGGAGAAAAGAATTGGATGGCTGAAGTTGATCAGTGCATAAAAACAAAGATTGAAGGAGAAATTTTATAAGAAAACAATCAAATCAGTTATGACCTATGGCTTAGAATGTTGGCCACTTGGGAAACACCATAGCAAAAATGAGTGCAGCAGATATAAAATGTTAAGATGGATGTGTAGTAAAACTAAGAAAGATAGAATAAAAAATGAGCGCATTCGGGATCATCTAGGGGTAGCATCAATAGGTGATAAATTAAATGTCGCTCGTTTGTGATGGTTTCAACATGTCCAAGTAGGCTAACAATGGGTCCCGGTGAGGAAAATTTTCCCTATGCAGGTTGATGGCCCCTCGAGGAAAAGGAGCAGGCCGAAGAGGACATAATAAGTAGCAAGGAACTAAGGATAGATCTGAAGAAGTGGAATCTATTTGAGTATTTGGCCTATTTATAAACAGGAATGGCAAAACATAATTCATATGGTGGACCCAAACATAGTTCGAACAATGATGAGGATGACTTAGTTTTCCTTAAGGCTAGCACGATGTTCATCACTTTTTGTAGCTAAGAGAAGGATCAATTAACAAATACAAAAAACCAGAATTACAGACTATTTTCTCCTGTGCACCTTCACACTTCGCATCAATGCTGTTCGTCATGACCCAATGAAATTTGGAAAGGCCCGCCTTCGGTGATAGTTCAGATGAGCGCTCACGCAAAAGCGCTTGCAACAGGAGAAAATTTTCCCCAAAATTATGAAAATATAACAACAACATATAACTTAATACATATAGTAACATTATAATAACAAACCACAAACCATAATATTAAGTAAGGGGTGGGGACTTAGGTCCATGGGGCTAGCTAATTCTTCAATAACGTATAGAGTTTCAAGTGGCTCGAGCTTATCTGGATCAGCATTATAGTAATATCCAATCCCTAATGGATAATTATGAAAACCCAATGGATAAAAAACCCAAGAGTATTAAACAATTCCAACTTCATCTTCATCTCATGTAGCATTGATAATCAGTTTCACAATGTCCACCACCCATTCAAGCTGGTTGTAGGACCCATTATCCATACAGTTGACTAAGAATTTGTTTTTGGTACAATACTACTACTTGTCCCTTTCACTTCAAAGTTAAAAGTCAAAGGAAAAATGAAATAATGAGTTATTGTGTGACTAAGTCCATATAAATCCCATACAAGTCCACGCCAGTTTCATACCAATTTCATGTCAATCAGTATTAATCCATGCCAACCCATGCCCATCGTGTCGCTCTGTACCGATCAGTCAATGCTAGACCAACTCAACAGAGTGGTGATGACTTGGTTGAGTAGAGCCGTTTGAGGGAATTCAGGTCCCAAAATCATGCAACTATTGACAAGCACCAAGTCAACATGGTGCCGGTCAAAATTTCAAAGCATGGTGATAACGGTTGTAGCATTTCCATGAAATCAGAAATTGCATAAACTCATACAACATCAAAAGGTGGAGTAATGAGCATCTAGGCATCCGGGCATCCGGCCCAACCAGTACTAGGATAAGGAAAGAGGACATGAGAAAAGCAACTGGAAAGAATAAGCTTCAATATGGAGACCATTAAAGCAAAGAAAGATATGAAAAATGGCAACCGTGCGGAGATGTTGAAGAGTACATATAAATTGACTAATGATGATGAATACATGTGAGATGTTCGGCCTGTTTATAGTGAGATGATTAAGGCTACAAAGAGGCTTCTGATAACCAAATCAGGCTCTTGTTCATACGTTGATATTTGACATCCATTTCAAAGAACATATCAACAAATTTGGCATCAGTAAATCAAGTGAGATCAATAAAATCTTAAATATTTTTATTTCGACAAACTACCCTTTTTAGACAAACAAGACCCAACATATTAAGGTAGCGTTTGGTTCGCTGGAATGGTTTTAGACGGGAATGGAATGGAGAGTGGAATGAGTCTGGAATGGAATGAGGCAGGAATAGTCATTTCCATTACAGCATTTGGTACGCTGAGGAATCGACCTAGTAATAGAATTCTGGATTCTTGTTCTTGCGTTTGGTACGCTGGAATGAAACCTGGAATGGAATAAAATTTACATAAAACTGACCAAAATGCCTTGGTATTAAATAAAAAGCAATTGGCCTGCCCTACATTGCTAGAAATCTCATATGATTGAAATAACATGAATGTGTGAAGTACCTCGTTTGACAACATTATTAGATGGCATATGAGAACAGCGGCCCACCTTTCCCTTTTCTGGTGGATTGTTTCAAAGCCAAGGCTCCTCTGCTCTTGTTCCTCCTCCTTGTCCATGAGGCAAGGAGGGTTTGGGGGCTTGTAAGATTGAAGTTGGTAGGCCAAACTCTGAAGAGTATATGGCAGTACAATTTGAGCCATGCGGGTTGGGAGTTGAGACAATACAAACTTCCACACACAACCCCTACATGAAAATGAATCTTACCCAACCATAGTCAGACATGTTGGGTTTCATGTATATCTTGAATTTTGATATCATACTCACCAGAATTTTAGAAAAGTAATTTAAAATAAAAAATGAATTCTAATAATTTACTGTCATTCCCAAACCCAGATAAAGGAGAAGATTTTATCAGGTTAACGGCAGACAGAGAACTTTTGTGACATTGAGGACATGATTTATGAGATGACTCATAAAGATTAGGCATGATCCCAGCGAAAACAGCCTTGTATGGTGCACATATAAAGGTCCAATGGACAAACAACCACACCATGGCATAGGTCAACAATCTATCCACCCATTTGGAAGTAGAATTTCCAGTGCACTGATTGAAGGGTCCCAGATGAATCCAAGAAGAAACCCATCAATCAGACAAGGACCCACCATATGGTTATCAGCATTGTCCAATTCACAAACTACCAGAAAAATATGGAAATCAGATGAACCATAAAGCAGCTCCATTAATTATGACAATAGAGATAATTGAAGATTCTAAAACAAAGGCATCTGGCTCAACTAGCATAAAATGGCTCTTCTTGCATCATCAAAATATCATCAAAATAGCTCATACATATGTGATTAAGTTAACATTCATCCATAAGTTTAAAAATAACATCCATAGTGCTTACGATAACATTATCAAACATGGAATATAGATAATGTATCAATGCACCCATCTATAGACCTCTACTTAGCAAAGCCCTCACAAAGTCTTCTTTCTCATCATTTTCCAAAGTAAAACAAAGAGCAGTCATCTCATGATCACGACCTATAGCAATCAAGGCTTTGTAGCGTTCCGCCCTTGAAAGATTTCCACAGTGCTTGCAAAGTTCCTCATTGATTTTATCCCTTTTGTTTGCTATATCCAAATCAACACCAATAGCTCGACTAAACTTCTCACTGGCTTCATCAATCTTGTCGCCTATGATAATGGCTGCTTCTCGAAATCCATCCATATTGTCGGTGCTCCTCCTCTTTCCTTTCTGACTAGTTCCTTCATTATTGGTGTTAGCAGTGGAGATGTAGTGTTCCATTTCCACAAAATCCATGCCCAAATTTTGTGTATCTTCATTCTCCTCATTCCTAGTCAGTTCATCCAAGACATCTTTAGTGGAAGCAGCTCCCTTTCCTGTGGCACGATCCTTCCCAAAGATTGTACAAAACATTTCATAATGTGGGAAACTTCTACTCCTCAATTGACCGGCAAAAATGGGGAGATCGGGAGAAGGGTTTTGATGTGATTAGAGGGCAATTTCGTCTCATGGAAAAATTTTAAAGGAATGGAATGGTCATTCCTCTACCTCCCCAATGGAATGGCCATTCCTCTACATAAAGGAATGGTGATTCCAGAAGTAATGGTCATTCTGCTGCTTTTTTGCGAACCAAATGCGGTAATGCTCATTCCGTTGTAATGACCATTCCATTCCAACCTTCATTACAGTGAACCAAACGCTACCTAAGTTTGTTGATCAAGTTCCTTCATATGAAATAAGGCATTTACAAACTTCGTCAGCTATTGTATATCGAGTCATTCCCACAAATAATAATGTCATTAGCGTATACAAGAATGGTAATATCAGATCTGAGTGACATAAATATCAACAATTTGCATCAGCTATAAAAATAGTGGTTCAATACTTTTTGAGCCGTGCTCTCGGTGCCTGTTATAATGATATACGGAACAACAGAGTCAAAAAAATGTAATTAGGGCAAGGATGAATGTTTCCTAGAGGATGCCACATGAAGATAATTTCTTATTTATATCCATCTAAAATTATAACCAAGATTAAGATAGAGCAAGGGGGGTAATTGCCTACAAGTTGTCATCCACAAAAGCAGAGATCTCTTCATATTCCTGTCAATTTCCCAAGGCAACCAAAAGTAACATGTAATGATCTAAGGACAATTGACGTGTCTAGCGATGAAATAACATCGAATGAAGTAGCAATTAACCTTGATGTATTTAGTGTGTCCGTGGAAGGTGGGATTTAAGGCAATTTGGACCAATGCTAATGGTATCTGCATGTAATGGTTATGTCCCCATCATTTTTTATATCAAATTTTGGAATACATTGTCCCAGACAAATGATCTCACTAGGGGTGGAGGATATAAATAAATATTATGCTCATTACTTAGAAATGGTTGTTTGTCCTTGACATTTTCAACAAATCAAAGAAGATCACAGAAACATGCACCAGACGATAATAAATCTCTGTAGCGACGAATGCAAATCTAATAAATTGATTCTCTCCAACCAACGGACCCCAGTTTGCTGATGATACTCTTCTGTTTTGCGATGCTAAAGAAGAACAACTGCGCAACATTAAGGCAATTCTTTTATACTTCAAAGCAGTGTCGGGCCTTAAAGTAAATTTCTTTAAAAGTGAGATGATTGGCATCAGGTTGAATGAAGATGGCCTAGAGATGATTGCTGATTTGCTCAGTGCAAAGCAGGGGCTCTTCCCTCATCCTATTTGGGTCTGCCCCTCTATATTGGAAATGCCTTCAAATCCCTTTGGTCTCCAGTGATCAAAAGAATGGAGAAAAAACTCTCACTATGGAAGGCTAAGTATCTTTCCCTTGGTGGCAGAATTACTCTTATCAAAGAAGCATTGGCAAATCTTCCAATTTAATTCGTGTCTTGATATAAATGCCCAATGGAGGTAATTAAGCGATGAGACTTCTTATGGCATGGAAAATGAGGAGAAAAAGAAGTTCCACCTGATAAAGTGGTCTCAAGTGTGTTAGCTGAAGCATGATGGTGGGTTTGGGCATTAGACTGTTAAAGGAAACGAACTTGGCCCTTCTAGGTAAAAGGTTGTGGAGGATTGAGGATGTCTTTCAAGGGTTATGGAAGCAGGTCCTCTTCTCTAAATATGAAATTCCCAAGGATAGTTTGTTGGTGCATGACCCTTCTCGCTCCTCTAGTCTTTGGAAAAGGATCCTTGCTGCCAAAGAGATGTTTATGAAGCAGGAGAGATTTCGAGTTGGCAAAGGTGACAAAATTTTCTTTTACCTCTAGCAACCTCTTTTCCAGAAGTATGCAATTGTACAAGTAATCAACAGGACAAAGTTATAGATTATTTGGAGAGGCGAGGTGATTCTGTTCTGCGGGGGCCTACTCTTAGAAGGAACTTGAATGAAGTGGAGGAAGGCCAATTCCGGTCTTTGCTGATTTGTACTGCCAATGTTTTCATTCCCATAAATGGGAAAATAGAAGGATATGGATGGCTGTAACAGACAGTTTGTTCTCGGTGACCTTTTTCTTCGTTTCTATGACTACAGATCGTGGTTTAAAAATTTGGCCGAGTACGAGTCTAGCGAGTCGGGTCGGCCCGACTCGGTATCAGAGAAGTGGGACTCACCCGAGTTGGCCGGCTCAGCTTGAAACATTGAAAAAGAAAAGAGAAAATGAAGAGTGAGAGGGAGGGAGGGGGCATCCCTTATTAAAAAAAAAAACAAACAAACAAACAAAAAAGCATACCCGGTCAGTCTACCAGAAGTGCTGTGTTGCCAAAAAGTTGCTGTGTCTGTTAAAAGTCTGCCAACAGGTGTTGTAGCTGCGAAAAGCATATCAGTAGCTATGCTGCTGACTGCTGTAGCTGTGATGCTGTAGCTATGCTATTGCTCATTCGCTCTAGCTGTGCTGTGTAGCTGTTGTTGCTGAGCTGGGCAGGTGGTTGCTGTGTAGTGCGTACAACCAACACACACCCCCAACACCACCCCACCGCCCCCCCGCCCACCCCCCCCCCCTTCTTCTCCTGCTTCTGCTTCTTGGACTCACCCATCATCTCCCCCTCCCTCTTCTAATCTTCTTCTCTTTATGTTGTTTTTTTTTTTCCATTTTTTATTTCCTAAATTGGCTAGGGCTTGGAAGTGAATTATAAGAGAATACTTTTTTTTTCTTTAGATTTTAATAAAAAAGGGACCAAACCCGACTCAGCAGAGTCCCACCCAACTCGCCCAAGTCAGCCGAGTCGACTCGGACTCGGCCCTTGGCGAGTCGGGTCCTGAGTCCGAGTTTTTAAACCATGCTACAGACGCAGCAACAACTCAACTAAATTGGGCCACCCTGAGGAGAATAAAAGCCCCTCCAAGGGTTATCGCCTTTGGTTGGTCTGCACTACTTGGAGGTATTCTGACCATGGATAACTTAAGGCGTCATCGCATGGTAGTTATTAATGCATGCCCAATGTTTCTTGCTGGTGAGGAGTCAATTGACCATTCGTTGCTCAATTGGAGTGTTGCTCAACCTATTTGGAAGGCAATCTTGGGGTAGTTCCACTACTACTGCCCTCTCCCTCATTCTCTCCCTGCTTTATTTGAGTCTTGGAAGTTTGGGGTTGGTCCAAGAGGGGTAGGATAATGTGGAATCTATCTTTATTGGCAGTTCTCTATAGAAAGAAAGGAGCATGAGATGTTTTGAAGAAATAAGCCTCCGATGAGTTATCTCAGATGGAGAAAGTCAAGCTTCTAGTGGTGCATTGGGCATTCCCTATGCCTCAATTCAAGGGCATCTCAGTGAATTCCATTTTTCAAAATTGGCAGGAAGTGGCTTCTTCCCATCCTCACTGTCCATGCATCTCTTCTAGATGGTGTCCGCCCCCTCAGGTACACTGAAGCTCAATTTTGATGGAAGTACCTTGGGTAACACAAGGATGGCGGGTGCTGAGGGGTTAGCCGCAGTGACAATGGAGTTATCCTCCTCTCCTACTCCGGTCCAGCAGGAGCAAGAGATCCAAAATGTCATCAGAAGATTGAGTGGTGCCAGGGATGGAAACTGGAAGGTTGTTGCAGCATAGTAAAAGTTTTGTTCAGAAATGACTGTGATCTAAAGAGGTATTGTTATCCTTTCTTTAAATAATTCAGTCTGAGAAGGATAAGCAGCCCTCCAATGGTCTCGTTACTCATAATTGTTAAAATTGCTTTAAAATTAAAACCTAGACATAATGAGATAGTCCAGACCTCATGAAAATTTAAGAATTTAACTTGCATTAATATCAAATCATTTAAAACTTTTTCAAATGCCAAGAACTCTAAGGTTATCAAGGAAAAAATAGGTTACAGTGGGCTTATCAAATGGCCCTAAAATGATACATATCAAACAATATAATCAGTTACGGCAATATGTATTAGTTATTGTCGTGAATCTAGAATGAGGTCATTTTCAGAATATTGAAAAGATATGGCGATACTGCATCAGTGCAAACCACCCCCCCCCCCCCCCCCCCCCCCCCCGCTCTTTCTCTCTCTCTCCACAAATTGTCATACGAGTCCTATATCACTGTATGATTATAAAATAATAATATTAATGTATTTGTTGACTTAAATTCACATTGCTTGGTCATACAAAGTTAAAATCTAATAAAGTGTAAATGATTAAGAAGTTTAATCAAAATTTGACAACTACTATGCATTTCTAAATTCAAATACACAATTTATCAATACTAAAAATGTATAATCATTCATAAAGATTATGATGCGGACATCATACTCCCTCCACAAAGATTCCGTAAGATGAGGAGGAAGAGCGCCCAAAAGACACGCACACATGCCTTCTCACGTTTGGATGATCCTTGCCAAGTGTTAGATTATGATTTTGGCCAAGATCCACCGTCAGATCAAGATTCTAGAGAAGATTCACCGTTGGATCTTAAATCTGGCAAAGATCCTCCATTGGATCCTAACTCTATAAAAAGATCAATGGTCGGATCTAGTCCGATCTAACATTTGATTGAGATGATGAAGACCCCATGTGGAAAACTAGGAAGATCCACATTGGGATGCACCACATGGGAGGGATCAGCAAAGAAGAGAATTGAAGATCAAGTGGGCCCCATCTGAAGGGCCCATCCAAGTGATTGCACGGGCTGTGCAGCCCACCCAAGTTATTTATTAGATTAGTTTGCTTTTATTTAATGGATTGATTTAATGTTTTAATAATTTAGTTAGATGTTATGATCTTAACCGTAGGATGAATTAGATGTTTGAGATTTATTTTAGGGCTAGGTTTTCTATATAAAAGCAATGCAAAGACGTTATGTTGGTTAATGAATGATTAATGAAGGATTGTTGCTTTTAGCTACTTCTCCTGCATAAGGATCTAGTGTGAGACCATCGGGTCTGAGGCCTTGTGGTGTGAGATCGCAAATCAGGTATCTTCTTCCCCTTCCCTCTTTCTTTTGAATAAGGTTGTTGGTTTCACTTCCACTTTATCTCCTCCCATCAAAACAGCCCCTACATTCATCTTCCCCATGGTAGTACAATCCATTTCCACACAAAACCCAAGTTTGCAGGCTATTCCCAAGTAGCCTACCATTCCATACAAGCAGACACCCACCCTGTTTCATACCCAAATGGCTGAAGTGCCCAGCCCACAGATCTAGTCCATCTGACATATATTAGGCCTTGCATACAAGTGTCAAGCCCTCCATCCAAACTACCAAGTGGCAGGCCCTCTCCCATCAAATCCCACACAACTTTCACCATACCATCTTCCATAACCACTAGCAACCCAAACTTTACAGCTGACACTTCCAACTCCTAGATATGTTCCCTGTGTGCTGACTTCATCCCACCCACCTACCACCACTATATTAGCCTCCATCAATTACCAAACAGCCACCACCATTCAATGTCCCTTAACCAATCCTTACCGAACACCAAGCCAGACCTGCCCACTGAACCTGAACCCTTTTTCAGACCAGATCCAATATCACCCAAGCCCACCTAGGCCCAACAGAACCTACTTGAACCCATCTGGGCCTGGACCAATCTGGCTGAACCATCTTCACTTAATCTATTTGGAAATTAATTGATCCCTAAGCTAGTGGAAGACTTTTCTTCCATTGCAACTCCCAATTCAGATTTGGGAGGTCCTCATTGTGGGATTGTAGCAAGGCTTAGAGTCTCCTCTAACTCCCAAATTGAAATTCTACATAAAAGGTGGAATCTGAATTTCAGATTTTATGATTTTATTTGTGGATGTTAAGTGTTATCCTGATCTCATTGCATCATCTAGCTTAGCCTTGCACTGTCCTGCATCAGATTAAAGATATTATACTTTAAGTTTAAATGAACTAAACTTCAAACAGCAAACATCCTTCGTGTATGGAACAATATATTGAGTTCTAAGCTATGATGCACTAATACGTCATGGATATGGCAAGGACACGCCATCGAAACGGCAGGGACACGGATTTTACACATAAAAAGTGAAATATCGGATACGATACGACACGATAAGTTGCCCATTTAAAAGTATCCGTACATCATAGGTTGTAAGTGATCAATCTAAATTTTACATATCAATACCAAAAAGAGGTCAGCCAGGAAATCAGTCCTCGATGGGGCACCCTGATGAAAATCTAAATCACTCAAAATAAAAGCTCTCCTTTTATATGGATCTTTGCCAAATTCACTACAAAAGGACTTGGGCCCACTCTCAATTGACAATTACATAATAATTGAATTTTAGTTAATATTTTATTCATATGTTTTATTGATTAATCTAACAATTGGCCCAACTCCTTTTAGAGTGAAATTTGTTGATGGCCCATTCAAGAGTGATATTTATTTTAAGTGATTTAGATTTTGTTCAGAGAACCAAATTAGAAGTAACAAATTTAAAAAAAAAAAGTCCGGACACACGAGAAACTAATAGGCTCCACATTAGGGCCCACTTATAAAAAATCTAAACCGCTCAAAATAAATGCCCATCTGATCAGGGCCCTAGCCAAATTCAATCTAATAGGAGATGGGCCCACTATCAAATTGATCAGGTGTGCATTTCTTTTGAGCGGTTTAGATTTTTACTAGGTGGGCCTCACTATGTAGAAAAGCAGAGATAAAAGGCCCCACATATCAGAAGGTCCTCTATAGAGGATTAGAGGAAGATATATAGCTTTAGAGGGCATTCATCCCTTTCATTTTCAATGGAAACCAAAAAAAAAATGGTAGAGAGAAAAGAGGGAGAAGAGAAAAGAGAGGTATGAAGAAAAGGGGGAAGAAGAAGAAGTAACAGCTGCTGCAACATGTAGCATCAACTGTGGTCAGCAGCAGGAAGAACAGTAGTTTCAGTAAAGCAAGAAGCAGTTCCCCACCATGTGCTCTCTCTCTCTCTCTCTCATTTTTTTAATCCAAGAAGAGACCAAGCTCTCTTTATTGTTCTTTTTTCCTGCTAACTCCCCCACCCCCACTCCCAAAAGAAAAAAAAAAAAAAACTCTTCCTTGTGTTTCTCTCCTCTTAGGGTGAATATCCTCCCAAAACTGAGAAAAGCACTTTTTATGTAAGTTCATATGGGTTTAAAAGGGGCTGACTATCTATCCACCAATACAAATCGAGAAGTTCATCTGTTGGTCACATACATTACGTTGCATCAATAATAGACTTTCAAGATAAAATAACATGAATCCAAATGAAAATTATGCATCCTAACATATAATTCCATTTTTTTTCGTAAGTTCTAAACTTATTGAAGTAGTCCTGATTACAAAAATCAGACAATTCAAACGAAGCCAAACGAATATATCTCAATTGATTTAGAAAACCCTCACAATAGATCAACTCTAACTGGATCAACAATCAAATAAGCAAAACAAGGAACAAAGTAGAAGACAGCTTACCCCAAATCACTAATCCACTACTTGAATAGTCTTCAATCCTTGGGAGACACACTCTCATACCAATGGAGAAGAGAAAAAGGTGCAAAATGTACAACATTTTATTGAAGAAGAAAAATAATCAAACCTAAGATGGGGTTGGATGTCCCCTACAAGTGTTTACATAGTGCTTCCCAAAAAAAAAAAAAAAAAACCCAATCTCTCTAATAGATCCTAGCCGTCCAACTATCCTATCTAATTAAAAAACTTACTAATTAGTCCCTCAAAAAACTTAACAAAATTGTTTAAAGGAAATAGAGAATTTAGAAATTTTCAGAAAGTTCAAATCCAAAGCGGACATCACCCTGGGAGAGTTTTCCTCTCTTACAGTCTTATCCATAGTTGTCAATTTTATTTCGGACCCCATTTCGGTTAGGCCTCCAAAATGAAAAGGCATTTCGGAATATCATCAAACAATTTCAGAGCAACTTTTCGGAAAAAAAATATATAATACATATATATTATCTATAAAAATTAAAATAAATTCTAAAAAACTTATTATTTAATTGAGATTTGGAAAGGCAAATGGCAAAATGATTCTTTTGAAAATAAAAAGAAGGGGGGCAAACCAAAACAGGGTAAAAGGATAGTTTTTTACAAAAATTAAAAGGAGGGGGGAAAAACTGCAAAAAAGGGTAAAACACTTTTGAAAAGTCATTTGACTTTTCTTCTTTTCATCTGTGCCAGAGAACTTTGGAGATTCAGGCTTTTTTTTTTGGTAAGACAAGACTAGAGACTTGAGAACTTTCCAGGGAGAGGGGGGGGGGAGTAGGCAGCGGCCAGTGGAGAGAGAGAGAGAGAGGAGGGAAGTAGGCAGCGGCCAGTGGCAGTGGTACTGCAGCAGCAGCCGCGAGCAGCCAGGTGCAGGAATCCCTTCATTTTTCTCTCTTTTCCCTGCAATTGCAATGAGTGCCTCTGTCCCTCTCCTCTTCTTCTTCTTCTCCTTTTCTTTTTCTTTTTTTTTTGGTTTTTTTCTTCACCTGAGGAGTTAGGCTTCTTTTTTAAGGACAAAATGGGGTTTCAGATTTCGGCCACACTCTTTAGATTTTGGGCGAAATCAACCGAGATTTAAACCGGAACTAGATTTTTTTTCATTTCGGTAGCACGGCCAAAATGAAACGGCATTGACAACTATGGTCTTACCCCTTTGAAAGTTCTTTTCTTAATCTATTCCCTGACTTAATGAAGCCCTCCCTCTCTTGGACTCAAAATTGCAAATTTCCCAGTTTCAAATTGCTTGCTCAAGGGGGTTATTAAGCGTCCCCTTCTAGGTGGGCTTTTGGTCCCCATCTTTGAGCAAGAAGAGCCACTTAAAGAGGTCCACTCATGGGTTGACCCTACATGTCCAATTTAGGCTCGATTAGCAGTCGATTGGGTTTTTTCTTTTTTTGGGTCCCCATTAAATTTTAAAATTTTGAAACCCAAATTAAGCCCATTAAAATTTTGATTTGAGCCCTTATTCTTGGCTTGGCCCTGTTTAAAATGGATCTTAAATCCATTTTGACTGATCAAATCAATCCAAATAATCCAAGTCTTGATGAAACACAATATCCATGAAATATGAACCATCCACTCTTGCATCATTCTTGTATCTATATAATCCAAGCAAAAAATACCGTAGCAGTCAATTTCAATTTGTTTGGGCCATATTGCTTCAAATTATTCGTTTCAGTTACTGTATTGAACCAAACGACCTCCCGTAAAATATCCGGTCCACAAGTTGGACCTATTTGGTCAAAATCTGTATTTCAGTGTCAAGTTTGGTCATCCAAAACAGGCAAAATTCCCAAATTTGGTTAAATCCCAAGTAAATGCTCCTTTTTTTTTCTTTTACCGATTTTATAAAAATAAATGTGCTTGTGAGGGCAAAAACTAAAGGTTTGCTCTATCACTTGTGAAAGGGAAAGGATTTTAGACCCTCTAAAATCCCAAATATATATAGTTTATATCACTAGATATATATATTATTGTTTAACTTTTTATGATTTCTCAAATATATAAAGGGATTTTATTGAATAGTTTTCTGAAACAAAACTCCAAAATGAAATAATGAAATCCAAACAAGGCCGAACATTTGTTCCGGAGTCAAACCGAAACATCGTCCAAATTGAAATTGGCAACTATGCATAATACAATCAAATATGACTTGTGGAGAAGCTCATACTTAAGTCCCACCATTTTCATTGACAAATCAACAACAGTACTCAATGGAATTGGATGTGTTTTCATACATTTCATCATCATCATCATCGAAGCCATGTCCCAAGTATGTTGGGGCCGGCTACATGAATTTTGTTTTTCCATTCCAATCTATTCTAAGCCAGATCTTCAGATAAGTTGTGTCTTCATACATTTCATAAACGGCAAAAATACTGAATGGTAGAAACTTACTGTTCCTAAAACATCACTCACGTCCACAGAGGCAAATTCGCATGAGAGCGCAGGAAAACTGAAAAAAAGTTAAAATAAGAAATGTGAGACTAACATATAAATTTAAGAAAATGAAAACCGAGAATCAGTAACTAAATCTACAAGGGAAAGGACTACTTATATTTAGATTTAGAAAATGTAACATTAGAAGACAAGCTTTATTTTCTTTTGTTTCTTTTCTTTATATAAAGAACACAGGTAGATTAAGAGGCTCTCATTGAAAAAAGAAAATTATAAAAATAAAGTTTTATTGTCACTGTGAAAAAAAAAAAACTGTTATTGTTCAGATCTTATTATCAGAAATATGAAGAAAAATCTAATGCGGGCGCAGGAAAACTACCAAAAAATTAAGAAAGATACCAAACTAACACGTAATATTTAAGAAAATGAAAACTGAGAATCAGCAACTAAATCGACAAGGGAAAATACAACTGTTTAGATTTAGAAAAGGTCACAGGATAACAACATCCAAGCCTACATCGGAGGCAATCATTAGAACACAATCTTCTTTCTCTTTTTATAATGAACAAAAGTAGATTAAGAAACTTCCAATAAAAGTAAAAGTTGTACAATAAAAAAGTGTTAGCTTTCAGATTTTTTTGCCAGTAATATGAACAAAATTGTGTTTGTGAAAATTTAGACATAAACAAGGAGAAACAGGAATCTTTGAACGCTCTACCTGATATTGAAGTCAATGCGTAAGAATTCTCCATCTGAACTCCTATCAACAATGACAGATGTAGATGTGCTAACTGTCAAATAATGATTCAGTTCCTACAAAGAAAAATAAAATGCAAAAATGACAAATCCTTTTTTGGAAGTCAAGGCACAAGTAGTATTGAAGAAGAATAATACGTATATAAACCCATCCAGCCAGAGCCTACACTTTGTTCAGGTGAGAATATTATCTTTCAATGGTCCAAATCACTCATATGGAAGGACTGAACATAGTAGAAAATGGGCAAAGAGTCCCCTACAAGACAATCACAGCCATCTCATAATTGGCATAAAAAATGGACAGTTAAAGAGAAAATTTGGTTAATGGTGCTGAAAATAAATTTCACCAGCTGGGCCTATCCACCAGGTCCAACCATATGAGTGAAATTAAATCAGATGGACCCCACCCTGTATGCATTGCTAAAATTATTCAAACTGCAGACTCTCCCAAGAGAGCAGGTTAGAGAACGTGTTTTATAAGAAAAGGCGACTGTTAATACATAGTTTTAGTGAACATTTACTATGAAACGTAGTGGTCTAGAAAATGGTAGTGAATAACAAAAATAGTTTTAAAACAAGACCTATATGCTTGTTTTACTCGATGTGTACCAGCTCTGATGATAGGTATAGTTGCTTAAAGGTAACAATGAATGACCCTAAATTACAGATTAGGACAAGTTCAAAATCAAGAAAGAAGGTGAAGTGTTAATTTCAAAATCAAGCGATAAGAATGGGAAAAGGATAAGTGCTAATTTGAAATTTTGAGTCTAAGATTGTTTTAAAAGGTCATAATAAGTAATTTACAGCCATTGTAAGAGTTTTGTGGAATTAGTGTTCTTCACTATTTTGGGGAATGTTACTACTTCAGGAAAGCTATGATTTTAGGATGCTATATAAGTCACTGTTATGTTTTTAATAAAAAGATAATGAGTTAATGACAACATAAAGTTTCTCTGTGGGTTTTACCCTACTTTTCTCCTTGTGGATTCAGGGTTTTGGTCTTAGGTAGAAGTCGGTGATCTTTTTTTTTTTTCCATTCATGCCATGGAGCAAAATAGCCACATAGAGGCTGATATATCAAGCGTAGCAGCCATAGCTGCTACAGTATAAAACCAAGCTGAACGAAGAAGTTTTCGGTTAAAACATTATTTTCCCTATTTTGTCTCCTCAAGAGCCTTTTCTAAAGTTTTCTCTACCCATATACGGTTCCAAATCATCAAAAAATTAAAAAACACACAAAATTGGCGCCGCACAATTTCTCTGTGTTTTTAATAAAAGATAATGACTACATCAAGTTTCTCTGTGGGTTTTACCCTACTTTTCTCCTTGTGGATTCAAGGTTTTGGTCTTAGGTAGAAGACGGTGATCTTTTTCTTTAATCCATTCATGCCATGGAGCAAAATAGCTACATACAGGCCGATATATCGAGTGTAGCAGCCATGGCCACTACAGTATAAAAACCAAGCTGAGCGAAGAAGTTTTCGGTTAAAACATTATTTTCCCTATTTTTTCTCCCCAACAGCCTTTTCTAAGGTATCGTTTGGGTAGAAGGTAAAATGAGGGGAAGGAAAAAAAAAAGAGGGGAAAATGGAGGGAAGGTTGAAATTGAGGGTGTTTGGGAAGGGGGGAGGGAAAGTGGGGGAGGGGAATTTAGGGGTAAAATTTTTGAAATTTGCCTTCAAAATTTTCCCTTCAAAACTAGGGGGAAAATATGAGGGAAAGAGGGGAATTCATGGTCAAATTACTGAACTGCCCTTTTGTTTGTGAAATATAATTTTGAAGCTTTTGCAAAAGTAAGGATAAAATGGTAATTGTCTCTCTACCTCACAAACAAATAAAATTACACTTTTTCACTTTTCTTTCCCCTACTTTTTGACTATCCAAACAAGAGGAGGTAAAATTAATTTTCCCTCCCCCTCCCCTTCATTTTCCTTCCCCCTCAAATTTTCCCTCCCCTCCCCTCCCCACCCCACTTCCCAAACATAGTGTAAAGTTGCCTCTACCCATACAGGGTTCCAAATCACCAAATACACACACACACAACACACACAAAATTGGCCGCTACACAAGATTCAAATTTTTTTTTTCCACTTTAAAATTCACACCGCTATGCCACTACATATTGCCACAAAAGCTACACATTGCCCGCTTTGTAGCATTTTAGCCACTAGCCGCTATGCCCACCACAACAGCTATTTTTATCACTGCTTCAGCTACCTGCTACGCCAGTTGGCATCATAGCAAGTTTTTCCCTAGTTCAATGGCCAACAATAGAATTTGAGACTTTCTAACATGAAAACTAGCGATCAATGAAAGAGATGTATCGCACGATTAATAAAATCCATGAAGTACATCCAGGATCAAGATCACAAGGGACTCATGGCAATGAAGATAAGGGGTCACTCTCATTGTGATAAGGTTGATGTACAGCCAAGAAAAAGACCAATCACAACACCACAACATATTCAACACTAGTAGTAAACCAGAGGGTCCATGACGAGATTGGTTGCATGAGCAAAAACAACAAAAAGAAGGTAACTGAGCAATGTTGAATCCTTTTTTCAATTGGAAAATATTACAAGGATGAGGTTGTCTGCAATGTGGTTGACATGGAGACTTGTAATATGTTGCTGGGAAAGGCAACACAATATAGACACTATATACAAATGTAAGGATAATATCTCCATTTTCGTAAAAAAGATCAGAAAAATCACTAGTGCACCAATGCCGCAGGAGAACCAACCCAAAGCTTCTAAAGTAGAAGGGAAGCCCTTCCTCACCATTGGCAACATCATGAAAGATTTAAAAAGAAAAAGGAAAAAACAAAACTAGTGAGATATGTGCTCTAGTTATTAAGGATGATGATGTAAATGGTTACAAAGGTACCAAACAAACTAATACCTCAAACGAAAGAATTTAAGGAGATCATATTAGATGATCTTTCTGACTGACCACTTCCTATAAGGGACATCCAACACCATATTAATCTCATTCTGGGTGATAGTATGCCTAATCATTAACATTATCCTACGAGCCCAAACGATAATGAGATTCTACAGGGTCAAGCGGAAGAGTTGATTCAGAAGAGTCTGACCAGAGAGACAATTTTCACCTATAATAACATCAGCCTCTCTGGGTCTTTCGTCGTGGATGGTCCATCTATAGTACCACAGAACTCCTAACACAGCATCAAAATTCTCATCAAATCCAACAGAGGCAGCAGCAGCAGCAACAAGGTGCTTCTTCTGGAACTTCCCCGTTGACATCATGGAAACAACAATTGTTATTGCAGTCAGAAGTCACATGGTTTATTGCCATGAAAAAGAAACCCAGACTAGACACATCTAGCAGGAATAAGTTTCGCATCAGCTAGTTATTCAGCAACTGCTGCAGAAATAGGATTCCACTAAACTACAAGGGTATAATCCATAGTTGCAAGCTTTTACTCTGCAGCAAAGTCTCTTACAATAACACAATCTTCAAAATCAGCAGATTAAAAGCCTATGCCTCAAATGCAGTGGGCACACATGTAAGAACAGCAGCTGCAGCATGACATACATCCTGCATCGATTATGAAACAATCTTTTGATAGTAGAGTTTGAACTTGTTGGTTTATGTGGTACATTTATCATCAGCATTTAACAACAAAAATTTAATATTGTTGATTTGTTCGATTACCATGCCTTGGAGGAACCAGATTATCCAAAGACTAAGTCAAGGGCGAGTTTTTTTCAAGTGGAGGGAACTGATTTGAGCTAGATGGATAAGTGCAGGTTTCAAATTTTGAGTCAGATTTTTTGTAAGTAATTGCAGCCACTGTAGGGGTTTTTATGGAATTACGGTTTTTTACTATTTCAGGAATGTTGTAGTTTTGGGATGTCACATGAGTCATTGTTCTGTTTCCAATGAAAGATGATAAAAAATCAATTTTCTATTTGGGTTTTGCCCTAGTTTCTTCCTTATGGATTCAAAATTTTATGTGGATTCAAACCATTAATCTTAGGCAGAAGGAGATGCTCTTTCCCTTAATCCTTCGTGCAACCTGCTCTGCACCTACGCCAACTACACTATATCAGTACTGTTTCTCCACAATTATAATATGTTTTATGGTGCCAATTACATCTAAAACGCCAATAAAAACCAATTAGAATGAGAATTCTTTTCATTTCACTAAAAAAAAAACTAAAGATTTCAGTTTTAATAAATATTTCTGAACATTTATTTTTTCAAACTTGTATACTAGTGATTACTAACAAATTCTTTTCCTGGACAACACACAGCCCAAAACTGCCATTTAATGCCATGATCAACAGGTACAGAAATATTTGACTACAATCAAGAAAAAGATAAGGCATAAGAAATACCAAGAAAAAGGTAAAATGTCCACAAACCCTACCATTCCAAATAAAAACATCATGGAAAGTGCTGCTATGATGGACAGTCCAGCACCTGATAATGATGCCTCCGTCAAATCTCTAGGTATTTTCCTGTAGTTGAAGATGGGATAAAGATTAAACAGTTAAGAGTGGCTGCTGAATATAATAACCATAAAGTACTTTAAATAATTTAGAGTTCATATAACCTGGTTCTTTAGGCAAAAAAGAAAAGTAGAGGAAATTACACTTTCAAGTTGAGGTAGTGCTTATAAGTTATATAAGGACTTTGGTCACTATACCAGATTTGGGAAAATATGGTTGTTTGGCTTCATATTTTTTATGTTGGAAGCACCCACCTTTCCATAATTTGTGTATTTCCATATAGGATTGATCATGCTTATGCATTTTGTGGTTTCCCTAAATTTACGCATATAGTGGCATTATCATCACCATCTCAGTCATTATTCCCAGCTGCCTCTCCTCCTCTTACATAAAGATATCATGCCTCTGCTTAATCTGCAACCAAAGTGTTCCTGAAGTCTTGCTGTTTTTTCCAACAAATAATTAATGTTTCCTATGTCTGAAACTATGGATAGTACCAGGTACACATTTACCCAAACCCAACACAGACCTATCCCATAAAAATAGGGCATACGTACTTAATTTGAAGCCATGTTATTTTTGGGCCTGGATTTGAATCTACAGTGCCAATGGGGTACAGACTTACCAAAACTCAACCCAGACCCATCCCAAAAAAAGATGGTAAATAGGCACTAAATCTGGAACCATGTAAATTTGTGTTCCCAGGTTTGATTCTATTGTGGTAATGGGTACACATTTACCCAATTTCGACCCAGACCCATCCCGTAAAAAAAGGGTATAGGTACTTAATTTGGAACCGTGGTATTTTTGGGCCTAGGTTTGAGTGTTACTGTATTGACCAAAAATATTCAAGTATAGATATGGGCCCATGTAGTTCCAAGCATAGACATGGACCCAAAATAGAGTTGTATATTAAAACGATGTGCATACATATTATACGTCTAACTGCTTATACACACAGAAATACTTGTTTGCATATGTATTGTATAATTTATTCTTCATCATCACCACCTTATCACATCATATATTGGATGTTATAACTCACACCCAGACCTGCTCTCTGAGATCCAACTTGGACCTATTGAGACCTGCCTTTGACCCAGACCTAGAACCAATGACATAATTGTCTACCAAATCTGTAAGGTTGACCTCTACCAAAAGCCAAACTGTTGCCATCCCTATTTGAAACTCTATCCAACTAAAGAAGTTATGAGGTCCTAATGCATCAGGAAGTGTAAGGTTCGCTCATGCTTCCATTTTGTTGTATAACTATACTCGTCACCCAGATTGTGGACTTCATTAGGCACCACCATGGATGAGGAAAGCTCCGAACATCATCCAAATTAGATGCAAAGCATCCACAAGTATTTAAGAAAATGCTAATCAATTTGAAAACAACTAGATGCAAGATAAAATGCATATCTTCTAAATATGAAAACAACTAGAGGCAAGGAAATTCAATCAAATGCATATCTTCAAATCTCATCCCTTGGATAGAGACCAAGTTGAAGAAAAATGAAAATAGATAATATTTGCAACAGACAACTTCCAAGTGAACCAGGACAACAGCATGAAGTTAGGAATAAAGAGGATCCATTGTAATCCTTGAGAAGTCATCCACATGAGCATACTGTTGTATGGTCCAATTAAAATGCTTCACCTCATAACACACTAATATGAAGCCTACCAGGGTCCAATGTGGTAATGGTGCGCTGCCAAATAAATTAGGATTACTTTGCTTATAACTTTAGTTATTTTTAATTAGGTTTTTGGATATTGCTTTACAAAAGTTACATCTAGCTTTGATCACCGTCCTTCAGAACAAAACTTTGGTATGCATTAGCAATATTACACCTAGGCATAATGGTGCATAAACCGGACATTTTAGAAAAGTTCAACTGGGCCCAAATTTAGTACATTGTACTGGAGTAATAAAGCTCTCAAACAGCAACCTCTTGATTCAATCAAATATCCTGAGTACTTAGAGTCAAATCCAACAAATGCAAATGCTCTATGTTGTTCAGATTTACAGCATGGACACAGCAGGAACACGACATAGACAACGCAAGGACACAGATTTTACACATATAAAGTGAAGTATCAAATACACTATGACATTATACATTGCCCATTTTGAAGTATCCGTGCATCTTAGATATAAGTAAAGATGTCATCGACAGATCAACCTCCTAGAAGAGATTCCACATATCAAGAAGCTAGAATCACAGTGGGAGATTAGAAACAAACAGGGAAAAAAGATAAACATTGGGAACCATCACCCATTGCAGTAATCGACCTTGTTGCTTCATATGTCACTTATCAGTAGCTTTTCAACCTCGCCCATACATTCTTCAAGGATGCCACATTGGGATGCTATCATTCATATTCTCAAACAACTTGAAACGTTGTCAATCAGTTCTTTACTGATCATGGTTCAAAATAGAGATAGCATATAAGCTGCATTAACTGGCATATCGGTTAAGGCCATTACGCTATTCAGTATTTAGTGCCGCTCAAATTTGCAGTCGCTATTTTGCCCTAGCAGCCGCTACTCACTCTACTTATTTGTCTTCTTCTTTAACTCTTTCTTTGCATGAATCACTTGAAAATGCCTTGTATCTTGTAGGTCTAATGTTCCCATTGATCAACCCCAAATGGGTTGAGGTGTTTCTAATTTTCGCTATTTATGTTTGGATTTTTTTGGGGTTTTTCCAAAACAAAAAAAAGTTTTTTTTCCTAAAAGTGGGCCAACTGAACACATCCTAATGCATTCTAACTTGTAGATCTATGTTTCGCATAGAACAATCCTAAATGGTTTATTTTTTGCTCTTTGTTTTTGGATTTTTAGGGATTTTTAAAAAAATATATATTTTTTTAACAAAGTATGCCAAACAAATCACATCGAAATGCACTCTTAGTTGTAAATCTACGTTTCCAACATAGTTCCCAACTTTTTTCATGCGCTATTTCAGTTCAACTTCAGATTGAAACACTTCACCTAGTTTGGAATTGGTGTTTCATTTTGGATTTCTTGTTTCGAAAGAATATTAACAATTTAAAAATGCGCATATATATGAAAAAGAGTAAAAGGTTATAAAGTATAGACTTAAAGAAAAAAGTAGTCCATCATGCCAGTAAACTAAATCCTAGTGATATAAACTTTATAAAGCTGGGATTTTAAGCAGGGGCTTAAAATTCCTTCCCATTCATAGGAGACCAAAAAGAAAATCTGATTTTTTGCCCTAATGGAGGGTTTTTTCGTCAATGAAATTAGAATTGAAAGAAAAACATTTTTTTGGTTTTTTTGGACCAATGAAATTGAAATTGAAATGAAAATTTTGACTGAGCAAACCCAATTTTCGGACCTAATATCTTTATGGGATTGTTCGGTTCGGTACACTAGCCGAACCAAATAGTTTCAGCTGATTCGGCCTAGATGAATTGAATTTAACTACTATGTTCCAATGTCTCAACAAAATTACATTATTCCATTGATGAAAGATGTTTTGTCATTTGCGTTTGAACTTTACACTTTATTTTAATTAAACATTACTTTATATATCTTGTGTTCTATGCAACTGTGCTAAATTGCTTATTCCGATTCAGAATTTAGAAATGCATAATAGTGATGAAAATTTCGATGACAATGTTTGATTATTAGCATTTTATTGGTTTCTAACTTAATATAGCTGACCAATATAAATATATATGTACAAATAGATCAATACTGTTATTTTATAATCATATAGCAATACAAGACCTCTATGCAATGAGAGGTTCGCTGCGCCCCGTCTTAGTTTATCATCAAAGCGTAGTCCCAATTATGTGGGGTAGACTAAATGAATTATGCTTTTCCATTCCAATCTATCCTAAGTTAAACCCTTAGATAGGTTACAGTTGTTCAGATCTATCCTTACTACTTTCATCCATGTCGAGGAACACAATAGTCCCCAGGCGCTTCATTTAAAGACCAAGTATGGCATTTCCATGGCATTTCCAAATAAGGATTGGACATCCAAGAGGCCAACTATCATCACGCGGCTATGCAGAGTGACATCATCTCGGTTAAGGATGATTTTTCAAAAAACATCAAGCATCATGTTGGTACAGGTGCCAAGATTTTTATTTTTTTTTAATACGTGCTAAGATTTTGTTTTGGCTTGATAACTGAATTCATGACAGGTCATTGGCTTCCCAATTCCCTGAGTTATTTAGGTGTGCCCAGGATGCTCAAGCCTATGTTAAGTGCTACAGGGACAAGGTGGGTGGCGAGATTTTATGGGGCCCCTTCAGAAGAAACCTCTTGGATTGGGAGAAGGATGAGCTCTTCTGCCCTCTAGATCTTCTAATTGATAAAGTGAAACTTCTTATTGCTTCTTGGGTTTCCTCTTCTCCTCAGTTTCACGATATCTCTATTGCCTTGGTCTTGATGCGCCGGAAAGAGAAGGCCTTCTCATCTATGATGTTCCAAGCCATAATAAAGTGCCTTGGATAGCTCCTCCGGCGAAATGCTTTAAGTTAAACTTCAATGAAAGAGCTAGCATTGGAGGAATGATGTGAGATCCAACAGGCCTAGGCTAAGGTAACAGATCCGGTTGAAATCTGGTGTGCCCATCACCCACCAAAGAACACCCATGATACAAGGGACTCCATAAGTCCCACATCAGAAACATCCATGTCTAGAACCTAGGCTTAAGAACCCATGGTTACCTCACTTCAATAGCTAGCTCTTGCGGTGGGTAAGGCCCGTGGCTTTACAAATGGTATCAAAGCCTAGGTCGGCTCTAGGGACGCCACAAGTCCCCCATCAGAAACATCCGGGCAAAAGTATCCATGGCTACCTTCACTTCAATAGCTAGCTTTTGCAGTGGGTAAATCCCATAGCGTTACACTTGATCCGTGATTGTAATGCGCTGCACATCCTTTCTTTTGCAGGTCCAGCGAGCCACTGTTCGATTAACAAGGTGGAACTATTATCTTTGAGGGTGGGCCTCTGGTTGGCCTTGGGTCTTAGTTTGCATATGATAGTTTATGTTAAATAGCATAAATTTGCTTTCTTAAGTGTTGTTTAAGCTTTCTACTAGATTTACTTTATGCTATATATCCTTTTTAATTCCCTCTTTTTCCACCACATCTTTTCCGGAATAGAATTGCAAAATAATGAAATGTTTTATATCGCTCAATCTTTGAGCTCATTTGCATATCGAGTGACTTGTTATGTTTCCTTATTCAATCCTTATTCACTGTTCATGGTACTCTTTGGTGGACGGCCCATAAGTAATAACTGTCTCTTGTCCCACTCCAAGGTTTGGTTCTAAAGCTTGGATTACATCAAAATGAAGTATAGGTAAGACACCCTTGAAACTCTAACGCATAGAAATAAGTAAAGATAATGGAGTCATATTCAATGATCAAAAGTCCAATTGATGAGAGCACCCAATTTGAGCAAAAGTCCAATTGATGGGACCAACCAATTTGGGCAAGTTAATGAATCAGTGACTGATGGAATATAGGAGGCTACCATTAGTTTAAGGGGCGGATCTAGCCAAATAACCTATGATACTCAGATACTTCAAAAAAGACAATGAATAACGTCATATCATACTTCATACTTCATTTCATTGTGTGTAAATCCGTGTCTATATATCCATGATCCAACCCTACCATATCCATCCCCATTGAGTGCATCTAGCATATAACCCACGTTCAGAAAGCAGGTGGACCAATCCAATGCGGCACCCACCACACAGATTGAGTCAGGGATTGGATAATGGAGACGCATCGGATTTGGGCAACTTCCGATTAACGAATGACTAACCAATCAAGTGTCAATTACAAAGATTAGAAGCTCCAGATCACCACCCAATCCATTATAATCCATAACAAAAAAAAAATCTCATCCTTTTTTGCATTCAATGCTCGTATGCTTGCATTCTTGTTTTTCCCCTCACTTCCTTTTCTCTCTAGATAACAACATCGAAAATCATATGTAGACAGGGAAGAAGAAATTATAGCAATCCTATAAAACTATGTAACAGAAACACTTCAATGAAAAGGATTTTCAGCCCCCAAACAAAAACGAAATGAATGTAGAAGCAGCGATTCTTTAAAAAAAAAAAAAAAAGAGCAGAGCAGAGAGTCGGAAGAGAAGAGATCTGACTGACCTGTAGAAATCGACAGACTTGATCTTGCTGGCGGAGATCATGATTGCAGAGCGAGAAAGAGACTCGGCGAGAGAGAGGATCTGAATAGTGGGGAAATGGAAGGTATGTTTCTATAGGAATTTCGTATTTCTAGCTTAGCCTCTCATTCAGTAGTCCGCGGATCATTAAAGTGGATTCTGATGAATAGTCGTATCAACCTCCCGTAACGAAGGTTTGCTGGTAGATGTAAAAAATCAGATTTGTGGAGAACATTTATTCCATGTTTATTGGGTGATTCTAAACTCAAACTCACCCACATGTATTGATGTACACACCCCTTTGCTGAACTCACCACCATCTTTTAATTTTTGAAAATCTTTCTGCTGAGCCCACCCACAATATTACCCAAACAGCCCACCCAAGTTCGTTCTCCTCATCTGACTTTCCCTCGTCGACAATTTTGAAAAACCGAGCAAAGGCAGCAGTGCAGTGCACATCGCTTCTTCTTCTTCTTGGTCGTTCTCCCTCCAAACAACAGCAGCGCACATCGCTTCTCCTTCTTCTTCTTCACAGGACGCTCAGACAAGGTGAGGTATTCTTCTTCTTTTTCTTTTTCTTCTTGTTCATACGTTTATCATTTTGACATTCCTTTTAGGTCATAATTTTCTCGTTAGAGAGTAGAGATGTTTATTAAGATCTTCATGGGGCTATTTCATGTGCATTCGAAGTACTGAATCCCTGTCCATTTTCCCAAAACAATTTTCGCGAGCTGCTCGGCAATGCAGAATTGTGCATAACCTATATGCCGTGCAAAACATTTCTGTATGCCGTGCAAAATTCTTTTGCACCGCATAATATTACCGTGCAGAACTCTTCTGCACGGCCTACATAAGTCGTGCATTACTCTTTTGCACGGCCAATATGTGCCGTGCAGTACTCATCTGCACGGCCAATATGTGCCGTGCAGAATTCATTTGCACAGTTAACATGTGATATGCAATTGCATTTCCGAGCAGCACAAGAAAACTTGAATATTTCTGGGGAAATTGTATATACATCCCACGTCCCTATATGAAAAGTGAGTGATTTTTAAAAATCACTTTTCACAAAGGGATGTGGGTGTGCTCATCATAATGCGAGGGTGCATATAGAATTCTCTTTTCTTCTATTACGCTTTATCTATTCTATTACTGATTTTTATTTTTAACAGGTTTGAAGAAATGCCGAGGAGACCATCGCTCCGTATTGGTGGCACCTCACGTCCGACAGGTGGAGACGCTGGTACTTCTAGCGAACCATCGAGAGTGCGGACGAAGATTGGCGTTGTTAGACCTCCTCGCCGAGGTGTGCATGCCAGTTCTTCGACAGGCATCCGTCAACGGCCAACAGCGTCTGAACGAAGACGCAAAATGGTTCAGGATCCACTGCCCGAGCCGGTTGACGAGAATATAGAGAGCTCTTCAGAGGATGAATCCTCAGGGGATGAGGCAGGGCCGTCTAGTCCTCCACAACTGGCTAGTCATCCTATGGAGGCAGCAGGGGAGGATGATGGATCGGATGAGGATGCACAGCCATCTAGTCCACCTGCAGTAGCAGCAGGTGACGATCCTATTCCCGGCGGTCCGGCCGACCTATCCGTCCTTGTGAGTGTTTGGACGTACGTGGCCATATCCATATGGGACGGGGAGGTAAAAGTTAATTATTTTAATGTTTTAAGTAATTGTTTTTCAAATAAGTTGTTTCATAGTCTATAATAACATACGTTAATGAACATTTACACTTGTAATGTGCAGGAACGTAGCCCGTTCAAATGTATCAGTCATTGGCGTCAGCTGAGGGACTAGTACATACCTCTTCCTGAAGATGGATTGGATCTCTACGTGCCTCTGTTTCGCGCTATCATAGACGAGTTTGGATTGGTAAGCCTGAGGCATTTCAGCTACCGATATATCTCTTGCCCCTTGGTTTCGGCCTTTGTTGAGCGATGGCAGCCCAAGACCAACACCTTCCACATGCCATTTGGGGAGATGACGATCACTTTAGATGATGTGCGTACTCTTCTCGGCATCCTAGTTACAGGACTTCCCATCCACGTATCTACTAGTATGGGATTTACTAAGTAAGTAGATCTGCTGGAGCGTGGACTGGGTGTGGATAGGGCATCTGCGGCAGCAGAGTTGAACCTGGCACGAGGTGGGGTAGTGAGGATGGGATGGATCCGCCGGGTGTGTGGTGATATATCTCCTGCGTCATCCGTTGAGGAGGTAGAGTGTGCAGCCAGAGGCTATCTTCTTTATTTGTTAGGCTGCACACTATTCACTGATAAGTCCGCCACTCGAGTCCCTGTCTACTACCTATCTTTGCTGATGGACCTGACTCGGGTCCATGATTATGCATGGGGGGCTGCTGCACTAGCGTATTAGTATCGCCAGTTGGGGACCGCCACGAGGGCAGATGTGCGACAGATTGCTAGATATCTGACACTGCTCACGGTAAGAGCAATACAATTTATATATACATTTACATGCTCAATAATAATTTATCTTCTAAATTGCATAATTACTAATTATTTGTCATTTGCAGTCCTGAGTGTACGAGCACTTCCCATTCACCCGTCCTCCTGCACAGTGGGGATACACTGCAGGGATGCCTCTCGCAAGCCGCTGGAATCATGGTCAGGATTCCGGAAATGCGAGAGAAAACATACAGCTGATGCAGGAGAGGTTGGATGCACTACATCCGAGCGAGGTGAGCACCCATCACATGAGAGTCCTTCACACATATTTTACGTTTTTTTGTGGTTGCTTAGATGGAACATTATATTAATTTCTTGTTTCATTTATATGCGACATGTCAGTTGGGATCCATACGTGAGTGCCAGGGCTCAGCATCCATTACATCAGATATCCTTCTTCTGTGGTTGCTTGAGAGCATGGTTTAAAATCACGGTTCGCGGTCATCGCATCGCGGTTAGCAGTTATCACGGTTCACGGTCATTGCGTCGCGGTTCGCGGTCATCGCGGCCCATCGCGAAGCGAATTTTTATTTGGCCCCAAAAAAATCTGAAAAAATATCCAAAAAATTCAGAATATTATAAAATGATGGAAAATAAAGTTTTTTTTCCATTAGTGCACACTTTAAAGCAAAATAACGGTCCCCTCAAGTTATAACATCCTGTATCATTGCTGTATCGATGTATATACTAAAATAAGTTGAAATATCATAAATTTGACATAATGCAACCATAATTTTGGGCAAACTAATAGTGTTAAACATTTAAAGTCTACAATCTAGCAATAAATACTAATAGAGTTAGTGCATGTGCAGTGCCAGACTGCAAGTACTCAAGAGTCAAGACTCAAGTCACTCAACTCAATAACTTAATCATCAAAGTGTGCTCACCAGCCCCACCTTCAAGTTTCAAATTTAAAATAACATTCACCACATTAAAATGAATTAACTTGCTAACTTAAAGTAGTGGAGTTGGGTGTTTGAACAATTGCTACTTACCTTTGCTTGATAGCCTAATGCCAGAACGAGTGGCAACCTGGCTCGATATCATCACCATCATCATTATTTCTTAGAGGGTAGAAGGCACCAAGTTGTTGTATTACACTTATACATCCTCCACTCCCATAGTGCCCACAATTCTCTGGTACCCATGGGTCAGGTCTATGTTACTAGAAGAAGGAAAATGTTCTACTATCTCCATCATATGGAGTGGTACCTCACCACCATCACCACTACCATCCCCAAATTTTGAAAATAAAAAAATCTTGATTTACACCTTAAAACACTAGATCTAGGGAAAAATTAGTGTGTAATATCATATCTAACTCAATGTAAAGCCTTTGGTTCATGTATTACACAATCTTTAAAAAAAAAACCTAAAATAATTCGGATTTAACTAATGAAAAAATAAAATTATTACAAAAGGTGTTAAAACTTGAATTTTTTTGCTTCAAAAGTATAGTTCTAATACATCTCAACCATCTCTAAGTTATTTTCATGTTAAATCTTGAAAAGAACTCAAAAAAAAAAAAAAAAAAAGCGCTAACAAAAGAGGTCCATTGAGTTTAATTAGCTTTTCCCACATACAAATCCACCCAAAAATAGCTTCGATCTAAGCTTTCCTATGCCTTAGAAATTGTAGCAGGCCTTAGGAAGCCTTAGGAAGCTCTCAGGGAAGAAAAAAACTGAAAAAAGTGAAAGAAAAAGGCATAAGAGGCGTTTAAAAAAAAAAAAATCCGTCAGGCGTTATAACGGCCGTTATTTTGAATATAACGGCCGTTATAACGGTATGGCCGTTATATTCAAAATAACGGCCGTTATAATCCGTTATTTTGGCGATATTTTGCCCCGTTACACATCGCGGCCGTTATATACAATATAACATAACGTTATCGGCCGTTACCGTTACATAACGGCCGTTATGTAACGGTAACGGCCGCGATTTTAAACCCTGCTTGAGAGCCCTATATGTCATTGAACCCTACCACCCACACAGGGTTCTTAGACAGTTCGGCTACGTTCAGACTATCCCATCCCACCGCTCGCCCACATTCGTGCATCTCGGGGAACTACTGCTGGTAAATACAAGGTCTCTTATGCATTTCTCGATCAATACTGGGTTACCTGGGAAGACCATGTATTATCTTTGGCACACCGCGGCCGTCGAGTCTCGCATGCATGGGAGTGTTCCTCGGACTACATCGAGTGGTACACTAGGACATCACACCCCCGTGTACAGAACCCCACCAGCCATTCCCACTATGACCCCAATGAGGGTAGAGATGACATGACTCCAAGAACTGTAAGGACATTTTTACCTATCATATTCCTTTGACATTGATGCATCTATTATTTCAAACTATCTTTGACACATTGTATTGTTTCTTATAGATCCTTCGAGCGAAGGACTATATTCGTGCCACACTTGCGCGAACGGATGAGCCAGCTGATTTCTATATTCGGGCATTGCAGACTACCCTCGAGATTCTGGATGGCTTGCCAGTGACATACTGCCGGCGTTCGTAGCAGCGTTGATAGTCGTATCTTTGGATTGTTTACACTGAGTTTTTTCGATGAGATGTATAAGAAACTTCATGAAGGAATACAATTACAATTTTTTTGAATCGATGTGTATTCCGAAAAATTAAATGTATTACAAACTTTAATGTGTCAATTGAAGAATTTTTTCATTGTGTATGGACTTCTATTATTTTTATCTTCTTATATCAGAAGGCTGTTGTCTTTATTTTTTGGATGAAGAAATAATAGATCTGCTCCGCCAACAACTACCATGTACATTCATTTTGCTCGGCCAATACTTACCATGCAAATTCATTCTGCACGGCACATGTTGGCTGTGCAGAATTGTTTTGCACGGCACATGTTGGCCGTGCAAAATTGTTTTGCACGGCACATGTTGGCTGTGCAGAAATTGTTTTGCATGGCCGTTATGTGCCGTGCTATACATTCAGATTCATTCTTTTGTGCCGTATAGAAAACATTGCTCACAAGGGTCTTCATTAATAAACACACAACATAATAACATACAATCTTGCTTCCATTAATGACACAATAACATAATAACATACAAGTTTACATCACATTGAATGTGCAATAATTTAATCACTGTCAATATTAACCGACTCCTGTGTTGCGACACTGTCTCCAATAATTTCTTTGAATCGATCAATGCTATGAGCATATGGTATTTGCCATCCGTCTGCATTAGGGTGGTGGTGTCTATACCAATTTGTAGCAATGGGAGGCATGGGAGCCCCGGGGCTCATGAAGACCTGTACAAAATGGTTTCCATTGACGAAACCAATGGCGAAAATTTTGTGAGAGCAAGGTGGAATCGGGGATGACCTCAAAGGCAGGAAAGTAAGGCATTGCTGCACGGAAAGATGAACCAATACAACGTTATAATATGAAGCAATCAGGTGACCCATGTCTGGCATTGTCATCCAACGATCATATGAAGGATTGCTATCATAGTACGCCAATGCATAATACAGCTCCCCAACCCTCTCATCTCCTCCATATACCAATGAATAATAGTGCTGATACCTCTACAGTTCATTGCTCAAATATAGTCTAACCTGCTTCCAACTATCTTCACCCATGCCCAGAAGACCAGCTATGGCTCTGAATCCACAATTACCATCGGCAACAACATCCTTAACAGTCTCTATATAAGGTCCTAGAGACTTAGGAAGCAAATGCTCTAACGTGCATGATCGAGTGCGACGGACACTCAGTTTTTTGGGTTGCTTCTTCGTTACACCTAGACTATTTGATCCAACTAGAACGCTATCTTCGATCAAGAGTGCATACTCAAAAGCCGATGGCTCCCGACGCGTAGACGAATCTAACTTCTTCTTTTTTGAGGATGAACGACCCCGAGTATTCAATTTAACATCCGGCTCAAGAAGAGAAGTAGACGAAGGACACTCTAATTCTCTGAGTTTTTTCAATATTTGTATTTTACCAGCGTCATCAGTACTCTGCAATTTCTTATTGATTAACTCGAACTCGGAAGTTGTGGTCAACTCGGGGGCTTCATTCACTTTAGTGGAGTCTAAATTGAGCTTCCTCCAGTACTGGTGGACACAACTCAGTGGTATTTGAGTGCCTTCCCTTATGTATTCGACAATTTCGTGTGCACATGGTAACCCATGGGTACGTCGAATTACGCACCCACATGCCGCCGAATCAGGACCAATATAACCAGCTCTTATCGACTCATTCAGGACTATATCCAAAGCATTCCTTGATATAAATCCTCTCAACTCACGAAAACATGCCGGTTTGAACTTATGTTGCACGGTGTTCATGCTCTTTTCAAAAAAAGCCTTTATCTCTGTAAAGAGCAACTCCAGCAATGCATGTATTACCTTCCAGGACGTATCAAAGCTACAATTCGATGTGACAAGGTGTCTCTTCAATTTTGCATGTGCGCTCTCAGCCCTGTTCGTAGTTACGTTTCCAAAGTGCATATGCCGATCCGTCCAAGCAGCCACAAAATGTTCCTTGTGGTTATTCAACCACGAGTTCTTTACATAATCAACAGCGTGTGGATACCCACAGAAATTCCTTTCCAATGAACTTAGAAGTTGAGTGTAGTCATTTTCTGTGGGTGAGACTACAAACATGTTCTAACAAGATATAAACGCATCTCATCTGTCGTTGGTCTCAAAATACTTCTTACAATTTGCCAAGATGTTCCTAGAAATATGCCACCTGCATAATAAGTTTGCTGCATTCGGAAAAACAAAGTTAATTGCATTCATCAGAGCTAACTCTCTGTCGGTGACAATCACACGGGGCATAATGCATCCATCCACTAATTCTTTAAGCTTCTCCAAAGCCCATCTGTAATTGGTCTCCCACTCTGATTGAAGGTACACAAAAGCAACGGAGAAAGTCAGTTGAGTAGATGTGACACCAGCAATCTCAAGTAAGGGAAGTCGATATCTATTAGTCTTGTACGTGGAATCCATTATCAAAACTTCTGGAAACGCACGTAACAACTGAATAGATGATGGATGTGCCCAGAATAGGTCTATCATAGCATCTGTAGCGTCGTTGCTAGTGTGATACTCAATATAGTTCTTCTGATCCAAATGCATCATGAGTTGCTGCATTTGTGATCGACCGGCCAACTCAGTCACCCTCCACTTCTAACGAGCATTGTAGATACTCTTCATTGTAGTAGTGTTGTGTACATCCCTTTCCTGCAATGTTCGAAGGATGTTCATCGGCTTCACCATACTCTTCGACATATCAATCAAAACATTGATTTCGTCTCCAAAAAGCCTCCCGGCGAATGAGTGCCCCTCGAGATGTTGTGCATTTGGATGATTGTGCACCCCACAAACCACTGTTAACATCCAGTCATCGTCATTTGCCAACTTCCGGCCCTTCAAAGCAAAAGGGCAACTACACTTCTTCGTTCCCGTTGCCTTATTAGGATTTTTCTTATGGGAGACATTCGATGGACCCTTATAACTTCCGCTTCTCTCACAAGATAAAACTATTCTCGGCTTCCTACCATCTCCACCAGCATCTGAAGTTTTGATTACAATTACCAAGCCATGTTTCTTTCCAACTTCCCTTGTCCATTGGATTAGGTCCTCTCGGCTTCTGAATATTGTGTCAGTGGTGAAAACATTAGTAAAATCCAAAGAGCAATCACTGGCATTGGTTGATTCAATCTCCTGAAAATATGAATGATAAATCTTAGTACATTAATGCACGAGACTATATGCCTTCCTTGTGAAATGTGCTCGGTTTACTATTGCTGTGCAAAAATATTTTGCACGGCACAATTCTTCCGTGCAAACATTTATTGCACGGCATAAGTGTGCTGTGCAATAGATTTTTGCACGGAATAATTGTGCCGTGCAAAATATTTTTGCACAGAAAAATTGTGCCGTGCAAATACAAGATGTTTGATACTTTTTGGCCGTGCAGTATCCATTTGCATGGCTCTGGATTACCGAGCACGACGTGCGAATTTTAAATTAAACGTTGGAAAGGAAGTCAAGATGTATACCTCCTTTTCATAGATCGTCAGTTGCTTGTCCATATTGAAAAATGCATACTTCCAATCGACAATGTAGTGTAGGGAGATGAGTACCTCCAATATCTTTGAACAAATGGAGGAGACTTGAAGAAACTTTTTAATAGTTGGAGAAGATGATGAGGAAGGAGAAGAAATTCAATGAAGATGAGTGCAGATGGACAGTTTCGAAACAGTGGATAAATGTGATCATGAAGGATAAGAAGAAGAAGAAGAGGAGGAGGAGTTGAGTAGAACCGAGGGCATGAAACGTTGCTAAACGGCCAAAGGAAGCAGAGGATGATGGAGAAGGGTTTTTTCGTCATTTCACATGGGGGCATTTTGGTAATAAAAAAAATTTAAAATGTGGGTGTGTACAGCAATATATGTGGGTGAGTTTAGAATCACCCATGTTTATTTCATGATGAAAAATCAAATCTGACCCTCAATTGGAATCGGTTTTCTGCTAAATTATAAAGAAACTAATTTATTTATTTTTCTGATGTTCCTTGCAAAAAAGCGGCCACAGTAGACATCTACACAAATGCGCCTCTTAGGACATCTTTTATTTGCTTAGAATTGTCTATTGACCAATTAATATATATATAAAGACGTAGGCATTGATTTCTAAATTGGAGTCCAATTTGCAAATCGATTGTAAAATTGGACTTTAATCTCAAATCAATTTGAGAAATTGGATTTCGAATCAATTTCAAGAGATAAGTTCTATCAATCAATTCAAAGTCCACTTTTGTTAAGTTTCTTTATGTGAATCCAAATTTTAATATATATCTATTATGGATAGTTGATTAAAGAGTCTAGATGAAACAATCAACATTGCTCAATAACTCTATCTAACCAAGTTAAAATAAGTCTTCTTTAAGTGGTTAGAATTTTAATATATCTATTATGGTTAGAAAACCCTTAATGTTTGTGATTTTTAAAAGTGGATCATTGTTAGTGATTTATACATATGGGCTCCACATACAATAAATTTTTTTAAAGTGGGCCTCATATTCTAATTCCTAAAGTTAGGGCCACATGCAATTTTGCAATTGATTGTTTAATTTTGATTTTAATATTGACTTTATTTTATCTTCTTTTTATTGTAATATTGACTTTATTACCAAACTAAACCAAACCAAGCATTTTCCCACTAGTTGGGGTCGGCTATATGGATTTAACGACACCAATTAAATCTGTTTAGGGTCATGTCCTCCGTTAGATCCATGTAGGCAAGGGACGCCCCCACGAAATTTCATTAGGTCTCAAATCCATAAAGAAATCCGACTGAATATTGTGCTGGCTGTCGGCTACCTAACGCACAACCCTCCTCCTTTGTCCGGGCTTGGGACCAGCTATGTCAAAGGATACCCTAACATAGGCGGAGTTTCTAATATTGACTTTATTACAATTTTAAAAAATTATAATATTACATACAATTTCACAGCAAGTTATATTGTAACTTTGTAAAGCACCCAAGTTCCCAGTTCGGAAAGAAATAAATGTCAAATCTTGATCGATGACCTTTTCTTTATACCTTTTTTTATTCATCCCTGATGTGTACCTGTGAAATCCAAACTATTCAAGTCTAAAATTATCATATGTATTGGCGCACAACGTCCAAATGAGATTTTGGCCCTTTCTACGGAAAGTGAAATGTTTCAAAGTTATTTTTAAGAAAATATAAAAACAAAAGAGATTCTTACAATAAGTGTAACGCCCCACCCTTACACACATGCATGATATTGTCAGCTTTGGCCCACCGGCCTCACGGTTTTGCTTCTGATGGGCCTCAACCCATCAAAAGGCCTCATGCTAGGTAAGGGTGGAAGCTCTACATATAACCCCATTCACTTTGTCGATGTATGTGGGACTCCGTCCCTGTGCAGTAGCCTGCCAGTCTCTGTAGCCTGCCAGCCCTCTTGGCCCGCCCACATGGAGACCCGCCCACTTACACCAGACCACGGCAGGGGACCCACACTCGAACTAGTCGAGAGTCGGCTCTGATACCATTTGTAACGCCCCACCCATACCCATGCATGATATTGTCTGCTTTGGCCCACCGGCCTCACGGTTTTGCTTCTGATGAGCCTCAACCCATCAAAAGGCCTCATGCTAAATGTGACAACTTGGTCTGGGTGGCACCCTTAACCACGGGCGTAGCGTGTCAACCACGGGCTTCAAACGGTGAGTCTCCATTAGCCCACATTGGAAATATCCATGTCCTGACCCTGGGCTTATAAGTCAAACCCCGTATTAACTTAGCATGAGACCTTTTAAAACCGTGCGGCTCCGGAAACCGTAAAAACTCCGAAGTTAAGCGTGCTCGGGCGGGAGCAGTACTAGGATGAGTGACCTCCTGGGAAGTCCTCGCGCGTGCACGTGGGCCAAAGCGGACAATTTCATGCAAATGGGTATGGGTGGGGTGTTACAAATGGTATCAGAGCCGACTCTCGACTAGTTTGAGTGTGGGTCCCCTGCCGTGGTCTGGTGTAAGTGGGCGGGTCTCCATGTGGGCGGGCCAAGAGGGCTGGCAGGCTACTGCACAGGGACGTGCAGCCTTAAGGGGGGTGGATTGTGACGCCCCGGAGTCCCACATCGACTATAGAGAGGAAAGTGAATGGGGTTATATGTAGAGCTTACACCCTTACCTTGCATGAGGCCTTTTGATGGGTTGAGGCCCATCAGAAGCAAAACCGTGAGGCCAGTGGGCCAAAGCGGACAATATCATGTATGGGTATGGGTGGGGCGTTACAATAAGATACAAAGACCTCCAGTAATTCTCAAAGAAAGATAAGATTTAAACTTTTGTCAAAGAAGCATGACCCACTTTCAGATCGGCCCAACTGTGCCATGCCTTACCCTAATTAGGCCAGACAGTGCCACCCACGAGCTAGTGATCGGACCCCAAGTGTAGGGTGCGACTGTAGTAATAAAACTGGTGAGACCAGGTTGATCCACATGGAGCTTTGTAAATTAAGGTTCCTTCTCAACTTGTACCTGCCATAAATTAAAATTCTAAATCTAGCCTAACGAATTAGAAAATTACAACCATCATTCCTACTTTCCAAAAATTAAATTAATTACAATCCAATGAAAAGAGAACTTCCTAAATCTAAAGATCCTAAACTAATGGAAACTAAAATTGCTACAAAAAAGCACACAAGTTAGAACATCAAGAATAAAAAGTACTAAAAATAAAAATAAGGAACTAAAATAGAAACAAAAGAAACCTAATTTAGAAAATTAGTAATGCAATGTGATGCATGCTATGAGATGCTGAAAAATTCTAAGTCTAGAAAACTAAGTACGCAGGGCTGTTTTTATGCATGGTTTTTTAAACTTTTCTTAATCAACACTCTTCAACTTCACATTGTATTGCCTCTAAAAATACCATGAATCCGTAGAAAACAAGCTATATTGTGAGGATGCTAAGGTGAGTTGTTAGTAATTATTTCAAGCCAATTAAAAATATTTAACCAAAAGTAAGAACTAACCCTATTACAATACTAATATCAAGATTCACAAGAAATCAATACAAGAATTAAAAAGAAACAACTTTATTAATACTAGTATGCAATTGAGTACATAAGATTGAGAATTAAAAAACAAAAATACATACTAGGATGATTGAGAATCCCTCTTTTTAGTTGAGAAAACAAGGGTGGTGGTATGGCCTTTGGAAAGAACCCCCTTGGTGAATTAAAATGGAAGGGCAAGAAAGGGAGAGATGATATGAATTTCCCTAGAGTAAGAGGTGAGCAATTCTCAAGCATGAGAGGGGATGGATGCTTATACCTTCAATTTATAGATTTTTGCTCTCTTTCTTTCCTTCTTTGCTCCAAGTTTGTAGCATGCAATCTTCTTTACATGGCAAGTCCCTTCCTTGGCCAACAATTCTTCAAAGAAATAGCAAGGTGAGTGAGAGATTTTTGGTGCTTCCCATGGTGCAAATTGCAATCCCGAGTAAAAATTATAGCACCAATTTCCAGAAGCCATATCTTCCTCGTTTTAGCTCCGATTGACATAATCTTGGGTTCTAAAGATATCTACTCGAAAAGAGCTTTCCAACAGTGTATGAATTGTACCAATTTAATGGCTGTATTAAGAGTTAAACCCATTTTAATCTTGCTGCCTCTGAAAATTTCGAAAATAGTTGTGTACATATGGAATGTTAATTGTGCAATGGGGTGTGTGGGACCCATGTGGACATCCAGAGGGATCTTGGGATCTTTCTTTCCTTTTTTCTTGACTCATCTTCCATCTTTGGTTTGCTTTCAAACTTCTTTGATTGACTAGTCAACTTTGAACATACTTTCCTTTCTTGAATTTCTTTCTTGATTTTTGAGTTTTCAAACTTAGTATGAATTAGATCTTACCAAATCTGAATTTTCATTTCTTGACCTTGAAATTACAAATCTAGCTTTCCATTGTTGACTTTTCAAACTCTCCAAAAATTCTAAGATGTGGGGGTCCACCATGAAAGATGTCATACTCTTAATCTCTCTCAAATTTCACAAATGTGGGTTCCATTATTGATTTCTCCTACACAAATTAAAATAAATAAATTCAAGAATAATTTTTATGTAAGGAATTTAAATGGATGATGCATGGGACCCTACTTGATGCACCCATAATAACCGACTTTCCAAAAATAAATCTCAAAAAATGGCAGGTTTCATGAATTTATGCAAAAGTTGTGATTTTTGAGAAAATTATGCATGAATGCACTACAATGGACCCTAAATGCATAAAAACATGATTTAACACTAAATAAAGCTCTTTAATATCAATAAGCCCTTAAAATAGTCCAAAATGTGTATGAAAATATGCGCTTTTCAGGACTCATCAGCTAGCCCATATGCCCATCCTAATCTTATATTTTTAAATTTTCTTATATAAATCAAAAGAGACATTATGGGCTTTAAGGGTTTTCAACTTAAAATAAAGTTGAAATTACTAAAATAAATACATAAACATTTATGTTAATTTACATAAGACTTGAAGTTTCATACTTATTTATATAAAAAATAATATTTACTTTGTATAAATGTCGGGCTGGCCATGCTTTGAACCGTAATAAATGATATATTTATTTGTTTTATATTTACTTTCTCATTAAGAAATATCTTGTAAAATAGCCACAAATTGGACGTGTTTTGATAAGTTCACAAAATTGTAGTCTTTGTCATCATTTTATGTTACTTTGTGGACTTAATTAGGGTAACTTGCACTCAATTTCATAATTCCATGCATTTGAGCATTAAAGTTGGAATTTTAGTCAAAATCATTCAAAATCATCAATCTTGCATGAATTTTATGAAATCATTGGTTTACATCATCTTAGTGTCACACCAATTAGCTTTTTGATTCTTGCATCATCAATTAGTTCATGGAAAATCATCCAGTGATGCATTCATGTGCTTGATCTCATTTGGGTCCCATGCATGACATTTATGAATTTAAGGCTGAATTATTCTTTTTATTCTTGTAGGGAATCTTCAATTTTTGGGATCCACTTGAAGAGAAATTAGAAAAAAAAAAAAAAAAAGGGAAGTGCCCAAGCACTTTGGAAGTCTAACCAAAGGGGTCCCCACCATGCATGGACGTTCCATACTTATAGACTCTCTTTTGTGCACAACTTTTGATTTTCTCATCCACATCAACAAGCAATCTTGAAGATATTTTTGGAATTATATAAGGAAGGTGTGTGCACCAAGGACATCCAAATTAAGAAAGAGAATCATCTCAAAGCCAAAAGTCTTTCCAAAAGAAAAATTAGCTTGGAGAACAAGAAAGAATCCCTACAAATAAGGAAAAAAGAGACCTAAAAAGGTGGTACTTCTTTACTAAAATGGTTTTGCAAAAAGCATAAGAGGAGACATGATGGAGACCCATAGGACCACATTCTCACACGTCAAAACAACTCCAACCATCTTTCTTTATTGGTTTATTCTCTCCTAACCACACCTTCTCCTCCTTACCTCTTTTCTCCATTATTTTATTTTGGTAGCCTTGGGCCATGTCCAAGGATTTATTTTGAAGGAGAATCTTTGTGAAGGAAAAGTTGTATAAATGAAGTTCTCAATGAAAATCTTATCTTTTGCAATAGAGGAGTAAAATTTTGGATCGGAGCACAAAGTGAAGTTAAGTGATTTTAATTTCGTTCTATGTCTTTAATTTAATTCTTTTGTCCTTATGATGCATGTTTATTAGAATAATAGATCCGCCTTCGTGCCACAGGCAAACCTCTGCTTTATATTTTTAATAAATTTCTTTTTGATCTGTTAATCTTCTTTTGATAAAATATACTTAGGTTTTTATGCCTTTGATATTTTATGCTTAATTTGTTAACTAACGCTCAAAGTAATTTATATTTTTATGAGGTGATGGAGATCTTGGGTTCTTCTGCTTAAGAATTGAATTTATATATATATCTTTCGGATCATAAACATTGAGTTCTTTCTGATCTGAGTTTTTACAAGACAAAACACTAAATTAAAGTATATGGATTGAGAATTGAAATTAATTAATGGACTCTTTGTTGCTCTGATCTACCTTTATCATTATTGTTATCCGTTCATCTTGCATAGTAGCTTTATCTCTCATTTAAATCTTGATTTATTTTTTTATTTTCATTAAAAAAATTCAAATTTTAATAAAAAAATATTTCAGTAGTGCTCCCTGTGAGATTCGACTTGTACTTGCCACTGTCTCAAAAAGACAACTGTGCACTTGCAGTATTAAAATATTGGACTTAAATTCACATTATGTTTTTTATTTCTGCGCCCGAGCTTAGCGCGGGCATGCTTTGCTAGTTCATGTTATAAGTGGCTAAAATTGAAAAATCTAGGTAAATATAAAAAATTGTCCATCAAATAACATCCCCAACAATAGAAAGTGAATCAAAGGAATATGGGAAATGAATAGCCCAGCCATCACAGTCATGATTTGAACTTTAGGAAAATCAAAAGTTTCATTTAAGGGCATTCGGCAAGAGGTCCTTGAACATTTCACTTTATGGTTTTAGATCCACAATCTTTTTTTAAAGGTCTTTTTTTCAAATTTGAAGACCTAAAATGTCCAAGTTACCCTTTCTTTAAATCATATCACATGATTAATGGGATAAGCCATTAGTAATGGTCAATTACCATTTTATTGACCATGATTAATGAAATTTCATTTATGAGATTTTTAAATAAATTCTAAAACAACACAAATAAATTTCAAAAAACACATTAAATTTCAAAAGAAAGCAAAGAAATTTGAAAAGACACAAATAAATTTGAAAAGATCCAAATAAATTTCAAAAAATGTAAATAAATTTAAAAATATACAAATAAATTTCAAAAGATCCAAATAAAATTCAAAAAAATGTAAATAAATCTTAAAAGGCGCAAATAAATTTCAAAAGACGTAAATAAAATTAAAAAAATGCAAATAAATTTTAAAAAATGCAAATACATTTTTCAAAACTAAGATAAACCAATTTTTCAAATTTCAGAAAAACTTGCCAAAAGCACAAGTACTTTTGCCGAAACTTGGTTAAATTTATTTAAAAAAACACAAATAAATTTGAAAAGAGGCAAATAAATTTCAAAAGACACAAGTAAATTTCAAAAACACAAATAGATTTCAAGAAATGAAAATAAATTTTCCAAAAAACTTAGGTAGATTTTCCAAAAGCTCAGATAAATTAAAAAAAAAACTTAGATAAATTTTCCAAAAACTCAAAAAGATTTGTTCAAAACCTCGGCTAAATTTTCAAAATGGAGATAAATTTGTCGGAAACTCAAATAAATTTGTCAGAAACTCAAATAAAGTTTCCAAGAACTCAATCAAAATTTCCAAGAATTCAGATAAATTTTACAAAAACTCAGATAAATTTGTTAGAAACTTAGATAAATTTGCCAAAATGGATCACAACATAACCGCTGTGGTTCTTCTGCCCGCCTGAATTGGAGAGAGACAGAGTCGATCCAGACTCTGTTTGCTCTACTCAAGATTAGATCAGATCCGATCTAAGATGGGCCACACAAAACAGGTTGATTTTGTGATCAAGAATTGCAGAATATAAGAATCTGAGGTAGAGATCCAGGTGGTTGGCTCAGATCGGAGGAGACCTCAAGGTTCTCTGGGCGTTGTCGCCTTGTTAGAACTGGAGTTTCTGAGTTTGTAGAATTGTTGCGAAAGATCAGAGAAAGAGATCGAGTTGATCTCTGGTGGGGCCACGCGAATCTCTAGTTGCATATTACAGAAACCCAGGGATGGACGCAGGGGGGTTGTCACTAATCTAAGAAATCAGAGGGTGCCCACTCGGAGAAGATCTTGTCGGTTCGATCGAAAAAAGAGGGTTCAGGGAGGTTGCAGAGATAGATGATCTAGATTCATCCCTATTACGAAAATCCGAAGTAGAGGATTCCAACTTCTGAAGTTGTGGTGGGTAGGAGAATCCGGGCGCGATACTAAGATTTGAGGAATGGTATTGATTGCGATTGTTGCTGGAGAAGATGATAAGAAGAACGTCGGTCACTGCTATTATTACCGGAGGAGCATTGTCGTGCAGTCACGCCGCCGTCGCTCATTATCAGAGAGAATATGGAAGAAGGCAGAAAACCCCAGACTCGTTTTGTTTGCAGAATCGTTTGGGAAGAGAAGAGTAACGAAGAAGATCTATTATGGGTTGGTTCTCCGGGACAATAGAGAATGAGAGAGAACCTTACCTTACGAATAAGGGAGAATGGAAGATTTGAAATTTTAAAATTCAAAATTTTATGCCTAAACAGTTAAAAGGGAAATCAGTCATGAAAATATCTAATGTGGCGTATCTAGGGACCTCTCGCCAAAATATGTCCAGTTGTGTGGACTATAGGTATTAGAGAAAAAGTTGTTGGACTAGAGACCTTAAAAAACTGTTCTAAGGGATCTTTCGCTAATTTACTCTCCCTAATTTACTCTTTCATTTATAGTGTTACCTTATAATATCTTTTGGGTGTGCTTGGTTCAGCTTCTTAAAAATCAAATGTGTTTTTTTAAAAGTAGCTTTTGAAAATCTACTTCTTTAAAGCATCCTTTTAAGAGAAAATATTGTTTGGTTAGCTCAACTTTTACACTTACTTTTTAATAGCAAAAACATTAAGGTTATTTGGTTAGACATATAGAAAGTGCCTTTAGAATATAATGATAGAAGGCTTTTTATAAATTCGTTGCGAAAATAAATCATACAATGTATAGGAGCCTTGTAGGGAAATACAATGGGCCATAATGTGTCATTTTATGTGGACCTCAATTCAAAACCAATTAGATTTAGAAATTTCAACAAAAAAAGTTAAAATTTTAAGATGATGTTGTCTTGAATTCATATAAAAGACCTCAATTGATTTGGAAAAGTAAAGTTAAAAGATGAAACTGCAAATGATATAGGAGATCTGAACTGAAAGAAGATGTTTAGTGTAAGGTCCTTGACCTTATTGGGTCAATTGGGCCCAATAGCAGGCCCGTTGACCCATTTATTTAGTAATTATTATATTTAATTGTATTTTAGGTATTTAGGTGGGTTTAGACCTTGAACGAGTTTCTTTTAGAGTTAGAATAATGTTTGATAAGTTTCGTGTGATTGTAAGTTTGTTTGATCATAACAGGGGGGGTAGTTTGCAATTTAGGAAAAAATGAGTGTTTTTACAGAAAATTCCAAACACCATAATTTTTGGGTTCGTTGGAAAGGTCCCGTCGCGCTGATCATTTTTGTCTCTTGACTCGTCTTGATCCAACGATTGAAAACCCTTCAAGTGGTTCATTCCTTCACCGGACCCACTTAAGGGCAAACTTGTCATTTTTTCCCTTCCTCTCTTCTTAAGCAGAGATTAGCCCTAATCTCTTATTCATTTTCTGCAACAAATGAAGCTACAACAACCCTTCTTTTTCCTCTTCTCTTCTCAAAGTTCCAGAACTCTACCCACGAGAGATCATCTCCGCAATCCGAACAACACATCGTCATCCCCACAATCTCCACTTTCCATTGGTATTAGTTGGTAAGTCTTTCCTGCCATCAACTTTTCTTATCATCTTCGTTTTTGTTTAGATTAGGCTTGATCTTGATCTTTTCCTTCCTTTCCTTCTCCTTTGTGTTTTAGGTTGTGTTTGGTTGGGTTAGATTTTGTGGTAGTAGAGATTCTCCTCAAGTTTCCTCCCATTTCCATCTTCTTCTTAGTTGAGGCAAGTAGATATGCAATTTATGATTGTAATATGAATGTATTGTTTTATTGATTGATATTGATCAAATGCTAGACTACCCAAATACCAAGTTGTTTCTGATTTTGATTTGGGATTGACATGCTAGATTAGGTTTGAGAATTTGGGTTGGATTAATTGTTAAATTGGTAGCCCTAGACGAGTCTAACCTACTAAGATGTATGTAAATGATGAATTTGATGAATGGGGAGCATGGTGGCTCATTTTCTACAGGTTTGGCCGTGGAATGGCCTGAGAAGGAAGAGAGCAGAAACCCAAATTCGGGGTTACAGCCCATTGTTCGATCGATTGGTCGCATTATGCGATCGGTCAGACTCAGGCCGATCAATCGGGCACTTTGTCCGATCGATCGAACTAAGAAAACCCGTAGTTAACTGGGAGATGCCCAGTGCCGATCGATCAGCCACTCTATCTGATCGATCGGACTGTGCACTAACTGGATGGCGTTTAGTGCCGATCAATTAGATCTTCTGTTCGATCGATCAGAGGGTGTAAGTTCACTGGGTACGTTGAATTTGGATCTTTATAACTTTTAATCCGTCCGTTGGATTTCTACATATAATATATCGATGGAAATCCCTTGAGATGTAAAATCTAATGGTTTTTGCTTCATCACGATCAGAGATCAGGAAGTGATGTTAATACCTAGATCAATGATCAAGCTCTTGTTTACTTGGGATATGAGACAGTTAACCTAGGTTTGGGCCTTAGATATTAGAAACCATGAACCTACTCTCACATGATCATTAATGGGATTGAAATCAAAGCACGTGGCTTGGTGTGCTTTGATGGATTGTCTAGGTATTCACGTATTACATGTGGTATAACCGAATGCATGTGGAATTATCTCGATAGATGCTTAACATGATTGTATACCAAAGGATTTCCCCAAAGCATCATTGATCCAATTTCCACACGTACTCTGTTAGAATATGTGAGGTACATGGATGATACCACTTGCCTAGGTTTGGATTGTAATTTCTCATTGACTTGTGAACTGTATCTATTGATAACGTTTCCTTGTACACTCTTTTAGCTTAAAACACTTAATTATGAAACATAATCTTTGTAGAACTAGGACATGGACCTGACTTAGAGTGTATCTTAGGAATCGTGTGTCATGTATTTAATAAACATGACTGGTTGGCATGGAAGGGATTATCATATAGTTGACTTGTCCTTGTCTCGAATGAGATAATCCCTATGATCATGTCTTGTGCATTGAGCTAGCCAGACTTACTTGTTTTGTTTGCCTTGTATCAACACCACTTCATTATTATTGCATATCATTGCCAACTGCAGCTTGGGGTATTTATTTGATGAGCCGGCTACTCAGACATCGGGATGAGCAGTCGGCGTAGGATGGCGTCCATGGCGTTGAATAGTTAGGAGCGGGCTAGGAACGTGTTGCTATTCCCAAGACCGGGAGCTAGGATCCCACTGGAGCCGGACTTTGGTATCAGTAGTCTGATTAGATTGTTACTGATACCTCGGGAGGTGGCTAGGACATCATCGGAGTCTCCCTCTTGATATTTGCATTGCATTACATGGATAATGGTTATTGCTAGTGATACTAGGATTCCTGTTATTGTTTATGATTATTATTATTTATGCTTTCATGCTTAGTATTGTTTCCTTGTATTCACTTAATCATTATACTTGTCGTTATTCTAAACTTGATGCATGTAATGTTCATTTATATCTTGTTTATCTATTGCTCAACATGTCGTTGACTCCGTTCCTTGGTGTGCAGACACCTTAGGTGATTACTACTAAGAGGAGTAGGCCAGTGAGAAGATCCCAGAGAATCTCCAACCAGCTGAGGAGGAACGACAGTGGCATACTAACGACGTAGAGTAGTGTCATCATACTCGGCACATGAGAGAGATTCATTGGGATTTACTAGATTTATGTTCTTTCATTTATTATCTCTTGTTGAACCTTTCTTTATTGACTTTATTGTTCTTTTAATGGCCTTGGATATTGGGAGGGCCATTGTAATGAATTAACATCCTTGTATAGCTTCCTTATTCCTTTTGCAACTTTAATTAAATGAAGTTTATTGTTCATTGTTTGATATTCCATATGACTGGAGTTGTATGAATTCCGCAATTATCGTATTACATGAGGCTGGAAATATAATATCCTCACAACGGACTTATGATCCTTAGGCCTAAAGGACAAAATTTTTAATGAGTCCTAAATTTCACTCTTCGGATCCGGTTATATTTCTAATCGGGTTCGGGGGACGTGACATTTAGTGGTCAAAGGCATCTAATTATTATGTTGAAAAAATGTTATTATTAATGTAAGGTATGTGGTAGATTACTTATCGACTTTTAAAAAAAATCTTGTGAATGGACACCTTACACGAGAGAACCTTCAAATTAGACACACAGTTGTACACAGTTGTAGGTTTAATTGAAAACAATACCATTTGATCAGTAGATACACCACCCAATCTCCCCTGTTTCATAGAAACCAGTGGCTTAAGAGCTTAAGCTTTTCGTGGGGAAGAATACCATATGATCAGCAACTACACCACCCAGTCTCCCATCTAATCGTTTATTTCATTGATCTGAGTGTCTGGTGTGGAATTGAGTATTTAAGTCTTCTCCATTGGGTTGGGGTTTGAGGAAGAGAGGAGTAGTAGATGACGGAAAAGTTATTTTTCGCGTGTGGAGGGTCGATATCGACCCTTGCAGTACAAAACAAGGGTAGATATTGACACAAGAAAAAGTTGGTAAAAAAAAATGATGTTTTGGCTGGAAGACCACTTTAATACAAGGGAAACTAAAATGACCATTTTGGTATAGAGTACATCTAAAGTTTTTTTTTTTTTTTTTTTTTAATAAAATCCTCTTTAACCTAACAAACACTCCCTTTTAACAAAGAAAATAAAATGTCTCACTCCACCCCTCCACATGAAAACATCGGCCATAAAAATAAAATGTAACAAAAAAAAAAAAGAGACATTCCTTCCCATCAAACCATACTACTGTCACCTTGTCAAATGCCCCTAATTTTTCTTATCGTAATCTCATCATCGTAGGAAGTAGATAAGTTAGTAGAAACCTTAGGATTATAAATAAACAAAATTTGAAATCAAATTGGAGCTTTTTAAGATACCATTAATTCGGTGGCTGCAAGATTGTAGTAGTCTAATATGACTTTGATTTGGACCATAAACAATCAACATTGGGCCTGTGAGACACATTTGACCCACATTTATGTCTTTGAGATGCACACTCATAATCATCTAATAACCATGCACATCCAACCAACCTTCCATAGTAAGCATGCATGCATATCTAATTAACCCGTCCACCATATTACCTTTCTATTGTTCCTATATCATTGAATAGATTTAGTTTTTGTTATATTTGATTGATATTATAATAAATGGCTGTGGAGATATTGTTATTACTATATAACATGTACTCTCATATGAATAAAATTAGTCGAATATTTTCCACTACAACTTATTTTTATATAGAGGAAGTCGTTTCCCTCTTATTTGTGCGCTTGATAGGGTCTACGATCCTATCAACTTGTATTAAAGTACACTTCTTGGGTGGCACTCCTAATCGTGTCCCATAAGTTTTGAAGTCCGCTATGAAGTACAAATGTTTCTTCGGTTTCCACAAAATATAGCGGAAGCTTCATAATTTAACAAATGACATCGATAAAGAATGATCAAGAGGAAATCATGATTAATATTACTAAAGTCGAATTTTAACAATTAGACAAAAGTATTTTATACACAAATGGCCACATCTAAAACCTAGGCCAACAAAAAACCAAAAACACAAAAGAAGAACTATTCCAAGTATACGTGTGAAGGTTATCGGGTACAGGGTCAGAACAACTAAACTATGTTGTCCGCACACCACTCATGGAGGTCATTAGGCTGATCTGCCTGAACTTCCTTCTTCTCCTTCTCAGAATCGGTGGGCTCAGTACCTATGCACCAAGAGCAGCATCTCCAGCCCACACGTTTGACTAGTAGATATATATAAAAACAACAATAGATATGCAATAGTAGACAGAATCACGATAACATGATTATTAGAGTTTAGTGCATATTGAATTATAATAAAAGACCTAGCATAGAAATCCTAACTGATTGGACCCCAAGTGCAGGGTGCGATTGTAGTAATAAAACTGGTGAGACCAGGTTGATCCACAGGGAGCTTTGTAAATTAAGGTTCCTTTTCAACTTGTACCTGCCTTAAATTAAAAATTTAATTTTAGCCTAAAATCTAGAAAAGTACATTCATCATTCCTACTTTTCAAAAATTAAATTAATTACAATCCAATTAAAAGAGAACTTCCTAAATCTAAAAATTCTAAGCTAAAAAACTAAAATTGCTACAAAAGAACACACAAGTTAGAACATCAATAATAAAAAGTACCAAAAATAAAACTAAGAAACTAAAATAAAAATAAAAGAAACCTAAGTTAGAAAGTTAGTAATGCACAAAATAAACATAAAATTGAATTGATCATAAAAATAAAGACAATAAACAAAAGTTCAAGAATTTAAATGTGTGGTGAAAACAAGAAAAGTAAATGTGTGGTTTTAACAAAAACTTAAATGTGTGGAAGAACATAAATTTAAATGTGTGGAAGTGTATTCTCCTCTTTCAAAATTCTTTTCTAAGCGGGGTCATAATTTGAATCATGCTCTTAGGGCCTTTGGGTCGTTAATCCAAACACCAACAAGAAAAGAAACATAAAACAAGCACCAATCACCCAAGGACAAGAAAGAAAAAAATTGAAAGAATAAAAAACAATTTTACTAATATGCAAAGTCTTACATAAGATAAAAAAAATAAACACTGACGATTACATACTAGGATGAGAAGCCTCTTCTAGATGAAAAGCCCAAGGGGGTAGTGTGATTTCCTGCCAAATCTCCTTGAGGACTTTAATGGAGAGAAAGAGAGAGGAAGAAGATGGAGTGTGGTAATACTAGAGAGAGTTGGTCCATCTTCCCATGAGAGGAGATGGATTCTATTGCCTTCAATGTATAGATTTTTGCTCTCTTTCTTTCCTTTCTTTGTTCCAAGTTTGTAGCATGCAATCTTCTTTGCTGGGAAGTCCCTTCCTTGGCCAACAATTCTTCAAAGAAATAACAAGGTGAGTGAGAGATTTTTGGTGCTTTCCATGTACAAAAATTGCAATCCCGAGTAGAAATTATAGCACAAAATTCCAGAGGTCATATCTTCCTCGTTTTAGCTCCAATTGACACAATCTTGGGTTCTAAAGATATCTACTCGAAAATAGCTTTCCAACGGTGTATGGATTGAACCAATCCAATGGATGGATTAAGAGTTATGACCATTTTAATCTTGCTGCCTCTGAAAAATCTGAAAATAATTGTGCACATATGGAATGTTAATTGTGCAGTGGTGTGTAGGACCCATGTGGACATCCAAAGGGATCTTGGGATCTTTCTTTCCTTGTTTCTTGATTTTCCTTCCATCTCTGGTTTGCTTCCAAACTTCTTTGATTGACTAGTCAACTCTTTTAGCAGACTTTCCTTTCTTGAATATCTTTCTTAATTTTTGAGTTTTCAAACTTAGTAAGAATTAGATCTTACCAAATTTGAAGTTTCCTTTCTTGATCTTGAAATCACAAATTTAGCTCTTCATTGTTGACTCTTCAAATTCTTCAAAAATACCAAGATATGTGGGTCCATCATGAAAGATGTCATACCCTTGATTTCTCTCAAATTTCACCAATGTGGGTCCCATTCTTGATTTCTCCTACACAAATTAAAACAAATGGATTCAAGAATAATTCTATGTAAGGAATTTAAATGGACGATGCATGGGACCCTACTTGATGCACCCATAATAACCGACTTTCTAAAAATAAATCTCCAAAAATGGTAGGTTTTATGAATTTATGCAAAAGTTGTGATTTTTGAGCAAATTATGCATGAATGCACTACAATGGACGCTAAATGCATAATAACATGATTTGACATTAAGTAAAGCTATTTAACATCAATAAATCATTAAAATGGTCCAAAATGTCTATGAAAATGTGCACTTTTCAGGACTCATCACTAACAAAATAGGCAGTCCACATATGCTAATCACCACGGGATAGCATTGCTGCCCTCACGGCTAGTACGGAGTTGTAGTAGAGTAAATGCACAGGAGAAAAGCCCAGCTAAGATGTGATGCTAGAAAACAAACAAACAAACACTACATCCCTATCATCATTGGTATCCGATGGTGTACGCTTATCCAAAATATTACAATCCGTAGTCGTCTAGAAAAGGTCCTATCACATTTGGGTGGTGCCTGACACAAGAGTCCTAAACAATATCAATGAGCCGCTAGGCTTCTCTTGCTTGAGCAAGATTCGTCGAAACGAAAGAGAGACTACTCCGCATCAAAATCATATCAAACAAACAGACAGATCATCAAATACCCAGAAGTAATCATCTTCAAAGCCTTTACAATCAAAGCCACCTGGTCCCAACACTTCGGTCAAATCCCAATAGATAAACAGAATACAAAGGGGATCCTAAGTCCAAACATAAGTTCTTTAAGTTATACCAACAAAAAATAGATACAATGCTAAGGAACATATTTGACACATGTAGACATCGATTCTCAAAGGTATAGTTCAAAATCAAAATGGAATAACAATCCAAACCTAAGTACATAGTTATTTCCGACCCGTCATACTCCACTATTCAATCATTGGAGGGGACGGTGCCGGTCCACGATACCCTAGCGAGTCATCTCAGTGTATAATACAATGATGGGTATCCCAATGTCTCGCATCGTCCAAGACTAAATAGTTCATATCCATGAGGGCAATGCCAACTCAAAACATCCCTCACATTTAGTCCAACTGAGTCATAAAATGGGGTAACCAAGGCCTCACCTAAGTCCACAAACTTATAAGTGAAAAGGCCCTTCAAAAAGGAATGCAGTAGTCTCGGTTGACCCCATACACAGTTAGTCGACCGAGTACACACACGAGTCGACCACGAACATAGTCGCAATAGAAAATAGGGATGGAAAAAGGGCACAATCATCAGGCTTCACAGAGCATGGCCTGTAGTGTTGTCGGTCAACCGTGTGGCTTCAGAAAATGAAACCCAGTTTCGTTTCTGTATAGATACAGGGGAAGTCCCATTTAGGTTGTTGGCACTTGATAGCGTTGATAATAATGGGCTTAGCCCTTCCCATTAAAATAGTAAACAAGGCCTAATTCTATCATTTAAATCCATTTCCATTTAGACGTAATCTAACTTGTTAACAATCCAAAATAACAAATTGAGCATGTGGGAGTCTAAATGAAAAATTAATCATCAAAATCAAAGATAGAGCAACATATCAAGCCATCAAATGCATATCTACTTGCCTTAGATGAGAGAGCTCCATAATAGTGAAAGAATAGGGAAAACACCCACTGTTGAGCTCGAATGGGGAAGAAGATTCCAAAACCCCAAACCAATCTAAAAAATGAATGCAAATGAGAGGTGTGAACTATGCCTGATCATTACTAAACTAAGGGAAGAAGAAGAACTAGGTCTAGGAGGCTTGAGAGCTTACCTAGTGAAGTAGAGTGGATTAGATGCTTGAAGGAAGGGATGCTTGGAGTCGTAGAGGCTTAGGGAAAATGAAGGGAGGTTCGGCTAGTGAGGTGGAGCACCGGCTGTTGGCGGTAGTGAGGAGGCAGTGAGGGAGATGAGAGAATGAAAGATAAAGAGGGAGAAATGAGAAAAAGAGAAACAAAAAGGGCTGGGATGATTATTAGGGTCCTTGGTCCACTAACGATGATTATTTAGGGTCCTTCATGAAAAAAAATATGCGATTCAGGTCTGAACTCCCATGTTAGGGACGTCCATGGCTGATTTTGAATCAGCAAAATAGATTTGATGAAATTTGATCTGGGCAGCGCAAATCAGCCATATAATACGCATAATAACACCATGAAATCATGATCAACAAGTGTATAATAAAAGGAGATGAGAGAGGACTAATATCTTGATGATACGAAGACTTCAAATATCTGAAACTAAAGTTCCAAAGGACTGATCACAGGCTTGCAATCAACAATACAAGTTGCTGGAATTTTCTGCAGTAACTTTCCTTTTGATCTTCTCCTCTATTCCATAACCTAATTTGATTGGCTATGATTGTGGGATCGAACAATGGATTCCTTGAGAGGTTTTCTGAACTATAATATGTGGAAAGACCCAGACCTAATTTCCTCTCCTCAAGGAAGAAAGAAGAAGCCGGCAATGGGCGTGAAACCTTGGTGTGGACGGCCAATGGGTTTTTGATCCTTCTTGTTGCACGCCTAGGGTCTCTCTCTCCCTAAAAATTTTTTTCTAACTCATCCTTGGACACCCAAAAGGGAGATATAAATAGATGGTTTATTTCCCTCTAAGTTCTCTCCAATTAGAAATAGGAAACTAAGAGGACCCTCCCATAAAATTAGCAACTAGCTACCTTACGCGTGCAAGACCTTCTAATTTTAGTTTCTAAAACAATTAGGAAACTTTAACTATAGGAATTCTTACCCAATGAGGAATCCAACCTTCTAAGTAAAGATACCTACTCAAAATTGGAAGCCTCACAGAAGGGGCCCCCTTTATGGCTGGCCCATAGAATAGATAAATACACCATGGCCCACAAGTCAATAATATAGCTAGAGTTAAATTCATGTATGCCATCAAAGGCCTATTTGAATTTAAACTCAAAAATTTTTTTCCACAAAAAATAATTCAACCACATATCATCTAAACAAATTAGGAAATCATGCCAATATAGGAAAGTGGCTAGAGAAGGGACCAAAAGACATATTTGCCCTTGGCTTCCAAATTGACTAAAATGTCCATGCTAACCCCATAGCAACATTAAGATCATTTTAACCTTAACTCATTCCACTAAAGAGTTATGGTTGCACTCCAGGGACAAATATTAAATTTGAATTAAGCTCATCAGGAAATGACATTCGTCTTCGACCTACTAAGTGAAATGACTGAAATGCCCCTCTATGTAACATCCATAATCAAGTCAAGTTACCTGATGTACTATCATCCTTCTCGATTATATCTCAACCTTAGAACTTTATATCCTTGACTTAATCATCATCCGGATATCATTCTCTTAGTCCAGGGAGCGACCCATAAGTTCAATATCCATATGGAACATCCATATACTAAGATCTTAGATTTTGATGATTAATCGGATAATTCTATGGGGACCATCACTCCATCACTAGATGACATAGATTCTATATTGCATCTGCATGTTCCAACTAATCAAGCCCGAGTACCCAAAACACAGAGCTGTCGACCCATGAACAGGATCTCACTCATAGTGAATTAAAGCACAAGAACTTGACTTCGTCAGTTCATTTACATATGCTCAAGATTAAGAGCACTGGTCACTCAATAGCATAAGGTGACTTGATCTCTCTCAGTGATAGTACTATTTTAGAGATCACACCTACTATGGTCCTGTTCAATGCATGACACATGCACTAATGAGATAAATCCGGAAAAGCCTCCCGTGACTAAGGTAAGTCACCCTGAATACAGGAGAGTATCTCACTATAACTTATACCAAGATGAAGTGCCCAACTCCATCTCTCAGTCATGAACCAGTTTATTGTTTCAAGTGTTCCTGACTCAGACCTGTCTGTGTGTAACCACTACACACCCAAGTCATTTACTAGAAACAATGGACCTTACACTAACATACATATATACATGCAGTAAGAGAAAAGAATAATTGTAATAAATAACCAGTAAATATCCAGTAACAGAGATGTGAGTGCTGTCAGTGGGCTTTAGGGCATATACAAATCCCAACAAACTCCCACTTGCACTAAAGATCACTACTACCTAACCTAACTCCCATAGACTCAACATGAGAACTAAACACTTTCTTAGTAAGAGTCTTAGTGAAAGGGTCAACTAAGTTATTGGCTGAGGCAATTTGCTCCACCACTATTTCTCCTTCTTGGATGAACTCCCGGGTCAAGTGGTACTTTCTCTTATTGTGTTTGCCTTTCTTGTGATTCTTGGGCTCTTTGCACTGTGCTACGGCACCGGTATTGTCGCAGTACATGACAATCGGTTTCTGTACAGCAGGAACAACTCCCGATTCCAATAGGAATTTTCTGAGCCATACAGCTTCCTTTCCTACTTCCGCTGCCACCACATACTCTGCCTCCATGGTAGAATCAGCGGTACAATCTTGCTTGACACTTCTCCATGATATAGCCCCTCCTGACAGAGTAAAAACGTATCCTGAGGTAGACTTGCTGGCATCTCTATCAGACTGGAAATCAAAGTCTGTATACGCCAGAGGCGTCAGATCATCTGCTCGATAAAGTAGCATATAATCTTTTGTTGTCCGAAGATACTTGAATATATGCTTAACTGCTGTCCAATGCACAGGTCCAGGGTTTGACTGATATCTGCTACCCATGCCGACGGCAAAGCAAATATCGGGTCTAGTACATAACATTGCATACATGAGGCTTCCAACAGCAGATGCATATGGAACTCTCCTCATGCTCTCTATCTCCTCAGGTGTCTTCGGACATTGATCCCGAGATAGTGGTACTCCATGTCTAGAGGGTAAGAAACCCTTCTTGGAGTCATGCATGTTAAACTTGACCAAAATCTTCTCAATATATGAAGATTGGGATAAGGCTAACGTCTTATTCTTGCGATTTCGCAAAAGCTTGATCCCTAAGACATAGCTCGCCTTACCCAAATCCTTCATCTGAAATTGAGATGATAACCAAATCTTAGTGGATGACAACATACCTACATCATTTCCAGTGAGCAATATGTCATCCACATACAGAACCAAAAATGCAACTGCGTTTCCACTTCCTTTCTTATACACATATGGTTCATCAATGTTTTGATCAAAGCCAAAAGATTTGATTGCCTAATTAAACTTGATGTTCCGTGCTCTAGATGCTTGCTTAAGTCCATAAATGGACTTCTTAAGCTTACAAACCATGTTATCTTGGCCACTGGCAATGAAACCCTCTGGTTGCATCATATAGATGCATTCGTCAAGACTTCCATTAAGAAAAGCTGTCTTGACATCCATCTGTCATATCTCGTAGTCATAATGACATGCGATGGCTAAAAGAATCCTTATGGACTTGAGCATGGCCACTGGTGAGAAGGTTTCTTTATAATCGATATCCTATTTCTGAGTATATCCTTTCGCCACCAGTCTCGCTTTGAAGGTCTCCACCTTCCTATCCACTCCTCTCTTCCTCTTGTAGATCCACTTGCACCCTATGGGTTTAATCCCTTCAGGCGCATCTACAAGATCCCAGACCTGATTGGAATACAAAGAATCCAATTCAGACTTCATTGCTTGCTGCCATATGTCAGCATCCGTATCCGTTACTGCTTCATCGTAACTAGCAGGATCTTCAACCAGATCCTCGGAGTCTGTCTTAAAGACACTCCTAGATATCTATCTGGCTGTCTAGAAAATCTCCCACTACGACGATGCTCTAGAGTGTTAAAAGGAATATCCTGTTCATCTACCGCCTTAGGATCTGGTATAGGTGTTGCAGGAGATCCCGGAAGAATCTCCTCTAGAGTTTCTTTACAACTTAGTTCTTGGTGCATCATGCAATCATCCTCCAAGTATCTAGAATGAGTACTGATAAGCACTTTCTGCTCCTTTGGATGATAAAAGATGCCACCTCTCGTTCCCTTAGGATACCCAATGAAATAACACATTTCTGATCTTGGTTCCAGCTTGGTAGCTTTATCATTCAGTACATAGGCTGGACAACCCCAAATGTGGATATCTCTTAAATTGGGTTTTCGACTTGTCCATATTTCTTACAGTGTCCTAGGCACTTATTTAGAAGGGACCAGATTCAAAATGTATGCTGCTGCTTCTAGGGCATATCTCCAAAAAGATATGGGTAGGGTTGCACCACTCATCATGGACCTTACCATATCAAGAAGGGTACGGTTTCTTCTCTCTGCTACACCATTTTGCTGGGGTGTACCCGGTGCAGTCAACTGAGACACAATCCCATGTTGTGTGAGGTACTCCTTGAACTCACCCAGGAGGTACTCGCCACCTCAATCAAATCGAAGGGCTTTGATATGTTTACCCAGTTGTAGCTCTGCCTCAGCCTTAAATTGCTTGAATTTATCAAAGGACTCAGACTTGCGTTGCATTAAGTACACATATCCATACCTAGAGTAATCATCGGTAAAAGTGATGAAATACTTATAACCTCCTCGAGCTGGTTTGCTCATAGGACCACACACATCAGTGTGAACCAATTCTAACAATTCCTTCGACCTCAGTCTCTTTGAAGAGAATGATCTTTTGGTCATCTTTCCCTTGAGACAAGATTTGCACTGAGGCAATGGTCTGAGATCTAATGAACTCAAGGGCCCATCCTCTACCAATCTCTGAATCCGTTTTAGGTTAATATGACCCAAAAGTAAGTGCCAAAGATAAGTGTCATTGGTTGAAGATACTTTCCTCTTAAGGGAAGTTGAGCTTTCTAGTTGTACTTTATGCAGTGTAGGAGCAATAGGATATATATAAAATAAGTTGTCATGCATTCTACCGGAACATATAAGATTTCCATCTCTACTGATATCAACACTACAATGGAAAGAAACTGAATAATTAAATTCAATAAGTCTGGAAACTGAAATTAAATTCTTCCTCATGTCCGGAACATAGAGAACATTATTTAAAACCAATATCCTATTGTAAGAGAAATGTAAGGTAATAACTCCCACTGCAATTACCCAAACTCTAGCTTCAGTTCCAACTCTGAGGGCAAACTCTCCTTTCTCAAGCTTCTTCATTATCTGAAACCCCTGCAATGAGTTGCAGATATGATTAGTGGCTCCAGAGTCTACTATCCACGAATCAGTAGAATCAACCACAAAACAGGTTTCAATGTAGTAGGAAAGAGATATACCTTTCTTAGCAGAGGCCAGGAACTTGGGACAATCTTTCTTCCAGTAACCTTTAAGGCCGCACTTGAAGCATTTCCCTTTGGGCTTATCACCTGTACCCTTGCTTCTTCTTGAACTTCTTCCCTTTCGGGTTCAGTTTGAAGGAAGACTGGAAAAAGTGAGCTTGGGCTTTGGGCTTCATGATAGCCTCTGCCGCCTGGAGTTCTTTCATTAACTTTGGTAGAGTCATGTCCATCTTGCTCATATTGAAATTGAGCTTGAACTGGTTGAAAGAGTCCGGCAGAGTTTCGAGAATCATATCAGTCCGACTCTCTGCATCAATCTCAGCCCCTGGGATCTCAGCCACATTGAAGCAATCCATCATCTTGAGCATATGCTCTCTGACAGGTGTTCCCTCGGCCATCCTAGTGAACATGATTGTCCTTATAGCAGCTTGCCTAGCTGGCCTGCTTTTGTCCGCGAACATCTCAGACAAGGACAACATGATGTCAGAAGCTGTGTCCATATGCTCGTGCTCTGTTTGCAACACGTTGGACATGGAAGCAAGCATGTAGCATTTAGCCATGCTATTCGCTTTCTTCCATTTCCTTTCAGCCTCTTGCTGTTCATCTATAGAGTTATCATTAATTGCTGGACAGGGTTCCAACAAGACATACTTGTACTCCTCAGCAGTAAGTACTATGTCAAGATTCCTTTTCCAGTCCACATAGTTCAGACCAGTAAGTCTGTTCTCACGTAGAATACTCATCAACGGGCTAAAAGAACCCCCGGTCATCTCTCTGGATATATAACGGTTTATAATTAGACGGACACTATATATGTAACATGTATATGGTGCTTGTAATAAAAGGAAAAACATTCACGGCAAACTTTTTACATTATTAACCCTTATCATAATGTATCAGTGTCTTAACCTCCTCACAGACCCTCCACCGAAGGGATGGCAAAGTCTATAGTCTCGTTGAGTAAAGCCTCGCTTATTTGGATTATCACTATATGGATTTAGCATATCCAGTGACAGTCCAATCACTGATTGGTTTGGCCTCATATGACAAATAACACTAACTCCTAGGGAGAGGTTATTACCGTCTTATGTTAAGTGTGTTACCATCTCTTATGAAATTTCCTAGAATGTCTATGACTTGAGTCCTCCGATGGGAAGTGACTTTAATCAACTCTTGAAGTGAACTTTAGAAAAAAAACTCCATCGAAGGGATGCCGCTCCCACCAACACTTCATCGACATTCTATAGAAGTGATCTTTAGTAAAGAACTCCATCGTAGGGGTGGCCGCTCCCACTAACACCTCATTATGAATATTCACATTAGTTCACCTACTAACCCCTTGAAGCGATCTTTAGTAAAGAACTCCACCGAAGGGGTGGCCACTCCCACTAACACTCCATTGAGATAGCATGAACTGAAAATGGAAGGCCGTGGGGTTTTTCCAAACCCCTCTCCCACTTGATTATTTATCACTAGGGTTTTAAAACACTTTTGACCTTTACATCGTTACTCAAACCCTGTCTAAATCTAGCAAACTTAGTTAACAATTTTCATGACTCAATTGCTTAAGTCATCTCAAAAATAAATAACCTTTGCTTTAAAACATATTGAGTAAGTTCCTTTAAAAAAAAAAAACTAACTTCGGCTATGGGAACCCTTAGGTAGCATCGTATTGGATTTTAGTTTAGCTTCTATTGGAAAACAAGGGTACCAAGATAAACTAAACCCTAACCAATTTTAAACCTTAGACAAAGAAGTGTGCTAGTCTAGGTTCCGTTTAAAAACAATTAGCCAAACTAATCCAATCTAATATAGAAAGATCCCAATTTTAAAAACCTAGTGGTGGCCATGTTACTAAGTGACAATCATAGCAATTCTATAAAGCATTCAACCATGCATTCCATACATAAAAGCAATAAAAATCATGCAACCCTTGATGGCTCCCTGCTCTTCGGACTTCAAATCCTTATCGAACTAGGACATCAAAATTAGATCTCCTCTTGCACCAAGAAGCCTTGTCTCCTCCATCACCATGGATCCCCTTTACTTGCAACCATGCAATCTTTGAAGCTTTCTTCTCTTGCTTGATACCATAAAAATAAATTTACATACAAGAAAACCATGAAAAACAAAACCAAAAATTACATTGGAAGTCCCTATGCTTTTCAAGAAAGCTACATCAAATCTAGTTGGAAAAGAAATTGAAATTACAATTTCCTATGATTGCTAAACGCGCAATCGTACAATTTCCAACTAATAAAAACACACCCAAATCCATACATCATTCATACGAACCATTAAGGATGCATATATGGCTGCATACAAAGAGGTTAGTGCATGCAAAACGTAGTGTACAACACTATACAGTATTCTGAAAAAAAAAAAAAAAAAACCAATTCCAGCAATCTGGAAAAAATCCTACACGCCAATCATGCACTAAAACATATCTTAAAGGGCGCCACCATGCCCTTAATTAAGCTAGGATTAATATTAACACATCATGGGGTCATGATTTCACATGGAGAGGCTCTGATACCACTGAAAAAAATATGTGATTCAGGTCTGAACTCCCATGTTAGGGACGTCCATGGCTGATTTTGAATCAGCAAATCAGATTTGATGAAATCTGATCTGGGTAGCGCAAATCAGCCATATAATACGCATAATAACACCATGAAATCATGATCAACAAGTGTATAATAAAAGGAGATGAGAGAGGACTAATACCTTGATGATATGAAGACTTCAAATATCTGAAACTAAAGTTCCAAAGGACTGATCACAGGCTTGCAATCAACAATACAAGTTGCTGGAATTTTCTGCAGTAACTTTCCTTTTGATCTTCTCCTCTATTCCACAACCCAATCTGATTGGCTATGATTGTGGGATCGAACAATGGATTCCTTGAGAGGTTTTCTGAACTATAATATGTGGAAAGACCCAGACCTAATTTCCTCTCTTCAAGGAAGAAAGAAGAAGCCAGCAATGGGCGTGAAACCTTGGTGTGGACGGCCAATGGGTTTTTGATCCTTCTTGTTGCACGCCTAGGGTCTCTCTCTCCCTAAAATTTTTTTCTAACTCATCCTTGGACGCCCAAAAGGGAGATATAAATAGATGGTTTATTTCCCTCTAAGTTCTCTCCAATTAGAAATAGGAAACTAAGAGGACCATCCCATAAAATTAGCAACCAGCTACCTTAGGCTTGCAACACCTTCTAATTTTAGTTTCTAAAACAATTAGGAAACTTTAACTATAGGAATTCTTGTCCAATGAGGAATCGAACCTTCCAAGTAAAGATACTTACTCAAAATTGGAAACCTCACACAAGGGGCCCCCTTTATGGCTGGCCCACAGAATAGATAAACACACCATGGCCCACAAGTCAATAATATAGCTAGAGTTAAATTTATGTATGCCATCAAAGGCCTATTTGAATTTAAACTCAAAAATTTTTTTTCCACAAAAAATAATTCAACCACATATCATCTAAACAAATTAGGAAACCATGCCAATATAGGAAAGTGGCTAGAGAAGAGACCAAAAGACATATTTGCCCTTGGCTCCCAAAATGACCAAAATGTCCATGCTAACCCCATAGCAACATTAAGATCATTTTAACCCTAACTCATTCCACTAAAGAGTTATGGTTGCACTCCAGGGACAAATATTAAATTTGAATTAAGCTCGTTAGGAAATGACATTCGTCTTCGACCTACTAAGTGAAATGACCGAAATGCCCCTCTATGTAACATCCATAATCAAGTCAGGTTAGCCGATGTACTATCATCCTTCTCGATTATATCTCAACCTTAAAACTTCATATCCTTGACTTAATCATCATCCGGATATCATTCTCTTGGTCCAAGGAGCGACCCATAAGTTTAATATCCATATGGAACATCCATATACTAAGATCTTAGATTTTGATGATTAATCGGATAATTCTAAGGGGACGATCACTCCATCACTAGATGGCATAGATTCTATATTGCATCTGCACGTTCCAACTAATTAAGCCCGAGTACCAAAAACACAGAGCTGTCGACCCATGAACAGGATCTCACCCATAGTGAATTAAAGCACAAGAACTCGATTTCGTCAGTTCATCCACATATGCTCAAGATTAAGAGCACTGGTCACTTAGTAGCATAAGGTGACTTGATCTCTCTCAGTGATAATACTTTTAGAGATCACACCTACTATGGTCCTGTTCAATGCATGACACATGCACTAATGAGATAAATCCGGAAAAGCCTCCCATGACTAAGGTAAGTCACCCGAAATACAGAAGAGTATCTCACTATAACTTATACCAAGATAAAGTGCCCAACTCCATCTCTCAGTCATGAACCAGTTTATTGTTTCAAGTGTCCATGACCCAGACCTGCTTGTGTGTAGCCACTACACACCCAAGTCATTTACTAGAAACAATGGACCTTACACTAACATATATATATACATGCAGTAAGAGAAAAGAATAATTGTAATAAATAACCAGTAAATATCCAGTAACATAGATGTGAGTGCTGTCAGTGGGCTTTAGGGTATACACAAATCCCAACACTTTGATGCATCGGACCGCAACGTGATTGAAGGGAAAAGCCCGTGAAATGATGAAACCTACCTGATGCACACAAAATCAAGAAAATTGGATAATATATAGAAACCCCTAAAAACTAACCAAAGTTGTAAACCACCCCTTACTGTACCCATTTGAACTCAGAATCGCGCAAAACTTTGGACCACGACTCACACGCCAAACCCGACTCGCTTAGACTCTAAACACACTTAATTAGCTAAAATATAATTATTTATAACTAACACGGCATTAGGGGTCAGGATCTTACACTGGGCATGCCAAGAAAACCCAAACAGTGGTAACAACGAACCGATATAATGAAAAAAATGCATGGGGAACCTCAAAACTACTACGTTCAGATCAACAACAAGCTCAAGTTGATCCAACAGACCTTAGAGTGTCTTACCCTACACCTGCCACTCACTAATATCGGGGAACATTCTTACATGGAAACTTCAATATAGTATACCTGAAAGGAAAAGGCGATGGTATGATCCAGCCATGCCATACTCGGATATATTTTCCATGGTTCAAAATCACCTGAGCCGTTGGAATTCATCTACAAAGTGGAACAATTTTTCGTTATCAACGTATGGTAGAGACCGAGAAGACACTTCTTGCCTCCTTCCACATGGATAGTGCCGTGTCAACTTGGTTCTAGTGGTATAATTGAAACAATCCTAATCTTTCCTGGAAAGTGGTGACGGAAGCCGTGCTTGTTCGGTTCAATCTAACAGACTATGAGAACTTGGATGAGATGTTGTCCAAACTGTGCCAAGGGTCTAGATTTGTTCAAACCTATCAGGAATAGTTCGAATGCTGGGCTAACCATGTCAAAAGTCGATCTTGTAAGGTATTAATGGGAAAGAGGTATTGATGTTTCGACCTTCCACATTACAGGATATCATGTGGCTAGCCAGACACCAAGAAGAAAAGTTCATTCAATTGGTTGAATCAACCCTCATCTTTGAAGCCAATAACATCAGGACTGTTCATTAGGTCCAATACACTAAGCGATTCTATTTCTGTGATAGGGTCATCTTATAACTCTAAGTTGTCACCTGATTCGATCTCTGCACCCACCAGAAAATTTTCAGCTAAGGAGATGAAGGCTCGACATGAGAAGGGTTTATACTACTATTGCAATGAGCGGTTCACTCCCGGTCCTTGTCTCAAGAAAATGAGAATTTACCTAATTGAGGAATTTGAAGATATGAACAATATGGAAGATTCAATTGAAGGAGATGTTGCCCCATTGAAGTGTATCCTGATAGGCCGCAATGAAGACATGGCTCGTCTTAATCGGGGCGGCGGGCAATGAAGACATGGCTCGTCTTAATCGGGGGGCGGGCGGGGGGTGCAAAGATATAGGTCCAGCCCATAAGTTAGCCCAAGCACCATAGGCTAGCACATAAGTTGGCCCATAGTTAATTATAAGTACTTGTAATACATAATCCAATCATTCCATACATCATGAATAATCCAGCCAACCTTTTCATATAGATTTGGTCCATCCTATTATCCCAACATATCATGCATACACAACCATGCACATTCAACCAACCTTCCATAGTAGGCATGCATGCATATCTAGTCAACCCATCCACCATATTACTTTCCTAGCATTCCTATATCATTGCATAAATTTAGGAGGTTTCTCCCTGTAGCTTACCTCTAGAGATGACTTTTCCATCCCCCTTCTCAGAGTTTGAATATTTCCCCACAGCTATAATTACACCATTATGGGACTAAAATACCTATAGTGTAGGCTAAAACATAAGAAAAATGCATTCTTGTAAATGGGTTTGAAATTTTGGTTAATAAAACATTGAAACTTGTATTATTCGCCTTTGTGGGCTGAAAATTCAACGGCGTAAATGGATTTGGATGCAAAAAAATAGCATTATTATGTAATTAAGAATTGGTGATCTAATATGCATTTCCTCATATACTTTTAGATCTTAGGGGAATGTTTAGATATGTACAAAATAAAATATCTCTAGCTTTAAATACTAGCAAAATAAAATATTACATAATAAAATATTTTAATATTTCAATATTGCAATATTATTGTCGTTTGGCAGTTTCTAAAAAATTAATAGATTTTGAACTATACAGTTTGGTAACTACCCCATATTATAATATACACTAGATTCAATATTTACTTTGATTTTCAAATCAAAGAAATGATCAATAGCTTTATGATTTTGACTCAGTAGTTTTTTAAATGATAAGACAATGACACCATTTCCTAGGAATTCAATTCAATGAAAACAATATCGAATTATATTTTCAAGATAAGGAATTTACGGTAAAGTGGTATTCTTTGATTTTCTTAGGAATTTTATTCATGCAAACACACATGTTATAAAATTCCAAGATAAGGGATTTCACGGTAAAATGAGTTCCATTGAATTTATAAGAATTCAATTTCATGTAAACATATAGGTCTTATCTTTCATGGCAGAATGAATTCCTTTGAATTTTTAGATATTCAAATCCATACTAATAGACTGGCCCAATCATATTTTAACAATAATGAATTTATTTCTTTAAATCCTTGAGAACTCAATTCCATACAAATAAACAAGTTGTATTATATGTTCAGGATAAGAAGTTAGTGGTAAAGTGGTTTTTATAATTCCTAAGAATTACTTTTATGCAATAAAATCAATCCTAAGCAAGCCAAGCAACACGCCCTAGAATTTCATGAGTTTCATTTAGATATTCAGATCCATACTAATAGATTGGCCCAATCATATTTTAACAATAATGAATTTATTTCTTTAAATCCTTGAGAACTCAATTCCATGCAAATAAACAAGTTGTGTTATATGTTCAGGATAAGAAATTAGTGGTAAAGTGGTTTTTATAATTCCTAAGAATTACTTTTATGCAATAAAATCAATCCTAAGCAAGCCAGGCAACACGCCCTAGAATTTCATGAGTGTTTCATCTTTACTATCTTTACTATCTATTAATCAATGTGATTTTTTGTGTTAGGGCACTGTACATTTTTCAGATCATGGGAAAATGATTAATTTTTTTCTAAAAGGAAATGGAGAGATAATTAATTTATGATATTCGAGGGTCACCTTTCATTATTTAAAGTTTATCATATGAACAACCACTCCCATTATGTTCATTATATCAAATCTCACTTTAATATGTAAAGGTGGGTTATACACAGAGAGGTGGCTACGTAGGGTGCAATGACCATAGGTTTGGAAAATGAAGAGGAAAAGAGAAATCATACCAAGAGTAAGAAAATTAAAAATCAAGGAATGGAGCTGCCTTAAGAAACGAAGGTTTGGTTAGTTTTGTCATTTCCCCTATCATGGAGAAGGTCTAGGGAAAATTAGAATTTTTGGCATCATGTTATAATTTTTAAAGGTGGGTCCCATGTCTACATTCATAAAAAGGTGGCCCCACTTTATGATTCTTTAAGGTGAATCATATGGTCACAATTACAAAAGGTGGAACGACATTGTAAATCCTATGAATGTGGGCTCACATTGTGAATCCTATGAATGTGGCCCCATATTCAGATTTCTAAAGGTGGGTACCACATTGTAAGTTTTTAAAGGTGGGTCTTGTGTTTATGATAAATAAAAAGATGGTTCCACATTATAATTCCTATAAAGGTGGGTCCATATAATAAATCCTATGAATGTGGGCCCCATATTCTAATTTTTAAATGTCGTACTATATTGTAATTTCTGAAGGTGGGTCACATATTTATAAGCAAGAAAAGGTGGCCCCACATTATAATACCTATAAAGGTGGCCCACATTGTAAATCCTATGAATATGGATTCTATGTTCTAATTTTTAATGGTAGGTACAGTATTGTAATTACTACATGTGCGTCCCATGTACGATAATATTAAAGTGACACAAACAATAAAAGGTGGGTCCCAAATTGTAAATCATATGTCCGCTCCTTGATCAGAACTTTTATAACGTCACCAAATAAGTTTCGTACAACATATTCTCAATAGAGTAATTTGATGAAATGGTGCCAAACAAGTTCTACAGAGTATAGTCTCGGAACAAACTAATCTCAGCATAACATGATCCGACCACAAAATTGGGAACAACACAAGAGCAATGCCAAACGGGCCCTTAGTTTTTGTTATCTTTGATTGAGATTGAAATAAATGCCTGTGGAGATATTGTTCTACTATAAAGCATGTACTCTCATATGAATAAAACTAGTCAAATATTTTTCCACTAGGAGTTGTTCTTACATAGAGCTATTCCTCTTATTTTAGGGTCCGATAGGGTTTGAGATCCTATCACACTGTTAGTGGAATAACCTTTGGAGGAGATTAATCAACCAAACTCACCAAAATTTATGAAGTCTTTGGACAAAAGAAAAAAACAAAAAACCCACATATCCATAGCTATAAAACCTGAGAAAGTGGAAATGAGCTTCAGGACAACAATGAAAATAGAAAAAACTCAAAATTCCTTGAATCGTACCAAATAAAATCTAGAAAAAATAAAAAATCAAGAGAAGATTAGGAGTAAAAGGGTAAAGAAGAACATAAAAGAAGTTTAAAAGATATGGAGATTAAGGCAACAGGAGCCAAACTGGCTGTGACTGCCAAAAAAAAAAAAAAAAAAACAAGTGACTGTGCTTGGTTTCATGACCAAGCAAATTCACAACTATTATATATTACGTATTTATATATAGTAATAGACATAGGAACAGGCTAGGCTAGGCTGGGTTAAGCCTTAGGTCAAAATTGGGTGCAACCTTACCCTTCTACTTTAGGACAAAAATAATAGCCCGGCATTTTGCTGGCTTTTACAGGCCGAGTTGGGCCGGGCCCCTTCGTGAAAGGCCTGGATTGACAACCCTATAGGTGATAGAAGACATTAATAGGAATAAAGACTAGTCTATTCGACCAATAATTCTGAAGTTAAAATGTTATCTACAATTATAAACGTTTTTAGTTCATTTGACTGTTGTTGTTGTTGTTTTGGTCTTGTGCCTCCTCCTCTCTATTTTATGTTGTCCTAATAAATTATGTATTTAAACAAAAAACCTGGCTGAACTTGACATTCTTTAGATAAAGGTATTAAGTCATGTCTGGCAATTAAATTCTTGTGGATTTTCCATTATATTGTTTTCTCACATCATCAATTATGTGTTCAATCTTACAGTGGGATTAAATCCTATGAAAGTAAAATTAGGGATTGTATTAAGGCCGGCAAGGTATCACTTTAGTCAAATCATATTAACTCTTTAGCCTCAAAGTTTAATAGTTTTATGAGCTCAATCTTCTAATACTATTATTCAACTCAACAGTAGATAATGGTTGGACTAGTCTTCTTGGATGAATACTAATTTATGTAGCTGTTAGTGGGAGGGTTCGGGTTAATAATATATTACAACAGTAGGGGGCTTGTCCATCCAAAATATTTGTAGAAATAAATATTAGTAAATATAGAAATTATATAACTTAAAAAAAAACTATGTATTTTAATTACAATACATGAACATGTGTTTATAAATAAGTTGCGAACCCGGATCTAGCTTGGGTACCAGAAGCCCAAAAACCCAATTCAAATTCTATGAGGGTTTCAAGATTTAAGCCCAAGCCTGACACAAACTTGAACAAGCCTAACCAAAATTTTGCCTCTGGTACTAGGTTAGACCAAGTGGTTTTAAATATGGCCTGACCCAAGTGGTACCCTACCTAATCCTGACAAATTTTGGATTAGTCACAGGAAAAGTCTTTAACTTAAAAAAAAAAAAAAGCCTAATAATTAGAACAATAATGGCATTCACAACAACAAGCCTAAAACAAATGGAGGATATTTTTGTTTGAGTAAATTTTAATTTATTACTTATAGTGTATAGTAGGTTATATACTTAAAAATACACAATAGGTAAGCATATGTTTATAAGGTAAGTAGGGTATCCAGCTGAATTCTGGTACCTCATGGGCCCAAACTAAAACCCTACTTGAATTTCATATAGGTTTCGAAAACCCAATGTCGAGCTGAATTAGCCCAATATAAATTTCACATCTTCTTGGATCGAGTCATGCGCATTTGAAGTTGGCCTTACCCAAGTTACATCCCTACCTAATTTTTATATATCATTGATTAGTCGCAAGCATACTCTACCTCAAAATTATACTATAATTATCAAAACAATCAGCTTCCCTATTTTTGTTTTTTGGTCTTTTGAAATTTTCAATTATTTTAGTTTCATAGTACCAATTACTAATGAATATATGATACATATCCTTTTCTTTTTATGAATAAAAGGAGACAACTAATCTAAACATAGGGATTAAAGCATGCCTCTTACACAGACTCGATGGATCTGGATGTGGGAGATTTCAACACGCGGCCGGATATCTATATGCATTCCGGCGATACTGGGAAGCTTCGCGAATCTCTTCATCTCTGCCTTACCTCGAGGAAGGTGTAAAATGCTTGAATACCATCCCTAGGGCTCCCATATCACTTATATAGCTCAATCCCAAAGAGTCACACTTCATGAAGACTTGTTCGCCATAATCCCACATCCATACTAATCCCGTTGAGAGACTTATCCAGTGGATAATGATCAAGTCTTTAGATTATAGTGGGATACTAATTTCTTTGATGGCCACAACCATATTTAATCCGACGTGGGACCCATGGCATGCGGGCCACACGATTTCCAACAAAACCTACCTTAATGCATGTAAGGATTAAAAAATGCCTCTTATACAAACCTACCTTCATGCATGCCCACCGCCTGAGGGGAGGGATTAAGGTTGGTTACTTATGTATCAATTTAGTCAAATGGTGGTCACTCTTGATTTCAGAGCATTTGGGTTTTTAATGGTTTTTTTTTTTTTTTTTTTTAATTCAATTCAACACTAGATTATGGTTGGGAAAGGATTGGTATCAAATTGATATATCAGATGAGCACTATTTCACATGAGCAGCTGTTTGTGGGAGGGCTTAAGTTAGTAATAGAATGCCCCCAAGATACAATATTTTTTGGGGGGATTTTTATGAAAAGAAAATCCTTAAATTCAAGAAAAACGATGGGAGGGTCCAAACCCAAACTCTTTGATTTTGATTTTGATTTTTAAAAATTTGCCTCCAATTCATGATATCAAGGAATATTGAGTTATTTCGTGATATCACTAGGTGTTGGGGTTTCTTAATGGAAAGGAAGAAACACAGTTTACCTGCAAAGCTGTGGAAGGTAGAAGAGATCAAGTTTGAGACGTCACCCATGTAGAACTGTCATTGGCAGGGACAACAATTCATTCTAATATTTTTGGGCAATTCTTTCTTACCAATTTAGATCAACCATTGAATGGGTCTATAGCAAGGTTTGATCATAAGAAATCGCAAAAGCTGTTATCTGAAATTGTTTGTAATATATGTTTTTTCTATATATATCTATTACTAATAAGAAGGCAAATGAGTTGCTAGTTGCTACGCTTCGCCCACAACTGAACGAAATCTCCATTGCCTTGATCTCTCTTGATTACCATCTCATTTTTCAAGTATGGTTTGAAGCTAGGAGTAGCCAGCAAAGTATGGGAGCCTGGCTGTGAATGCAGTATGAGTGTATTGACGGATTTGGATGCGGAGACTCCGACACATGGCCGAATATCTATGTGTGTTTCGGCGAGTGGGAAGCTCCGCAAATCTCTTCGCCTATTGTCTCTCCTATGGGAAGAAATAATGCGCGAAGACTTCTTCGCCAAGAAACCTACATCCACTAATCATATTAAGATCATATAAAGTCTTACATTAAGTGAGATTGTATTCTCTGTTGGCATTAGCCCTGCTTGATCTATCGTGAGACCTGTGGTATACGGGCCGCACGATTTCCTACATGTATGACAAAGGAGATGGTCACAGACCACCTTCTTTTACTTGTCTATGGATTCCTCTTAATGTATGACTATTTTTGACAGTGATGCCATGATCTGGAACAATTCATTGATTTGATCCTCTAATTGAAGACCCAAAGAAACGATAGATAATCCCACCTTGAATGTGGCTTGGTAACAGTTTTTGTATGTTCCACTCATCACATGAATCAATCATGGGCCAAGTAAGGGATGGTGGGGATCTGATCACAGTGGTCCAACTTCATTGCACGCCTGTGACTCACATCATGAACTAGTCTGTCTTTCTGGCTAAGAACATATTCAATCTGGGCTCCATCTGAATAGTGATCCCAAATCGTAATCTTGTATTCATGTGCTGCACAATTGACTTTAATGGAAATGAAGAAAATAATTACCAAAATATCATGGAATAACCTGACATTCCATGATATTATGGAATGCCATGGTTTATTTTTGAGGATTTTACTTGAAGATTCCTACTACTTGCCGTTGCACGTATTAGTGCCTTGTAACTAGCACCACACAAACAGGGTCCATTAGACCCCAATTTTTTTTTTTTTTTTTTAATATGAAATGAGTGATGCTAGCGTCTCTTGGTGATGTTAATAGAGACACTAGCGTCCCTCTTTGGCCTTTTTTAAAAACCTCTCTCCCTTTTCCTTTTCCATTCTTCCTCTCCCCTTCCTTCCTCTACCCCCTTTTGCATTCTTCCTTCGTAGTAGTTGCAATCGTGCAACGGCGGATGAGGGGGCCAGAGCCTACGATGCGGCAGTGCGGGAGTTCCGAGGGATGAAGGCAAGACCAACTTCCTGATCATCTCCTGAAGGTAGTATATGTAGTGGAAGCATGGATCTTTGAGAACTGGCTGCTACAAACGCGATAAGGATGGCGTCGGCTTGAATCAGGCACCAATGTGGAGATCTGTAACTGTCTGCGAGAGATCAGTCACGTATGATTCACTCTTCAAGATTCAAGGGCAATGATGGACACCCTGGATGTAGAAGATGATGATGGAGAATTATAGATCTAGTAGAATGATGATTAATTGTAAAAGTTGTCCCAACGGGTATCTCTCATGTCTATATATAGCTCTTTCGCTAATGGGTGATAAGATCTCTGTTCAAATTTGAATTGAGAGATAATTAGGATAAAGAATAAGATCAATCTCTATCAATTTGAATTTGAATGTAAATATGATAAAGAGATAGAGAGTTGGGTGAAACTCAAGCTATTCTAATCCATATCACCATAAGAATCCTTGTGTGGGGTGTATCTTTGTGAGCGGGGTCCACCCACATGTAAACACAAGTGGACCCCATCACAAATGCCAACATCTCCCACTCGCACCGAACAAGATTCATCACATTAGATCACTAATTTCCATCAACAAATTATACAAAGTAAAAATGGACCTGAAGAGTGGGACCTCCATGATGCTTATTCATGGAGAGAATGTAAACTAAGTCACCATCTGACTAGAATACACCAACTCACCGACACATCAGTCTGCCTTAGACACTCAAATGACCACACCGGATTGGATATTGACTCATACCCTTGAGTCGTGTTCAACCCAAATATGTGCTTATTCAACTTATCGAGTAAAAAAAAAACTCTTTACAAACATTTCTTTTTATAAAAAAACATATTTATACATATATATATATATATAATTTAAAAAATTGTTTGTCTTAAAATTTTTAAAATACTCGATATAGCCCGGGCTGATAAGCATTGTAAGCACGTATAAACTAGAATATGATGTCAAGGGGTCTTTCCATGGACTTACGAGGGTCATAATCAACCAAGCAGCTTTCCTAGCACTGATGGACCTGGCTTTTGTCCACTCCTTCCGCCCCGGGGCTGCTGGGGTCCGGCGGAGAAGAAAAGTGAGCATCAACATTTTTTTGTACGGGTATGCCAGATTTTCTATTCTACTTGGAATTTGAAGTGGTGATCCGGATATTCACCTTCACAAGTAGAAAGGAAATCAACTTTCTTTTTCTAACTTTCCATTGCACATATATTTTAAAGAAAGAGACACAATAATTTTTTTTTAAATGCCGTGATAGGCGATTTCATTTTGTTTACCGTGAAAGGCGGTTTTTTTGTGCGGTGAAAGGCGGTTTTGCCGTAGAAGGCGATTTTTATGCCGTGAAAGGCGGTTTTGCCGTAAAAGGCGATTTACAAATCTCATCAATAATGAAAGACAATAATTGTGATTTTTTTGTCTCTTTAAAAAAAATACAAAATACAATAGAAAAATAAGAAAAGGAATCTAACTCCTCAGGAGATTATGGGGACTCGTTCAGATCGACGGTCGCAAGTCATGTATGGGCTTTGCCATTGTCCTTCAGATGAGAACATATGATGCTTTGATTCTCTTGGCTTGGCTTGGACCTCATATTTTTAGAGGATAAAGACCAAGGGGAGGTCTTATATCCAATAAAAAACCAAGTAGACGGGCTGAAAAGCCGCGTCTAGGCCATGTTGAATACAAGGAGAGGACCTTGAGGGGGTGGCCCCCCAAGGGACTTCGATCACCTTGTGGTGTTTCTTGCAGTAGAGTTTCTTCAAAGAAGGAGAGCTTGTTTGTGCAGAGATTTATTCGAGAATTCTTCGGGATTTTTCTTGGATTTTTTCTGGACTCTTTCTTCTTGGAATGACCCCCCTTTTATAGGCTTTTGGTGGCCATAAGGTGGGTTTATGAGCATTGATGGCATTGATGCTCCATGATGGGAAGAGTTACAAGTTTTTATTTCTGGATTTTGTAACTTCTTTTTTCTTGAATATGATTGGCCGATGGAGAATGATGGGCATTTAATCACCTTTAATCTCCATGATGAGGGGAGTTTCTTGATTTATTGCCATGATTACTTGGACTTGTAACTCCTTTTTCCTTGAATCTGATTGGGCCGTCAAAAATAACGAGTTAATGACCGCATTAACTTGCCATGAAACGGGTCATTTAACTTCATTAATTGGTTGCCAGGGCGCTCGAAGAGTCACGGGCCACCGTGTTTTTTGGGAATTCTTCTTGCGATGATCGCCAATGGATCCACATATTGTTTGATGTCGGATGACGATGCAACTTCAAACATTGATTAATACTAGTGGGCCGGTAACAGCAGTCCTGTCGATTTATTAATTGGTCGGGCAGAAAGTGTACTTTCTTGGTTGGCCGGTAGGCGATTTTGAAGCGCGCAATGATGATCCCATGCTCTTGGTGGTAGATCCGAGATGTTGGTGAAGATCAGCTGATTTCGAGCACCAAAACTCAAATTTTCAGAAAACCACAGGGGCCGGAATTCTCGAAAAGCGAAAAGGGTCTGAAAATGGCCCTTTCGGCGGAAATCCAGCAACCATGGGGATTTTTCCCCTTTCGGTCGTCGTTACTCGGCAGTTTTTTGATCTTTTTTTTTCTATTTTCTCCTGTATTTTTCTCAACATTTTTCCTCATTTATTGGCTTGATTCTCATGAAGAAAACCTGACGAGAAGCCATGCAAACCGAAGCACAAAGTTTCCTATTTTTTGGAAAAGCCAAAGACTTTGTAGCCGATTTTCCGTCAAGAGCCAAAACTAGGTCAAACAATGTCGAAATGACCCAAAATTTGAGGTGAAGCCGCCTGAGCAGTAGATAGGACCAACCATGGGCTTTTGTTTGAATTTTGAAGTCGTTTGGGGTCCCGTCGCTGCTAGACTTGATTTTGTAGCGAGGAAGATGTCGCGCTTTGATGTACGGTCAACCGATGTCTGATTGTCCTGAAATTTGACAGGGAGCCTATTGGAGTCATTTTGAGACGATCCATTAGCTCCGATTTGGATGTCATGGTTCCGGGGTGCTCCGCCGCCGGTAGGCTTGATTTTGTTTCCGAACATCAAAGTCTGGTCAAACATTGTCGGAATGACTTGAAATTTGACGTGTAGTCCTTTGGAAATATGTAGAAGCCACCCATGTGCTCTGTTTGAGGAGTGATGACATTGGTGGTTCTCGCGCGCCGAGAGGCTTGATTTTACTACTCGAGAGTTGATGGAGGGTCAACCGATGTCTGATTGTCCTGAAATTTGATACGGACCTTTTTAGAGGTATTTTGGGACCATCCGTGGGCTCTGATCGAAGTTTTGATGTCTTCGACGCTATTGCCGCCAGGGGCGCCTGTTCAGTTGCCGGAGAAGTGAAGTTAGGCCAAATGATGCTGAATGGCTCGAAACTTCATGCATACTCTTCTTTTGGCTGTTTTGAAGGATCTTGCAGTTTTTGTTTGATTCTGACAAGATTTGATGCTTGAAGCAACATTGCCTATTTGTAGTAGGATGCAGCTCCATGTGGCTTTTTGATGTTGAGAATGTGTGAAGAGGCAAAGTGACATTTTTGGTGTCAACAAGCACGGTGGCTCGTAGGCTCCTATGTCGCCGTGGCACAACCGCAGCTAAAGTAGTATCACTGATCTCATCTTTTCAACATAGAGGTTGGTATAAGGGCGCAAGAGTCTCAAGAATTGGTTCACACAATAATCAACTCCATGCTCAAGAGTCACCTACAGGACTAACTCTCGCACAACAAACAGAATTCCAGGGTATTATCTTGTTGCTCGTAGGTTGGTCCTTAAACATGCATGTCTGTAGACATGCGTCGCAAAGTGAAAATGCATTAACTCCACAACTGAGCCCTTGCTAACATTGTATCGATTCGCTATTGTGCAAGCAGATCGTCATAAACACAACCACGCTTGGTTTTTAAAACAGGCTATCGGACTTATTAGGGTGTGAATTGTCCGACGGCTAATGCTAAGTCTCATTCAGTCTTGTGATTCACATCACCCCCAATGCACACAAGACTGAGTCGGCGTTCCATACATCTGTACGCACCAATAAGATCCATATTGGCCTAATTAGCATATCATACAAATGCGTACACCTCATCCTATCAGTCACTAAGACATCAAGGGCGGTCTTTATCCGTGCGAGTGGATGACCTCACATATTTGGTGCCACGTGTGCATCTAATGCACACACTTATTGTGTATGTTGCCAATGTAAAGTATATGTACATGCATGGATGAAAGGAATATAACACGCGTATAACCACAAACAATGAGAAAAAAAAACTTTTATTAAAATAAGTCCAATACACTCCCACTGAATAAAAGAATTACATATATTGCATTCCCATACGCCTTATATGAATAACGAATAGTTCTCGCGCCAAGGGTTTGATCATCGGGTCAGCAATCATTTCCAAAGATGGCACATGAGACATTGCCATCTCTTTTGTTTCTACTTGTTCATAGATAAAATGCCACTTTCGTTTGATATGTTTTGCCCTCTGATGAAGTTGGAGGTCTTTTTACCAAGCATATAGTAATTGTACTATCTGTTCTCAATGGTGGGGTGTACATGGATCGGATTGGTGCAAATTGGGCCAAATCCATCACCAATCCGTTACCTACGGATTGACAGATTTGGAATCCATCACCAATCCGTTACCTACGGATTGACAGATTTGAAATCCATCACCAATCCATGGCTGTTAAAATTCGATCCGATCCGATCCGTAGAGGAACAGATCGGATCGGATTAATCCATTCAATCCATTCAGTCTAATGTTAAAAAATATATATATCAAACATGTTATAAAAAAATTCAGCATACAAGCTAATAATCCACAAAAAAAATACAAATTACCAATTGATCAATACAAAGAGTTGTTTTTATCTATATTACAACCAAAAGAGATCTAATCAACAAAATAGTGCAAGAACATGGGTTTGGGAGATGAAGCCACGAATGGGGGTAGGGGTTTTAGGGATAAAGGTTCATAGGAAATTACATTTTGCCCCCTTAAAAATTTTTTATTTTATATTTGGACATCTTAATTTTGTTTAGACCCCTTATGTTTTTTTTTTATTTATATTTAATGTCAACGGATTGGATCTGATTGAATCCGCGGATTGAGGTTGAAATCCACCACCAATCCGTTGGTAATGGATTACAAAATTTTCAATCCATTACCAAGTCGTTTACCTTCGGATTGGATAAAAATTCGCAGATCTAATCGGATAGAATCGGATTTACGGATCAACGGATTTTTTGTGCACCCCTACTCAATGGAATGAGATCACAAGCAATGGATACTTGTCCCAAATTCAACAGAAAAAGGCGAATCGATACTGCCTCCATGGTTGCTAATGCGCAAGCAACATATTAGGCCTCCGTGGTTGACATGACTGTACACTCCTACTTCTTACTGGACCATGAAATAGCTCCCTCGCCCAGTAAGAACACATATCCCGATGTGGATTTGCCGTCGTCGGGATCATCCGAAAAGGATGAGTTACTAAATGCTAATAAACTCAAGCCACCATCGTGATAGCAAAGCATCATATCTTTTGTGCCCTTTAAATATCGAAAGATTTGTTTGACGACATTCCAATGAGCAATACCTGGGTTACTTTGAAATCGACTAACCAATCCAACTGCATAGCAAATATTGGGACGTGTGCACAGCATAGCATACATTAAACATCCTATAGCTCTGGCATATGGTCTGGAAGCCATTTGTTTGTTTCAGCATCGGTTCGAGGACATTGCATTACACTTAATTTGCAATCCTTATCAATCGGGGTCTCAACGGGACTAGCATTGGCCATTCTAAATTTCTCTAAAAGTTTCTAAATGTAAGTTGTTTAGGATAGGCCAATAATGCATTTTGTACGATTTCACATAATTTTAACCCCCAAAATGAACTTAGCCTCACCCAAATCTTTCATTTCAAAAACAGTTGACAACCAAGCTTTGGTCTCAATTAAAAATCCAATAATATTGCAAGCCAAAAGAATATCATCAATGTAAAGGGATAGCAACACAAATTTATATTTAGATCGCTTAATGTAAACACAATGATCTTTATAACACATGGAGAAACCATTTATCATGATTGTATTATGGAACCTTTTTGTACCATTGTCTCGAGGATTGTTTAAGGCCATAGATAGATTTATGGAGTTTACAAACTTTATCCTCATGGCCTTTTTCCACGTATCATACCAGTTGTTTGATGTATATTTCCTCTTCAAGATCACCGTTTAAAAAAGCGGTCTTAACATTCATCTAGTGTAGTTCTAAATCCGTGTGGGCCACAATAGATAAGATCATGCGAACGGAAGAAAATCTCATCACAGGGGAGAAAGTTTCTTCATAATTCACACCTTCTTTCTTTGTCAACCCCTTAGCCACAAGCCTAACTTTAAATTTGTCAATGGAACTGTCGGCTTTTCGCTTAATTTCCAAAACCCATTTATTTGCAATGGCTTTTCTATCCTTGGGAAGATCGACAATATCCCATACATGGTTCTTACGCATAGAGCTAATCTCATCATTCATCACGAGCATCCACTTCTTTGAATTTACCGATTTCATTGCTTCTCTTATAAGAACATGGTTCGTCCTCGTCAGTTATAATGTATGCATAAGAAGTTCCCTTAATTTCAAAATACTTCTTTGGAATTAATCCACTAAAAGAACAACGAAGGGCAACATGATCACTCCCACTTGCCTGTGACTCCATAGGATCTCTCCCACTAAGACCTGCAAGTGGTGTTAGCTCCCCTTAGTAGGGGAAGTCATCCATTTCAAATAGTTCAATGAACACACCTATTTTCTTCTTTTTAGGATATTGAAACTCGAAGAAATCTACGCCACGAGATTCTGTTTCAATTAATTTGCCGTTGACATCCTCATGAACTAGAATGCATCCTTTTGACGATTTAGAGTATCTCACAAAGATATTTGGTATTGTCTTACGCTTCAATTTATTAGGATGCAGGATAAGGACATGCCCTAAAGAACCCCACGGGTGTAGGTCTTCCAAGGAAGGTATTCTACCAGTCCACAGCTCATACAGAGTCTTTGGAACATACTTAAAAGAGACTCTATTTAATATATATATATATATGCTGTAGTTAATAAAGCATCTCTCCAAAAGAAGACAGGTAAATTTGCATGAGCAATCATTGATCTAACCATGTATAACAGGGTCCTATTTCGTCTTTCCGCAACTCCGTTTTGTTGTGGGGTGTAAGCCTTGACGAGAAATTCCATTTCCATGCAAAAACTTCTAAAAATCTCCGAAGTGTATTCTCCACCTCGATCGGTCCTGTGGGTCTTGATTGTTTTGTCAAACTTATTTTGAACAACTTTTGTAAAAATTATGAAAAAATCAATTGCCTCATTTTTGTGGGAAATAAAAAACACACGACCATAACGAGAGTAATGATCAATGAAAGTAATAAAATATCGAGTTCCTTGTCTATTGGTCACGATCATTGGTCCACAAATATCAGAGTGGATGATTTTAAGGGTGGCCTTGGATCTTTCTGCCTTTGGAAAATGTTTTTTTTTTATTGCATTGCTTGTTATACAAGATTCACATGTGGGTTACTGTACTTGTGTGAGCAGGGGCGGACCTACCCTTTCATGACTTGGGGCGGCGGCCCCAGGTCAAATTTGAAATGGCATGATATTTGATTGGGCCTGAACTTCTCCCATGTATGTCTAGTAAATAGTTGCTCCACGTCTAAATATTGTGTTCGCCCCACGTCACAAAACTTTGGTGAAAACACTCATATTCTCTTTGGACATCTTCTTCCCACCGAGAGTACCATATCCTCTTTACATGGATCTCTTTCTATGAAGAGTCTAAGATCCTCACACCGATCGACTTCTCGTTGTCGGTTCTCTCGTTGTTAGTCTCTCTCTAACCAAATAACCCTATATAAAGCAATCTTTCTCTCTCTTCAAATGTAGTATAATCCTAATTACTCTATACCTAAATTTGAATTCTTAATTTTTCAAATCCTAATTTCAAACTCTAAATCTTTAAATCCTAATTCAAACTTTAAGTCCTAAATCACCAAATCTATGCAAATCTATAAGTCCCAAGATGACTAAATCACCATTGGGCACACTTTAAACTTCAATTCATACATAAATCAGGCTTTATGACTCAAATGTTTGGATAACTTGAGTTGCATTTATGTGGCGATTTTTCTTATTTGCCACGAGCCCATGATCATAAAGAATGATTTTTATAGCTAGGTAAGTGCAGGTAACAAAATTCCTTAAATCCAAATAAAACCCCTTCAGAAATCCAAATTGGGTACATGGGTGCTCACCCAAATCATCGTTGCAAGGTATCCAAACACCTAGGATTAAAGGAAATGTTATGTTTTTTGATGATGATGAATATCACTTGAATTTGGAAGAGGGAGTGAGAAGGCACTTCAATTGGGCATGAGATCTAAGCATGGAAAAAGTTTGTGTCTATTTAAATGCAATACATTTTTCGTATTGTTAATGTGAAAAAAAGTTAACAAAGTCAAGTAAAAGTTTAGCCCCACGTAACTAAAAATCTTGGGTCCGCCACTGTGTGTGAGAGATCCAAGCAGTCATTTCCAAGCCAATCGGATCATTCGATCTTTCCTATGTGGCCCAATCGAGCATGCCACTTAATAGATTCGGAACTTGTGTCATGCACCATAAATAAATCAGAAAATCCAACCATTGAATTATTAGAATCTAAAATATATAAGTATCCTACAATAAAACCCCATGCATAAATAGAAGTATTTTTCCTAATGGAAACTTTATCCATAGTAAAACAAAAATCAAAACCGTCCATCGCAAGCTGGCAAACAAAGAGGAGATTCCACCTCGTGCCAGGTACAAAAAGCGTCTCATGAAATACCATAGTTTTTCCTGTAGACGTTGGAAGAAAATAATCACCGATTCCTAGTACGTCTTCTGAAGAATTATTTCCCATGTAGACGTTGTTGCAACCGACATCTATTGATTGGAACTCCCGAAAACCACTCCTATCCTTCGTCACATGCTTGGTTGCCCCTGAATCAATTATCCATCCATTAGAACTTTCATCCACATAAAGTGCTTCGGAGCAAACCAAAGAGAGTGACAAAGGTAGGGTGTTTACCATATTTCGCTTGGGGCAAGTTTTAGGATGTGGCCAAGTTCCTAACATTTGTGGCATTTAGTTTTGGCTAATTCTCTAAGCTTGGTACGCTTTCGATGCTTCGTTTGGTCTTGTTTAGGTGCATGCTGGTCCTGTCTACCCCATTTGGAAAAGTCCAATTTTGAAACTAACATTTATGTATGGTCCCCTTAGTCCCCGACCTTGATACAGGCTGTTGTTTTGCAAATAGTGCTTGTCCAGCGATCTCTAGTTGAACTCTTTGGGCTTTGAGCTTGAGATGGCGACACAGATCCTGAAAAGTTTTGACTACCTCAGAGTAGGTCAAAATTTATTTTATTGTACCCCAAGAATTAGGTAAAGATCGCAGGACTGCAATGATCTTTTCGTACTCAGTTAGTACATTTCCAACCCTTGTAAGATCCGCAATCATTTGACTCATTTTGCGGAGGTGGTCCCTGAGGTTTACACCAAGGGCCATCCTATACGCATCGAATTCCATGGTCATTACATGGGTCTTACCGGCGATAATTTCACCATATTCTTCTTTCAAGGCATCCCACATCTCCTTCGCCGTACTATAGGTTTCATAAGTGGGAACCAATTCAAAATGCATACTACTCAGCATAATGTTGCGAGCAGTCCTATTATCTTTATCCCATTTCTCAAAATCATTCAATGCGGGCATCGGAGCAGCATCATTTGCTAATTCGGGTCAGGTCTTAATTGATTCCAAGGTATACGTGACCTCTTGTTCATTGAACAAGTAAATCATAGTCCAGTACCACTTATCATAGTTATTACCATCTAGCTTATCTTCCTTATTAATGTCAGCAATGATGTTTTTGGAAGCCATCACTGAAAAAGAAATAAGATAAAAAAATATGATGATTAATGAATGCACAACATTGACAACGCACACATTGTTAGACCCCGACCCAGATTAGCTCGATTAGTACTAATTAAGTGAGTAATTAGTTTTAAGTGGGCTTAGTGATCGTTGGATTAGAATATGATTGATTTTAGTCTTGGACATAGCTTTGAAAATTTTGAGAGCGTTTAGTGTTAGTCAGACACACTTAAGGAGGCCCTGAATGCACGAGTAAGCATGGGAGGATAATTCTGATTTTCGATTGTAATTGTGGTTTTGATTCTTTTGAATGATTTTAGTATTAGCTACAACTTTCATATTCAGCCCGTCTTTGTTTGGAGCCCAAAAAACCAAGTTTTGGCCCAAAATGGTAAAATTTGACCTTTCGCAATCAAATATGGACACGAATTTCGAAATCTCAAAACCATGCCAAATTTATACTTTTCAGAAAAGATTTTTGATGATCATTTTAACCTTCTTCTTCGATTTCATCCGGGGCCCGCAAGACCATGTTTTAGTCAGCGCAATGTTCAGACCTATTGGGGCCCACTTTCCACTCAAGTTAGTCACATCCCTCCCTCACGTTCAGAAATCCTGCAACTTTTCTTTTGAAAAACTTGAGCTGAGAAGAGAGAACCCACCCTTTCCTCTCCATCTTCTCCACATTGCATGCCCCAGCTAGAAGGCTTCACCTCTTCCTTCAAGCTTCAGCTGGGTACCATTGGTGTAGAAATCCTGCAGATTTTCTTATTCCTCCCAGCTATTTCTTTCTTGTTTGCATAGCTCCAGGTAAGAGCTTCTTCCCTTGCCTTTTATGGAGTCTTTTGAACTCCTAAGGATCCTGTTTTTCATACATGTAAACCCATTTACGAAATGGGTTCTTTACTTTCAAAATTCATGGGTTTTTTAGTGGATTTCTTGAGGCTTTTTGTGTAGATCTTGGGGTCAGCTCTTAGGTAGGATTCTTGAGAAGATTTGTGTGATATTTGGGCTAAGGCAAGTAAAAAATCTAGGATTGATGTTTGCATGTGTGTTTTGAATTGTATTTTTTTTACTTTAAAATGCATCATTGTTTATTAAGCTTGCAATCTATGTCATTTTAGACTCTCCATACTTGTTTCCATTTCCTTACATTGCATTGGTACTACTTGCTTTCCAAATCTCTGAAACTCTGTTTTGAATTTGAAGCCTATGTCTTGATTAGAATTGGAATTGTGTTGGAAATTTTGAAGAGATTGAAGGAAATTTGGTTGGTTATAATTGTGGTGATGAAATTAAAGTATTGAATGATGAAATGGAGGAGCTTTTGAGCTCATTTTAGTTGCAAGGAATGGACTGTAAGGAGAAATGTTTTGGAGAAAGAATGGGCTGAAACAATTCAAAAATTATGCTTCCCGCTGACTGGGCGGTCATCAGTCGACTAGGCTAGCTGACAGGTGACTGCACACCATATTAGTAAACCACAAATTTCAGGTTCTGATGGGGCGGCTAGCAGTCGGCTAACCGACCTGGTCCCAGGCCGCTAGTCGCCTGGCAATCGACAGGTGACCCGCCCATCCAGAACAAAATGGGATTTTTCAGAGTCTTGAGGAGAATGAAAACTAGAATATGTTCAGGGGCTACTAGCTTGATACTGTGCACTTGAAAACTTGAAATGTTGTTTAGCTTTGGGGGCACCAATTTGTTTAATTCCAACATTTGTGTTTCAATTACACAAGGGTCAACGAAAGGCCTTAGCATATGCTTGATGGACATCATTTTCAAACTTCAGTACTCGTTTTGAATTTCAAGTATAAGCTTGTTCGAAGATTTGTTTCAAGAATAAAAAGGGGGATCACTTCCTAAGTTCGATATGCATATGATTTATGCTGTTTTGTTAGCCTTGCCTTGCTTCATTTTGACAAGTGATTTTCCCTTTTAATTTCGATCCGTTTGGAATGTGTATAACTATGTTTTGTGCATTCATGAATTCAAGTGAACACCACTAAGCTTGGATTGCCCCTTCAGTCTGATCCACTGTCCGGGGGGTCCTTAAACATGTGGACTATTGCAGATTAAACATATATTATATTACATATCGTGTTGTACTCCGGTGCCGCAGCCAGCTCCCTGACTACCTTGTGTGGCATGGGATCGTGTTTTACATGTCGTGCTTGCGTGCGTGCTTACTTTTGTCATCATGTATGATAGTGATGGACCCGATTCTTCCCTCTCTCCCGCTACCTCCGCCCCGGGTCTTTCGGGGTACGGCGGAGGGGAGGAGAAAAAAGTAAAGGGTATCAACATCTTTCTTTCTTTTTGTACGGGTATGCCAATTTCACTTTTCTACTTGGAATTTAGAAACGGTGATCCGAATATCCACCTTCACAAGTAGAAAGGGGAAACGAAACTTTTTCTAGTTTCCCATTGCACACATATTTTAAGAAAAGAGACAAAAGAGTTTTTTTTATATACCGTGAAAGGCGATTTCATTTGTTGCCGTAAAAGGCGATTTTGCCGTAAAAGGCGATTTACAAATCTTATCCATTATGAAAGATAAGAGTTGTGATTTTTGTCTCTAAAAGAAAAATAAAGTACAATAGAAATCAAGAAAAGGAATCTGACTTCTCATTCGATTGTGGGGACACGTTCAGATCGACGGTCGCGAGTCATGTATGGGCTCCTCCGTCGTCCATGCAGATGAGAACACGATGCTTGGATTCTTGGCTTGGCTTTTTAACCTCAGATTTTTAAAGGATAAAGACCAAGAGAAGGTCTTATATCCGATAAAAAAGCTAAGTAAACGGGCTGAAAAAGCCACGTTTTAGCCATGTTGGTAGAAGAAGGGAGGTCCTTGGGGGGGTGGCCCCCCAAGGGTGCTTCAATCACCTTTTGGTGGTCTTGCAGCAGAGTTGCAGGAGTTCTGGATTTTCCGGGCAATTCTCTGGACTTCGGGTGAATTTCTCTAGCGATTTCTCTGGATTTTTCTCCGTCTCCTTTTTTCTTTCTGATCCCCTTTCCCTTTGGAATGCCCTCCTATTTATAGGCCTTTGGTAGCCATTTAGGAGGGTTTATGAGCATTGAATGCATTAATGCTCATAATGGGAGGAGTTACAAGTTTTAAAGTATTTGTTTTGTAACTCCTTTTTCCTTGAATCTGATTGGCCGATGGAGAATAATGAGCTTTTAATTGCCTTTAATCCCCATCATGGGAGGAGTTTCATGGCTTTAATGCCATAAATCCTTGGACTTGTAACTCCCATTTGCTTGCTTTTGATTGGGCCGTCCAAAATAATGAGTTAATGACCGCATTAACTTGTCATAAAACGGGTCATTTAACCTCATTAATTGGTCGTCAAGTCGCTTGAAGAGTCGCGGGCCGCGCCGCGTCTTTTGGAATTCTTCTTGCGATGATCGCCGGTGGATCCACATGTTGTTTGATGTCGGATGGCGATGCAATTTCAGACATTGATTAATGTCAACGTGCCGGCAACATCTGTCCTGTCGATTTCACGATCGGGCGGGCAGAAAGTGTGCTTTCTTTGTCTGCCGGTCGGCGATTTTGAGGCATCTAATGATCATCCAATGATTTCGGCGGCGAATCTGTGATGTTGACGAAGATCGACGGATTTCATGCACGAAAAATCAGATTTTGAAAAAATCACAGGGGCCAATCAACTCGAAACGCGAAAAGGACCCGAAAAAAGGGGTTTCCGGCGACTTTTGGGTCGCCAGAATTCCATGGTCGCCGGCGACTATGCACCCATGGTCGCCGGCGACCATGGGCTTTGGGCCCATTTCTCTCGGCCGCCGTTCGGTCGCCGTTTCTTCGCCGTTTTTCGATCTTTTTTCATTCTTTTTTCTTCTGTATTTTTTCTGACATTTCCCCTCATTTATTGGCCTGATTCTCTTGAAGAAAACCCGACGAGAAGCCACGCAAATCGGAGCACAAAGTTTCCTATTTTTCTGGAAAGCCGAAGACTTTGTTGTGCGGTTTTGCCGATTTTTTGTCAAGCATTGAAACTAGGCCAAACGATGTCGGAATGACCTAAAATTCGACGTGGAGCTTCTTGAGCAGTAGATAGGACCAACCATAGGCTTTGGTTTGAGTTTTGAAGCCGTTCGGGGTCCCGCAAATGCTCGCCTTGATTTCACCATGAGAGAAATGCCGAGCTTTGACTTGTGGTCAACCGATGTCCGATTGACCTGAAATTTGACAGGGAGCCTCCTGAGTAGTAAGTAAGACCAACCATGGGCTTTGGTTTGAGTTTTGAAGCCTTTTGTGGTCCCGCAAATGCTCGCCTTGATTTCACCTCGAGGACAATGCCGAGCTTTGAAACTAGGCCAAACGATGTCCGTTTGACCTAAAACTTGACAGGGGACCTATTGGAGTCATTTTGAGATGATCCATTAGCTCCAATTTGAATGCCATGATTCCGGGGTGCTCCGCTGCCGGTAGGCCTGTTTTTGCTTCCTAAGAGTTGATGAAGGGTCAAATGTCGTCCGTTTGACTTGAAATTCGGCAGGGGGCCTTTTGGAGGTATTTTGAGACTATCCGTAGGCTCTGATCGAAGTTTTGAAGTCTTCGACACTGTCGCTACGGGGAGCTCCTGTCTGGCTGTCGGAGGAGTGAAGTTAGGCCAAATGATGTTGAAATGGCCCGAAACTTCGTGTGTACCCCCTCTTTTGGCTGCTTTGAAGGATCTTGCAGTTTTTGTTTGATTTTGACAAGATCTGGTGCTTGAAGTGGCGCCTTCCTATTTATGGCAGGATGTGGCTCCATGTAGCTTTTGGTGTTGAAGGGACATAGTGACATTTTTGGTGTCAACAAATGCCCCCTCGAGGTACAGCGACGAGGTGTGCAGCTCTAACAGTCGGTGTGCCTCGAAGAGAATTTGAAGGAGATCTTCTTGCTTGACCAAGAGTCTTGAGCGTTTTTCTTTTGGTGGAGTTGCTTCTTTTTTTTTGAGCTTCCAAGGTATTTCGCGGTAATGAGAGGGGTCATGTACCGTCTCAAGGCAAGGATTTTGAAATGACATTTGGATGTGGGTTTTTGGTTTTGGGTTTTCCCTTTTAACCTTGTGAACCTAAAGGCTTTATGTGGCACATTAGGCGGTTAAGAAGGTTTTTTTGGTTTTTGACCTTGTGACCTAACAGGCTGTATGTGGCGAGTTAGGGGGTCGGGATTTTGGTTTTTGGTTTCGGTCTTGTGACCTAACAAGCTGTATGTGGCAAGTTAGGGGACCATGGTTTGGTTTTTGGTCACTCTTTGGGACAATTTTGGGTCCATTGGAGTAGTTCGGTTTTTTGTGGAATGTCAATTTCAAGATTGTGGCTTGATTTGGTGCATGGGGTTGGATGGTTTGGGTTTCTTTTGGAAGCTTATGAAGCTTGGAATTTTTGTATGGTCCAATCAACTCAAGAGAGGCATGGAACCATTTTTGTATGCTCTTGGTAAGAGAAATTTTGACTAAAAGCCACTTTTAGTGCCTAGGTGGTCAAACCTGGCACATATGGGCTAACCCATGGGACCTTAAGCTTTTAAGAATGGCTTAGATTTCATGTGGTGTCATTTTGTAAAGAATATCTAAAAATATCCCTTTTGTGTAGAGAATATCTAAAAATATCCTTACTTGGAGAGAATCTCTCAAGTTTCCTTGATTTTGGGAGATTTTCTCAAAGTATCTTTCTTTGGGAGAAAGTTTCTCAAATCCCCTTTCTTTTTGGAGAGAATTTCTTAAGAACCTCCTCTTTAGGAGAGAATATCTCAAATCTCCCTTTCTTTTAGGAAGTTTGCTAATTTTTAGCACTTACCTCCTTACTTTTCTCCTCCTTTCCTCTTTTGGTTTGCTTTTTCTATAAAAGCAATGGAGATGGGTTTTCTTTCTCTTGTTGCTTTCTTTTTGCAAAAAACCTTCAAGAGTGCTCCAAGATAAAGAATTTCTCAAGGATCTTCAAGTTTCTTCTTCTTCTTCTCCATGGCTTCAAGTAGGTCTTCTTTTTCCAAGAAAAACCCCATGTAGATGTAGAAAAGTTTCCTTTTCTTTCTTTTTTTTTTTTTCTTTTCTTTTCTTTTCTTTCTCTTTTTTTTCACGTGTTTTCTTTTCCTCTTTTTTTTTTTTTTTTTTGCACACGTTCTTTTTTTTCTCTTTTTTTTTTTTATTTCTTTCCCCTTTTTTTTTGCTCTTTTTTTTTTTTTTGTGTTGTACGGACAGGTCCGTACGGACCTGGCCGTACAGCCACGTGGCCTGTGGGCCACGTCCCATGGGCCAACCCCTCTTTTTTTTTTT
>QPKB01000005.1:34169493-34179970 GCA_003546025.1 Camphora micrantha | reverse complement strand
CTCTTTTTAGTTGAGAAAACAAGGGTGGTGGTATGGCCTTTGGAAAGAACCCCCTTGGTGAATTAAAATGGAAGGGCAAGAAAGGGAGAGATGATATGAATTTCCCTAGAGTGAAGAGGTGAGCAAGTTCTCAACGCATGAGAGGAGATGGATGCTTATACTTTAATTTATAGATTTTTGCTCTCTTCTTTCTCTTCTGGCTCCAAGTTGTTGCAGCATGCAATCTTCTTTACATGGCAAGTCCTTCGCTTGGCCAACAATTCCTTCAAAGAAATAGCAAGGTGGAGTGAGAGATTTTTGGTGCTTCCATTGGTGCAAATTGCAATCCGAGTAAAATTATAGCACCAATTTCCAGAAGCCATATACTTGCTTGTTTAGCTCCGATTGACACAATCTTGGGTTTCTAAAGATAATCTACCTCGAAAAGAGCTTTCCAACAGTGCTATGAATTGTGTACCAATTTAATGCGGCTGTAATCTAAGAAGTTAAAACCATTTAATCTGCTGGGGCTCTGAAAATTTCGAAAATAGTTGTGTACATCTGGAATGTTTATTTGTGCAATGGGGGTGTGTGGGACCGCATGTGGACGAATTCCAGAGGGATCTTGGGGATCTTTCTTTCCTTTTTTCCTTGACTTCTCTTCCATCTTCTGGTTGGCTTTCAAACTTCTTTGATTGACTAGTTCACTTTTAACATACTTTTCTTCTTGAATTTCTTCTGATTTTGAGGTTTTAACTTAGTATGAAATTAGATCTTTACCAAATCTGAATTTCTCATTTCTTGACCTTGAATTAACATAATCTGCTTTCCATTGTTGAGCTTTTCAACTCTCCAAAAATTCTAAGACTATGTGGGTCCACCGTGAAAAGATGTCATACTCTTAATCTCTCTCAATTTCATCAAAATGTGGGTTCCATTATTGATTTCTCCTACACGAAATTAAAATACAATAAATTCAAGATAATTCTTTATGTAAGGATTTAAATGGATGATGCAGAGACCTACTCTGATGCACCCAGTAATAACCGACTTTCCAAAAAATAAAATCTCAAAAAATGGCAGGTTTCATGAATGTTATGCAAAAGTTGTGATTTTAGAAAATTATGCATGAATGCCTACAATGGAAGCCTAAATGCATAAAAACATGATTTACTACTAAAATAAAGCTCTTTAATATCGATAAGCCTCGCTTAAAATAGTCCAAATGTGTGTATGAAATATCGCTTTTCAGGACTCATCAGCTAGCCCATATGCCCATCCCTAATCGTATATTTTAAATTTTCTTATATATAAATCAAAAGAGACATTATGGGCTTTTAGGGTTTTCAACTTAAAATAAAGTTGAAACATTATAAAATAAATACATAAACATTTATGTTATTTACATAAGACTTGAAGTTTGTCATACTTATTTAATATAAAAAAATATATATTTACTTTGTAATAAATGTCGGGCTGGCCATGCTTTTGAACCGTAATAAATGAGATATTTAGTTGTTTATATTTACTTTCATTAGAAAATATCTTGTAAATAGGCCACAAATTGGACGTGTTTGAATTAAGTTCACAAAAATTGTAGTCTTTATCATCATTTTATGTTTACTTTGTGGACTTAATTAGGGTAACTGCAACTCAATTTCAATAATTCATGCATTTGAGCATTAAAAGTTGGAATTTTAGTCAAAATCATTCAAAATCATCAATCTTGCATGAATTTTATGCAAATCATTGTGTTTACATCATCTAGTGTCACACAAATTAGCTTTGATTCTTGCATCATCAATTAGTTCATGGAAAATCATCCAGTGATGCGATTCATGTGCTTGATCTCATTTGGGGTCCCATGCATGACATTTATGAATTTTATGGCTGAATTATTCTTTTATATCTTGTAGGGAATCTTCAATTTTGGGATCCACTTGAAGAGAAATTAGAAAAAAAAAAAAAAAAAGGGAAGTGCCCAAGCACTTTGGAAGTCTAACCAAAGGGGTCCCCACCATGCATGGACGTTCCATACTTATAGACTCTCTTTGTGCACAACTTTTTGATTTTTCTCATCCACATCAACAAGCAATCTTGAAGATATTTTTGGAATTATATAAGGAAGGTGTGTGCACCAAGGACATCCAAATTAAGAAAGAGAATCATCTCAAAGCCAAAAGTCTTGCCAAAAGAAAAATTAGCTTGGAGAACAAGAAAGAATCCCTACAAATAAGGAAAAAAAGAGACCTAAAAAGGTGGTAACTTCTTTACTAAAATGGTTTTTGCAAAAAAGCATAAGAGGAGACATGATGGAGACCCATAGAACCACATTCTCACACGTCAAAACAACTCCAACCATCTTTCTTTATTGGTATATTCTCTCCTAACCACACTTCTCACTCCTTACCTCTTTTTCTCCATTATTATTATTTTGGTAGCCTTGGGCCATGTCCAAGGATTTATTTTTGAAGGAGAATCTTGTGAAGGAAAAGGTTGTATAAATGAAGTTCTCATGAAAATCTTACTCTTTTGCAATAGAGGAGTAAAATTTTGGATCGGAGCACAAAGTGAAGTTAAGTGATTTTAATTTCGTTCTATGTCTTTAATTTAATTCTTTTGTCCTTATGAATGCATGTTTATTAGAATAATAGATCCGCCTTCGTGCCCCAGGCAAACCTCTGCTTTATATTTTTAATAAATTTCTTTTGAATCTGTTAATCTTCTTTTGATAAAATATATACTTAGGTTTTTATGCCTTTGATATTTATGCTTAATTTGTTAACTAACGCTCAAGTAATTATATTTTTATGAGGTGATGGAGATCTTGGGTTCTTCTGCTTAAGAATTGAATTTATATATATATCTTTCGGATCATAAACATTGAGTTCCTTTCTGATCCTGAGTTTTACAAGACAAAAACACTAAATTAAAGTATATGGATTGAGAATTTGAAATTAATTAATGGACTCTTTGTTGCTCTGATCTACCTTTATCATTATTGTTATCCGTTCATCTTGCATAGTAGCTTTTATCTCTCATTTAAATCTTGATTTAATTTTTTTATTTTCATTAAAAAAATTCAAATTTTAATAAAAAATATTTCAGTAGTGCTCCCTGTGAGATTCGACTTTGTACTTGCCACTGTCTCAAAAAGACAACTGTGCACTTGCAGTATTAAAATATTGGACTTAAATTCACATTATGTTTTTTAATTTCTGCGCCCGAGCTTAGCGCGGGCATGCTTTGCTAGTTCATGTTATAAGTGGCTAAAATTGAAAAATCTAGGTAAATATAAAAAATTGTCCATCAAATAACATCCCCAACAATAGAAAGTGAATCAAAGGAATATGGGAAATGAATAGCCCAGCCATCACAGTCATGATTTGAACCTAGGAAAAATCAAAGTTTCATTTAAGGGCATTCGGCAAGAGGTCCTTGAACATTTCACTTTATGGTTTTAGTCCACAATCTTTTTTTTAAAGGTCTTTTTTCAAATTTGAAGACCTAAAATGTCCAAAGTTACCCTTTCTTTAAATCATATCACTGATTTAATGGATAAGCCATTTAGTAATGGTCAATTACCATTTTATTGACCATGATTAATGAAAATTTCATTTATGAGATTTTTAAATAAATTCCTAAAACAACACAAATAAAATTTCAAAAAACACATTAAATTTCAAAAGAAAGCAAAGAAATTTGAAAAGACACAAATAAATTTGAAAAGATCAGAAATAAAATTTCAAAAATGTAAATAAATTTAAAATATACAAATAAATTTCAAAAGATCCAAATAAAATTCAAAAAAATGTAAATAAATCTTAAAAGGGCGCAAATAAAATTTCAAAAGACGTAAATAAAATTAAAAAAAATGCAAATACATTTTTCAAAACTAAGATAAACCAATTTTTCAAATTTCAGAAAAACTTGCCAAAGCACAAGTACTTTTGCCGAAACTTGGTTAAATTTATTTAAAAAACAACAAATAAAATTTGAAAGAGGCAAATAAATTTCAAAAGACACAAGTAAATTTCAAAAACACAAATAGATTTCAAGAAAATGAAAATAAATTTTCCAAAAAACTTAGGTAATTTTCCAAAAGCTCAGAATAAATTAAAAAAAAAAACTTAGATAAATTTTTCCAAAAACTCAAAAAGGATTTGTTCAAAACCATCGCGCTAAAATTTTCAAAATGGAGATAAATTTGTCGAAACTCAAATAAATTTGTCAGAAACTCAAATAAAGTTTCCAAGAACTCAATCAAAATTTCCAAAGAATTCAGATAAATTTACAAAAACTCAGATAAAATTTGTTAGAAACTTAGATAAATTTTGCCCAAAATGGATTCACAACATAACCGCTGCGGTTCTTCTGCCCGCCTGAATTGGAGAGAGACAGAGTCGATCTAGACTCTGTTTGCTCTACTGAAGATTAGATCAGATCCGATCTAAGATGGGCCACACAAAACAGGTTGATTTTGTGATCAAGAATTGCAGAATATAAGAATCTGAGGCAGAGATCCAGGTGGTTGGCTCAGATCGGAGGAGACCTCAAGGTTCTCTGGGCGTTGTCGCCTTGTTAGAACTGGAGTTTCTGAGTTTGGTAGAATTGTTGCGAAAGATCAGAGAAAGAGATCGAGTTGATCTCTGGTGGGGCCACACGAATCTCTAGTTGCATATTACAGAAACCCAGGGATGGACGCAGGGGGGTTGTCACTAATCTAAGAAATCAGAGGGTGCCCACTCGGAGAAGATCTTGTCGGTTCGATCGAAAAAGAGGGTTCAGGGAGGTTGCAGAGATAGATGATCTAGATTCATCCCTATTACGAAATCCGAAGTAGAGGATTCCAACTTCTGAAGTTTGTGTGGGTAGGAGAATCCGGGCGCGATACTAAGATTTGAGGAATGGTATTGATTGCGATTGTTGCTGGAGAAGATGATAAGAAGAACGTCGGTCACTGCTATTATTACCGGAGAGCAGTGTCGTGCAGTCACGCCGCCGTCGCTCATTATCAGAGAGAATATGGAAAGAAGGCAGAAAAACCCCAGATCGTTTTGTTTGCAGAATCGTTTGGGAAGAGAAGAGTAACGAAGAAGATCTATTATGGGTTGGTTCTCCGGGAACAATAGAGAATGAGAGAGAACCTTACCCTACGAATAAGGGAGAATGGAAGATTTGATAATTTTAAAATTTCAAAATTTTATGCCTAAAACAGTTAAAAGGGGAATCAGTCATGAAATATCTAATGTGCGTATCTAGGGACCTCTCGCCAAAATATGTCCAGTTGTGTGGACTATAGGTATTAGAGAAAGTTGTTGGACTAGAGACCTTAAAAAACTGTTCTAAGGGATCTTTCGCTAATTTACTCTCCTAATTTACTCTTTCATTATAGTGTTACCTTTATAATATCTTTTGGGTGTGTTTGGTTCAGCTTCTTAAAAATCAAAAATGTGTTTTTTTAAAAAGTAGCTTTTGAAAATCTACTTCTTTAAGCATCCTTTTAAGAGAAAATATTGTTTTGGTTAGCTCAACTTTTACACTTACTTTTTAATAGCAAAAACATTAAGGTTATTTGGTTAGACATATACGAAAGTGCCTTTAGAATATAATGATAGAAGGCTTTTTATAAATTCGTTGCGAAAATAAATCATACAATGTAATAGGAGCCTTGTAGGAAAATACAATGGGCCATAATGTGTCATTTTATGTGGACCTCAAATTCAAAACCAATTAGATTTAGAAATTTCAACAAAAAAAGTTAAAATTTTAAGATGATGTTGTCTTGATTCATATAAAAGACCTCAATTGATTTGGAAAAGTAAAGTTAAAAGATGAAACTGCAAAATGATATAGGAGATCTGAACTGAAAGAAGATGTTTAGTGTAAGGTCTTGACCTTATTGGTCAATTGGGCCAATAGCAGGCCCGTTGACCCATTTATTTAGTAATTATTATATTTAATTGTATTTTAGGTATTTAGGTGGGTTTAGACCTTGACGAGTTTTTTTTAGAGTTAGAATAATGTTTTGATAAGTTTCGTGTGATTCTAAGTTTGTTTGATCATAACAGGGGGGTAGTTTTGCAATTTAGGAAAAAAATGAGTGTTTTTACAGAAATTCCAAACACCATATTTTTTTGGTTCGTTGGAAAAGGTCCCGTCGCGCTGATCATTTTTTGTCTCTTGACTCGTCTTGATCCAACGATTGAAAACCCTTCAAGTGGTTCATTCCTTCACCGGACCCCACTTAAGGGCAAACTTGTCATTTTTTCCCTTCCTCTCTTCTTAAGCAGAGATTAGCCCTAATCTCTTATTCATTTTCTGCAACAAAGGAAGCTACAACAACCCTTCTTTTTCCTCTTCTCTTCTCAAAGTTCCAGAACTCTACCACGAGAGATCATCTCCGCAATCCGAACAACACATCGTCATCCCCACAATCTCCACTTTCCATTGGTATTAGTTGGTAAGTCTTTCCTGCCATCAACTTTTCTTATCATCTTCGTTTTTGTTTAGATTAGGCTTGATCTTGATCTTTTCCTTCCTTTCCTTCTCCTTTGTGTTTTAGGTTGTGTTTTGGTTGGGTTAGATTTTGTGGTAGTAGAGATTCTCCTCAGTTTTCTCCCATTTCCATCTTCTTCTTAGTTGAGGCAAGTAGATATGCAATTTATGATTTGTAATATGAATGTATTGTTTTATTGATTGATATTGATCAAATGCTAGACTACCCAAATACCAAGTTGTTTCTGATTTTGATTTGGGATTGACATGCTAGATTAGGTTTGAGAATTTGGGTTGGATTAATTGTTAAATTGGTAGCCCTAGACGAGTCTAACCTACTAAGATGTATGTAAATGATGAATTTTGATGAATGGGAGCATGGTGGCTCATTTTTCTACAGTTTGGGCCGTGGAATGGCCTGAGAAGGAAGAGAGCAGAAAACCCAAATTCGGGGTTACAGCCCATTGTTTCGATCGATTGGTCGCATTATGTGATCGGTCAGACTCAGGCCGATCAATCGGGCACTTTGTCCGATCGATCGAACTAAGAAAACCGTAGTTAACTGGGAGATGCCCAGTGCCGATCGATCAGCCCACTCTATCTGATGATCGACGGACTGTTGCACTAACTGATGGCGTTTAGTGCTGATCGATTAGATCTTCTGTTCGATCGATCAGAGGGTGTAAGTTCACTGGGTACGTTGAATTTGGATCTTTATAACCTTTTAATCCGTCCGTTGGATTTCTACATATAATATATCGATGGAAATCCCTTGAGATATAAAATCTAATGTGTTTTTGCTTCATCACGATCAGAGATCAGGAAGTGATGTTAATACCTAGATCAATGATCAAGGCTCTTGTTTACTTGGGATATGGACAGTTAACCTAGGTTTTGGGCCTTAGATATTAGGAACCCATGAACCTCTACTCTTTCACATGATCATTAATGGGATTGAAATCAAAGGCGTGGCTTGGTGTGCTTTGATGGATTGTCTAGGTATTCACGTATTACATGTTGGTATAACCGAATGATGTGGATATATTATCTCGATTAGAGCTAACATATTGTATACCAAAGGATTTCCCAAGCATCATTGATCAAATTTCCACACGTACTTGTTAGAATATGTGAGGTACATGGATGTTACCCACTTGCCTAGGTGTTGGATTGTAATTTCTCATTGACTTGTGAAACTGTATCTATTGATTAACGTTTCCTTGTACACTCTTTTAGCTTAAACACTTAATTAGTATGAAACATGTCTTTGTGAACTAGGACATGGACCTGGACTTAGGGTGTAAGTTCTCTAGGAATCTGGTGTGTGTCATGTATTAAATAACATGACTGGTTGCATGCATGGAGGGATTATCATATAGTGACTTGTCTTGTTCTCGATATTGATGATGATAATCCCTATGATCATGTCTTGTGCAGTTGAGCTAGCCAGACTTACTTGTTTGTCTCTGCCTGTATCAACACCACTTCATTTATTATTGCATATCATTGCCAACTGCAGCTTGGGTATTTATTTGATGAGCGGCTACTCAGACATCGAGGATGAGCAGTCGGCGAGGATGGCGTCCATGGCGTTGAATAGTTAGGAGCGGGGCTAGGAACGTGTGCTAGTTCCCAAGACCGGGAGCATAGGATCCCACTGGAGCCGGACTTTTGGTATCAGTTAGCTCTGATTAGGATTGTTACTGATACCTCGGGAGTGGCAGCTAGGACATCATCGGAGCTCCCTCTTGATATTTGCATTGCATTACATGGATGAATGGTTATTGCTAGTGATACTTAGGATTCCTGTTATGTGTTTATGATTATTATTATTTATGCTTTCATGCTAGTATTGTTCCCTTGTATTCACTTAATTCATTATATTGTCGTATATTCTAACCTTGATGCATGTGTAATGTTCATTTATAATTCTGTGTTTTTATGCTATGCTCAACATGTCGTTGACTGCGCGTTCCTTGGTGTGGCAGGAAACACCTTAGTATTACTACTAGAGGAGTAGGCCAGTGAGATCATCCCAGAGATCTCCAACCAGCTGAGGAGGAACGACAGTGACATACTAACGACGTAGAGTAGTGTCATCATACTCGGCACATGAGAGAGATTCATTGGATACTAGATTTATGTTCTTCATATTTATTATCTCTTGTTGAACCTTTCTTTATTGACTTATTGTCTTTAATGGCCTTGGATATTGGGAGGGCCATTGTATATGAATTAACATCCTTGATAGCTGTCCTGTATTCTTTTGCAACTTTAATTAAATGAAGTTATTGTTCATTGTTTATATCCATATGACTGGAGGTGTATGAATTCCGCCAATATCGTATTACATGAGGCTTGGAAATATAATATCCTCACAACGGACTTCATGATCCTTAGGCCTAAAGGACAAGAATTTTTAATGAGTCCTAAATTTCACTCTTCGGATCCGGTTATATTTCTAATCCGGGTTCGGGGACGTGACATTAGTGGTCAAAGGCATCTTAAATTATATGTTGAAAAAAACTGTTATTATTAATGTAAGGTATGTAGATTACTTATCGACCTTTAAAAAAAATCTTGTGAATGGACACCTTACACGAGAGAGAACCTTCAAATTAGATTACAGCAGTTGTACACAGTTGTAGCGTTTAATTGAAAACAATACCATCTGATCAGTATACGTACACCACCCAGATCTCCCCTGTTCATAGAAACCCGTGGCTTAAGAGCTAAGCTTTCGTGGGAAGAATACCATATGATCAGCAACTACACACCAGCTCTCCATCTAATCGCTTATCAATTGATCTGAGTGTCTGTGTGGAATTGAGTATTAAGTCTTCTCCATTTGGGTTGGGGTTTGAGGAAGATGAGGAGTTAGTACGATGACGGAAAAGTTATTTTTCGCAATGTGAGGTCGATATCTGACCCTTGCAGTACAAACAGGGGTAGGATAGAGTATTGACACAAGAAAAGTTTGGTAAAAAAAATGATGTTTGGCTGGAAGACCACTTAAATACAAGGAAACATAAAATGACCATTTGGTATAGAGTACATCTAAAGTTTTTTTGTTTTTTTTTTTTTTAATAAAAATCCTCTTTAACTAACAAACACTCCCTTTTAACACAAGAAAATAAAAATGTCTCACTCCACCCCTCCACATGAAAACATCGGCATAAAAATTAAATGCAACAAAAAAAAAGAGACATTCCTTCCCATCAACCATACTCTGTCACCTTGTCAAATGCCCCTAAATTTTCTATGTAATCTCATCATCGTAGGAAGTGATAAAGTTAGTAGAAACTTAGGATTATAAATAAACAAAATTTGAAATCCAAATTGGAGCTTTTTAAGATACCATTTAATCGTGGCTGCAAGAATGTATAGTCTAATATGACTTGATTTGGACCCATAAACAATCAACATTGGGCTGTGAGACACATTTGACCCACATTTATGTCTTTGAGATGCACAACTCAAAATCATCTAATAACCATGCACATCCAACCAAACTTCCATAGTAAGCATGCATGCATATCTAATTAACCGTCCACCATGATTAGCCTTTCTATTGTTCCTATATCTTGATAGATTTATTTTTTTTTTATATTTGATTTGATATTATAATAAATGCGCTTGGAGATATTATTACTATATAACATTGTTACTCTCATAATGAATAAGAATTAGTCGATATCCACAACAACTTATTTTATAGAGGAAGTCGTTTCCCTCTTATTTTCGCTTGATAGGGTCACGATTCTATCAACTTGTATTAAATACACTTCTTGGTGGGCACTCCTAATCGTGTCCCATTAAGTTTTGAGGTTCGGCTATGAAGTACAAATGTTTCCTCTGTCCACAAATAAATAGCGGAAGCTTCATAATTTAACAAATGACATCGAATAAAGATGATTCAAGACGGAAATCATATTAATATTACAAAGTCGAATTTTTAACAATTAGACAAAAGTATTTTATGACACAAATGGCCACATCT
>QPKB01000005.1:34055322-34169393 GCA_003546025.1 Camphora micrantha | reverse complement strand
TGGTGTTGTTCCTTCAACTCTTCATCAGTGCATCAAGTTTGTTGGCAACGACGGCTTGGTACATCGGGTATTTGCGGACAAAAAGCCTTTCAAAGGCAAAGAAGTCCATTTCGCAGACTCGCAGATGTACAAAGATGAAAACGAAGAAAAGGAGAAAGAAATAGCATCCTTTGCCGAAAGTCTCCAGAAAAGATAAAGGCAAGGCTCCTCAGCAATCACCGGAAGAAATCAACCATCCGGCAAAACCAAGGAGATCAACCAATCTCCTTTTGTTGTCTCCCTCAAGTCTTCAAAGCCGCTGGTGATCACTACCAAGGCAAAGAAGACCAAACAAAAGCCTGGGGCAAGTTTGTCATCTCCTTTGTGTCTATTATGCAAGACACAGATTCGGATTCAGAGACAGAAGACGACACGTCGTCAAGCCAAGCTGATACTCAGCAAGCTCAACCTGCTCTCACTCCATTGGAGACACCTGCTGGCATAGACGATCCAGCATCAGCTTCCTTCGTTGTTCCGACAACCTCACCAAAAAGAAAAGCCGATCTTTTTCCACAGGTCGGCGGCTTCTTCATCAAACTCTTCGCTTGAGCCTTTCCAAAACGAAGGTATGCCACAACTATCCTTGTATAGTCCCAATGGCGCAAGCTATCATGAAGAAAATGGGCTATGACGCTCGAAATCCAATCGGCTTGGGAGGTGGCCACGGTATTTCTCGTACCATTGGAGCCCACCCTGACAAAAGGCCAGCAGGAGGATTGGAAACTCTATCGTCATATAGAAAAGTCTTCATACGGACTGGGCTACGACCCTGATGCTCCCATGAGACAGTTGACCCAAAGGCTACAAAGTCGTCTGGCCGACGAAGCCTCAACATCTCGTGTCTGTGAAGATATTGATCTCCCTGGATATCTCTTTGAAGAGTTACCCGTCAAGGATCCAGGAAGCTCCTCCAATTGGTACGATTTCTCTGATGATGAAGAGAAATTGTCCGATGATACAAATGCACAGTCTTCTGGTCCAGAAGAACCATCATCTCCAAAAGAAGTGCCATACTTCGATCCAGTTTCAACAGGCGATTGGGACCATCTCATAGCAAGTCTTGAGAAGAGTGCCGATCAAGAAGACCCATGGTCAGAAGCACAGCCTTGGTCTGAGAATACCTTTGAAACTCCGGAAGGTCTTGTTGAGTTGGAAGCCTCCGAAAATATTATGGAGGAACCACCTTCAAGTCTTCCAACAGAAGATTCTGTTCAAAAGATAGACTTGGGAACGCCAGATAGCCCACGTCCTGTATTCATAAGCAAGAATATAAAGGATGATGAGTTACCCGAGTATATCGCTTTTCTTCGTGAGTTTGTTGATTGTTTTGCATGGTCTTACGCTGAAATGCCTGGTTTAGACCCCAAAATAGCAGTTCACAAACTCAATCTACAAAAAGATATCAAGCCTGTCAAACAAGGCCAAAGAAGATTTCGTCCTGACATAATGGACAAAATTGAACAAGAAGTTCAGAAACTCAAAAACGTTGGCTTCATCCGCGAGGAACAGCATCCTGAATGGTTGGCCAACATCGTCCCAGTGACAAAGAAAAATGGGCAGATTAGGGTCTGTATTGATTATAGAGACCTGAACAATGCATGTCCTAAAGATGAATTTCCGCTCCCCATACCGGAGGTGATGATCGACAACACCTGTGGATTCGAGCGGATGACATTCATGGATGGTTTCTCTGGGTACAATCAGATAAAAATGCATCCTGAAGATGAAAGACACACATCATTTCGGACCCCATTTGGCGTGTATTGTTACACTGTAATGCCATTTGGTCTGAAAAATGCTGGTGCGACATATCAGAGGGCTATGATGAAGATATTCCAAGATATGCAGCATAAGACGGTCGAATGCTACGTTGATGACCTCGCCGTCAAAAGCAAAAAGAAAGAAGACCATCTCAAAGATCTTCGAGAAGTCTTCCTCCGACTACGCAGGCACAAACTGCGAATGAATCCCCTAAAATGCTTCTTCGGTGTATCATCGGGTAAGTTCCTCGGATTCGTAGTTCGGAAAGCGGGAATAGAGCTTGACCCTATCAAAGTCAAGGCTATCCTAGAAATGCCATCCCCAAAAACCCTGAGACAGTTAAAAGGGCTTCAAGGAAGATTGGCATACATTCGACGGTTCATCTCCAACCTGTCAGGGAAATGCCGTCCATTCTCCCGCCTAATGAAAAAGGGCGTGGACTTTGTCTGGGATGCTGAATGCGAAACTGCGTTCCAAGACATCAAGTCATACCTGACCAAACCTCCAGTACTGGCTGCCCCCACAACTGGAAAACCATTTATCTTGTACACAAGAGCCCTCGACCACTCTTTGGGAGCTCTACTTGCACAAGGAAATCACGAGGGAAAAGAAGCTGCTCTATACTATCTCAGCCGCATGCTGGTAGGTGCAGAGCATCGCTACTCTCCAGTCGAAAAAGAATGTCTTGCAGTGATGTTTGCTGTACAAAAGCTACGTCACTATCTGCTGTCCAACACAGTATACCTGATCTCGAGGATCAATCTCCTGAAGGTCCTTGTCACAAAAACAGGTTCCCTCAATGCCCGACTGGCAAAATGGTCTATCTTCCTGTCACAATTTGATATTAGGTATGTACCACAAAAAGCAATCAAAGGTCAAGCTCTGGCAGACTTTCCTGCAGAGCATCTGTTGCCTGAAGATTCTCCACTCAGGGATGATCTCCCAGACGAGTCAGTTTACAACGTGGAGGCTTTCTTATCAAAAATGCTTCCTGGGATATGTACTTCGACGATGCAACCAGGACAAGTGAAAAAGGAAATCAAATATCAGGGATTGGCATCCTCTTTGTTAGTCCCGACAAATACATGATTCCACACGCCTTCTCGCTACTGGAACCATGTTCAAACAATGCAGCTGAGTACCAAGCCCTGATTGTAGGATTGGAACTCGCCCTCGAATCCGGCATCACAGTGCTAGAAGCCTTCGGGGATTCTCAACTGATCGTCAACCAGATGAATCAGAAATTTGAAATCAGGAAGCCTGATCTGTTGCCTTACTACAACAAGGCGCAATCACTTCGGCAAAAATTTGACATCTGTCATATCACCCACATTCGTAGAGGCGAAAACATCCGTGCAGATGCCCTGGCTGGACTCGCCGCCTCTATGGCGCGGTCCAAGAAGGAGAACACATGCAAGTTACAGTGTGTGAGAGAAGGATTCTCCCTCCCCTCAATACACACCAAGCAGTTGCTGAGTGCCACCAACTGGTTGGAAGTCGGATCTCCATCCTCAGACCTCCGATCGGCGACTGGAGGGATCCGTTCATTGATTATATTATGTTCGGAATCCTGCCTGAAGATCCAAAAGAACGGGTAAGTGTTCAAAGACGACCCCAAACTTTCATCTGGACATTCCTTCAAAGATGCTCTACAGAAAATCCTACAATGGAGTACTTCTACGCTGCTTATCACAACAAGAAGCTAAAGAAACTCTCAAAGAGGTGCATGCTGGTCTTTGTGGAGCTCATCAGGCTGGTCCAAAGCTCTACGATCAGATAAAAAGGTTAGGTTATTATTGGCCTACCATGGTAGCTGACGCAATGCAATTTGCTAAACGCTGCCAACAATGCCAAGTTCATGGAGACTATGTCCACATGCCTCCAGAATGGCTACATCCTACAGCAATTTCATGGCCTTTCGAAGCCTGGGGTATGGACATCGTAGGTCCTGTCTCCCCTCCGTCAAGCAAAGGTCATCGCTTCATCTTCGCCGCTACGGATTATTTCTCCAAGTGGTCAGAAGCTTTTGCGCTCAATGAAATGAAGACCTCATCAGTCCTTCAGTTCTTGCGCACCAACATCATTTGTCGCTTCGGCATACCTAAAAGATTCGTCCATGATAACGGACCACAATTCCGTGATCACAGATTCTACAGGTTCTGCGACAAATACAAAATCCAAAGTTGTCCTTCAACTCCGTACAATCCGGCGGCGAATGGACTGGCAGAGGCCTTCAACAAGACACTCTGCAAAATTCTCAAGAAAATGGTCTCTAGCCACAAAAGGGACTGGGGCGACAAACTATCCGAAGCTTTGTGGGCCTACCGAACCACCGTTCGAGAGACCGACCCATAGCACGCCATTCTCCTTGGTCTATGGATGCGAAGCTGTTGTCCCTTTAGAGGTACAAATTCCTTCCTTAAGGGTATCTCTACAAAATGACATGACGCAAGAAAGCAATGTCAAATTAAGACTCCAAGAGCTGGACAATCTCGATGAGAGACGGCTCGAGGCACTCCAAAGCATTGAGCTCTACCAAGCACGCATGGCTGGATCTTTCGACAAAAAGGGTCAGGCAACGCGCCCACAAAAAGGGTGACTTGGTTCTTGCGGTAAAAAGGCCGATGGTTTTCGCTCACAAATCCAAAGGCAAATTTGAACCAAAATGGGAGGGACCCTTCGTCATCGACCAAGTCTTCTCCAATGGCGCATACGCACTTCTAAACATGGAAGGTGATAGATGTATGCTGCCCATCAACGGCAAGTTCTTGAAGCGGTACTACCCTTGAAGACTTCCTCCACTGGGTCAGAGCGACGCCTGCAAGGCCAAAGCCTATTTCTAGGTACTTGCTCGTCAAACCCACTCCTTTTGGAATTTTCACCTTTATGTTGAACTTTCAAAACAATGCTTACTTTCATCGTTTCATTGTTCAAAAGAAAATCAAAATCCAAAAATCTAAGTTTAGGAGCCTCTTCCCAAACTTAACCAAAATTTTCGATCCTTGAACCCAAAATTCTTGGTTTGAAACAAAAATCAGGACTTAGGAATTTCCACCCTAGTCCGCCTTACCTTTTACCGCCAAAAATGGTTTTAGGTCAAAATTTACGACCCTCGTGTCTAAAAACAAAAATCGGGAAAGCGATGTCAAGTCGATACTCGCAAAACCCATTGGAAGGATGCGAACCCCATTCGATACTTCCAAAACCTCAAAATCGCAAGGAAGCAACACCTCGTTGATACTTGCAAAATTTCAAAAATCGTGGAGACGCAACATTCCAGTTGATATCCACCACAACCCAAATTTCAAAAGAAAAACAAAGGTTCGAAAAAAACCTCAAATTTCAAAAATCGTGGGGAGGCGACATTCCATCGATACCCGCAAAACAAAATTTTTGAAGAAAAAAAGCAGGGAAGCGACGCTTAGTCGATACTTGCACCAACTTCGCGAGGAAGCGACATTCCATCGATACTCGCAACCGAATGAGCAAGGAGGCGACATTCCATCGATACTTGCAATACCATTCAGCAGGGAGGCGACTCTTAGTCGATACTTGCATTTTTGAAAACCAAAAACCTGGCTTTTACGCCAAAAACTCGGCTTTTACGCCAAAAAACTCGGCTTCCACGCCAAAAATCGGCTTCACGCCAAAAATCAAAACAAAAAATCTGGCTCTCATGCCAACAAAACAAAACTTGGTTTTCAAAAAAAATCCGGCTTTTACGCCAAAAAAAATCGGCTCTCATGCCAAAAATCCGGCTTTTACGCCAAAAAAAAATCGGCTCTCATGCCAAAAATCCGGCTTTTACGCCAAAAACAAAAAATCGGCTCTCATGCCAAAATCCGGCTTTTACGCCAAAAACAAAAAAAATCGGCTCTCATGCCAAAAATCGGGCTTTTTACGCCAAAAACAAAAAATCGGCTCTCATGCCAAAATCGGCTTTTACGCCAAAAACACAAAAATCGGCTCTCATGCCAAAAATCGGCTTTTACGCCAAAACATCGGCTTCATGCCACGGCTTCATGCCACATCGGCTTTCACGCCACCAAAATTTGGCTTTCACGCCACCAAAATCGGCTTTCATGCCACCTCAAAATTTTCGGCTTTCAAGCCATCAAAAACCAGGCTTTGTGCCACAAAATCTGGCTTTCATGCCAAAACAACACTTTTGACAAAAGATTTTCACAAAATGATAACCTTTTGATCAAGATTTTCAAACAAACATTCCCATTCAACTTTTGCTTATTTTCAACAAAAAGAATTTAAGTAGAACAAGGGGATACAAAAAAAAGAGTGCCAAAATGTTTATACATGGAGGTACCAAAAAAAAAATGAAAGAAGAAAGTTTGTCAAAAGCTCAGTCCATCATAGTCTTCAACCAAAGACTAAGGTCCTCGAGCAGACTTTTGGCCTCAGCCTCCAAAGCTTCCAGGCCACGCTTCTTCAAGATGCCGCCATAAAATGCGGCAGAAAACCGCGATCCATCTTCAGCACGAGGGAATTCCTCCCAAAGAAGTTGCCATCGCTCATGCTCCTGAGTCTTCCTTCGGAGATTCCCGTCAACCTCTTCAACCTGACGGATCAGAGTGCAACTCTGGCATGAGCTTCACGCAGCTTTAGAAGCAGTCTGTTCATTGGAAGATCTGGCTAGATCGTTGATCGAGGTGCATCAGTAACAAGGCCCTTACCCTTGTTCGTTCTGGAGGAACCACCTGCAAAAGTCAGAAAGGAAGAAATCAAGTACCAAATGACAGAATTTTGCTATAAAAAAAAAATCCTAGCGAAATTTTGGCATGGTTCCGGGGCAATTTCGAAGAAAAGGGAGGCACCCCGAAAAAGAAAGGAAGCTTGAAGATGAGCTCAACATTGCTGCGAGCTCATAATCAATGAAGGGATCTCGAAGAAGACTTGAATTCAAACATTGCTGTGAGATCAAGCCTTTCTTCTCAAATCTCCGCAAGATCAGAAAAGAGCTCAACATTGCTGCGAGCTCAAAATCCCAAAACTTGCAAAGCTCCTCGAAATTCTGCGAGACTGGAGAAGTGGGCTCAACATTGCTGCAAGCTCCAAAAATCCTAAGACTTGCAAGAAAATTCGAGGTATGCATCATCATGCTCCCAATTCCATTTACCAAAAATCATGCATAAAATCATCATGCATTAGATGCTAGGAAAACTTTGACGAAAGTTTGACCAATTCCAACCCAACTTGGTCAAAACCAATCAAACTTTGTCTAAGTCAAAATCCATGTTGACTTGACCTAGAAATTCTAGCCTTTTATCTTGATGCATTAAAAAAAAAAAGGAGAAAGAATGCATGATCATCTTGAATTGCATAAACCTCATATCATGGTGAGCAAAAAAAAAAAACAGAAGAGAAAAGAAGGAAACCTCTTCAAAAAAAAAAAGAAAGAAAAAAAAAAAAAGAGAAGAAAAAAAAAGGGGTTGGCCCATGGGACGTGGCCCACAGGCCACGTGGCTGTACGGCCAGGTCCGTACGGACCTGTCCGTACAACACACAAAAAAAAAAAAAGCGAAAAAAAAAGGGGAAAGAAATAAAAAAAAAGAAAAAAAAAAAAGAAGAACGTGTGCAAAAAAAAAAAAAAAAAAGAGGAAAAGAAAACACGTGAAAAAAAAAGAAGAAAAAAAAAAAAAAGAAAAGAAGAAAAAAAAAAAAGAAAAGAAAACTTTTCTACATCTACATGGGGTTTTTCTTGGAAAAAGAAGACCTACTTGAAGCCATGGAGAAGAAGAAGAAGAAACTTGAAGATCCTTGAGAAATTCTTTATCTTGGAGCACTCTTGAAGGTTTTTGCAAAAAGAAAGCAACAAGAGAAAGAAAACCCATCTCCATTGCTTTTATAGAAAAGGCAAACCAAAAGAGGAAAGAAGGAGAAAAGCAAGGAGGTAAGTGCTAAAAATTAGCAAACTTCCTAAAAGAAAGGGAGATTTGAGATATTCTCTCCTAAAGAGGAGATTCTTAAGAAATTCTCTCCAAAAAGAAAGGGGACTTGAGAAACTTTGAGAAAATCTCTCCCAAAATCAAGGAAACTTGAGAGATTTTCTCCAAGTAAGGATATTTTTAGATATTCTCTACACAAAAGGGATATTTTTAGATATTCTTTACAAAATGACACCACATGAGATCTAAGCCATTTTTAAAAGCTTAAGGTCCCATGGGTTAGCCCATATGAGCCAAGTTTGACCACCTAGGCACTAAAAGTGGCTTTTAGTCAAAATTTCTCTTACCAAGAGCGTACAAAAATGGTTCCATGCCTCTCTTGAGTTGATTGGACCATACAAAAAATTCCAAGCTTCATGGGCTTTCAAAAGAAACCCAAACCATCCAACCCCATGCACCAAATTAAGCCACGATCTTGAAATTGACATTCCACAAAAAACCAAACCACTCCAATGGACCCAAAATTGTCCCAAAGAGTGACCAAAAACCAAACCATGGTCCCCTAACTTGCCACATACAGCTTGTTAGGTCACAAGACCAAAGCCAAAAACCAAAATCCCGACCCCCTAACTCGCCACATACAGCCTGTTAGGTCACAAGGTCAAAAACCAAAAACCTTCTTAACCGCCTAATGTGCCACATAAAGCCTTTAGGTTCACAAGGTTAAAAGGAAAAACCCAAAACCCAAAACCCATATCCAAATGTCATTTCAAAATCCTTGCCTTGAGACGGTACATGACCCCTCTCATTACCGCGAAATCCCTTGGAAGCTCAAAAAAGTAACTCCATCAAGAGAAAAACGCTCAAGACTCTTGGTCAAGCAAGAAGATCTCATTCAATTCTCTTCGAGGCACACCGACTGCCAGAGCTGCACACCTCGTCGCTGTACCTCGAGGGGGCATTTGTTGACACCAAAAATGTCACTATGTCCCTTCAACACCAAAAGCTACATGGAGCCACATCCTGCCATAAATAAGAAGGCGCCACTTCAAGCACCAGATCTTGTCAGAATCAAACAAAAACTGCAAGATCCTTCAAAACAGCCAAAAGAGGGGTACACATGAAGTTTCGGGCCATTTCAACATCAGTTAGCCTAACTTCACTCATCCGACAGCCAGACAGGAGCTCCCGGCAGCGACAGTGTCGAAGATTTCAAAATTTCGATCAGAGCCTACGGATGGTCTCAAAATACCTCCAAAAGGCCCCCTGCCAAATTTCAAGTCAAACGGACGACGTTTGACCCTTCATCAACTCTCGGGAAGCAAAAACAGGCCTACCAGCGGTGGAGCACCCCAGAATCATGGCATCCAAATTGGAGCTAATGGATCATCTCTAAATGACTCCAATAGGTCCCCTGTCAAGTTTTAGGTCAAACGGACATCGTTTGGCCTAGTTTCAAAGCTCGGCATTTTCCTCGAGGTGAAATTAAGGCGAGCATTTGCGGGACCCCAAAAGGCTTCAAAACTCAAACCAAAGCCCATGGTTGGTCTTACTTACTGCTCAGGAGGCTCCCTGTCAAATTTCAGGTCAATCGGACACCGGTTGACCGCAAGTCAAAGCTCGGCATTTCTCTCATGGCGAAATTAAGGCAAGCATTTGCGGGACCCCGAAACGGCTTCAAAACTCAAACCAAAGCCTATGGTTGGTCCTATCTACTGCTCAAGAAGCTCCACGTCAAATTTTCGGTCATTCCGACATCGTTTGGGCTAGTTTCAATGCTTGACAAAAAATCGGCAATACCGCACAACAAAGTCTTCGGCTTTCCAGAAAAATAGAAAACTTTGTGCTCCGATTTGCGTGGCTTTTCGTCGGGTTTTCTTCAAGAGAATCAGGCCAATAAATGAGGGGAAATGTCAGGAAAAATACAGAAGAAAAAAGAATGAAAAAAGATCGAAAAACGGCGAAGAAAAGGCAACCGAACGGCGGCCGAGAAATGGGCCCAAAGCCCATGGTCGCCGGCGACCTTGGCCCATGGTCGCCGGCGACCATGGCCCAGGGTCGCCGGCGACCATGGAATTCCGGCGACCCAAAAGTCGCCGGAAACCCCTTTTTTCGGGTCCTTTTCGCTTTTCGAGTTGATTGGCCCTTGTGATTTTTCCAAAATCTGATTTTTCGTGCATGAAATCCGTCGATCTTCGTCAACATCACGGATTCGCCACCGAAATCATTGGATGATCATTAGATGCCTCGAAATCGCCAACCGGCCGACAAAGAAAGCACACTTTCTGCCCGCCCGATCGTGAAATCAACAGGACAGATGTTGCCGGCACGTTGACATTAATCAATGTCTGAAATTGCATCGCCATCCGACATCAAACAACGTGTGGATCCACCGGCGATCATCGCAAGAAGAATTCCAAAAGACACGGCGCGGCCCGCGACTCTTCAAGCGACTTGGCGACCAATTAATGAGGTTAAATGATCCGTTTTATGACAAGTTAATGCGGTCATTAACTCATTATTTTGGACGGCCCAATCAAAAGCAAGCAAATGGGAGTTACAAGTCAAAGGATTTATGGCATTAAAGCCATGAAACTCCTCCCATGATGGGGATTAAAGGCAATTAAAAGCTCATTATTCTCCATCGGCCAATCAGATTCAAGGAAAAAGGAGTTACAAAACAAATACTTTAAAACTTGTAACTCCTCCCATTATGAGCATTAATGCATTCAATGCTCATAAACCCTCCTAAATGGCTACTAAAGGTCTATAAATAGGAGGGCATTCTAAAGGGAAAAGGGATCAGAAAAAAGGAGATGAAGAACGGAAAAAGAATCCAGAGAATTGTCCGGAAAATCCAGAACTCCTGCAACTCTGCTGCAAAGACCACCAAAAGGTGATTGAAGCACCCTTGGGGGGCCACCCCCCCAAGGACCTCCCTTCTTCTACCAACATGGCTAAAACGTGGCTTTTCAGCCCGTTTACTTAGCTTTTTATCGGATATAAGACCTTCTCTTGGTCTTTGTCCTTTAAAAATCTGAGGTTTAAAAAGCCAAGCCAAGAATCTAAGCATCGTGTTCTCATCTGCATGGACGACGGAGGAGCCCATACATGACTCGCGACCGTCGATCTGAACGTGTCCCCACAATCGAATGAGAAGTTAGATTCCTTTTCTTGATTTCTATTGTACTTTATTTTTCTTTTAGAGACAAAAATCACAACTCTTGTCTTTCATAATGGATAAGATTTGTAAATCGCCTTTTACGGCAAAATCGCCTTTTACGGCAAACAAATGAAATCGCCTTTCACGGCATATAAAAAAAAACCCTTTTGTCTCTTTTCTTAAAATATGTGTGCAATAGAAACTAGAAAAAGTTTCATTTCCCCTTCTACTTGTGAAGGTGGATCTTCGGATCACCGTTTCTAAATTCCAAGTAGAGAAGTGAAATTGGCATACCCGTACAAAAAAAAGAGAAAGATGTTGATACCTTTATCTTTTCTTCTCCTCCCCTCCGCCGTACCTCGAAAGACCCGGGGCGGGGGCAGCGGGAGAGAGGGAAGAATCGGGTCCATCAGGTTTGAAGCTAGGATTAGCCAGCAAAGTATGGGAGCCTGGCTGTGAATGCAATATGAGTGTATTGATGGATTTGGATGCAGAAACTCCGACACACGGCCGAAGATTTATGTGTGTTTCGGCAATTGGAAAGCTCCGCAAATCTCTTCGCCTATTGTCTTTCCTATGGGATAGAATAATGCGCGGAGACTTCTTCGTCAAGAAACCTACATCCACTAATCATATTAGGACCATATAAAGTCTTACATTAAGTGAGATTGTATTATCTGTTAGCATCAGCCCTACTTGATCTGTCGTGGGACCCGTGGCATGCGGGCCACATGATTTCCTACATGTATGACAAAGGAGATGGTCACATACCACCTTCTTTTACTCGTCTATGGATTCCTCTTAATGTATGACCAATTTTGGACAATGATGCCATGATCTGGAACAATTCATTGATCTGATCCTCTAATTGAAGACCCAAATAAACGATGGATAATCCCACCTTGAATGTGGCTTGGTAAAAATTTTTGTATGTTCCACTCATCACATGAATCAATCATGGGCCAAGTAAGGGATGGTGGGGATCTGATCGCAGTGGTCCAACTTCATTGCACGCCTGTGACTCACATCATGAACTAGTCTGTCTTCCTGGCCAAGATCATATTTAATCTGGGCTCCATTTGATTAGTGATCCCAAATCGTAATCTTGTATTCATGTGCTGCACAATTGACTTTAATGGAAATGAAGAAAATAATTACCAGAATATCATGGAATAACCTGACATTCCATGATATTATGGAATGCCATGGTTTGTTTTTGAGGATTTTACTTGAAGATTCCTACTACTTGCCGTTGCACGTATTAGTGCCTTGTAACTAGCGCCACACAAACAGGGTCCATTAGACCCCAATTTTTTTTTTTTAATATGAAATGAGTGATGCTAGCGTCTCTTGGTGATGTTAATAGAGACACTAGCGTCCCTCTTTGGCCTTTTTTAAAAGCCTCTATCCCTTTTCCTTTTCCATTCTTCCTCTCCCCTTCCTTCCTCTACCCCCTTTTGCATTCTTCCTTCGTAGCAGTTGCAATCGTGGAACGACGGATGAGGGGGCCAGAGCCTACGATGCGGCAGCGCGGGAGTTCCGAGGGATGAAGGCAAGACCAACTTCCTGATCATCTCCTGAAGGTAGTATATGTAGTGGAAGCATGGATCTTTGAGAACTGGCTGCTACAAACGCGATAAGGATGGCGTCGGCTTGAATCAGGCACCAATGTAGAGATCTGTAACTGTCTGCGAGAGATCAGTCACGTATGATTCACTCTTCAAGATCCAAGGGCAATGATGGACACCCTGGATGTAGAAGATGATGATGGAGAATTATAGATCTAGTAGAATGATAATTAATTGTAAAAGTTGTCCCAACGGGTATCTCTCATGTCTATATATAGCTCTTTCGCTAATGGGTGATAAGATCTCTGTTCAAATTCGAATTGAGAGATAATTAGGATAAAGAATAAGATCAATCTCTCTCAATTTGAATTTGAATGTAAATATGATAAAGAGATAGAGAGTTGGGTGAAACTCAAGCTATTCTAATCCATATCACCATAAGAATCCTTGTGTGGGGTGTATCTTTGTGAGCGGGGTCCACCCACATGTAAACACAAGTGGACCCCATCACAAATGCCAACATCTCCCACTCGCACCGAACAAGATTCATCACATTAGATCACTAATTTCTATCAACAAATTATACAAAGTAAAAATGGACCTGAAGAGTGGGACCTCCATGATGCTTATTCATGGAGAGAATGTAAACTAAGTCACCATCTGACTAGAATACACCAACTCACCGACACATCAGGCTGCCCTAGACACTCAAATGACCACACTGGATTGGATATTGACTCATACCCTCGAGTCGTGTTCAACCCAAATATGTGCTTGTTCAACTTATCGAGTAAAAAAAAAACTCTTTACAAACATTTCTTTTTATAAAATAACATATTTATACATATATATATAATTTAAAAAATTGTTTGTCTTAAAATTTTTAAAATACTCGATATAGCCCGGGCTAATAAGCATCGTAAGCACGTATAAACTAGAATATGATGTCAAGGGGTCTTTCCATGGACTTACGAGGGTCATAATCAACCAAGTAGCTTTCCTAGCACTGATGGACCTGGCTTTTGTCCACTCCTTCCGCCCTGGGGCTGCTGGGGTCCGGCGGAGAAGAAAAGTGAGCATCAACATTTTTTTGTACGGGTATGCCAGATTTTCTATTCTACTTGGAATTTGAAGTGGTGATCCGGATATTCACCTTCACAAGTAGAAAGGAAATCAACTTTCTTTTTCTAACTTTCCATTGCACATATATTTTAAAGAAAGAGACACAATAAATTTTTTTTAAATGCCGTGATAGGCGATTTCATTTTGTTTGCCGTGAAAGGCGGTTTTTTTGTGTGGTGAAAGGCGGTTTTGCCGTAGAAGGCGATTTTTATGCCGTGAAAGGCGGTTTTGCCGTAAAAGGCGATTTACAAATCTCATCAATAATGAAAGACAATAATTGTGATTTTTTTCTCTTTAAAAAAAATACAAAATACAATAGAAAAATAAGAAAAGGAATCTAACTCCTCAGGAGATTATGGGGACTCGTTCAGATCGACGGTCGCAAGTCATGTATGGGCTTTGCCATTGTCCTTCAGATGAGAACATATGATGCTTTGATTCTCTTGGCTTGGCTTGGTCCTCATATTTTTAGAGGATAAAGACCAAGGGGAGGTCTTATATCCAATAAAAAACCAAGTAGACGGGCTGAAAAGCCGCGTCTAGGCCATGTTGAATACAAGGAGAGGACCTTGAGGGGGTGGCCCCCCAAGGGACTTCGATCACCTTGTGGTGTTTCTTGCAGTAGAGTTTCGTCAAAGAAGGAGAGCTTGTTTGTGCAAAGATTTATTCGAGAATTCTTCGGGATTTTTCTTGGATTTTTTCTGGACTCTTTCTTCTTGGAATGACCCCCCTTTTATAGGTTTTTGGTGGCCATAAGGTGGGTTTATGAGCATTGATGGCATTGATGCTCCATGATGGGAAGAGTTACAAGTTTTTATTTCTGGATTTTGTAACTCCTTTTTTCTTGAATATGATTGGCCGATGGAGAATGATGGGCATTTAATCACCTTTAATCTCCATGATGAGGGGAGTTTTTTGATTTATTGCCATGATTACTTGAACTTGTAACTCCTTTTTCCTTGAATCTGATTGGGCCGTCAAAAATAATGAGTTAATGACCGCATTAACTTGCCATGAAACGGGTCATTTAACTTCATTAATTGGTTGCCAGGGCGCTCGAAGAGTCACGGGCCACCGTGTTTTTTGGGAATTCTTCTTGCGATGATCGCCAATGGATACACATATTGTTTAATGTCGGATGACGATGCAACTTCAAACATTGATTAATACTAGTGGGCCGGTAACAGCAGTCCTGTCGATTTATTAATTGGTCGGGCAGAAAGTGTACTTTCTTGGTTGGCCGGTAGGCGATCTTGAAGCGTGCAATGATGATCCCATGCTCTTGGTGGTAGATCCGAGATGTTGGTGAAGATCAGCTGATTTCGAGCACCAAAACTCAAATTTTCAGAAAACCACAGGGGCCGGAATTCTCGAAAAGCGAAAAGGGTCTGAAAATGGCCCTTTCGGCGGAAATCCAGCGACCATGGGGATTTTTCCCCTTTCGGTCGTCGTTACTCGGCCGTTTTTCAATCTTTTTTTTTCTATTTTCTCCTGTATTATTCTCAACATTTTTCCTCATTTATTGGCTTGATTCTCGTGAAGAAAACCTGACGAGAAGCCGTACAAACCGAAGCACAAAGTTTCCTATTTTTTGGAAAAGCCAAAGACTTTGTAGCCGATTTTCCGTCAAGAGCCAACACTAGGTCAAACAATGTCGAAATGACCCAAAATTTGAGGTGAAGCCGCCTGAGCAGTAGATAGGACCAACCATGGGCTTTTGTTTGAGTTTTGAAGTCGTTTGGGGTCCCGTCGCTGCTAGACTTGATTTTGTAGCAAGGAAGATGTTGCGCTTTGATGTACGGTCAACCGATGTCTGATTGTCCTGAAATTTGACAAGGAGCCTATTGGAGTCATTTTGAGACGATCTATTAGCTCCGATTTGGATGTCATGGTTCCGGGGTGCTCCGCCGCCGGTAGGCTTGATTTTGTTTCCGAACATCAAAGTCTGGTCAAACGTTGTCGGAATGACTTGAAATTTGACGTGTAGTCCTTTGGAAATATGTAGAAGCCACCCATGTGCTCTGTTTGAGGAGTGATGGCATTGGTGGTTCTCGCGCGCCGAGAGGCTTGATTTTACTACTCGAGAGTTGATGGAGGGTCAACTGATGTCTGATTGTCCTGAAAATTGATATGGACCTTTTTGGAGGTATTTTGGGACTATCCGTGGGCTCTGATCGAAGTTTTGATGTCTTCGACGCTATCGCCGCCAGGGGCGCCTGTTCAGCTGCCGGAGAAGTGAAGTTAGGCCAAATGATGCTGAATGGCTCGAAACTTCATGTATACTCTTCTTTTGGCTGTTTTGAAGGATCTTGCAGTTTTTGTTTGATTCTGACAAGATTTGATGCTTGAAGCGACATTGCCTATTTGTAGTAGGATGCGGCTCCATGTGGCTTTTTGATGTTGAGAATGTGTGAAGAGGCAAAGTGACATTTTTGGTGTCAACAAGCACGGTGGCTCGTAGGCTCCTATGTCGCCGTGGCATAACCGCAGCTAAAGTAGTATCACCGATCTCATCTTTTCAACATAGAGGTTGGTATAAGGGCGCAAGAGTCTCAAGAATTGGTTCACACAATAACCAACTCCATACTCAAGAGTCACCTACAGGACTAACTCTCGCACAACAAACAGAATTCCAGGGTATTATCTTGTTGCTCGTAGGTTGGTCCTTAAACAAGCATGTCTGTAGACATGCGTCGCAAAGTGAAAATGCATTAACTCCACAACTGAGCCCTTGCTAACATTGTATCGATTCGCTACTGTGCAAGCAAATCGTCACAAACACAACCACGCCTGGTTTTTAAAACAGGCTATCGGACTTGTTAGGGTGTGAATTGTCCGACGGCTAATGCTAAGTCTCATTCAGTCTTGTGATTCATATCACCCCCAATGCACACAAAACTGAGTCGGCGTTCCATACATCTGTACGCACCAATAAGATCCATATTGGCCTAATTAGCATATCATACAAATGCGTACACCTCATCCTATCAGTCACTAAGACATCAAGGGCGGTCTTTATCCGTGCGAGTGGATGACCTCACATATTTGGTGCCACGTGTGCATCTAATGCACACACTTATTGTGTATGTTGCCAATGTAAAGTATATGTACATGCATGGATGAAAGGAATATAGCACGCGTATAACCACAAACAATGAGAAAAAAAAACTTTTATTAAAATAAGTCCAATACACTCCCACTGAATAAAAAGGATTACATATATTGCATTCCCATACGCCTTATATGAATAACGAATAGTTCTCGCGCCAAGGGTTTGGTCATCGGGTCAGCAATCATTTCCAAAGATGGCACATGAGACATTGCCATCTCTTTTGCTTCTACTTGTTCACGGATAAAATGCCACTTTCGTTTGATATGTTTTGCCCTCTGATGAAGTTGGAGGTCTTTTACCAAGCATATAGCAATTGTACTATCTGTTCTCAATGGTAGGGGTGTACATGGATCGGATTGGTGCAAATTGGGCCAAATCCATCACCAATCCGTTACCTACGGATTGACAGATTTGGAATCCATCACCAATCCATGGCTGTTAAAATTCGATCCGATCCAATCCGTGGAGGAACAGATCGAATCGGATTAATCCATTCAATCCATTCAGTCTAATGTTAAAAAATATATATATCAAACATGTTATAAAAAAATTCAGCATACAAGCTAATAATCCACAAAAAAAATACAAATTACCAATTGATCAATACAAAGAGTTGTTTTTATCTATATTACAACCAAAAGAGATCTAATCAACAAAATAGTGCAAGAACATGGGTTTGGGAGATGAAGCCACGAATGGGGGTAGGGGTTTTAGGGATAAAGGTTCGTAGGAAATTACATTTTGCCCCCTTAAAAATTTTTTATTTTATATTTGGACATCTTAATTTTGTTTAGACCCCTTATGTTTTTTTTTATTTATATTTAATGTCAACGGATTGGATCTGATTGAATCCGCGGATTGAGGTTGAAATCCACCACCAATCCGTTGGTAATGGATTATAAAATTTTCAATCCATCACCAAGTCGTTTACCTTCGGATTGGATAAAAATTCGCAGATCTAATCGGATAGAATTGGATTTACGGATCAACGGATTTTTTGTGCACCCCTACTCAATGGAATGAGATCACAAGCAATGGATACTTGTCCCAAATTCAACAGAAAAAGGCGAATCGATACTGCCTCCATGGTTGCTAATGCGCAAGCAACATATTAGGCCTCCGTGGTCGACATGACCGTACACTCCTACTTCTTACTGGACCATGAAATAGCTCCCTCGCCCAGTAAGAACACATATCCCGATGTGGATTTGCCGTCGTCGGGATCATCCGAAAAGGATGAGTTACTAAATGCTAATAAACTCAAGCCACCATCGTGATAGCAAAGCATCATATCTTTTGTGCCCTTCAAATATCGAAAGATTTGTTTGACGACATTCCAATGAGCAATACCTGGGTTACTTTGAAATCGACTAACCAATCCAACTGCATAGCAAATATTGGGACGTGTGCACAGCATAGCATACATTAAACATCCTATTGCTCTGGCATATGGTCTGGAAGCCATTTGTTTGTTTCAGCATCGGTTCGAGGACATTGCATTATACTTAATTTGCAATCCTTATCAATCGGGGTCTCAACGGGACTAGCATTGGCCATTCTAAATTTCTCTAAAATTTTCTAAATGTAAGTTGTTTGGGATAGGCCAATAATGCATTTTGTACGATTTCGCATAATTTTAACCCCCAAAATGAACTTAGCCTCACCCAAATCTTTCATTTCAAAAACAGTTGACAACCAAGCTTTGGTCTCAATTAAAAATCCAATAATATTGCAAGCCAAAAGAATAATATCAACGTAAATGGATAGCAACACAAATTTATGTTTAGATCGCTTAATGTAAACACAATGATCTTTATAACACATGGAGAAACCATTTATCATGATTGTATTATGGAACCTTTTTGTACCATTGTCTCGAGGATTGTTTAAGGCCATAAATAGATTTATGGAGTTTACAAACTTTATCCTCATGGCCTTTTTCCACGTATCATACCAATTGTTTGATGTATATTTCCTCTTCAAGATCACCGTTTAAAAAAGCGGTCTTAACATTCATCTGGTGTAATTCTAAATCCGTGTGGGCCACAATAGATAAGATCATGCGAACAGAAGAAAATCACATCACAGGGGAGAAAGTTTCTTCATAATTCACACCTTCTTTCTTTGTGAACCCCTTAGCCACAAGCCTAACTTTAAATTTGTCAATGGAACCGTCGGCTTTTCGCTTAATTTCCAAAACCCATTTATTTGCAATGGCTTTCCTATCCTTGGGAAGATCCACAATATCCCATACATGGTTCTTACGCATAGAGCTAATCTCATCATTCATCACGAGCATCCACTTCTTCGAATTTACCGATTTCATTGCTTCTCTTATAAGAACATGGTTCGTCCTCGTCAGTTATAATGTATGCATAAGAAGTTCCCTTAATTTCAAAATACTTCTTTGGAATTAATCCACGAAAAGAACAACGAAGGGCAACATGATCACTCCCACTTGCCTGTGACTCTATAGGATCTCTCCCACTAAGACCTGCAAGTGGCTCCCACTAAGACCTGCAAGTGGTGTTGGCTCCCCTTAGTAGGGGAAGTCATCCATTTCAAATAGTTCAATGGACACACCTATTTTCTTCTTTTTAGGATATTGAAACTCGAAGAAATCTACGCCACGAGATTTTGTTTCAATTAATTTGCCGTTGACATCCTCATGAACTAGAATGTATCCTTTTGACGATTTAGAGTATCTCACAAAGATATTTGGTATTGTCTTACGCTTCAATTTATTAGGATGCAGGATAAGGACATGCCCTAAAGAACCCCACGGGTGTAGGTCTTCCAAGGAAGGTATTCTACCGGTCCACAGCTCATACAGAGTCTTTGGAACATACTTAAAAGGGACTCTATTTAATATATATATATATATATGCTGTAGTTAATAAAGCATCTCTCCAAAAGAAGACAGGTAAATTTGCATGAGCAATCATTGATCTAACCATGTATAACAGGGTCCTATTTCGTCTTTCCGCAACTCCGTTTTGTTGTGGGGTGTAAGCCTTGACGAGAAATTCCATTTCCATGCAAAAACTTCTAAAAATCTCCGAAGTGTATTCTCCACCTCGATCGGTCCTGTGGGTCTTGATTGTTTTGTCAAACTTATTTTGAACAACTTTTGTAAAAATTATGAAAAAATCAATTGCCTCATTTTTGTGGGAAATAAAAAACACACGACCATAACGAGAGTAATGATCAATGAAAGTAATAAAATATCGAGTTCCTTATCTATTAGTCACGATCATTGGTCCACAAATATCAGAGTGGATGATTTTAAGGGTGGCCCTGGATCTTTCTGCCTTTGGAAAATGTTTTTTTTTTATTGCATTGCCTGTTATACAAGATTCACATGTGGGTTACTGTACTTGTGTGAGCAGGGGCGGACCTACCCTTTCGCCGCCCCAGGTCAAATTTGAAATGGCATGATATTTGATTGGGCCTGAACTTCTCCCATGTATGTCTAGTAAATAGTTGCTCCACGTCTAAATATTGTGTTCGCCCCACGTCACAAAACTTTGGTGAAAACACTCATATTCTCTTTGGACATCTTCTTCCCACCGAGAGTACCATATCCTCTTTACATGGATCTCTTTCTATGAAGAGTCTAAGATCCTCACACCGATCGACTTCTCGTTGTCGGTTCTCTCGTTGTTAGTCTCTCTCTAACCAAATAACCCTATATAAAGTAATCTTTCTCTCTCTTCAAATGTAGTATAATCCTAATTACTCTATACCTAAATTTGAATTCTTAATTTTTCAAATCCTAATTTCAAACTCTAAATCTTTAAATCCTAATTCAAACTTTAAGTCCTAAATCACCAAATCTATGCAAATCTATAAGTCCCAAGATGACTAAATCACCATTGGGCACACTTTAAACTTCAATTCATACATAAATCAGGCTTTATGACTCAAATGTTTGGATAACTTGAGTTGCATTTATGTGGCGATTTTTCTTATTTGCCACGAGCCCATGATCATAAAGAATGATTTTTATAGCTAGGTAAGTGCAGGTAACAAAATTCCTTAAATCCAAATAAAACCCCTTTAGAAATCCAAATTGGGTACATGGGTGCTCACCCAAATCATCGTTGCAAGGTATCCAAACACCTAAGATTAAAGGAAATGTTATGTTTTTTTATGATGATGAATATCACTTGAATTTGGAAGAGGGAGTGAGAAGGCACTTCAATTGGGCATGAGATCTAAGCATGGAAAAAGTTTTGTGTCTATTTAAATGCAATACATTTTTCGTATTGTTAATGTGAAAAAAAGTTAACAAAGTCAAGTAAAAGTTTAGCCCCACGTAACTAAAAATCCTGGGTCCGCCACTGCGTGTGAGAGATCCAAGCAGTCATTTCCAAGCCAATTGGATCATTCGATCTTTCCTATGTGGCCCAATCGAGCATGCCACTTAATAGATTCGGAACTTGTGTCATGCACCATAAATAAATCAGAAAATCCAACCATTGAATTATTAGAATCGAAAACATATAAGTATCCTACAATAAAACCCCATGCATAAATAGAAGTATTTTTCCTAATGGAAACTTTATCCATAGTAAAACAAAAATCAAAACCGTCCATCGTGAGCCGGCAAACAAAGAGGAGATTCCACCTCGTGCCAGGTACAAAAAGCGTCTCATGAAATACCATAGTTTTTCTTGTAGACGTTGGAAGAAAATAATCACCGATTCCTAGTACGTCTTCTGAAGAATTATTTCCCATGTAGACGTTGTTGCAACCGACATCTATTGATTGGAACTCCCGAAAACCACTCCTATCCTTCGTCACATGCTTGGTTGCCCCTGAATCAATTATCCATCCATTAGAACTTTCATCCACATAAAGTGCTTCGGAGCAAACCAATGAGAGTGACAAAGGTAGGGTGTTTACCATATTTCGCTTGGGGCAAGTTTTAGGATGTGGCCAAGTTCCTAACATTTGTAGCATTTAGTTTTGGCTAATTTTCTAGGCTTGGTACGCTTTCGATGCTTCGTTTGGTCTTGTTTAGGTGCATGCTGGTCCTGTCTACCCCATTTGGAAAAGTCCAATTTTGAAATTAACATTTATGTATGGTCCCCTTAGTCCCCGACCTTGATACAGGCTGTTGTTTTGCAAATAGTGCTTGTCCAGCGATCTCTACTTGAACTCTTTGGGCTTTGAGCTCGAGATGGCGACACAGATCCTGAAAAGTTTTGACTACCTCAGAGTAGGTCAAAATTTATTTTATTGTGTGCCAAGAATTAGGTAAAGATCGCAGGACTGCAATGATCTTTTGGTACTTAGTTAGTACATTTCCAACCCTTGTAAGATCCGCAATCATTTGACTCATTTTGCGGAGGTGGTCCCTGAGGTTTACACCTAGGGCCATCCTATACGCATCGAATTCCATGGTCATTACATGGGTCTTACCGGCGATAATTTCACCATATTCTTCTTTCAAGGCATCCCACATCTCCTTAGCCGTACCGTAGGTTTCATAAGTGGGAACCAATTCAAAATGCATACTACTCAGCATAATGTTGCGAGCAGTCCTATTATCTTTATCCCATTTCTCAAAATCATTCAATGTGGGCATCGGAGCAACATCATTTGCTAATTCGGGTCGGGTCTTAATTGATTCCAAGGTATACGTGACCTCTTGTTCATTGAACAAGTAAATCATAGTCCAGTACCACTTATCATAGTTATTACCATCTAGCTTATCTCCCTTATTAAGGTCAGCAATGATGTTTTTGGAAGCCATCACTGAAAAAGAAATAAGATAAAAAAATATGATGATTAATGAATGCACAACATTGACAATGCACACATTGTTAGACCCCGACCCAGATTAGCTCGATTAGTACTAATTAAGTGAGTAATTAGTTTTAAGTGGGCTTAGTGATCGTTGGATTAGAATATGATTGATTTTAGTCTTGGACATAGCTTTGAAAATTTTGAGAGCGTTTAGTGTTAGTCAAACACACTTAAGGAGGCCCTGAATGCACGAGTAAGCATGGGAGGATAATTCTGATTTTCGATTGTAATTGTGGTTTTGATTCTTTTGAATGATTTTAGTATTATCTACAACTTTCATATTCAGCCCGTCTTTGTTTGGAGCCCAAAAAACCGAGTTTTGGCCCAAAATGGTAAAATTTGACCTTTCACAATCAAATCTGGACACGAATTTCGAAATCTCAAAACCATGCCAAATTTATACTTTTCAGAAACTAGATTTTTGATGATCATTTTAACCTTCTTCTTCGATTTCATCCGGGGCCCGCAAGACCATGTTTTAGTCAGCGCAATGTTCAGACCTATTGGGGCCCACTTTCCACTCAAGTTAGTCACATCCCTCCCTCACGTTCAGAAATCCTGCAACTTTTCTTTTGAAAAACTCGAGCTGAGAAGAGAGAACCCTTTCCTCTCCATCTTCTCCACATTGCATGCCCCAGCTAGAAGGCTTCACCTCTTCCTTCAAGCTTCAGCTGGGTACCATTGGTGTAGAAATCCTGCAGATTTTCTTATTCCTCCCAGCTATTTCTTTCTTGTTTGCATAGCTCCAGGTAAGAGCTTCTTCCCTTGCCTTTTATGGAGTCTTTTGAACTCCTAAGGATCCTGTTTTTCATACATGTAAACCCATTTACGAAATGGGTTCTTTGCTTTCAAAATTGATTGGTTTTTTAGTGGATTTCTTGGGGCTTTTTGTGTAGATCTTGGCTCAGCTCTTGGGTAGGATTCTTGAGAAGATTTGTGTGACATTTGGGCTAAGGCAAGTAAACAATCTAGGATTGATGTTTGCATGTGTGTTTTGAATTGTATTTTTTTTACTTTAAAATGCATCATTGTGTTATTAAGCTTGCAATCTATGTCATTTTAGACTCTCCATACTTGTTTCCATTTCCTTACATTGCATTGGTACTACTTGCTTTCCAAATCTCTGAAACTCTGTTTTGAATTTGAAGCCTATGTCTTGATTAGAATTGGAATTGTGTTGGAAATTTTGAAGAGATTGAAGGAAATTTGGTTGGTTATAATTGTGGTGATGAAATTAAAGTATTGAATGATGAAATGGAGGAGCTTTTGAGCTCATTTTGGTTGCAGGGAATGGACTGTAAGGAGAAATGTTTTGGAGAAAGAATAGGCTGAAACAGTTCAAAAATTATGCTTCCCGCTGACTGGGCAGTCATCAGTCGGCTAGGCTAGCTGACAGGTGACTGCACACCATATTAGTAAACCACAAATTTCAGGTTCTGATGGGGCGGCTAGCAGTCTGCTAACCGACCTGGTCCCAGGCCGCTAGTCGCCTGGCAATCGACAGGTGACCCGCCCATCCAGAACAAAATGGGATTTTTCAGAGTCCTGAGGAGAATGAAAACTAGAATATGTTCAGGGGCTACTAGCTTGATACTGTGCACTTGAAAACTTGAAATGTTGTTTAGCTTTGGGGGCACCAATTCGTTTAATTCCAACATTTGTGTTTCAATTACACAAGGGTCAACGAAAGGCCTTAGCATATGCTTGATGGACTTCATTTTCAAACTTCAGTACTCGTTTTGAATTTCAAGTATAAGCTTGTTCGAAGATTTGTTTCAAGAATAAAAAGGGGGATCACTTCCTAAGTTCGATATGCATATGATTTATGCTGTTTTGTTAGCCTTGCCTTGCTTCGTTTTGACAAGTGATTTTCCCTTTTAATTTCGATCCGTTTGGAATGTGTATAACTATGTTTTGTGCATTCATGAATTCAAGTGAACACCACTAAGTTTGGATTGCCCCTTCAGTCTGATCCACTGTCCGGGGGGTCCTTAAACATGTGGACTATTGCTGATTAAACATATATTATATTACATATCGTGTTGTACTCCGGTGCCGCAGCCAACTCCCTGTCTACCTTGTGTGGCATGGGATCGTGTTTTACGTGTCGTGCTTGCGTGCGTGCTTACTTTTGTCATCATGTATGATAGAGAAAGGATGAGCTCAATGTGGATTAACTATTCATGTTATTATATGTATTCATGCTAATTTAGCTTATTTGAACTGTATCTTAGTCATGAACTGTTTTAAATTCAGTAAGAGATTTTAACATCATTTTCTTTAAACTTCAATTGTTTCATGCTCATACCTAAATTGATTACTTGTCAAACCATCGTGTTTGATGCTTGTTGTTTTGGTGTCCAGGTGCAGGTGACGTTGCATTTGAGGAGGAGCGTCCAGAGGAGGCTATTAAGCCACCCCTAGCTCGAGAGTGGCAGCCCAACGACGTCAACTAGACGTCGGGCGGGATCTTGAGATTCGCTTCATTTTGTCTTGGGTCTTTTATTTGAACTTTTGGATTGTATTGGCCTTTGTTGGCCTCTTATGGATCGTAACTTAACTTTAATGCACTTTTGGCTAACCTTTGAAACTTGAACTACTTGGGAAAGGCATTGTTTACATTTTCCTCCTTCTGATATTATGTCTTGATCTTTATGTTTATTCATGTTATGAAAATATTTATGCTTTGTCATGATACGATTTGCTACACGCTTCTGCAACCGTGATCGTGTGAGTTAGCCCCTGTTCTCGGGATCCTCACCGCGGGAACCTGTGGGAAATCGCTGTCGCGGGCCCGGGTCTCAGTCCAGGGTCACGACACACATACATATCGATTGCCCCTTTTGCAATGAAATCATTCCGAGAATTAAGACATTGTAGTGAAAACCCTTCATGCCTAGGGCTAATTCGGGGCAGTAAAAAATAATTATCGTAATTACATGGGTGATTTGATAGTTTCATGCAATTCAATACTTTTAAGATTATGCAATTATAAAGATGCAAAAAAGAGTACAACGAATGATAATTTTTGGATGATGTGAATACTAGTAATAGGGAAAATTGTTGTAAATAGCTTATTATCCCCTACATAAGTTAGGGTCCACAAAGAAATGCTCAACTGGTTGAAGCTTGCACCTAACACTCCAATTCGGTCTTATGAAATCAAATCGATCAGGTAAGCCCCCAGGAAAGTGGTGGGTCACAATGGTCCCACTTAAAAACCACTTTCCTTGAACATAGACTCTCTCCCTTTAGTGGGAAAAAGCTTTTCTTGGAATCGACCTGATTAAAAATTGCAATTGGTGCAACTCGGTGGTCTTCGTCCTATTAAGCTTGAAAAACTAGGGACTACCATAAACTCTATAATATGGCCCATAAATGAATATGTGGATCCAAATAATACTATGAAGAAATCCCATCATGAACACATAACATGATATATAATTTAGTGCTCAAAACATAAGCAGTAGGTAGGATTAAGTATAGGCACCATAACTACTCAATCCATCATAGCCTATTTGACTAATAAATTATTAACAGGGAGAATAAAAAATCAATCAAGGTTATGGCCCATCAGGACTTGGTTATGGCCCAAATGGTATTAAGCATAGGCTAATTCGGGGCCCATAACTTACAAACCTTATTTTGGCAATTAAAAGCGCAACTGTCACTTACAGATAATTTAGGTCATCCATACCTTATAGACCCTATTTTATGCATAAACCAAATAACTAACCCGAGTCCCAACTTCCAAATCAAAACTACGATATTGTAATAGAGTTTTGGAAAAACAATACTTTTGACTAAATCGATTGAGAAAGCTTAGGATCCCATCTTAGCATATTTCCAAGAATATAACTCTTAAGGGCGCAATCAGGTTCACTAAAGAGTAAGGCCCTTTTTCTAAATTCTAGAAACATAAGCGAGGGCTTTGTAATACCTTGATAGCATTACATGCTTGTCACATGGGGAAAAACTTCTTCCAATACATGTTCCTGGTCAATTGTACTCTTCTCCCTCCACACGCAACACTTTACACATAATCCAGTTCTATAGTATGTAGTTTCACGCCATGTGCATCTGGGTCCTCTGGGAAGTGGGCCCCACTGATCAAACCTCGAGATCAGCCCCACCTATCATGGTCGCCCAGGGCCCTTCTACTAGATCCTTGATCCAGATAAGTCATCAGGTCATTTCCCTAGGCCCTACAACCAGATTAAACAAAAGAAAACATCTCAATATTGACTCACACCTTTGATTCCTAAAACCATTAAATTGTGGCCAAACAGAAACCACCTCACATGGGTCCCACATCCCTAAGGTCGCATGTGGGTCCTCCTTCAGATCCACGGACCAGATTGGTCATCGGGTGGCCCACCTAGGTCCCATGGTCAAAACACACGAAACACTCCCAAATTGCCTGCGTCTTAGAACTGTTGCAAGGTAAGGTCTGGTTTTCCACTGATTACCAATGGGTTGCATAGAGTCCAATTCTAACCAATCAAATAAATCTTAGTTATGATGAAAAAGAGGTTTAAAACAGAAACACAAGTGTGTTGTGGGCAACAGCAGTGCGGGACACACAAGCAGTAATTGTATATGAACACGTATACAAATAGTGGGTATAGATTTTCTTTTTTAACCTTTACCTCGATATTAAAAATGATACAAGCCTACCCAATCCAAGCCTTTAAGTAGTTTATCTTGGTATAAATAATTTAAAGGAATAGTGGCATCATGCAGGCCAATGGATTACATTATGCAAAAAAAAAAAAAAAAAAAAAAAAAAAAAAAACCTCGAATGTCCATACAACCTAATATAATTGCTAAGGTTTCAGGTTACCTGATTCGCAACCAAAATAAATCCTATCCTTGCGTGAGCGCGCCAATAAAGGCTCTGATACCAATGAAGGTAGTATATGTAGCGGAAGTACGGATCTTTGAGAGCTGGCTGCTATAAACGCGATAAGGACTGTTTTCGACTTGAATCAGGCACTGGTGCGGAGATCTGTGACTGTCTATGAGAGATCAGTCATGTATGATTCACTCTTCAAGATTCAAGGGCAAGGATGGATACCCTGGATGTAGAAGATGATGACGGAGAATTGTAGATCTAGTAGAAGGAAGATTAACAGTAAAGTTGTCCCAACTGATATCTCTCACGTCTATATATAGCCTTTTGGCTAATGGGTGATAAGATTTCTATTCAAATTCGAATTGAGAGATGATTAGGATAAAGAATAAGATCAATCTCTCTTAATTTGAATTTGAATATAGATATGATAAAGAGATAGAGAGTTGGGTAAAATTCAGGCTACTTTTATCCATATCACTATGAGACTCCTTGTGAGGGGTATATCTTTGTGAGTAGGGTCCACCCACATGTGAACACAGGTGGGCTCCATCACAAATGCTAACATCTCCGAGCCGCAGCACTAGAGCCCCAGCCAAAGCGGCACCGTCGAGTCTTCCAGGCTCCAGCTGCAGCGACGCTCCGTCCTCCTACGCCACTTCTGCCGCCGGCGTAGCCTCTCGATCTCTTCCCTGGAGCTGGCGAGTGCTTCCCTTATCGACAGCTGGCCGGATCTGTTACGGATTTGTTGTTTGGGTTGTGATAAAAAATAGGGATGTTCCTCATCTAGGTTTTGAAGATTTAGGTATCAGAAGAGCTTGATTTCTTATTAAAGCAGTAATCTCAGAGTTGATGAGGTTTACTATTTACAGCTATAGGTCTTAGATTCAATTAAAAATAAGTGATTCAACATCATAGGCATGTGTATGCACATATAAACAAATTAACTGTAATCTTCTTCTTTCAATCTGTGATCTTAGTGGATATTTTTTTTATGATTCCCATCTAGATCCTAAAATTGAGCACCAGAAGAGATGGATTTCTCATCCATGCTCTCATATTTATGATGTTTTCTGATACAAGGCTGCAGGTTTCCGGCCTGGGGAAAATAGATTTGAATGACCCACGATTTCAACTACTCCTTTCTTTCTTTCTCCATGTTTCTAGTTACAACTGCTTTGTAAAAAGAGGATTTAAAAGTGGGTAAATATAACAAATAGGGACGATAGCGTCACTTAATTTCATATTAAGAGACGCTATCATCGCTATCAAAAAATACTATAAAAAAAAAGGCGGGAGGAATGCTTCCGTAGTGAAAGTGTTAGGAGGCACTAATACGTGCAACAGCCAAATATTGGAAAATTTTCAGTAAAATCCTCATCAAAGAATGTAGAAACTATAAGTGACATACAAAACATTAAATAAGTTGATTGCTTAAACCTGCAAGTTAAATGTAAAAATGCAACTCAATTCGTAACTCCAGTAGGCCACTGAAGGATTCACACTGACTACATTGGAATCGATTTCAAAACGAGTGACTTAATCTAGAGTGAGACATTGATTGAGTCTGAACATCATAAGCAAGAATTTTGAGAGAGCATAAGATAAAAGGCAAATGTAGAAGTGTACATTTGAATACTCATGTGCCAAACTGCGGCATAATTGCACACACAAATTAACAAAAGTGTGAACACAGTTCACCAGAAATCAGGGCATCCCGCTCGAAGGATGTATGCTAGCATAAGATATTCACTGGTACCTGTTATAGACAAAGTTATGTTAAATATGAGCATCAGAAGCTAAAACAGAAACCCGGGTTGAGCATGGTCCACGACATTTGCCACATACCAGCTCACAGAACATAATGGCCTACCTAACTTGACGTCGGTCATGGGGCCCAAAAAGTGCCTTATGACAATTTATGGAGTCAAAGAATCGATCATCTAAGATGCTTACATAATCTTCCAACACTATCCGCTCAATGGCAAGGAACCTAATTTGAAAACATTATACTTAAAAGTATAACTAACTTGAAAATTCTGAAGGGCCTATTTGTCATCGTTCTCATGTTGTTTCTAATTTTGTACTTAGATGGGTTATGTCGAGATCAAACTCTACAGAACTTAATTGGCAATATCATATTAAATTACTTTGCTAAGAATATGATGTAGGGGGCTTGCTTGGTAATATTAAAAAAGTTTTGCTTAAAGGAGCGGACATAGGATTTACACTGTAGGACCCACCTTTCATTGTTTACGGCACTTTATCATTATCGTACATGGACTCACTTGTAGAAAATTACAACGTAGTACCTACATTTAAAAATTAAAACATGAAACCCATATTCATTGGACTTACAATGTAGCCCCACCTTTATAAAAATTATAATGTGAGGCCACCTTCTTGTGAATATAAATATAGGACCCACCTTTAGATATTACAATATGGGAGGTGCTCTTGTGAGTGATACTCTCACTTTACTATGAGAAATAAGGTGGGGGTCCCTCACACTCATATCCAATGTCAACAACTTAAATGTGAGGGCCCTCACCTTTATCTCTCATAGTGAGATGAGAGTGTCTCTCACAAGAACACTTCCCTTACAACATTATACAACATTTAAAGTTTAAAATATATGGGGCCCACATTCAAAGGATTTACAATGTAGGTTCACCTTTTGTAACTTTGACCATGTGACCCACATTCATGAATTACAAAGTGGAGTCACATTTTTTGTGATTGTGGACACAAGATCACCTTTAGAAATTATGATGTGGTGCCCACCATTAAAAAATAGAAACATGGGGGGTAGCACATTCATAGGATTTACAATGTGGGACCACCTTTATAGGAATTATAATGTGGAGCCATCTTTTTTGTTGATTGTGAACATGTGACCCACTTTTAGAAGCTACAATGTGGTACCCACCTTTAACAATCCGAACATGGGGCCACATTTGTAGGATTTACAATGTGGACCCATATTCATAGGATTTACAATGTGGCTCTACCTTTTGTGATCTTGACTATATGACCCATCTTTAGGAAATATAAAGTGGGCCACCTTTTTATGATTGTGAACACGGGGTCCACCTATAGAAATTACAATGTGATGCCTACATTTAGAAATTAGAAGATATGGCCCACAGTCAAAGGGTTTATAATGTGGTCTCACCATTATATGAATTATAATATGGGCCCACCTTTTGTGAATGTGACCATGTGACCCACCTTTAGGAATTATAAAGTGGGGCCACCTTCTTTTAGATTGTGAGCATGGGGCTTGACTTTATGATAAGTGAGAGGAATCTTTAAATGACATTCTTTAAAAGGCAAGAGATAAGTAAGGAACATCCGTGCTAGCAAGTTGCTTCTTAAAATATAATAAAGTTTTGTCGTTCCAACTTTTTTATGCTAGCGGATTAAGAATTTGAGACTCCTTCCCGTGAGAGCAAAATTCGGAACAATGATTTATACATACCAAACATATTTTCTACATTTTTATCTTGTGGGAATATGGGAACATCCGAATGACAAAATGCCAAACGCACCATAAGGTTCACACATGAATTGAGTAACGGTATGAAAACAGAACCGGTCACATATGACCAAATTACGGCCTACACAATGCAAGACAATATTTTTTTTTTTTTTTTTTTGACATGCCATAGAACTTTAAGAAAATTGGATTTATTTGCATATAGGGATGTAAATGGGTACCTGATTCTCCGATTACCCGGAGGTTTCGACATGTTAAAAACCGGGTCTGGGTTCTTATTTAGGCGCCGATAAGTAAATGAGTTCGGATCTGGTTCCTCATTGGTCCGGGCCCGTGGATTTGAGACCCGATATATTACCTTAATTTTCGAAAATCTCTCCCAAAAGTCATGTTTTTTTTTTTTTTGTTTTTTTTATTATCATCCTATACCTAAACTCGGACCCGGATCCAGATCCGTCCCATATACAGTTCTGGTTCCGGTTCTAGAGCCAAGAAACCAGTTCCGAAATGGTTCTGGGTCCAAATCCAGTTCCACCTTCTCCTGAATCGTCCCCTTTACAACCCTATTTGATTCACACTTTGAAATTCAAGGGGCTGCTGCATTACATGGCGTTTAAGGGGTTCAGAAATCAAGGAAATATGATGGAATTGAATTCCTTTCAAAAAAAAAAAAAAGAAAATCCACTTAGAAGTTTTACAAAAAGAATATGCTAGAAAACTATTTTCATTGAAATTGATCCCCAACAACCACGTGTATAAGCTGGGCATCGAGTAATCATAAAACTTGTTGTCAAAATCAGGAAAAATCCATGACGATCGACATGCACATAAACATTTAATTTTTTTAAAAGTTATTCCCATATATTGATCTATATATATCATGGGATCCCAAAGAGTTAGATTCATTGATATCCAATCATAAGTGGAATTACTCATGTACACACAAGCTATTAATAGATCATATGGCATCTTGTTTTGGAACTTGTGAGATAGAGTAATCCATACATGACACATCAGTATATAAATATTAAATATTTATTTGCATATATATATATATATATATATATATGAGGGATATTTCGGTGCATCTTTTCCTCACCATTGAGGGACAAACTTAATGGGGCTCACCTAGGGACCCACTGATTATGAGACTTATGGGGGATGAGAAGAGACACCTTGGATGAGACAATATATCAAATTTGAGGTCAATCCCATGCTCCTTCATCCGTAACCACACAAATTTAATGATTTTATATTAAATGAAAAAATTTATCCCTTGATCCAACGGTCGAATCCTTTTGGATAGGTGAAAATTCAATGGGTCTAGTGTACTCAAGGGGGTTCCATGCGTGTGGATGGTTCGGACATGTTATAAAGTCAACCCTACTATGTTGTCCCTCACAATGTTATGATGAGGGATGGATGTAGATGAATATTTTCCTATAAATGGTGAAGGAATGATGCACAGGAATATCCATATATATATATATATATATATATATATATCAAGGCTCTCCTAAGCTTAAGAGGATAAGGTACGCTCAAGTATTTGGTGGGACCCACCTGGGGACCCACATGGGGATAGGGATGGGGGGATTTCAAGGACTCCCTAGAACGATCTTCTCTGCAAAAAAATCAGCATCAAACGTGATTTTTATCATCTCCATCTGGGCCCCAAAAATTTAATGGTCAAAAATCCATTCGAATTGGTACGGAATGAGCCATGCCCCCACACACACACACACATATATATATATATATATATATATATTTATCAACTTTGAATTGTCAACTTCCTCTTCAAATCAATCCACTGTTAGAACTGAGTTCAAGAATATTATTCTCATTCACAAGACCAGAAATAATATGAGATTTCAAATTGAAAATAATATTAGAATAATACATCCAATAGAGAAAATAATTATTGCACTGGATATCTTAGAAAACTTACATGACAGATGTCAACTAAAAGCATCCAAAATCACCATTTTCATTTTCATTTTCATTTTATTGAACAAAATAGTACTATGCTATGAATACCAACTTAGCTCTGATTACTCTCAACTTAGAAATTTGTAGCTAGAAGGCAAGATGGAATGTGCCGCCAAGACCCTCCTTGTCTCTTTTTCTTCTTTTCTTGACTGACTGAAACCAGGAGTTGAGTGGGAGAGGGGTTAAAGTGATGGCTGCCCTCTTTTGCTCTTAAAACATTAGGTTTTCTAATATTAGGTCCCAGGTTTTCTAATATTAGGTCCCTCCATGAGCCTCACTCAATCCACCATTGGAAACTAATTATTTCAAGATTTCTTGGGCCCCACCCTAAAGTGTTAAATCAAACCATCACCCATCATCACAAACCTTCCACCATGGCTCACACAATTTATAAAATAATTTAGTGTCCAAGCATAATATATATAAGCATAACCTAATGGGCCGCACAGTGCACACATGATTAATCACCTAAAACTCATTTATGAACGATCAAATTGATTTATATAAATTAAATGTTTCACCATAATAAAAAATGACAAAAATCATTATACTAGAAAAATAAATGATCGTATCAAAACAATTATCACTTACTAATAATAATACTATTATTGGAACACATTAATGTCAATAATAATAATAGTAATAATAATAAAAATAATAATAACGTGAAAGAAAATGATAAACCTTGAGTTGGGGTGTTACATTTAAGGGGTCTTTTGCTTGCATGGAATTGAATTCCTAAAAATCCATGGTAAAATGGGTTTCAACCAATAAATATTAAAGATGCATGGAGTGACGAATATAATGTAGAGTGTAGATGAGACCTTGGCTTCTCTAAGATTTGATTGACTTGGGTGATACGTGGATAATTATTTTCCACCAAAATGGATACCTTTTGATGGTTATTTGTGGATTACCGCATTTGTTTTTTCAACTTTACCATTTTGATAGTGGGGGATAGCAACTGTCATGCTAAATGGTGAGGTCTCGAACTGGCGCTATAAGAGGTATGTTTGACAGTGAGGTTTTTTTTTTTTTTTTTTTTTTTGGGTTTGAGGTGAGTATGCATTTATAGATGGGAGATGCTCTTACGAGAGCATCTCTCACCTTACTATGAAAAATAGGGTGTCGGCTCTCGCATTTAGGTGGTTGGCATTGGATATGGATGTGAGGGCTCCTACCTTATCTATCATAGTAAGGTGAGAGATGCTCTCATAGGTCTCCCTTCATAGAATATGATAGGACCTGAATAGTTTGAGTTTGGGCTATCCTACCCAATCCCACCCAACTTATATAACTAATTTAGATTTTTTTTTTTAATGGACTTCATGTGTACACAGTAACAAGATTGTAGGTTTAAATCCTCCTAAGTACAATGAAATTACATACTTTACAAAAAAAAAAATCTAACATCAAACCAGACCCAATTCAAATTGGTATGCAAATTAAATAAACTAGTCAAACCAAAGGGACCCGTCTTGACGGATGACAACAGGGATAGTACTATAGGACTTAACAGAGATTTGATTAGGGAACGCTAATAGAGATCCTAATTAAGGCTTTACTAGGGATCCTAATAGGGAACTTAGCTCGTGTGTGAGAGAAAAAGGTACTTGGAGATGGTTCTAGATTCCTAAATGAGTCAACCATACCCAGAGTGGGATCCTTATTTGACAGAACGCCTCGTCTTTTAGACGTCAATGGTTTAGGATAGGAGTTTGGAAAACTTGGTGCAGACGTGGGGATAGTAAGGGTGTACAAAAAAACCCGCTAAACTGATCAAATTGGGCGGTCCGGATCGGTTTTACAGAAGATCGGTTCAGTCATGATTTGAATTTCCTTCAAACCGTTTGGTTCGGTTCGGTTCGGTTTGAATGTACGGTTAAACCGCTCAAACCGAGCCGACCTGAACCAATCATATAAATATATATTTTTAATAAAATATATAAAGGAATATGAAAAATTACTTGAAGAAGACTCGAACCCTCACTCCGTTACTTGAAGTCCAATGTCTCTAACCAATTGAATTGCCATTTTTTGTGAAAAGAAAAAAAAAAGAAAAGAAAACCGTAACCGAACTGGTTCACCTCGATTTGAACACATGGGCGGTTCGGTTTGGTTTGGAAAAATGGAAAATCGATGGTTTCAATTTGGTTGATGGTTTCCTCTCTAATCCGATTCGAACCGCCCATGTGCGCCAGTTTGACAACTCTACTAATAGAGTCAAGTGAAGTAAAGTTGATTTTGAAAAAAGAATAAAATATAAGTGGGTAATAATGATATTTTATTTTTAGTTGTTTGTTATGGAATCTTTTTAACTTTTTGTATAGGAAAGTGGAGTTTTTTTGTATTTAGTTAGGGTTGTTAATCGTGTCGTATTAACAAATTTGGGTTACGGGTTAACGAATTCGGGTTAAAATCACCTCAACCCATAAACGACCCGCTAATTTAACGGGTCAAAAAATCCAACCCGAACACGACCCGTTAATTTAACAGGTTACAGGACCCAACTCGTTAACCCATTAAATAATTAAGTTATTTTGAAAATAAAAAAATTATACAAAAATAAAAGGAGAAAAATGTATAAGCCACATGAAACTATAGGAGAGGATCTCGAGCGGATCCCACCTAAAAACCCACTATAAAACAATAAATTTCAATTTCTTCTTTATGAATATAAATTAATTCTAGTTACATTTAGGAAGTAAAAAAAAAATTTAACAAGTTAAGCGAGTTGTTAACGGGTTACAGGTATAATTCGTACACGACCCATTAAGGCTTTGACCCATTAACGACCCGAACCCATTAAGAGCCAACCCGAACCCGTTAATATCGTGTGAATTTGTGTCGTATTAACGGGTCGTGTGACATGTTGAACCCCTAATTTTAGTGGATAAAAGTGATTGCTTTTTTATTTTTTTTTGAGAAAGATGAAGGGAGTTTTAAATTAAAGTACTTTTGATGTAACATCTGGTCTGAAAAATGAAAATTTTACTTTATTTTTACTATATTAGTAAAGTACCAAACTATCCCAAGTATTCTATCCAAGGCAAATTCGATTGTACTGGGAAAGATATCCTAACGGGCTAGGTTCATGATTGAATATTCTGCCCGCGTCTCTACCTAACGACGAGGTGAAACCTTTGAAGGGAGAGGCCGAAATTAGGATAGCCTTCAGGGACATGATTTAGGTCGGATTCATGAATGTGGTGGATTCGGATTTAGCTTAACCTCACCAAGCCCTTCCCGTTGTCAATTGTCATCCCTACTTTATCAGGATTGCATTCCTTAAAACTGAATTAAACTGACACATGAAAGGTCAAATGATGCCCTCCTTACTGTGTGCTTTTCAGGATTAAAGTTCCATTTTCCCTTTTAAACCACCCCTGCTGCAGTCGGCCAATGCACATAAAAGTGACATCATCATTGACAACATTCAAGCCACTGGGCCTCCTCTAACTTTTGATTTTGATGAGTCAGGTCTAATGGGTTTGATTGAAACACCTTTCCGCCGACCTGGATAAATGCATAATATAATATCCACAAGTTTAAATATCTTAATATTTTATTATTATAGAATAAAATAGTATTATATTATTATATTGTGTCACTTATAGTGTTTGGCATTTTTTACAAATTTCAATATATCTTTGAAGTGTTTGACAATTTATAAAAAAACTCACAAAATGATATACCAAATAATAAATGAAATGAAAGTATTCAATTGACCCAATACGGGACCTACTCATTAGTAATCATATGTATTAATAATCATGGTGGGACCCATCTATTATTAAAAAAAATCACATGATCAAATGTTAAAACCTTAGGGCCCGTTTGAATGTTTACAGAATAAGATATTTATAGATTTAAATATTACAAGAATAAAATAGTATAGAATACAATAATGCAAATATTATAATAGTATAATATTTTTACTGTTTTGCAATTTTTAAAGAATAGTACAGATTTTAAATTGATTTGTTTGGAAGGCACTATGATTAATGTAAATTACATTATTAGAATAGTTTTTTATTAAATATTTTAATTATATGTAATTTAACATGTTTGGATAAAAAAGTAATGTGGTAAAGTAGAGTTCGATTGTCATGTTTTTACCATGAGTTACTTTTCTTTTATCATATAAAATCATGGGAAAATATAGTAAAGTAAAGTCAATAAAAAAACTACGTTATGACTCTGTCCCACTTTTCTTTACAACATACTTCATCTAACCTTACTGGACCTCACCTTTTAGCATGATATGACATCAATCTTTATTTTACTTTATCACACCTGTAAACAAGTTACTTTTTATTTACCATATAAAACTACGATAAAATGTGATAAATTAAAGTAAAAAAAAAAAAAAAGAAACTACTTTACCATTCTTTCCCACTTTACTTCACCATATACTTTTTTCCACCTTTACTTTACCCCACCTTTACCGTCATGTGACATTTACTTTTATTTTACTGTACCATATATGTAAACAAACACATCATGATGGATTTGGTGAACTAAAGTCTTTACTTTACTCTACCACTTTGTAATCGTCATTTTAAAAGATTATTATCTTCTAGAAAGTTTTCTACATGCGGAAATTGTAGGAGAAAATATTGAGCTTTTTGAAAGAGAAGTATTTTTTCTTCAAATTTTTCTTAAGTTGCCAGCAAATGTATAAGATTTTCTTTCTTAGAAAATGAAATAATATATTCTATAAAATATTATTTTCTTATGCATCCAAACATGCCCTTCCTTAATATCCAAGCAATGTTGTTTAATTAAGGTAGGTCCCATCAAATATTGATAGCTATAGTGTAATACATCTAATGGTGATTATCACAAATGGGCCTATCTAGTTTTTTTTTTTTTTTTTGGTAAAACTTGATCGAATGTCAGACATTATTGATAAATCTTCTATGAGAAATCATTGCGGGACCCATTTGATGTTGTAGTCATTAACACAAGGGGAGCTATCAAATAGTGGGACCCATTTAATGATGAGAAATTGATAATTGCAATCACAAAATTCAATCTTAGTAATTAATAAGGAGCCAGCTAATTTTGGTAGTATGAGACCCGCCTAATGTTGATAATTACGATGAAGGTCCCCTAGTATGACATTAGTAATAGCCACCTAATATTGATTATTGACAAAGACTTTATAATTGTGATATAATTATAAGACCCAACATTAATATTGAGAGTCATAGTTGCACTCCTATAAGGATTATTGATATTAAAACTTATAGTAGGCCAATATAACTAATGGTTTCCCATGAAATAATCTATATATAAGGAGATTGTCTTCGAACAATTTAAATTTTCCACCATAAAAGGCAAAAGATACTTCCTAATATGAATTCACATTTTTTTGGTAGAAAAATATGAATTCACTTAATGGGCTAATCCAGTCCTGGCCCATTAAGTGAATCCTGGCCCATATGAATTCACTTAATGGGCCAGGACTGGATTAGGAGAATGAAATCAATTGGATCTGGGCGTAATTGGCAGACTGAACTAAATACGATTTGCACCAGCTTCAGGTCTAGCTAGATCCATCCAAGGAATGTAACTTAGATCAAGCCAATTCGAAACCCTCGTGGTCCACGTGATAAAATTAACGTGTGGGCTGGGCTTATTTGATTACAGGTTGGGCTTGGTCATAGATTCTGAAACACTCAATTTGGGTCAAGTTGGCTTCGGCCCATAGCGTTCAATTGACTTGATTTTTTTTATTGCTAGATTCTACATAGGGATGGTGGGGTTAGATTTAAATGGGAACTCGCCCCTAATGCTTCTATTAACAACAAGTTTGTTGCTGAGTTGGTCGGGTATGTATGTTTGGACTTAAATCCGAGTTGGATTTGGGGCCGGCATGTCTTTTTTAGACTTTGACCCAAATCGGATTTGGGTTTTGAGTATACTTGACCTGCCCCATTTGTTTGTAACGCATACATTGCTTAGTAACAATTTCAATGCATGACTACAGTGGCATGGTTGGTAGTAAGCATTAGTTCAATCCATGGATCAAACAATTTTATTTCTTTTTTCAAATTTTGAAATGAAAAGTATATTGCCTGTTAAGAAACCTGAACTCGGAACGAGACAGGTTGGGTCGGATATGGAGCTAAGAAATTCATTCAGGTCGGCCTAAACCCGGCCGGACGCATCACCATCCTTAACCCAAAGCCCTCATCTAGTTAGGGGTGCCCATGGACTGGGCCAGTCCGAGCCCGATCCGGGCCCATCACACTTTGGGCCGTTATCGGATATGTAATTAGGGCTGGTTTAATAATTGGGATGGTCTTTGATTAGGTTATAGGAAGCCCAAAACCTGGCCCGGATTGACCTAACTCGTGTAGGGAAATGCATGTAATTTAATTGAATTTGTTCAAACAATTGTCAAATGCCCACAAAAGCGATAAAAAGCCTGTTTCGGCCCAGCCTGAATAATTAAATGGGCAGGCTCAGGCCTGGTTTTTATGGCCCGTCATTAAAGTTGGTCCGGGTCCAGATACTCCTTAGCCCAGCCCGGCCCATGAACACTCCTCTGTAGCATGCTACTAAGCTCCACCAGCACTGCCACATGTAACCACCAGCTCTTGCAAGTGTTTCCTCTTGGAAATGTACTTCCCCGTAATGATCATGACCAATGATCAGTATGTAGGTGATTGCCACAATGGTGATGGTGAAGAAAATATGAGTCAAAGATCCAGTTTTGTCTCAACTGAAGTATCTGAAGAGCAGTTGTACTTTATTCACCTAGATAACAGAAGTCCAATTTCTGAATAATAACTGTGGGCCCATTACATCCGACCATCAAGAACATCTATTGATTGTAAGGTTTGGTTGAATTTGTGGTTGACCGGCATTTTGGGACTGGTCTCATCTTCCAGCCATATTTCGAATCTTTGATCATATTACGGCAAGCCTCAGAAAGTTGTTTGAGTCCATCACTGTGAATTAGTAGAGTTTACCATAAAATCCAAATCCATTAAAAGTTAAAACCACTGCCCAAGTACCAGATATATGTCAAATTTGTCACTCCAATGGTAGCTAAGTGAAGATCGGCTCCTTACCGAGTGGTAAGGAGCGTCAGTTCTTATCTGGCTGAACTCCGAGTACGTCACTTCTTCCTGTTTGTATGAGCTTCCTTCCCATTTGAGTGGGTTGCTTTCCCGTGTGTATGCGGGTTCTCTCTTGAGTCCCAACCCAGTTAGCCGGGATAAAAAAAAAATGGAATAGAATAGTCAATAAGTAATCAATACTAGATTGTAGCATTGATGGTGAGGGACTTTTGAGAAAGGGTGTTCATGGACTGGGCCGGACTAAGTCATATCTTAAGCCTAGCCTGACTTTAGAAACACAAGTCCATCTCCGGCCCAAGCCTAACATAAGCCATAAAAGTTAAGACCAAATTGGCCCATTTTGTCAATCAAGCCCATCCAAACCCGGTTTTTTTATGAATTGTACAGGTTTTCTAGTAAGTATTTGTACAAACTATCACTAAAATCATAAGCATTCCTTATTTGGGCTGAGCTTTGGTCTTTCTACCACTTAATCCAAGCCGGTCCCGAAAGCGGGCTAGCCCGGGCTGGCCGGTTCAATGAGCACCCCTATATGTGAGTGTTCGTTTTTACCAAAGCAGGTAAAAGAGGTATATATCAAATTTTACTCCAATCGAACTTATGCCAACCTCATATTCATCATGTGTAATTAAAGAAACATGATTTGATCCTTTTGAATTTATTTTTAGTCGAGAGTTATCAATCTTACAGAAATTTGATATAGACCTAATGCAAAGTAGTGGCATAGTAATCCTGAGAGCATGGGCGGAACAGGGAGCAAGGGGTTGTAATGTTTTAATAAACTTCATCAATTTTTTAGACCCCACAAGACCTTTTGTTTCACATAGAAGCCCCTGAGGAAAATCTCCTTATCGTCACTCTCGGAGATATATGAATTTTGTGGGTAAACCATTAAGTTTACGAAGATAGGGTCCGACCGCTCTAGAAAGATTTGAACTTCCTAATCTTTTTAGTCCAAAATTTATTTAGGGTCTCTTTGTTTCCACTCATTTACATATGTAAATGACGCACATGAAGATTTTTTTGCATGTGAAAATGGTTGTGCAAATGAGGCCCTTTTCAGTGAGTCATTCACATACTTAAGGAGGTGATAGAACATTCCATATGTAAATGAGGAGAAAAAAGCATGATTACAATGCAAATGAGTGTCTGCCCATTACAGTTGCAATTTTACTATATTTTGTTTTGCCCTAAGGCGTTTAATTTCATATCTTAAATCTTCATAGATTTTAAGAAAATTTTAAAAAGTGTACAAAAGATCATAGCCTGTATATCTGATTTTCTACACTTTTGTAGGCCTCCAATTCATAACCCGAGATACGTAATATTCTCATAACTATGACATTTGGGTTCAATCTTCATAAATCTTGAGATCTATGTGAAAAACACAAAAAAACCAATGGATGTACTCACTTACTCAAGTGAAAATGAAATTATTTTGACAAACATGATGAATGTGTTTCACATATGACATTTGTGTATGAACCCTTTACATGTAAAACCCATTTTCATATTATCCCATGTGAAAGGGGCAAGCGTCCCCTTATGTTGTAGAAAAATATTACATTTTAAAGATGTTTCATAGAATATTTGTATTTTCCTCATTTTTTTATTAAGATATTATAGCAACATTATTCTCAGTTTTCATAATATTTCAGAAACATCACAACATTACTTTAAAAATACCATTCCATGTAATTATCATGACATTAAAAAAAAAAAAATATATCCCCACCTTTTGTGATTTTTGGTTACAATATACTTGACATAAATATATCTAGAAAGTTAAAATGCTTATCATCCAAGGTTATAGTAAAAAAATGTACATTTTTCATCCTAAGATTACTAGTATGCAAACGGGTCAAATTTGGAGGTAGAACCATGGTAGATCTAGAATTGGATCCATCTTCATAGTTCCATACCTATATCCTACAGGGACCCTCTGTTTTGTTTCTTGATTCGACATCAACCGGTAAAAAGTATAAAATATGAAATGCATTAGTATAATTGTATAAAAAGACTGTAAAGTAATTTTTTTAATATACAAGTAGTGCTATTAAATGATTAATATTAAAGCCAATACTACTCAAACTATGAAGGTCCTAAAAAAAATATATATCTATTTTTTATATGTGGATATAATTGTCCTAGATCTGGATCTTTGGGTTGGAACATTCAAGGATCCATATCTAGATCCAAATGTTCCACATCTAACATGCTTGGACTTGGAATTGGTCTAAACATAGATTCCATACCCACGTTTATGCGAAATTGAAGACTTTAGACCCTCTGATAAACTTGGGCAGGTATTGTTATGTAATTGAGTTGTGGGTGGGGTGCATCTCTCTTTCACCTTATTGCTCTTTTCCCCTGTTTTAATCTTTATATTGGTTTCTTGTTTTAATGAAATCTGCTGTTACTGTTCAAAAAATGCTCAGATAAAGGGATACCAGCCCTACTCTTTGTTGCCCATCGGCTTCAATGGTGAAGAAGCTGGATATTTTCTACATTGATTTGGCACTTTTGTTCACCTGGTTATAAATAGGGGTTCAACTTGGGCTTTGCTGAATTTGTCTTGCATAGCCTGACTCAGTTGAAACCCAAACTGGGTTGAACTTGTTTTTGCACTAGCTTTATCTAGGATTTAATTTGAACCCTACATAAAATTGCCTGAGCCTCTTAATGCATAAGCCACTAACAATAAAATTGAGAGTGATAAAGACAACAAATTGAAAATTTTTATAAGACAAAGTAAACTAAAAGAGTTAAAATTTATAATTAAACATCTATTATAAAACAGTTTTTCCTGAAGCACAAGATGAAATATCACATCCTCGCAATTGAAATATAATTAAAACGAAAAATGAAAGTGATTTCTGGTTGGAAACGATAAGAAATACAAAGCAAATAGAAAATGTAAATACCCATAAAAATGGTAAGTAAACTATGGCTTCCTGAAACATTTTGTAAGATTCTTCATAACACTCCTAGTTTTATACTATACAGTCTAAAATTTTGCCAACATGGGGATGTAGCTCAGATGGTAGAGCGCTCGCTTAGCATGCGAGAGGTACGGGGATCGATACCCCGCATCTCCATATTTTTAATATATATATATATTTTAATGCAGCCTTAAATACCCATGCAAAAAATAATAAATCTATGTGCCCCCAACTTTGCCAAAGCATCCTTTTTTAATTGTAGTGGGTTCTTGTGATAGAGTCCTTATTTTCTTCTATTCTTTGATATCATAGTTTCCTCCACCTAGTAGTCTTTTATAAGTCTAAAAATTCTCTCTTCTTTAGTATTTTTAATATTTTCCCACACCCTCATCATTTGTGGTATTGGACCTAAATCTACCCCTTCTCTTTACTTCTCACCTCATTATATTAGGTAAGCGTGTTATAAGGTTAGATTAAGGAATGATGGTTCCCACATATATAGGTCAAATGAAGTAGTCTTATTCCACATTTTCTTTATCGCGTTAATCATAATTAAGCTGTTACTAGATTACACGAACCAATAGCATTCTTCTATAGTCTCATGTTTTTGGTGGAATTAATTGTAATTTAGCCTCTCTTAGATTCTAAAGAAACCCTTTTTTCCTACTAGGTAAAGAAACCTTATTAACTTGCATAGCACTTTGAGGTTCCCAAACAGATATCCTGCATCTCTAATCTCTCTCTGCCTGCATCGTTTATATATTTTTTTGATAATTAATTGAAACTAGTTTGCTAGGTAATAAAATTTAATCACCACATTAATCATTTCCCAGTATCTAACATTCAAATGACTATTTTTTAAGTCAATAATAATTTACCCACATTGAAAATGTTAGTTCAATGCACCTTAAACATTGCAGTTCAGCAATTTAAGGAGTTGAGAATGTTTTATGAGCTGAAGTATCCATGGCTCAATTTAATGGTCCTTTTAGTTGTGATATCCAAGAAATCATATTTATTTATTTAAGTGGCAATGATTGAATGAAGGCCATTCCTTGTTTTATTACTCCCTTTGTTTGTAATCCTTACATCACATTGTTGTGCAATGATTCAGAGTATGGAACAAGGATTTTTTATTTTGCCCTTTTCTAATCTTTAATCTAAGAGGTTGGTACAGGGCCCTCCATGCTTAAATTATAAAAGAGAAATAAGAGTCAAACCTACATAATAAAATATCGAATCCAACAGAACCCTTCAGGCATCTGGGTCATGAGATCAGATTACATGTTGCTTCTTTTTTTTTTATTATTTATTTATGGCTTTATATTTCTACTTTTGACTGTTGTTACATGAAGTCTATTTTGACTGTGTTTTCTTTGACTTTCTGTATTTCCATGAAGTTGTATTTATTGCATTATATGAATTAACTTGTAATTTGAGGATCCAGATAGCTTTGAGGTCTAAATTGGACGTAATGTTAGATTTATCGGGCCCAACTCATATATATTACTGTGCAATGTGGGTGAGAGCTAAAACAAGATAAAAATTGCAGGTGGGATTTCATTTCATATATCAGCTCTATTGATGGAATTACAAGGATTGACTCAGAGAATTCACCTCTGCAACATTCAGTTCACATTTATAATAAAAAGTGCAAGGGTAAATCGACACTTGTCATGAACTGCCTTATTTATATCTCTTGCACCAACCATTTTTATGTAGTATATGTGGCTCCATGTGGCTTGGGTCACATGGCATGGTAACATGTAGAGCCCACATGTTCTCATATGCTTGCAATCAAAGCAATTCATTTAAAATTCTAAACCCAAGTTGGGCATCAAGGGAATCATTGTTTCATGAAAGAGAAAAAATATATTCTCCACAATAAAAGGACAAACAAACAGAGATCAAAGAAGTCAATGATAGAATTAATGGGATTCCATTCCTACTAAATATGACTTAAAAAGTTGGAACCACCTGGTTCACTTTGCCTTAATGCTTCACCACATGGAGGGACCTTCCATTCTAGCTCCTTGTGATCTTCCTAATTAAATGGCCTGCAAAAAGCAGATGAAAGCATACGTATTTCATATCAATGTCATTGCTATTTCTTTTATGTTTAATTAACAAGGAATGGGTACAATATACATTGTATAAAAAAAAAACAGCCAGCTTGCTTATTATTCTTATTCTTATACCTACTGAAATGCTATGGAAGGGCAAGTATAAACATATATATAAATACAATGTACACCATTCCTTGCGGTTCCAGCTTAATCTAATTAGGAAGGTAGACAAAAAAGGAAGAGAAGGTTTCATATGGAATGGACCAGATATCAATTCATCAACATGATCCTTAGGATTCTTGCAGTAATATATTTGAGTCGATTTGACTCGATGGTGCACAATGGTTAGACTAATGTAAAACTAAAGTGAGTACCAAATCTCGTTAAAATCATTGTTAGACTAGGAATCTATATTTTTAATTTAAATTGTTTAGTAAGTGTTATGTGTTTTTACTAGAAATAATATTCAGTTTAAGTAAAGTAGCCTTTTGTAATTTTTATCGGTAGTTTTTTGTATTGTTGGACAAATATTTGGTTTTGTCCTCTTTATGCCCAAGCGGTGTACAATTTATTTTCCTCTCTCTCTCTCTCTCCTTTTTTTTTTTTTTTCTCATTCTACTTTACAAGAGCCCTCTAACACACCCACCACCTAAGTCAACAATACTCCATACTTTGTGTGAGAATCATTTCTGGGCGAAGAAGTCTCAGTAAATGTGACTTCAAGGGTAAGCGGGAGGAACCCGTTCTGATATCATGTACAAATCCAAAAGTTTAAGCACATAGGTGGAAGGCTCAAACAGGTATATGAAGTCCTATCAAATTCATTACTTGGGCGATGTGGGTCTTTCCCAACACATTTCAAATGCTCTTTAGAGTCATTAGCAATTATCTCTCCCGGGTTGAGTGGAATCTAGGACGAGACACCTCTTGGGGTCCCATGATCTATCTAACCTCCTCGCACCCACTATCCCTCTTGAATGTCACAGGCCATAGGTTTTGGAGACCTATCCGAATGGTGTCACCTTTGGAATATTAAAAAACAGAAAGAAGGAAAATGACGCAGTTCTCACGGGGCTACCTATGGATTGACCTAGGGCATGCCACCTTCCCTCACCTGAGAACTCTTTGCCTCACCCGAGGTCTTCTTCCCTCACCCTAGGGCTTCCTTACCTCACCCAAGGTCTCATTCTCTCACTCGAGGGCTGGATGAGGTCTCATCCTCCTTTAATTGGGCCATGGGTCAAATGGTTAGGACTATATAATGGACTTGAAGATTTTCATACAATTAGGTCACATCTAGATTCTTCAATCCCCCACCTCTTACATAATTGGTGATGCCCCAACGTGCCCCATAAGGCCGTTAGCACAGTAGGTGCGTGCAGGACATTTGCACGAATAACATGACCTTACATATTATATAGGGATGTGCTTGTGCTCCTATGTGAATGTCTCGTCAATTCATGAGAAGACGAGGATTAAAAGATTTAGAAGCAAGTGTGCAAAATCTAAAGTCAATCAAATCATATCGATCCCTTGATTTGTGGTCATCATCAAGTTTAACGGTTTCAGAATGCATCATTTTTTTTTTCAATTTCAAACCAATGGTCATTCCCATTTGGATCGGTATAAAAAACATGTGATCATTGTCATTTAGGGGAAGTGGTTTTGTGTGTTCGATTCGAATTAATTATAGGAGGTCGCCTTGCCGGGGTTATGCTCATCTAAGCAATTTGTGGTCGATTTCACCTCAAAGTTCATGTGGTGTCAATACCTAGCACATGCTGCGCACTTGATATGGGGCCCAATTGATGGTCCACCAGAGTGGTCCAACACACATGGACCCCCTTGAATTACATCAGATCCCTAGGTTTTGAACACATTTGACTAGACTAGACCATTTGATCGACTGGTTTTTTAATTTAAATCATTGAACTTATCGACCATGGATCAAAGGGTTAGGATGCCCTGATAGGCCTTAAAGTCTGTAGAGAGGTAGGGCCCACCAAAACCTTTTCATCCAAGGGTCCCTATCCCCAAGTGGGCCCCACAACAAGGTGGTCATGCGGCCTGCACTATCAATACAGTTATAGGAACGCCTTGCAAATGAGATACATGAGATACTATGTGAGACAATCTATAGGGCACACCTAGGGGTCCACATGATCACTTCGAACCTGCACCCCCACCCCCTTCCCCCAAATGTAATAGAACCCATGGGGTTTACACCGAATCAAATGGAATGGACCTTTAACTTGAATTTTTTTTTTTTTTTTTTTTTTTTTTGACTTCTAAACTGTTAAACTTGTTAGCCACAAATCAAGGTATCATGATCTTTAGATTGACTTGGGATTTTATATTTGGGATGGCTCCACCTGAATTTTTTGGTCTCCACATCATCCATGACTACCATAATTACCCGTGCTTAGCACGAATATGGTGAACATTACAATTTAAACACTAATCCATAAAACAATCTATAGTTTTTCAAACAAGAAATCAAAAGGAAAAAAAGGTTATGAGTATGTTTTTATGTAATCCAAGATCCAATTGCATAGAAAAAAAAAAAGTGGAGAATTGGAGTAGAAAGGAAATGGTAGAGTTTGGATAGGAATATAGTCTTTGGAAAAAAAAAAAAAGAGAGAAAGGAAAAATGGAGAGTGGATATAAGTGGTTATGATAAAGAGATAAAGTAGGCGGTTGATTAAACTTCCGGTCAAAATTATAACTAACAGTCAAAACTGAATCCAAAACCCTCCCTTTTAATATAGTATAATTGGTGGGACCAGTTGAGCTCTATGTGATGCATATGCATAGAAGTTTGACCCATATATTTAAGTTTGAACTTTTCCAATTACATTTTAATTGAATGCTCACTTTAGTCTACTTGCAGGAGAAAATGACCCCTAACTTATCAAATGTCCTAAGACCAAAAATCAAACCAAATCTTAAAGTGGGCCAACCTATGTAACATAATCATAATAGTAGCTCTTAAATTGTAGCGGACCCACATGGTAGCCATTAGATCCAACTAATATAGGGCCTGTTTGGCATCGTTTTTGTGTTGTTCCCAATTTTGTGCTCGGATAAGGTTTTACTAAGACCGGGTTGTATTGAGACTATACCCACCTGAGCTTGTTTGGAAACATTATATTAAATTACTCTACAAAGAATATGTTGTACGGAACTTATTTAGTAACATTATAAAAGTTTTTCTCTAAGGAGTGGACATAATATTTACAATGTGGGACCCACCTTTTATTGTTTGTAGCTTTTTATTTTTATCATACATGGGGCCACTTGTAGGAATTACAATGTGTTACCCACCTTTAAAAATTAGAACATAGAACCCATATTCATAGGATTTACAATGTGGGCCCACCTTTATAAAAATTATAATGTGGGGCTATCTTTTGTAAATGTAAATATGAGACCCACCTTTATAAATTACAATATGGTACCACCTATAGAAATTAAAATATGACCCTCACATTCATAGGATTTATAATGCGGGTCCACCCTTTGTGATGGTGATCATATGACCCACATTTCTGAATTACGATGTGGATCCAATTTTTTTGTGATTGTGGACATAGGGCCCACCTTTAAAAACTACAATGTGGTGCCCCACTTTTAAAAATTAGAACATGAATGTAGGGCATTCATAGGATTTACAATGTGGGTCGAGAATTATAATGTGGGGCCATCTTTTTTATTAATTGTGAACACAAGGCCCACCTTTAAAAAATAACAATGTGGTACCCACCTTTAGAAATTCGAACATGAGGTCACATTCATAGATTCACAATGTGGGTCCATATTCATAAGATTTACAACGTGGCTTCACCTTTTGTGATTGTGACCATATGACGCACTTTTAAGAATTATAAAGTGGAGCCACCTTTTCTATGATCGTGGACATGGAACCCACTTTTAGAAATTACAACGACATTCCAACTTTTATAAATTAGATGACAAGCCCACATTCATGGGATTTATAATGTGGTCCCACCATTATAATTTTATAATAAGGGCCCACATTTTGTGATTGTGACCATTTGACCCACCTTTAGAAATTACAATGTGATGCCCACATTTAAAAATTGAAACATGGGGCTCATATCCATAGAATTTATAATGTGGCCCCACCATTATAGGAATTATAATAAGGGCCCCACCTTTTGTGTTAATGATTTAAAATATCGGCCGAAACCTGTTTGTACCATTAGAATATCGGGCTGTGATATCGGTATTGGTATCGTAATGGTCTATATCGCCAAAATATCGGCTATGTATCGGCCGTTATGGCTGATATATTCAAAGTATCGATCGTAACAGCCGATACGACTAAACTTATATATATATATATATATATATAAAGAGGAAGATGAATAGAGAAATATGCATTTGCAGAAAAAAGGGGAAACACACGACAACATGCAATTTTTTAAAAAAAAAAAGAAAGAGAGAAAAAAAATATAAATATGGATCACCATTCCAAAAAAAAACTCATAACTGGATCTTTTGAGAGGCTAAATGTGGTTGGCCCTGCGCCTTTCCCTCTTCTTCCTCTCCCCCTCTTCTTCTTTTTCTTCCTCTTTCTTTTCATCTTTTCCTCTTTCTTTTCCCTGTCCCCACTCGTTGTTGTGTCTTGGGCGAAAATGGAAAAGGCAGAGGGAACTTTCTCTCTCCATTTGTTTCCTAAGGAGTGAGTCTTCCACGTTGTGGCCCACATTTTTAAAAACTAAACTACATCAATGTAGGTAGCCTCTTAAATGGTCTCACAAATCACAATGAATTTTCAAATTTAAAAATGTAAACTATTAAATTCCCTCCCTTATTCTCTAAACTATTAAATGCCCCTTTTTAGTTTCCCCACCCAAAATAAATGCCCCTTTGATCTCACAAATCACAATGAATTCTCAAATTTGAAAATGTAAACCATTAAATGCCCTCCCTTATTCTCTAAACTATTAAATGGCCTTTTTTAGTTTCCCCACCCAAAATAAATGCCCCTTTTATATGGAACCTCAACAAATATTAATTAAATTAGTGTTGGCCTAATGTCACATTGATCACTTATAAACATTTAAAAAATTCAAAAAGTATCCAAATGCTTTATTTTATTAGTAAGCCTCTAACAAGGTATACTAATAAAAAAAATCTAATCCACTAAAAATAAACTTCCTTCTCATAAAGATAAAAATGTAAAAACATTTACAAATCAACTACAAAGAGTGACAATTTTTTTAATTGATTAGATTTAGAATTTAAATTATGGTCTATTTGATTGATTTTTAAACTATATGTATGGATTAAGGATAAAACATTAAGACTTAACATATTCAACAATTTCAGATAAAACAACGATACAAGATGCTTTGCCTTAGAGTGACTGATATTTTGCTTTACGATGCATACTAATGGGAAAAAAACATTGTTTTCCAGCATTTTCTAATATTCTGGATTTTTTTTTGGATATTTTTGAGAATTTTTTGGGATTAAAAAAAAATTTACACTACGACGACCACAACGGACCAATAACCGCGACCGATACCGATATCAAATCGATTTTTTATTCGGGCTGATACCACGACCGATACCGTGATTTTGAACCATGTTTATGATTGTGACCATATGACCCACCTTTAGAAATTACCAAGTGGGGCTACTTTATTTGAGATAAGTGTGAGGAATTGAAATCTTTAAATGTCATTCTTTAAATGACAAGAGATAAGTATGAAACAATTGTGCCAGTAGGTTGTTTCGTAAGCCAGTGGGTTAAGATTTTGAGATTCCTTCAAGTGAGACCAAATTCTGAAACAGTGAATTATACATACCAAACATGTTTTTTACAACCTTATCTTGTGGGAACATGGGAACATTCGAATGGCACGATGCCAAACGCACCCCTATCAACCTATGAGACCCATTAGTGAAATATGTAAACAATGGATTTTATAAAAGGATAGATGCATTAGATGTGATGGGTCCCACGCATATGGAGATAAAAGGTAGGTTTGGCTGCTTATGGTGGATCTTATTTAGGTAAACTTAAGATGGGTAGGATATTAGTTTATTAGGTTCCTGGCATTGAAGTTAACATGATGAGTGATAATTCTTACCAATGACATGACTTTGGGAGAAAGAAAAAGTAGACATCTTTACTCTAAATAGCACATTCTTAAGTTGTAAGAATTAGTAAAACATATAAACCGTGGATTTTATAGAAGGGTGGATGGGTTGAATCATGATGAGTCCCATGTAGATAAAGATATAGGACTTGTTTGGTTGGTTTCCTTGAGTCCCATTTAGGTAGAACTTGGGTGAGCACGACACTCATTTAGGGGGCTTCCCACATTTAAGTTGAGATGATGAATAATTATATATATATATATATATATATATATATTAAAGCAAACCAATAGGTGATCGTGTAGAGCACCACGCCGACAATGGAGAGTTCTTCTTCTAAGAAAATATACACAAAAGAATAAACACTACTTAGACGTGCCACGTCACTTGATGGATCTAATCTTCCTCTCCTAAATTACTATAATTTATCTCCATCAAGTTTTTAACTTTTCTTAACCAACAAATGTCTATCCCTCATCTTTAAGTCTCTAAATTTGACTAACCAACCAAATAAAGCAACAAGGAATCAATCCTAAAAGCACTCATCAATAAGGAATCAATCCTAAAATCACTCATTCTTCTTGTAGAACTCATAACAAATGTGATATGGACCATTGAATGATGAAATGCTCTTTGGATGAGGTCTTAAGAAATTAAAACTTGGACTCATCTTTAGAAATCATGGTAGGAATTAGTACTTGGGGCCCACCTTTAGAAATTATAACATGCGACCCTACATATTAGAATTAAGATAAAGTCAGCCTTTTAAAACATGGGATCTACCTTCTCGGAATTAAAGTATTGAGCACACTCTTAGAAATCATAGTACGTGGGGTCTACTTTTGAAAATCACAAATCTTTAGGGCACGTTTGGTAACCGGAGAGGAATCTGCATGATTTAGGATTCCTCTTTTCCAAGGAAGAAATAAAATTCTTGCCAAGGATTTGCATAGCTAATGATTCCTTGCATTTCACGTTTGGTTGGAGACATCGAGGATTTCATCAATCCATGTTTGGTGTTGAACACCAAAATCCGTGGATAATAAGCAACCCACCTATTCATTTCAACCTTATAGTCAATCTTTTCTTAAGTTATTTTAATAATAACAGCAGTATGCCTTTTTTCAGGGTGTCTATACTCATAGGTTTTCTCCTTTCTAGATCTTTTTCTACTTGTGAATTTTTAAGTGCTATAAAATGTGTTATTCGTCACTTACGTAGCTTAAAATCATTTTAAACCGAAATCCTGATATTAAATTTTAATAAATCTTGAGAATTTTCTTCTTATTTTTTCATTTTTACTTTGATCCCTTTATCTCTCCAAACACCCAATCTACCATAGCAATATGTGAGTTTATGGGAGAGGTCGAGAAAGTAGGAAGTGGGGGTGGGATTTTAACTTTTATACCCACCCCTTTTGCACGTAGGATTTGCATATCCAATGGGGGGAGATTGGATCCCAGAATCATATCAATTGCAGATTTTAGGAGCAAAGAAACAGTGATGATTTGCAGCTGCCAAACTTGGATATAACATACAACAGTGGAAAGAGAAAATCTTTTCCCAGTAGATTTTGTTACCAAACGTGCCCTTGACCCTTTTCTTTTTGTTAAACTTTTAAGCACATGGACTTCTTTAATCACTCTAAACCCTCATTCAATTTCTATTTCATTTTGGCATAAGATATCAATGGTAATCAAGACATCAATGAAGTACTACCACACATATCCAATGGCTATGGCATGATCATGTGGCCCACTTGCTTAAATCTCGAATGACTGCCACTATATAAGAATTTTGTAGTTATCCATGGACTGGATTGCCTATATGGTAGTCTCTTTCCAATCTAATGCTTAGCACCATCCATATCATGACATCATCCCTTACTATATCATTCCAATTCATTCATACAGTTTTCTCTCTAAAAATGTATCACATAATTTCTCCATGACTATCTCCTATAATTACCTATCATAATTGTATTTAGCCCATCTCCTCCCTAAAATATCTCTCACTTCAAGTCCCTAAAAAATCTTTCAATATAAGTCTCTTTCTTTTACACATTCACTCTATAATTCTCATTTTATTCTCCAACATTCAAGCTTTCAAGGTATGTTTCTATCATTTTTTTCTCACACATTCAATATAATATGAGGAATTTTAAATAGGCCCCTACGGTTTTAGTATTTGCAGATAAATCTCTACCTTTTCATTTTAATACCTTTCGTGTCCCCAAAATCAGTAGCCAACCAACTATCAAAAGTTTTTAACTTGAAATGACACATTTGCCCATCTCCTTATCCTTATATGGTTAAATTCAAAGGCTTGAATTTGTTTTTCTCCAAAGCTTGTAACATTAATTGATAATAATATTTAGTAGGAGAGAATAACCGTATGCAAATTTATTTTTATTAATAGAGGGCCTATTAAATTAAATCCAAATCTACTAGAATGACAATCAATGCATGTGCTTATAATTAATTACAATTGATCCAATTCATGCATGATCCACCATTAAATTGATGAAAGTTTCAAAACACATAATTAGACTTTATGTGCATTAAAAAGTTATTGAGAGAGACCGTTGGGGATTGCGATACAATAATGGAATTTTGGTAAATAATAATATACTCATATTTGCTTAATTGATATAAGGGAAAAGTTATCATTTTATAAAAGTTAAACACAAATCCCATGGTCACTACCCATTTTCATTAGAAATACTGATTTTGGGGGCATATAAGGTATTGAAACGAAAAGGTGGGGACCTATATGTAAATACTAAAACCACATGAGCTTGTTTACAAATCATATAAACCTTAGTGGGGTATATACAAAAAACTCATATAATATATTACATTTCATATTTAGGGTCATTTCTCCTTTTTCTTCTTGATGATGGTAACTAAAGTGAGTGGTGTGGCAACCAAGGATAACGTGAGTGCTAGATCATAATTTTAGTTTCCAATCTTTTATTTTTTTCCTAATTTGGTATTTATGGTTTGAATATATACGTTTTGGAGACTTAGAATATATAAATTTTTTTAACTTTTTTGCATTTTAATGTATGGGGAAAATGGCTTCTATGTTTGTTATTTACATCGATTTGATTAATGGAAATCTTAGCAATGTAGTAATATGTTGTACTATTCTTTTAATGCTTGTTTTCTGTATTCTTAATGGTACTTCTAGGTGGAATTAAAATGAAGAATTGTTTGGTTATTGCAAAGGAGAATGCTATTCAAAGGACATCTTAATATTCATGAAGAAATTTTTTGCAATGATTATTTCTAAATGTAAGTTTCTTCACATGTGACCTCTTTTAGATTTCTAAGATTCGAAAAGTCTATAATCAAGTTTTATCAATTTCTTCATTGATAAAGTTTTTATATTCTATTTTCCTTTTTATTATTGATAGCTGCCAATTTTTTTATGCCTTCTTATTCTTTTAACCTTTTCTTTTGGATACTAATAGAATCAAAATGGTTGACTCCTACACTAGATTTAATCTATATTCCTTTAGATTTTTTTAATAATATTTCTAAGAAAATTTGAATTTTAATATATTTCTATTTTTTTTAGCTCGGGCCTTTGTTGATAGTAACTCTTAAAATGGTGTGACTTAAGGAGAAAAGAGAGTTTTTCTTTTTTCTTTAAAAAGTAAAATTTTGTTGAAATATAAGAATACGAGAAATGACTCCTGAATGACCAAAATATCCTTTAACTGAAAATCAAATCAAACTTTAAAGTGGGCCCGCCAAAACAACAAAGCCATTGTGGGATCATGTAAATAGTGTAATAATAGGTGTCTCTCTTAAATAATAATAAACCCACATGACACCATTAATTCCAACCAATCTACCACCCATGAGACCCATTAGTCATGAAACATATGAAAGCAGGTTCTATAGAAGGGGAGATGTGTTGGTTGTGATGAGTCCTATGTAAATGGAGGCAAAGGATGGGTTGGGTAAGTGGATCGCTTATGGAGGACCCTATTTAAGTAAATTTAAGATCTAGAATATATTTATTTAGCGGATCCCATGCATTTGGGTTAAGATGATGAACACATTGATGATATGGTGCTTGAGTAAAAGAGAGAGTTCGACCCTTTTTTCTTAAAGAGTGCGTATCTCACTAGCTGAATCTCAAGGGCTCCAAAATTGCAATAGATCCCTCACATTTTAAGTAAATTCTTTTAAGTTTTTATATATGGCCCCTCCAAGATTCTTCTTATTTTACATAGTGGCCCCTCCAAGGAGAATTTGGTGGGTCTGCCCCTAACGTCTCTAAGGTATAAAAAAGGACACAAAAGTAGACCTAGCAGCGTGGAGCTTTAGCCACTCAAACCTTTTTTTTTTATTCAATTACATGTTATTAATAAAAAATTCCAAAATATTTAAAATGTGTCTTTTTTAATGTTAAATAATTAAATCACCTCCACCATACCAAAGGAAGTAAAAATTGCTAAAAAAGGCTTTAAATGAACTTAGTCAAATTTGACTCCAAGTTAACTTACCACTGTATATTCTAGTAATTTTGCTTTAGTAAATGCTCACACAACCATACACACTCTTGTGAGTCTCACCCAATTCCATTACCATTAGCGCTACAGTGTGGGGTTAATCGTTGTTTATGTGGAATTGAGGTGCCTCACCACTGATCCATCAGTTGATTGAATATCAATTAATACACCTCGACCATACCAAACCTAGCATATTGCCTTCCCTAACCAAGTGTATTAGATGACTATTTCAACTAGAAATAACCTCTTTTAGGAAGGATTTGGTGTCACGCCCCGACCCCGAGATTAAGCTCATCTCGAAGCATAATGTACCCCCGCATGTAAATTCAAACTAACATGAATTCCACGAACGGGTTTTCCCACAAGATATCACGTGTGAGATAAAAATTTCCTTAACCTATATAGTTCAATCATAACTTGTCCATATATATAAACATCCATCAAATATGTAATCATGATAAAAGAGCATAATCTAGTCCAGGAGCATAGTTAAGAGTTTAAGTTTCAAAGTTAGAAAGTAAGAAAGAAATACTAAAGTATAGCATAAGCAAATATTAATTAGGTTTATAATCTCAAATAAAAGTCTAAATCAAGTCTAAGTTAATGGCAATCCATGCCATCGTCAAGGGAAATAGTGACGCATGAACACTCAACGCATAGATGTCTAAAAGACATCCTTTGGGGCCCACTCTGATAGCTGTTGAGGAGTCTTCTTCTCAACTTCCGTGATCTATTGGGCAATGACGTTGACGTGGTCCTCCCCTATAACGCCAAGTGTAGCACCATTAGACTAGGCTAAGCAAGATAAACAAAAATAAAATATAACTTGCATATCAAATGAGTAAGATTGGCAAGATAGATCATATGAGGTCAAGTAAGAAAATCTAGGCATACATGATGCGTGAGTAAGCATGATACGTAAGGAATCAAAGATGACAAGTGTATAGACATACATATCATAACTAGATGGCAAAACCACATGAGCTATATTCTCCCATATAAATATGTAAGCATAGTCATATGAGAGCATGGCATAATATAATATAAACATGAGGTACCACTAGGAGGCATAGGGCCCGGATACTCCATTGTGGACCTGAGGTACCGGTAAACCCCCTATAGAAATACCATCTGCAAAGGTCCATAAAATTAACTAAACCCGCACCCAATCGGATCCAACCGGGCTGAGGTTGAAGCTAAGTGGTGCCGACTCAAGGGATATAGTGTACATCAAATATCATGGTGTGACATAGTGTGAGCATAAACATATACAAATGTAAAAATGGACAAGTACATGATGTAATCATAAGTGCGTAATATGACATATCATATGAACATACATAGATATATAATGCGTAAGGAAACATATGATGTAAAACAACAAGGGCACTTGAGCTAAGAAAATAGGCACGAGATAGCATGTAAATATCATGCAAGAGCACTAGAAATGAAAATGAAATGCATGCATAAGGATTATATACGGAATTAAGGATGCATGACAAGCCAATCCTAAGGTTTTGGAATACTCGTGGGCTTCACCGTCCAACAATGTGTAGGCTTAAGATTTCCGATATCATTGGGCTACAAAAGAACCCTTGGCGTTACATAATTTAGGATGCCAAATATCTTAAGATAACACCTTTGGTTCGGGGTAAAAAAAGACCATGAATGAGTTTCCATGAGAGTGTATGTGTGCTCAAACAACACTCTTTAACGTTAGAAATCCATGGGGCTTAAATTAAAGTTAAAGGATCCAATACTAAGGTCCAAAACTAGGTCCATAACTACCTCAAAATCCTATTAAGTTGATTCCAATATAACCACACTTAGTTCACCTAGGTACAATGTAGGTAGTATGAGTTATGAGGCTAAATTCATTGGTTTAAATATCCCCTAAATTCCTAACCTCTTATCATAACGTTGTATGACCAATGAATTCTACATTACAAGAGCTTTTCAGCAATATGTAGAACTCCAAAATTGGACATATGGATCAAAAGTTATGGCCTTTTGAAAATCTATAAATTCGGTTGGCCACATTCGGTCGACCAAATTCTTGACTAAATTTATGATTTGAAATTTGGCATAAACTATGAATTCTATGCTTGAAACTCTATCTTTGAAGTGGGCTCCTTTCCCAACCTTTTATAACCGTTCAAACCCATTTCATAAGCACAAAAGGAATCTCCAATACCTACTCCAAACCATCAAACACATTCCTAATCAAAATGAAACCCAAAAGAGATATCAAGTTATTGCTACACCCATTTACAAATTTAAATCAAATTAGAACAATAGACAACATGAGCTGAAATTTGGTAATCTAACATGAGATCCGTTACAAGAATCATAAATAAAGAAAAAAACATGCACATTTTATAAATGTTTACTTGCCTTAGGTGCTTGCAATACAAATTTATAGAAATCCAAGCTATACCCACTAATACTAAGCTCTAAGTAAAAACCCCCAAAATGGAACCTCAACCAAGCTCCTACAATGGTGAAAATTGAAGAAAGAACTACAAAATCAACAAGTATTCACTACTAAAAACCTTTAATCATTGCTTTGAACAATAAGGAGTGATTTGGGAAACATTTTGCTTACCTATGGAGTAGAATGGAAGAAGAAGAACAAATGAGAGCTTGAAGAAGATGAAACTTGTAGAAAATGGGTTATTGCTTGAGGAAGATCAAGGAAAACACTCTCAAACCTCTCTATTTGGTGTTTGGTAGCAAGGAAAATGATGAAGAATGGGGAGGAAATGGAACCCTAGGTGCCTCTTGCTAATGGAGATGGAATGAAATGAAAGAGATGGGGTTTAGGGTTTTAGTTAGCCTTTTATACCATGAAGTTCTAGTATTTGAAGGAAAGTCCAAAAATATAATGAAGATTTATAATATAGGGCTTTTGGCTTCTAAATGGGTCTAAATGAGCTTAAATGAGTTGGGTAAAAATATAGAAATTGAAAAATGACTCATGAACTATAAGATGCATCTAAAATCTTTGGAAAAATAGAAAACACATACGCGAGACCCAATAAACCCAAAATACCCAATAGTCATAATGCTACCTAGTCAATGGTCAAACCCCATTCTAATTTACCTAATCAAGCCCAGATACATTCAAAACATACGTTAGGCATCTAATTAAGATTAATTAGACGCTAAACATGATTAGGGTAGGATCAAGATATTACATCTGGATCCTTTGATGCTTCAATAATATACCTCCCTTTACAACTTTTTAAAGAGAACTTTGGAGTTTAGAACTCAATGCCCTTGTAACGATCAAATCTAAGGCTATAAAATGGACAATTGAAATGGAAACTTTGCCTTGTTAATGTCCATTTCAAGGCCTAAGATTGGATAGTAGGTAATGCTCTTTGGTCCTGTTATTTATATAGGGGAACTTACACCTTTGAAATCCTGCATAAGGATGATGCAGGATTTTCAATTTCCAATCACCACCATCCACCCTGACGTACCCTCCTAAATCAAAAGGTGGAGAACGAAAAATCCCACACAGTTTCCATGCTAGGTTTCTAAAGGAGACCAAAACCTTGTATGGCTAGATCCCAAACCCTCTTAAGGTATAGCGGGGAATGAAAGATCATCATGTATTTTTTTATGATATAAAAATGGGTCAAGCCGGGTTGATAAGACATATCTACAGGTTAGGGCCCAACCCGCTTTTTAAATGAGTTAAAGCTACATCAACCTGCGCATACTGTAGGTCAACTGACCTGACCTGCATAACCGACATTCAATGCGAGTCAACTCATTTAACCTAATCCAACTTATAAAAACATGGTCTAAACCCAATACATTTCAAATATTATGGCTATACTTGAGTTGAATTGCAGGCCAAGAAAAGGCCAACATATATAAATTGGGCTTATTCCATATAAAATAAATTATCCTAAGTACCAAAATATCAACCACTAATTTTATTTATTTTTAAATGGGCTTGTGTATGTGTGTCAGCCCTAAACCAACTCATTAAATGGGTTGGGTAGGTTATGTGGGTTGATTATAATCATGTCCGTTTATATTGTGGGTCGGGTTCCCCTAATTTGTGACCAACCAATATATATTGTGGATGTGGTTTGGGTTCGGGCTGGATCTACAGGTTGCATCAGATTTTGCTACCCTTAGTTGTACTACGATGAGAACTGGGCCTTACAATGGGGATTTTGTTCTCTTGATTGCATTTAGCTCCATTTGGTTTGCTATGTTGTCGCGATGATATTATAATTACCTCCCTTCTTTTGACAAAAATGGATAACTCTTAGAGAACACTAGATGAAATAAATCCCACTTTAGGAATGTCAAAGAAGTTATAACTGAAACGAGACTAGAACTTGACAAAATAAGGAAAAATGGAGCTAATCCCACCTTTGTACAAACTGAGATTAATCTTAATGAAAACCTTGATGATTACCTTTGCAGAGAAGAAGAGTTGTGGAGGCAAAAATCTAGGAAGCTATAGTTGAAGGAAGGGGATAAGAACACAATTTTTTTTTTTCACTCAAGTATGATTAATAGGAGAAAAAATAACATGATTGAGAAAGTAAAAAAATAAAACCGGAATATGGATGGATAGTAGGGAGGAGATAGGGGAGACTTTCTTTGACAGCTTAAAGCAAACTTTAACCTCTAGTGGCCCTAGTGGTCTTAGAGAAATTAAAAACTTGATTAGCAATACGATATCCTTGGAGGAGAATCAAGATCTTACAGCGATCCCTTTAGAAGAAGAAGTTAAGCATGTTGTTTTCCAAATTGGATCGCTGAAATCTTCAAACCCTGATGGCTACCCGACAAAATTTTTACTACACATGTGGGGCTCAATTGGGTCCAATATCATAGCCCTTGTTAAAAAAAATTTCAAAAATAAATACTCTCTTAGGAAACTTAATAAGACTTTTATTGCCTACATTCCTAAAAAGAGTAACCCTCAAAATGTGAATAATTATAGACCCATTAGCTTATGCAATGTTATCTAGTAGCTGCAAACAAACTAAAAAAGTTTCTTAACAAAATCATTGGGTCCTTCTAGAGTGCATTTGTGGAGGGCAAATATATTGTTACCTATGAGCTGATTTACTCTTTTAAAAGGAAAAGGATATGGCAAATATATGTGGAGTGCATTTGTGGAGTGCATTTGTGGAGGGCAAATATATGCCTCAAATTGGATATGGCAAAAGCGTATGATAGAATGGAATGGGACTTTCTGCAAATAGACCCAGAGGCTTTTAGATTCCATAAGGACTTTATTAAAATAACTCAAGAATGCATATCTTCGGTGTCCTTTTCTATTTTACTTCCGTTCGGAACGGTCACCCCAACGAGAGGACTAAGACAAGGAGACCCCCTCTCCCCATATCTGTTCATTTTGGGTGCCGAAGTCCTTTCCTAAATGCTTTGAGAGAAGAAGAGAAAATGAGCATTCATGGAGCTAAAGTCTCTAGGTCCACACCTAGCATTTCCCACCTCCTCTTTGCTGATGATAGTCTCCTCTTTTGCAAGGGGAAAGTAAATGATGTCGGAGCCATAAAAGATACTCTTAATAATTATTTTTTTTCTTTCTGGGCAATTGGTCAATTTTGATCAATCTACGGGTTATTTTAGCAAGGGGACTTGCAATATGAGGAAAAGAGAGCTTGCCAAGATCGTAGGTGTTAGGCTTATGACAGAAAATGAGAGATACCTAGGACACCCTCTCATCATAAATACAAAAAATAATATTGGCTTTCAATCCCTAGTCGGAAAAATTAAAAACAAAATTATGTATCGGCAAACCCCCCTTCTTTCCCAAGAAGGAAGAAGTACAATTGCTTCTACTATTCTTATTTACAATATGTCAGTGCTCCAACTCCTATAAAAAAACCATTAACACAGTGGATAAAATGCTTAGAAGTTTCTTTTCGGGTTATTCCCCTGAGAAAAAGAATATACACACTATTAAATGGAAAGAAACTTGTAAGCCTATTGAAGATAGAGGGCTAGGAATCCAAGATGCCAAATAAAATAATCTTATTCTATTAGCTAAAACATGTTGGAGGTGTCTTTCTGATGAAAACAGGTTAAGCTCTAAGGTTTTAAAGGCAAAATATTGTCCTAACAAACCTCTTTGGGAGACAAACTTTAAAAAGGGCATCTCATGGTTTTGGAACAGATTTGTTGAAGCAACTAGTTTTATCAATGATAAGGTGGAGGTAGATCATAGGAAATGGGGATCAAATTTCTATTTGGAAATGCAATTAGATCCCCTCGGAATGGGATCTTAGGAAACCTATTTCTAATATAGTTAACCAAGATCTTAGGGTGAAAGACCTTTGGAACCCGGAAAAAAGTTGTAATGAGCAGTTAATTTAGAAATATTTTTGATAAACCTTTTAATGTTGAGAATATTTTAAAAATCTATATTCCCCGTAGTGGCAGTCATGATAGGAGAATTATCTTCAAGATCTGCTTACAAAATTATTCATGAAGAAGATAGAAGTACATCCAACTCCCCCATTAATTGGAAGTAGCTGTGGCGTATCGGCCTACCTCAAAGAGTTCTTCTCTTTGGGTGGAAATGTCTTAATAATGCTATTCAGGTACGTAAAATGCTCCACAACCAGATATTTCTAAATATGCCATGTGTCCCATTTGCTTAACCTGAGAAGAACAATTGAGCATGCTCTCTTTTTATATGATCATGCGAGAGCCACTTGGTTTGGGTCCAATATAGGAATGTTATCACTTGCCATTACCCCTTTAAGAATCAGGGAGTGGTTGATGAACTCCTTCATGGAATTATGTGACACAACAAGCTCACCATTTCACCCTCAAGCTAGAGCTTGGGCTCTCACTCTATGGTGGGCACCGTGGAAGAGAAGAAATGATTTTATATTTAGAGGCATAAGAATAAAACCTCTTAGCCACAATTAATTGTGCTAGAAGAATGACTATTGAATCTATGGCCCAGCCTAAAAAGATCAACTAAGGACTTCATCGCCTAACCAGGAAGTTAGCCCAAAGGGCGCTAGAGGCATGGCTCAGGTTTTCTCAGATGCCTCCTTTAGAGTTGTAGGTGGCAAAACAGGTTTTGGCTTTGCTATTTGGGTTGATGGTGTTTGGGTGCATGCAAGATCATGTGAAGATCCAAAGGTTTCATCTCCAAAAGAAGCTGAAGCAAGGGCTATCTTATGTGCGCTGAAGGAGGCGAGCATACGGGATTTCCACAAGATTCACTTTTTGTTGGACGCCCTCGAGGTGATTTGAGCCATTAATGGGTCGATGGATTGGTCCATCCACCCTATTTTGTTGGACATTAGAGAACTGATGTATACTTTTGAAGTTATTTCCTTATCCCATGTTCCTAGAAGATTTAATAGTTTTGCTCATGAGCTTGCCAAAAAATCTTATGATTTGAGTGCCCTTGCATGTGGAGAAGGAGGGAGGGGGGCTGGGGATGGGTACAGGTTTTGACGTAATGTGGGGTAGCCCTTTTTTATTTTGATTGTTCTTTGATGTTCCTTGGTTGTTATTTGCCTCTTTTAATGAATTATCATTTTTATCAAAAAATAAATAAAAATCTAAGCGACTATGTCTTTCTTCCATCAAATAAGAGGATTCCAATCACTGTATTATGTATTCTTTCCATTCGAAGAAAGATTTTCACATGCGTACAATTGCAAATAAGATACTACTAAAACCAAATTAATACTTTTTTTTTTAAATATAAGCATATAGTATTCTTCATCTCATAAAAATGTATCACCACTAAAATGTAAATTGTAAATGTTTGGTTAACTACAATTGATTAAATAAAGTCCCATCAAAATGCCATGTCCTCCACACTAAAAAACAAAATTTTCTATTGCCATTTGTACAATTGCAACGAATAGTCTAATAAAGAACCAAATGGACACTTGGTTATAGCCTATTTTAAAATAAAGCATCTAGAGCTCTTTATAAAAGTTGGTCACCTTTACACAATAAGAGTTGGTTTGCTATACCTTTAACACCTACCAATGTCGTCCTTCTTCTATTGATAGAAAATCTTCCACTCTTATACATACATATGAACGAAAAGATTATTTAAGGATCAAATGGGTCTTATTTATTTATCTTCTTTTGATTTCATTAATAAAATTCAAGCATTTGGAGTTCTTTATTGATTACTAGATATGTACATACGGCCCTACCTTACACTGAAGACCAAAACAAAATATCAAACAATGCTGAACATTCTTTTGGAAGGAAGACCTTTTGATGAAAGCAAATGGATGGTTAAAATCAGAATAATCAACTTAATCTTTGTTGACCATTCATTTTACAAGGAAAAATTCCCATTTTATAGAGTTAGGAAAAACCCAATCAGAGTTGGGTATTGAACTGTGATCAGTTGACTGTGGATCCTCCTAAACTTTCACTTTTTTATTACTATAGAGAGAGAGAGAGAGAGAGAGAGAGAGAGAGAGAGAGAGAGAGAGAGAGAGAGAGAGAGAGAGAGATTATTCAAGGTAGAGAGAGAGAGAGAGAGAGAGAGAGAGAGAGAGAGAGAGAGAGAGAGAGAGAGAGAGAGATTATTCAAGGTAGTTCACTAACACAGACAGGGGGACCAAGCATAGTCCCCTTTTCTTTAGTTCAGTACAATCATTTCCAGCGTAACACAATTTATTTCTCTCATCTGTCATTGGTTCTGGACAATCTTCTCTACTAACTTCCTTCTCCTGGCAAAGTCACAATAAAATAACTCATCATCCATGAAGAACCCCTTTAAAATCAAACACATAAAATAAAAACGCACAATAGATTTACCAAAAGAAATTAACAGAATCCATTGAATTGTACCTCACAACTGTTTATGTCACGATCCTTCTGACATGGGTTCATGTCCAACTGCTTCAAATCAATGACCTATTGAAGATAAAAAAGAAAAAAAGTCAATTGCTTCCCAAAAATAGAAAATCCACATGAATTCAGGGATGAATAAAAAAATAAATATAGATTCTATCTAAGCATCCAATATGCATGTACACGCATGTAACTATATTGATTTGTATCTGTGAGAAACCTTCCATGTGTGGACCCTTGCAATTCTCAAGTAAGGAGTTCAATAAGAAGGAAACATCATGGAGTAGGAATGACCGAAAATAAGACCAATGATAAGATAATATTTCTCAATTTAGTGGTTAGCTTGAAAGACTGAATATTTAAAATTAGGATGATTTAATCCAAAAAGTTTTTTTTTTCTTCTATTTTTTTTTTCGCTCTGGTAGATACTCAATACTGTCATGCACCCAACCTATGCACACTCTCACCCAAGTGAATTAGGGATGAGCCAAAAGGTGCGTTTGATAGAAATACATCATGAATTAGGGATGGTCCAAAAATCAGACTCGTATTCTATCAATAAATATCTCAATTTAGTGCCCCCAAAAGACAGATGATTTAAAATTAGCATGATTTAATCCAACAATGAACATGTATAAAGGTAAGGATTTATCTATATATTATATAAAGCGATAAATAGCTAGATGCATGTATATATGTATGTACAATTTCTTGATGGATCATTTTTCCTGACCTTGGGGCTATTAACAGGAGAGCTAGCAGTGTCTTCCAAAGAATCATCCTCCAAAACTGCCCCTGTCTTTCTCTTCTTGAAACTCAATTTCTTAAAGCTCGCCGCAGGCGCCATCGACGGCTTGGTGGAACCCAGAAGCTTCCATGCAGCATACGAAGCAGCATCAGAAACCAAAGAAGAAGAGCTTCCCCTATGACAACCAGACGGGGAGGCACTTGATTCTCCATTACCTGAAGGCATGAAATCATCAAAATACATGGTCCAACCACTCTCCTCTGAAGAGGGTGTTGGGTCTTTGGAAGATAGAGCTCTGATCATGGAGGAATGGGTAGAATCCTCCATAAAAGAAGGCCAAAAGGAGGAGGATGGAAGATGGAAGCTGTTTTTGTTATGTTTGATAGAGCCCAAAAGGCATATTTAACAGAAAGGCATCATAAAAGCAGAGGATATAGCCAATGAATTCTAATGAATATAAAACGGACGTGGGCCCTAGGGAGTTGGGGAAGTTAAAATCAGCAGTTGAAGGTGCAGATGACTTGGCTTAAAGTAGAGAAACGTGCAAGAAGAAAAGGGGTGCGGGGGTGCGGGGGCATTGACCTTTTAGGCCATGAAATTTCTACCATTTTTTCTTCTGTTGTTGGTATCCTATATCAATAGTCTACATGACCACAGTTCTTGTTTTGAAGCTCTCAGAGTTGACTCGTTGTTTGCTGAATTGATTTGATACTATTGAACTCAGAGTCGAGTTTTGTTCCTAGCTCCAAAAACTAACTCGTGTAGGTAGGAGTGGAAATGGAATTGGATCGGGTTGGGCTTGGCTTGGGTTTCGGTAACTTGTATAGGCTCAATCTGAATCTGACCCATTTATTAATCAGATTAAAAACATCAAATCCAACCAAGAAAAGTGAAAGGATCAAACCCAGCCCACAATTAAAATGAGGGTTTGGGTTGGGTTGGCAGGTTGTAGCGTAATTTCTTGGGTTGAGTCAGATTCAAATCTGGATGGTTGGTCGAATAACATTGTAGTCTCAATTTGAACAAAACCCATTTATTAATCAAGGAAGAGGTGTCAAACTGGGAGCCTGAAAATCAGAAGTTAAACCCCTGATTACCGGTTCTGACAATGCATGATGGGTTTGAATTGGGTCCATAATGTAAATTATACTTGAGCCCAAATTACAAAGAGGAACTCATACTGACTCGCTTCCATGGTTTTATCGAACCCACTTCCACAGGGGCAGACCCAAGTGGGTAGCACCCGCATAATTCGAGATACTCTATTAATAGTAAATTATTATTTTATATTTTATTGTTAAAATTTTTCATTTGACCATCGCCCGCACCACCCAAATAAAAATCCTGTATCGGCCATTGCACTTCCATACACTGATGTAAATTTAAGGGCTGAAACTAGACCTGAATAAACAGCCTGGACCTAGACCCAAATCTAGCCCCAGTTGCCTATAATAAACTTATATGCATTATTTTATACCTAGTACAAGAAATACATCTGCAATATATGTTTTGGTAATTGGGTCAGATATCAAATCCAAGGACATGAACCTAGACCAAGATTTCATTTGGATCCTTGAACTGGATCAGAACCTGGACTAGTGGTAAAAACAAGTCCAAACAGAATCTGGACTAGTAGTAAAAACAAGTCCAAATATGGACTCATACCCATTTTTTCAGTTCTTCCGAGTTCCAAGTATTCAGCGACCCATTTTTTTCCTACTCAAGTGAGTGACTCAGAAGGGCATCAAGAGTTAAGTAACTTTGGCTAGTTTGAGTGTTTGACAAAGTTTTGAGTTATTCAGTCACACTCATCCAATTCGATGGCCCTTAAATTCATCTTAATTTTCTTTTTACCAAAAAAAAAAAAAAAAAAAAAAAAAAAAAAACCTCAAATGAGTGAGAGTGAGTCAGCCGAAGATTTTGAACTATTTTCATTCATATTCTAATTTGTCAACCTGCACCTGCAAAGTTTGCCCCTCATGCCTATTGTTGTGATATAGGGCCTAAGATAACGAAAGGGAGGACAAATATAGATATTTACATGGTTCGGCTGTTGGCTTGTCTCTACAGGAGAAGACGGGAGAGTTTCCACTGTATAATCAGAAGAGAGTTACATCACAAAGGCTCTTGCTTTTATTTATGATATCAATCCCAACCTTAGTACACTCATAAAAGCCATACTCCTAATCCAAGTAAAATAAGGACGGTGTGGGCCGGGGTCCGGTCAACCAAGACTATTAAACCATACACTCAATACCACGGGCTTCTATTGAGCCACATAAGTCAACACCTATTATGCCTTGTACCAAATAAGTTGAATCTTGATGGGAGATAAACATTATAACTTGAGATTTTTACAGATTAATTGTTCTCAATCCAGGCTTTCATGTGTTGGTAATAACACAAATAAAACTGTCACTAGAGTCACATCACTTGATCTTATTTCAAAGACCAAGAGAAGGTCTTATATCTGATAAAAAGCTAAGTAAAACGGGCTGAAAAGCACGTTTTAGCCATGTTGGTAGAAGAAGGAGGTCCTTGGGAGGGTGGCCCCCAAAGGGTGCTTCAATCACCTTTTTGGTGGTCTTTGCAGTAGAGTTGCAGGGCCTCTGGATTTTTTTGTCTTCGTCGGGGGGAGAGCGAGAGCTAGATCCGGGATCCTTTCCCTTTGGAATGCCCTCCTATTTATAGGTCTTTGGTAGCCATTTAGGAGGGTTTATGAGCATTGAATGCATTAATGCTCATAATGGGAGGAGTTACAAGTTTTTAAATTACTTGTTTTGTAACTCCTTTTTCCTTGAATTTGATTGGCCGATGGAGAATAATGAGCCTTTAATTGCCTTCAATCCCCATCATGGGAGGAGTTTCATGGCTTTAATGCCATAAATCCTCTGACTTGTAACTCCCATTTGCTTGCTTTTGATTGGGCCGTCCAAAATAATGAGTTAATAACCGCATTAACTTGTCATAAAACGGGTCATTTAACCTCATTAATTGGTCGCCAAGTCGCTTGAAGAGTTGCGGGCCGCGCCGCGTCTTTTGGAATTCTTCTTGCGATGACCGCCGGTGGATCCACATGTTATTTGATGTCGGATGGCGATGCAATTTCAGACATTGATTAATGTCAACGTGCCGGCAACATCTGTCCTGTCGATTTCACGATCGGGCGGGCAGAAAGTGTGTTTTCTTTGTTGGCCGGTTTGGCGATTTCGAGGCATCTAATGATCATCCAATGATTTCGGCGGCGAATCCGTGATGTTGACGAAGATCGACGGATTTCATGCACGAAAAATCAGATTTTGGAAAAATCACAGGGGCCAATCAACTCGAAACGCGAAAAGGACCCGAAAAAGGGTCTTCCGACGAATTTTTGGGTTGCCGGAATTTCCATGGTCGCCGGCGACCATGGGCCAAGGTCGCCGGCGACCATGGGCCTTGGGCCCATTTTTTGGCCGCCTTTCGGTCGCCGTTTCTTCGCCGTTTTTCGATCTTTTTTCATTCTTTTTTCTTCTGTATTTTTCCTGACATTTCCCCTCATTTATTGGCCTGATTCTCTTGAAGAAAACCCGACGAGAAGCCATGCAAATCGGAGCACAAAGTTTCCTATTTTTCTGGAAAGCCGAAGACTTTGTTGTGCGGTTTTGCCGATTTTTTTGTCAAGCATTGAAACTAGGCCAAACGATGTCGGAATGACCTGAAATTCGACGTGGAGCTTCTTGAGCAGTAGATAGGACCAACCGTAGGCTTTGGTTTGAGTTTTGAAGCCGTTCGGGGTCCCGCAAACGCTTGCCTTAATTTCGCCATGAGAGAAATGCCGAGCTTTGACTTGTGGTCAACCGATGTCCGATTGACCTGAAATTTGACAGGGAGCCTCCTGAGTGGTAAGTAAGACCAACCATGGGCTTTGGTTTGAGTTTTGAAGCCTTTTGGGGTCCCGCAAATGCTCGCCTTGATTTCACCTCGAGAAAAATGCCGAGCTTTGAAACTAGGCCAAACGATGTCCGTTTGACCTAAAACTTGACAGGGGACCTGTTGGAGTCATTTTGAGATGATCCATTAGCTCCAATTTGGATGCCATGATTCCGGGGTGCTCCGCTGCCGGTAGGCCTGTTGCTTCCCGAGAGTTGATGAAGGGTCAAACGTCGTGCGTTTGACTTGAAATTTGGCATGGGGCCTTTTGGAGGTATTCTGAGACCATTCGTAGGCTCTGATCGAAGTTTTGAAGTCTTCGACACTGTCGCTGCCGGGAGCCCCTGTCTGGCTGTCGGAGGAGTGAAGTTAAGCCAAATGATGTTGAAATGGCCCGAAACTTCATGTGTACCCCTCTTTTGGTTGCTTTGAAGGATCTTGCAGTTTTTGTTTGATTCTGACAAGATCTGGTGCTTGAAGTGGCGCCTTCCTATTTATGGCAGGATGTGGCTCCATGTAGCTTTTGGTGTTGAAGGGACATAGTGACATTTTTTGGTGTCAACAGTCACTTGAATGAATGATCTTACGATGGGATATCCCATGATATTGTGGAGTTTTTTTTTAATGAAATTTAAAAAATAATGCCAGGGCTTGTGGGCATGGTTCAGCAGCACTTTTAGGCACACTTTGTTTAGACATGCCCCGACCTCCATGGAGCTAATCTAGTTGCTAGACAAATTACAGGCTACGAAGGATGCGAGGGGGATAACAGATATTCTTAGTTGAGTTTTGTGAACTCTTCTTAAAGTTCTTGATTGCATCTTTGATCTTTATGGAGCAAATGATCAAAGGGCTAATAGACTTGATGCAATAATGAAATCTTATAGTCAAAGAGCTCTTATCCAGATTTTTTCTGCCCCTCAAATGAAGGGGAGTGAACGATATCTAAATGTATTTCGGAGTGAGCATGGTGCATTGTTAGGTTCTTTATTTTGTACCGTTCTCTATTGGTGCAAGAATGAAACCCTGACCTTGCCAAGTACAGAGATCTGATTTGGTTCAAACTAAGGCAGTGTAGGGTTTTGATCTTTCCTGGCTTGGAGGCTAGGTGTGGGTTTTACTAGTGCAAAAGCCAAGTCCTGATTTAATTTGGCTGAGAGACTGAATTCTGTACTTAATGGCACAAAGATCAAACCTTAATTATCCTCGTCTGCCATAGGCAGAGGCGGGCCCAGAAAATGGAAACGGGGGGCCAAAAGAAAATTTTAACATTTTAGGGGGCGAAATAAAAAATTACAAAAATTTTAGTGGTAAAAAGTAACAATTTGAAAACTTAAGGGGGGTCATGGCCCCCTTAGGCCTACATGTAGGTCCGCCCTTGGCCATAAGACCCTTGCCTGATTCCTCTCTAGTATCGTGGCTTTTCTTCTTCCAATCTCTTCTTATTGGATTCTTTCTAGCTTGCTCCGACCTTTTTGTGTCCACACTGCTTCCATTCAACCCTTTAAGCAATATTTCATACTGAGAAGTTGAAGATTTGAACGGATCATAAATAACTTTTGGAAAATTCCAACATTTCAAATGCTGGATGGGACATGAGGATTTGGGTCCAAACCTTGTCCCTCCACATGGAGATTTGCATATCCTCATCGCTAGAGAAGCATTTGTAAATGCTTAAGAGTTTGAAATTTAGTGAATCCAAATGAAGTTTTTTCAGGTGGTTGAAATTTAAAATTCTAGTGAAGAAACGTAATATTTCTAAATATCAAGGGGACAATTGTACTAGTAATGATAGGAATTCGGAGCATGAAAAATTAAACAAATGGACCTTTAATCTTTAACAAAGAAGCCTTGAATGAAGCCTACTTTTGATATTGTCCAAAACCCTCACTAATTTACATACGTCTTCCCCTCTATTGATTGTGCTCGCCAAATTTGATACTCATGTTTAATAAAAAATATTGAATTAAAGAATGAAAAGAAAACTTTATTTTTTTCTTTTTTTGGATTGTTAAAAGAAAAGCTTTGTCAAAAGTTTGAAATGTTAAGAACCATAAATGAAGGGCTAGGATATTTTGATTGGGGCCACTGTAGTTCTGCTCCAAATCCATGTTACCCCTCCTCGTCTTCCCTTCTCCCAAACTTAAGCACGTCCCCACATGGGCTCCCACCAAAACAAGATTATCTCTTGAATATTACTTCTATTATGCTGACCCAAATAAACAAAATTCAAAATCCATTCTTCATAGGGTTTTCACCACACCCAACGACCCAAAGATGGTTGCAATTAAATCCAACACATTTTTAGAACTGCATCTACCATCCAGTAAAGTTTGGAGAAGAGAATAATCAGTGGCTTCCCAACTGTTTTTGAACTGATGTGATGCCCATACTGAAATGGGTATTTATTGCTAACCTGGTGACTATGCAGTGGGTCGTTCACGTCACTCGGGACTTCTCTTTCTCAACCTTTGAAAAACAATATCAGGCCCATCATTCAGTGGTTTGACTTTGACTAAAAATATTGAAGGAAATGATGACTTTGGCATGTTGCTTCATGAATTATGATATTTTACTTTAATGAATAAAGATTGAGAGACTAAATGGGGATTTGAGGAATTCAATCAAGTGCTTTGCTAAGTAGCCTTGTTACATCTTCATCTGTGTAATGAATTTTTTTGGGGTGCACAAAAGATCCGTCGATCCGTAAAACCGATCCGATCCGATTTGATTCGCGGATATTAACCGATCCGAAGATAAACGATTTGGTGATGGATTGAAAATCTTATAATCCATTAGCAACGGATCGGTGACGGATTTCACCTTCAATCCGTAGATTCAATCCGATCCGATCCGTTGACATTAAATATAAATAAAAAAAGTTTAAGGGGTCTAAATATAAGTTAAGATGTCTAAATACAAAATAAGAAAATAAAATTTAAGGCGTCAAATATGAAATTTTTTACATGTTTGATATCTTTATTTTAATTTTAGATTGAATGGATTATTCCGATCCAATCCGGTCCTCCACGGATCAGATCAAATTGATTTTTAACAGCCACAGACTAGTGACGGATTCTAAATCCATCAATCTGTAGATAACGGATTGGTGACAGATTTGGCCCAATCTGCACCAATCCGATCCTTGTACGCCCCTAGATTCTTTAAAGGGATTTTGAAAAAAATTCAGTTGTAGGGTGATGGGAGAATAATTCTCTGCTCTGGCACAATGACTAACTATGCCTTGATGATCAACAAAACCAAGAGCACACTGGTCACATTGGGTCCATAAAAGCCAACATGAATTGATTTGGGCAATTTGAAGTTTTAAGTCATTGGGGTTTAAGTCATTGGGGTTTTTACTTTTTACTCATGGTGATAACATATTGAAAATATTGGGTCCAGAACCTAAGAAAACTTTAGGTTTCCTGAGCTACAATTTTCGTAAGATCCCGACCCTAATTAAGTATATTTATAGCTAATTAATTATATTTATAATTAATCAAGTGTATTTACTTGTTGAGCGAGTTAGTTTAGAAGTTAGATTAGCAGTTTCGAGGTTTTGGCATTGTTTTGAGTGAGTCTGGTATCAGAAGGGGGTAGTTTTCAATTTTGAAAAATTATAAGGGTTCTTAGTAATTATAAGATTTCATTGGTTTTGGGTGCAGTGTTAGGTTTCTTCATTTCCTGCATTTTCTATTGAGGATGTGTCTCGATCCGACGCTTTCAAAGCCCTTCAGTTTCCCTCATTTCCATCCCAAACTTGAAGTGACCAAAGCCTTTTTGTTTAATCTCCAAACTCACCATCCCTCTCTAATAAAAGAGTGGATTGGCTCTCTCTCTCTCTCTCTCTCCATTTTCTCCTTCCTTCTCTAATTTCTCTTTCATTCCATCTCACTCTTCTTGTTCCATTGATCCGTCAAGGGCATCCAAGTCACCATTGTCGACCTCCAAGCTCCCTCAAGCAAGTGCCTTTATCCTCTTCCTTGTTCTCTTTCATTTTTCCTATCTTCGGTGAGCCATTTTTCCTAATTCATGGCAGTCCTAGCCCATTTGAGATGAGTAGGTTGCACACACGTTTAGTTTCCCCTTTATTTTTAGTTTTGTTGTACTATTTGGGTTGGAATTGATTTCGAGAGAAGGTTCTCAAGTGTAGTGCTTGAGCTAGGGTTTTCCTTCTAAGTGTTTTTTCAAGCAAAAACAAGTGAGCAAATGTTTATTTCAGCTTATGTATGCTTTAATTATATAATTCTTTTATTGATTTCATTTTGACTTATTGGAAATCGTGTGGCCTGCATGTCACCAGTCGCATGTTAGATCAAGCATGGCAGTTGCCAATAGAGGAATTAGTATTCCGCTATAAACAAAAGACTTGATGTGTATCCACACATAAGACTCCCAACATGATTAGTATGTATGTATGTTTTTGGCAAATAAGTCTTCAGGAAGCGGGACTCTTCGGGACAAGCCTATATAAGAGATATGGGAGCCCTAGGGTTAGTATTATATGCATTTTGTTCCATCTCGTAGGTATAGGCAAAAGCGAAGAGATTCATGAAGCTTCCAAATCGCCGGAATGCATACAGATCTCATGTCATGTTCGGAGTCTTGCACATCTAGACTCATCAATTGGTATTAGAGCACAGCTTGGTGCTTTCCATCAGTTTGGATTTCAAAGAAGGGACATGGATCACAATAGATCTAAGACTTTGTTTTCAAGCCCTAGGTCTCAATTTTCTCTGTAACTACAACACGAACAGAGGAAGAAGACCATATGGGTTTTTCTTTCCTTAAGTAAAAAAACGGATGCAGATGCATCAAAAAAGGGCATGTCCTTTTCTATAAGTGAGAAAAAAGGGGAAGAGATTGGCTTGTTCAAGCTAAGCAGCGAGCCCCCAAAAAAAAAAAAAAAATCATAGAGAGAAAGCTACAAAAAAAGAGATTGAATCTTCTATATACCTTCAGAGGAATTGATGCCTGATGCTCTCATCAAGGCATTGCCTACAAAGGCATTTGCGAGGCATGTACTGCATATGGGATTGAGGAATGCTTGATGTACAAGGCATTCATGCCAAGTGGAAGATTGTTGAAAATTGTGTGGCCCGCATGCCACCGGTCCCATGTCAGATCAATCATGGCAGTGGCCAATAAAGAAATTAGTATCTCACTATAAATAAAAAAACTTGAACTATACCCACATATAAGACTCCCAACATAATTAGTATGTATGTGGATTTTTGGCGAGGAAGTCTTTAAGAAGTGTGACTCTTTGGAACGGGCTTATATAAGAGATATGGGGCCCTAGGATTGTTATTCTATAGATTATGTTCCATCATGTAAGTAGAGGCAAATGCAAAGTGATTCGCAAAGCTTCCCAATCATCAAAATGCATACAGATCTCCGGCCCTGTGTCGGAGTCTTGCACATCCAGGCCCATCATAACTACTATTGGACAAGCTCATTTATTTGTTTTTGATGGGTTTTTCATGCTAGAATAAGGGTTTCCATTAATGAAATTTAGTGTAGTAGCTAGGTGGTGTTAAAGGGTTGGAATTTCCCCATGTTACTAATCTGAGAAGGCCCTTCATGGTTAGGGAAGAAGCCCCCCTAAATCTGGACGAATTTATATTCTGAAAATCAGTTTCTAGGTGTTATGACGAGCTGTGGACTACTCGGTCTAGCCATATGGCTTCAGAAAGCCAACCATAGGAACCCTATTGTTAGAAGTTCCATAGTATTGTTTTCTGGGATTTTAAATTATAGCTAGCTGTAGGTCATCCCACGGTTAGTTGTAGTGACCTCACAACTAACTGTAGAAAGCTTGTGTTTCTTTGTTTAAAGGGAACTTTAGTCTAGGTTTCTGGGCTTAGCTCGGGACCCTTTGGCCTTACCTATTGAGGACCGATTGGAAGACTAATAGTGAGGGGTGTTTGAGTTGCAATACACTTACGGATTGTCTGGGAAGCATCTTTAGGAGGACTACTCAAGGGCATTGACTTCGATGATGGAGTTAGTTGGAGTTTTGAGAAATTTGAGAGTAGCTCCAAATTTGATAATTCATGCTCATGCAAGAGAAGTCTAATATGCCACTTTGTTTATTTGTTATCCTTGAGTCAGGAACCACTCGGCTATTAACGCCTAACTCAGTTGGGGCACTTTTGTGAAAGGACATTGACTTTTTAACTGCAGATCAACTGACTTTTGTTAGTGGATGTAAACTACTTGGTACTGCGTTAAGGTTTTTTTATATTTGTTTACTTGGTTATTGGCATGTAAAAAGTTAAAATTCAAAAGATTGGACAATACATAGGGTCTATGTAGTCAAATCAGGGAATGTGGAGCAAAATCAGGGTCTAGAAAGAAAAAAAGAAAATCCCAAAGGGTTAGGCTGCAATTAGGGTCCACAAAGATAAATTCATGGTCAAATTTCACTTGGTCATCAAATGATCAATTCAAGCACTCAAAAGCATAAGGAAGATCTACCAAAATGATGTTGAGACATCCCTTCTGAAGGAGCAAAAATGAAGTGAATTAGCGGCCATTTGAAGCTAAAACAATGCAAACAATGCTCATTTTGGTGGCCCCTTTCATGATAATGAAGCAATCCAAAAGCTCCAGATCGAATGCAAAATCATCAAAGAGCATGTCAAGAACTTTCTCTCAAAATTTCGGAGCAAACAAAGCTAAAACAAGGGAAATACATGGCCAAAACAGTGGTGGGGTCCGTAGGATACGACACCCTTGCCATGGCAAAACTAAGGGAGCCCACGACACCCACGACATAAATGAAGGGGCCATGACCCCCACCCCACCCCCACCCCCACCCCCACCCGCCCGGGTAGGATTAAGGGATTTTGCGACACCCCTTGGTAGAAAGGTCCAAACTTATGACCCCTAGAGTGTTTTGCGGCCCTTTGACATTTTCTCACTTCAAATGGGTCCTACAAACTCTTAAGTAATTATGGCACATGGTCCAATCAATACGTGACACATGGCACTCGAAATTGACCAATCAAATTCAAGAAAATGCCAAAATTGCATGTGGCACATATGTGGACATTTCTCCATGATTCCTCCATGTTTTTCTACCACCTTTTGGCAATTGGGAATCGGAAAACCATGTTCAACATCATGGGGTCGAAAACAACCACCCATGACCCCCATTTTGATAGAAACCATAGGTGATGCAACCCCCTTGGAGAATCATGCGACCCCACCTTCCAGAAAATGTTTCTTGGTGGGGAATGTGGGAGAAATCTCGGGGTTCGTGCTTAACCCACTCTCAAGTCTTCCAAGTTATAAATAGTATTGGGTTTATGTCTTGTATTTCGGGTTTACCGGAGTAGTCCATTAGGTTAGCCAATGACCGGGTTCATTGTCAACGGTACTTTGGTCAATGTACCAGGGCTTTAATAGGGGATAAGAAAGCAAATGTTATATATATAATGTTATCTGTAAGCCTAGACTCTGAAGAGAGTCAAGATGTGAGTAATTTTATCTTGCTGTGGCCGTAGGCAAATTTGTCAAACCACGTAAAATCCTCATCCCCCCCCCTCTCTCTCATGTAGCATGTTTGTTCGATTGCAGGTTCTGTGCTTCCACACGCACGTGCACAACAAATAGGCCATTTTAATCCATAAAAAGGATCAAAATCCGGTCCACAAAGCGAGCGCGAAAAATATGCCAAAGTTCTCAGCCAAAAACAATGAGAAAGAAAAGGTCACTTGCATAAGGAAGAAGAAGTTTTGCAGAAGCTCCAACTTAGTCTCCAATGACCCCTACGGTGCTTATAACCTTCAGGATTCCTCCAAAGGGGATTTTAACTTCTAAAATGATGTTAAATTCCTTTCATTTCTTTTAAACTTTGACTTCTTAGTCTACCTGGAGACCAAATGACTTCGACTTGAATCCAATCATGTAAATTGTCTCCACCATGACAAACAAAAACAAATCAGCCTACATGGCATGAGGAGTCATGTTTAGACCAAAACTCCAACTACCCATATGGATGCCGACTTTGAAGACTAAACCCAATATTGACATAGAAACTAAAAAACTACAAGAAACTAGATTCCTATGAATCTTACATTCTTTGAGACTTGAAAATGGCTTTACATCACCTTTTTGTACATTCGTGTAGCTTTTTCTATCATCAAATTGTAATTTAGAACAAGTGTGACATTTTGTGTATCGAAGGATTGACAGGGGATCACATGCTCTATAAATGAGTTGTCACTTACAAGTCCGAACGTCGAGTCCCACAATTTCTTGATGTATTTTTAAATTTATACTTGAAAAGTGAAATGCAATCATTAATATATTTTGACGTTGTTTTTTCCCTCTATCTTGGGTTAAGTATATTTTTCTTTTTGTCACGTGCCAAACCTGGGGCCCACAGATCTCGGACTGTGACTCATGAACATTCATCTCTATAAATCAAATCCGTAACAAAAGCGTGTTGCTGGGCATTTATTTATATCATCTAATATCCATTTTATAATCCTTTAATAAAGGAAGAAAAAAAAAAAAAAAAAACTATCCACATACTCAACAAAAAAAATCCAATAGTCCAAACCAATAAATTTTATTTATAAATTCAGAACTAAGTAATTCAAACGGGGCTAGTCCTTGTTGTTTTTGGTGATGCGCCTCTCAGCCATAGATTTTGAAATTAAGAGCTTCATAACTGCAACCCATATTTTCTCAAAATCTTGATTACCTGGCAAGGGCTGTTACACCCTGACCCGAACTAATCATGATTAAGGCTAATTAATTGAGATTAATGCTAATTAAGCATGGCAATTGAATTAATCAAGGTTAATGAGAAAAGAAAGTCAAGTTAGTCTCAAATGATGCATTAAGCATAATGGAATGAAATTAAGTTAGTTAAAATAAGTTTAGACTCAAACAAGGTAGGCTAAGGACTTTTCCGAAAATACAGGTTTTCACGTATTTCGTCGAATACGGAAATTCTTGATACCAACGTGTGTGTCTCGAATAGTACGCTGACTTTCATAATAGGCGCGATTCCATTTGACCTCAAATGGACCAAGTGAAGCTTCATTTGACTCAAAATGTAATTAAGCTTAGTGAGAGGGGGTTTTAGTGTAAGAGCCTCTTATATTAGAATGAAATGAGTTCATTCACTCATTTCACCCAAAACCCTAGACTCATCCTCATCTTCTCTCCCTTTCTCTTCCATTTTCTTCATTAAGAGCGAGATTAAGAGTGATTCAAGTGATTTTGAGGAGTGTATCTTCATCTTCATCACCTTCCTCAAGTCATTTTTCCCCATTGTTGAAGAGTAGAGCTTGAGAAAGATCTCAAGATTTCTCTTTGCTTGGAACCACAAGTAAGTAATGGTCTTCTCTTGTGATTTCCAAGTACTATTAGTTGTTTTATAGTGATTTCTAGCACAAATGACTCATAGGAGTTCATTTGTATGTGGTTCATTTGTATGTTTTCATGGAATTAGGGTTTGAGATTGGGGGGATTTCCATCTCAAAAGCAAGCTAAACAAGAGGGGGTTTTTGCCACTAAGCTTAAAGAGAGGCAAGTATAAACATTTACTTGTGATTAGAGTTAATCATTGTAGAAGCTCATAGAGTTTCCATGTATTTTGTGCATTTTCCATTGAGTTTTGGGATTTGTTATGGTTTTAATGATATGGTTAATGGATGATTAAAATAGTTAATTGTGAATGAATGTTGTATGAGGAGGGAACAGGAGGTTCCAATGCTCATTGCAGGTTATGAAAATGGAATGGAGAAATGAGAGTAGAAAAAGGAAGATTCATTAGAAATTTCGGATAGAAATTATGATGGTTCGCTCGAGTGAACAATAAGTGCGCTCGAGCGAACAACGTTCTGTTTGGACGGAAATTCTGAAGGTTCGCTCCAGCGAACAGTAATTCGCTCGAGCAAACATCGTTCTGTTTTGGTCAGCTCGAGCGAACAGTAATTCGCTCGAGCGAACATCGTTCTGTTTTGGTCCGCTCGAGCGAACAGTAATTCGCTCGAGTGAAAAACTCTTTGTTTGGTCCGCTCGAGCGAACCTGATATTGTCAGGACATTAACTGTGAGCGAAATTTGGGCTAACGATCCGACCGACTGGATTTTGGATTTTTGGATTTTCACATGGACTTGGATCATCACTTGTGAGTGTAAGTGCCCCTTTAATTAGTTTTAAGACTAAGCATCCATGGGTGATAATTACGGGACTATAATAATACACATATTAAATATATAAATGTGATGTCCATCGAGAATAACATGTGCATTTGGAAACCAATGGTTACACCCAAATGTTTGTTTAGAATTGAGATAAGATTGAGTAGAACCATAAGTGGTTAGTAATTCTCTCACTGTATCATTGTGATCCAATCTAATGAGAATGGTATTATTGGTATCCTCTTCCTTTACTATGAAAGGAGTTATTGAATTGAATTGAATCCATAAAAGGATTTCTTACTGAAGAGTATTGACCTTTGAGTCTGGCACTACCTAGCTATTGTATTAGAACTCTAAATGAGTTCAATGAATTAATAAATGAAATAAATGACTAATCTTGCTGCAACAGATGGACATTTGGGGCGTTCCAGAGCTCCGTGGTGATGCTAGTTGTCTCTGGCCCGGACACTAGTAAGTCCCATAATTCCAATCATATCTATGGGTATTGATTGATGCCTTCCAATAGGAAGATGAATCCTTCCTTTGAGGGAAGATGGTAATTAAAATGAATCATTCCTTTGAGGGAAAATGGTAAATGAAATACAATGAAATGAATGCTATGGTAGTGGCTATCTTGTACATGTCTATTAATTGACTTTGCTAATCTATTGTCATTATATGAATTATCTAGAATTGTCTAGAATTGGAATTGTTATCAAATTAATGGGATGAATTCAATATATGTATTAACATGTGCTATTACAATATTTGTTTATACATTGTTGAACCGTCATGTTCATTAGTATTATTGATGGTATTACAGGCCCGGTTGCCCTTGCTGGTCATGCAGTGCCCTCGGCGGCAGCAGATGAAACCGCTCCGATTCCTCCAGGAGGATTAAACGAATGGAATGGTCGGGATACCATTTGAATGGGTATCCGAGTGCGATAAAGAATTGGAACATTTTGAGAAATGTTTATGAGAAATTGTTTTATATATTCATTTTGAAATGTAATTAATTGTTATCTGCATAGTGTTTTGGATATGCAGTGTTTGACGAACAAATGTTGGAAATGATACATGTATAAAGACTTTATTTTGTATACATGTAAATTGTAAATTGATATTGTCAGATATAAATGTTTCCGTAAAGATTTTGTATTTGACAGGTATATTGAGAATGTTATCCCTTGTGGATTCTGTTTTAACTTCGGTTAATTCGGAGTTTACGGGAGTAAGTATGGGTTCACGGCTCGAGGTTACTGAATCTCGGGCCCGGGTCGTGACAAGGGCACATCGGGGAATAAGTATAAACTGAGTGAGAGGAAATCCTATATAATTGTGTATTGGTTTGTGAATTCACATATAGTCTATAATATATCTGAGAATGAAATAGAAATAAAATTTCATATTTTAAAACAATCTAATAAGGTGCAAGTAGCAACAAATACATATCCCTTTATATAGCCTGTAAGGCCCACAACAAAATTCTCCACTTAAACACCCAGGATCACAACATAATTGTCCTCATTACAATAATATAGGCTCCACAACACAACTATCTCATCAAAGCCACCCTTAAACAAACCCAACAAATGGTATCCAACATCTCTCATACAGCACAACAATAACGTTACAACAATTAATGTCCACCATAACCATTCATCTCTTCATCCATCCATTTTCAAATACCACCAGATTCACTTTCACAACTTCTATGCACAGTACAACAAACTTATAATGACAGAAGTTAAACAAAATGGAGACAACCTTTTCATAGCACTTGTAATAGAGTGTTTATTAACATAAGCTACCCACCAGTAGCTAGGTCTCTGCAATCTGAACACATACATATCCCTGGTTATCAGGCATCCTCTGTGTGCGGGTTACAGTGCCAACCATTGATAAAGTATAGTAATTATAGCTATTACAACATGTAACATATGCTTCAAGATGTAAACAGTCAAAGGTATTACATTCATAAAAAAATGTATAACCATGAATATGTATATCATATGCTTTAATTATGTTTGCAAGAAATGAGATTCAGATAAAATGATAAAATTATGCATATATGAATACATTCAATTTTTTGAAATTGGGTAATACCAGGCAATTAGATTAGCTTAATACTCATAGTATGTTAATTTCAAATTCATTTCCGATTTCCTTAATTCTATTGTCATGGGAATCAAGTACTCAATCAGCAACTCAAATTTTGGTACCATATAATTCAATAATTAACCTAACTCACATCAAATTTTAATCGGCCAGCCCTAAATCTCAAGATCTAGGGTTCAACTATGATGTTTTGGCCACCAAAAGGTCCTAAAAATCCCGTTATCAAGTACTTCATCTACCAATAATGATTTTCATACCCAACTTTCTTACATCAAATTACACCAAGAGAACAATTACATAGGACATTCCACTCACCTAATATAAACCCTAGTTTCTTTGATCACTTCGGGCAAGATGAAGGACATCCAATATGAAAACCAGTCTTTCTTCTTTCCTTCTTTCTCCTTGGATCTCCAAAAGAAAACTCTCGGTTTGGGCTCCTTCGACAAATACACGTAATTAGAGAGGGAAGGGGATGATAGGGACTAGGTCTCCCAAGAAAGATCTCTTAATCAACTTGATAGAAACAAGCGGACCCCTTATTGGTGGTGCGCAAATACTCAAAAGGGTTTTAGGAAGTGTGCTCAAGACACAAATTTTCCTTTGGGGTTTGTCACGGCCCCAAACCCGATTAGTGATTAAACCGGATCCGAGGTGTGAAATTTAGAGCTAATTAAAAATTTTTGCCCTTAATGCCCAAGGATCGAAGTCCGCTGTGAGGATTGTGTAGTTGAGCCTCATTAACAAATAATCAACGGGACTTGTCCGGTAAACACAACATTAAACCTGTAAAAATATCAAAGCAAGTATAGATTTCATTTCATTATATATATATATATTCAAGTTTCAAAAGATAAACATATAAAGTTTATAAACATCAAGACCATCCCAAAAACCTAGATCCTGGTACAAAAGATATACAGTACTAGAATAAACAAGTCCACAAGATCTAAAACCCAAAAGCTGAAAGGAGGTGGCACGACAAAAGATATCCCCGTGTAACACGCACTAGTGCTGAGAGTGATGACGCTAAGCTATGTCATTGGCACCCTATTCTCGTACCTCATCCTCCTCCCCCGGTTGAGGATCCTCTTGGATTGCCTCAGCATCCGGGTCGGCGTAATAGTACTAGGTGTCCTCTGCACACCATGGAATAAATGGTCAACAACATGTTGGTAAGGAGATAAGCAATATATATTATTCATAACATGTTTCAAAATAGAATAAGGACAAGTACATGATTATAAGATAACAAGGTACAAGCTAGGCATAAAGCACGAGTAATACAAGAATCAAGTAACAAGATAAATCCTAGCAAGGTAAACAAGAATAACCATCGATGAAATGCAATGCTAAGCAAGAAGAGACTCCGTCAATGTCCTATCCATCTCATGGGGGTATAAGTGACGTCCCAGCCGACTACGAATACCCAAAGTCTAGCTCTAGGGGGATCCTAGCTCCCGGTCCTAGGAATAGCAGCACGATGCTAGCCGCTCTCAGCTATTCGCGCCATGGACGCCGTCCAAAGCCGACTGCCCACCCTAGTGTCCTGTATCTGACCCACTTTATAATCCTTAGTCTACAGCTAGTCATGAATGCAAGATGATGATGATGGTTTACATACGAGACAAGTTCCAAGACAAATACACGTGGATAGGTGCCCGAGTACAAGGTGACAAGTTGAGGGCTACTCCAAGTCAAGCGAAGATGCAAGTCAAATTCCAAGTTCCATGAGTAGTCCTCTTTCAAGTCTATCCACACGTGTTCATCAATACAAGACAAAGGTACCTAAGAATACACTCTAAGTCCAGTTAAATCCTAATTCTACAAGATAAGTTACAAGTTATACAAGTATTCAAGATAGAGTATACAAGGTACGACAAGCCACAGATACAAGATTCGCCATTCAAGAGTGAAGAACAAGTCAATCCTAGGTCAAGAGTTGTCCACCGTGTACCGAACGTATCCCCAACGGAGTACGTATGGAGAATGAGTCAATGGTGTCCTAGTTTGGCGGGCCCATGGTGTACGGAAGTTGTTGGGCACCAATTAACTCGATTCCACATGCATTCGGCCAAGTTACGTCAATATATTAAAAATCCCGAACAACGATGAAGCCCACCAAGCCAAACGTGCTCTGTTTTCATTTCTCCAATTGGTCATGCAAGGGTAGGGTCGATAGGTTCCAACCTAGGGTCCAAACTAGATATACATTCCCTTTCCAAAAGAGATAAGGGGTTGGTTCATTGATCCAATACCCACTTCCTTTCCTAATCTCTGATGATTAAGATTAGTATATCATTGGATTCTACATCTTGAGGACTTTCCGACGATATGTAGAACTCCAAATTCCGACGAACGGGTCAAAAGTTATGGCCTCCGAAAGATGGCCAATTTAATTCCCCATGCAGGTTCCCAGCGTCCGAACGCCCGAAAGTAGTATGGGCACCCTGTGCTTCTGTCTTCTGGAATCCGGACGCCAGAACCCCAGCATCAGGACGCCCGGAGGTAGAAACGTCCCGGGATTCCCCTGTTTTGCTTGATTTCTAATCTCATTCCTTCCAAACCATTTCTCACCAATTTCAAGCCTTTTCAAAGTTTGTAACCTGCACAAAACTGAGCCACCATGCTCTCATCCAAACCACAATCCATTCATTTTCCGACAAACTCATTTCAAGTCCATTAACCAAATGACCTAATTAATATGTGAAATCTAACATAAACATAAACAAGCTTGGAATTTAAGATTTTCTAGACCATTGCATCATCAAGAATGAAAGTAAACACATGCATGGACAACACATATAGCTGATCTACTTGCCTTCACCAAAGAGAGTGAAAGAGATGGAAATTGAGAGAGAAATGGAGGAGGAGAGCTCTCCACACACACACACACACTAGCCAAACCAACACTCCAAGTTCTCTCTTTTACACTCAAAGATCACCAAGGAAGAAGAAGAAGAAGAGTCCATCAACATGCAAGACATTAACAACAAGGAGGGAGAAAATTAGAGAGGAAGGAGTTAAGGAAAAAATGGTTACACAAAAAATGCCACTTTGCCTGTTCGACATCGAAAGCTACATGAAGTCGCATCCTACTACAAACCTGCTATGCCACTTCAAGCATCAAATCTTGTCAGAACCATATAAAAACTACAAGATTCTTCAAAACAGCCAAAAGAGGGGTACACCTGAAGTTTTAGGCTATTTCAACATCATTTGGCGTAACTTCACTCCTCCAGCAGCCGAGCAGGAGCTCTCGGAGGCGGTGAAGCCAAAGACCCTGACACACAAAACAGAATATATAGCTGACATCAAAATGCCACTAGGAGGCTCTACATCAAGTTTTGGGCCATTCCAACATCATTTGGCCCAAAAAGGAAACAATCGTAGTAAAGTCAGCTCCCCCAGCGGCGACAGTGTTGAAGACATCAAAACTTCGATCAAAGCCTACGGATGTTCCCAAAATACCTCTAAAAGGCTCCGTGTCAAATTTCAAGTCAAACCAACAATGTTTGACCCTCAATCAACACTCGAAAACAAAATCAAGCTTTTCGGCGGTGAGAACCACCGAGGCCATCACTCATCAAACAGAGCACATGGGTGGTTTCAACATGCTTCCAAGGGGCTACACGTCAAATTTCAGGTCATTCTGACGACATTTGACCCGACTTTGACGCTCAGACATAAAATCAAGCCTCCTGGCGGCGGAACTTCCCGGGACCATGACATCCAAATCGGAGCAAGTGGATCGTCTCAAAATGACTCCAATAGGCTCCATGTCCAATTTCAGGTCAATCGGATGTCGGTTGACCACACATCAAAGCACAACATCTTCTCCGCGGCAAAATCAAGTCCACTGGCGATGGGACCCCACACGGTTTCAAAACTCAAGCAAAAGCCTGTGGTTGGTCCTATCTACTACTCAACAAGCTTCACCTCAAATTTCAGGTCATTCCGACATCGTTTGACCTAGTTTTGGCTTCTAATGGAAAATCGGCGACAAAGTCTTCGGCTTTTCCAGAAAATAGGAAACTTTGTGCTCTGATTTGCACGGCTTCTTGTCAAGTTTGCTTCAGTAGAATCAAGCCAATAAATGAGGAAAAATGTTAAGAAAAATACAGGAGAAAAAAAGAATCGAAAAAGATCGAAAAACGGCTAAAAAACTGTGACCAAAAAGGGGAAAAGTCCCCATTGTCGTCGGCAACCTTGGCCCATGGTCACCGGTGGCGACCTTGGAAATCTAGGTCGTCGGATTTCCACCGAAAGGGCCATTTTCCGACCCTTTTCGCATTTCAAGAATTCCGGCTCTGTGGTTTTCCGAAAATCTGATTTTTGGTGCTCGAAATCAGCTAATCTTTACCAACATCTCGGATCTACCATCAAGAGCATGTGATCATCATCGCTCACTTCAAAATCGCCAACCGGCCAACCAAGAAAGTACACTTTCTATCCGACCGATTGAAAAATCGACAGGACAGATGTTACTGGCCCTATGATATCAATCAGTGTCTGAAGTTGCATTGCCATTCGACATCAAACAACATGTGGATCCATTAACGATCATCGCAAGAAGAATTTCAAAATACGCGGTACGGCCCGCGACTCTTCGAGCGCCCTGGCGACCACTTAATGCAGTTAAATGACCCGTTTTATGACAAACAATTGTGGTCATTAACTCATTATTTTGGACGGCCCAATCAGAATCAAGGAAAACAGAGTTACAAATCAAAGCAATTATGACAATAAATCATGAAACTCCTCTCATCATGGAGTTTAAAGGCGATTAAATGCCCATCATTCTCCATCGGCCAATCAAAATCCAAGAAAAAGAAGTTACAAAATCATAAAATTAAAACTTGTAACTCCTCCCATAATAGAGCATCAATGCCATCAATGCTCATAAACCCACCCCATGGCTACCAAAGGCCTATAAAAAGGGGGTCATATCAAGAAGAACAGATCCAGGAAATTCCAAGAGAAGACCAAGAAATCCAAGAGCCAGAGACACATGCACACAAAGGAGAGAAATCTAAGAAGAAAAGAAGCGTTGTTACTTTGAAGAATATCTGCTGCAACAAACACCACAAGGTGATTAAAGTCCCTTGGGGGGGCCACCCCCCAAAGCCCTCTCTTTCTATCCGACATGGCTTTGACGCGGCTTTTCAGGCCCTTTACTTGGTTTTTTATTAGATATAGAACCTCCCCTTGGTCTTTATCCTCTAAAAATTTGAGGTCCAAGCCAAGCCAAAGCATCAAAGCCTCATATGTTCTCATCTGAAGGACGATGGAGAAGTCCATTCATGACCTGCGACTGTTGATCTGAACGAGTCCTCATAATTTCCTGAGAAGTCAGAATTCATTTTCTTACTTTTCTATTGTATTTTGGATTTCTTTCTAAAGAGACAAAAAATCATAATTCTTGTCTTTCATAATTGATGAGATTTGTACATCGCCTTTCACGGCAAACACCACCTTTTACGACAAATATCGTCTTTTACGTCAAAACCGCCTTTCACGGCAAACAAAGAAAAATCACCTCTTACGGCACTCAAAAAACATTGTCTCTGTGTTTTTTTTTTTTTTTTTTAAATATATGTGCAATGGAATGTTAGAAAAAAGTTGATTTCCTTTTTTACTTGTGAAGGTGGATCTTCGGATCATCATTTCTAAATTCCAAGTAGAATAGAAACTCTGGCATACCCGTACAAAATGTTGATGCTCGCTCTTTGTTTTTTCCTCCGCCAACCCCTATTAGCTCCGGGACAAAAGAGGGAGAAACAAAAGGTCGGGTCCATAAAAAGCTTACCAAACTTGGATCAAAATGTAGAGGAAGAAGAGAGGAAGATGCTGATGGGGTTGGATTTTTAATACTTGGCTTCTAGACCCACATGCAAAAGGAAGAAGAGTGAAGAACTGAAGCTCTCCCAGTACCATGCACTCTGAAATGAAGGAGGAATGAAGGAGGAAGACAATGGATGAATAGTTGCTGGGATGGGTTGAGTTGATTTAAACTGAAGGTGGAGGAGGAAAAAACCAAAATGTCCATTTGAGTGAAATGAGGGAAATGTGGTTATTTGAGGGACTTCAAGGTGTCGAATCGCGATGGGTCAAGAACGAAAAATAACGAGCGCGACGAGATATTTCCAATGGACCTAAATTCGGCAAAAACGGAATTTTCTGAAAAAATATCTAATTTTCCTATTAATCACAATCTAACCCACTATTAAGACTAATCGCACTCGGAATCAAACGAAACTTCACAAACTGCTTTCTAATGATAAAAGAAACTCGCTTAGCTACTAAACCTGCCTAATTAGCTAGAATCACAATTAAGTAGGCTAATTGCGACTATTAGGAAATTTAACACCCTATTAAGGTTGGGGACCTTACAGAGTTTGTGCGCACGAGTCCCCCCTTCTTACTGTTAGGATCGAAAACACACGTAATCTACGAGACAATCAATCAATCACACAATCAGTCCACGAGACACAGATTTACATGGTTCGGCAAGGTTGCCTATGTCCACGAGAGATTCACACTGGTTCACTATCATTGGAGATACCCACAAGAGTACAATCACTCACTGTCTCTCTTGCTTTCTTTCAATCTCGCCATAAGTACAATACTCTCACCACCCAGTATAAATACATGAAGCCCTAAACCTCTAGACACCCACAATCGTCGGATTTGGGCCTTATAACAAATGATCCAGATTAAACCAACAAATTATAGATAAACTCCTGTAATATAATAAAGTCTAGATCGGGCTTCACAAATCCATTAATCTCCCACTTGAATAATGATCATACTGAATGACTTTGACAATAACAGAACACGACTAAGAATCTCGATACCTCATCTTCATGCTTGAAGGCCAATTGAAATTGAACATGGCTTCAGTTTCTCTATAGTCACCACCTTTATAAACATATCTGCAAGATTCTCACTTGATAAAATCTTCTCCTGTTTTAACACTTTGTCTTCCAGAAGCTACCGTACAAAGTGATATTTGATCCAAATATGTTTGGTTTTTGGATGAAAGGCCGAATTCTTTACAAGATGAATGACACTCTTACTGTCACTATAAAGCTTGCTGGACTCTTGCTTCTTATCCAACTCTTCGATTAACTCTTATAACCAAATCATTTCCTTACTACCGTCAGTAACGGCAACATACTCTGCTTCTGTGGTTGAAAGTGCAATGATGTCTTGTAATTGAGACTTCCAACTGACTGCTGCACTACCCAATGTGAAAACATATCCTATAGTGCTTTTGCTTTTATTAAGATCTAATGTCAAGTCTGAACCAGCATAGCCCTGCAATCTGATCTCTGATCCTCCAAAATACAATGATGCATTAGTGGTGCCTCTCAGATATCTATGAATCCACTTAACTATCTCACAATATGCTTTTCTGGGGTTGCTCATAAATCTGCTTACAAACTCCCACTGCATTAGAAATGTTTGGTCTATTGCAAACCATAGCATACATCAAGCTGCCAACAGCTAAAGCATATGGGACCTTGGACATGTTCTCCTTCTCCTAAGTTCTGTCTTAGGAGACAACTCTTTTGAGAGTTTGAAGTGGCTGGCCAGTGGAGTGTTAACTGGCGTAACACCTTAAATGTTGAACCTATTTAAAACCTTTTCAATATATTCTGCTTAAGACACATTCAATGTGCGATTTTTTATGTCTCTACTAATTCTCATGCCGAGAATCTGATTTATAACTTAGAGTAATCAATACCTACCTTCTGCTGGAAGCCTTTGCAACTAATCTGGCTTTGTATCGCTTGCTACCGCCATGTTCTTCCTTCAATTTGTACACCTACTTGTTGTGCAATGATTTCTTTCCCTCAGGCAATTGAACTAAGTCCCACGTTTGGTTTGATAATAAAGATTGTATCTCATCTTCCATGGCTTGTTCCCACTTAGCCTGAGTTTCAACCTGCAATGCTTCTTCATAACATTATGGCTCACTACCGTCAGTTAACAACAAGTAATACAAAAAAGGTGAGTAGCGCTGTGTAGGCTTAGGAGTCCTAGATGACCTTCTTACCGGGGCAGATGTTTGAGGGTCTACCTGCGAGTTTTCATTTACATGTACTTTAGGTACATCATTTTCAGAAGTGTCATCTAGTTCAAAATATTCATTACTGTCTTCCTGCACCTTGTCTTTGTTTTTGTGCATCACTTTCTCATTGAATATAATATTTCTACTTCTAATGATTTTTTTTTTTATTTTCTTCATCTCAGAAGTGGTAACCAAACTCATCAAAATCATATCCAATGAAAGTGCATTTCCTAGATTTAGAATCTAATTTGTCTCTTTTTTCAGCATCAACATGAACATAAGAGATACAACAAAATACTTTTAAGTGTGAAAAGTTTACCTCTTTTCCGGTCTAAGCTTCCTCTGATGGTCCACCATCCAAAGGTACTGAAGGCCCCCAATTGATCAAGTATTCAGCAGTATTCACTGCTTCCACCCAAAATTGCTTGGGCAATCTAGCATGTAGCCTCATACTTTTAGCACGCTTAACAATTGTCCTGTTCATGCGCTCTGCCACACCATTTTGTTGTGGTGTATTGAGAATGATCTTCTCTCGCCTAATGCCATTTTTGGCGCAATCCTCTTCAAATTCTTTGCTACAGTACTCTCCCCCATTATCATATCTTAAGTATTTCAGTTTCAAACCTGTTTCATTTTCAACGAAGCTTTCCACTTCTTGAAAACATCAAACATGTCAAACTTATGTTTCATAGGATATACCCATAATTTTCTGGTAGCATCATTAATGATGTAACAAAGTAACAAGATCCACCAAGAGAAGGTATCTGGGTTTGTCCCCACACGTCCGTGTGTACTAGTTCCAATCTATTTGACTTCGGTGGCCTACCTACTTTAGAGAATGTAACTTTCTTCTGCTTTATGAAAACACAGTCTTCATAGAACTTTAAGTCCAAGGACTTGAGTCCTACCAGCTTACCTTTAGTATGAAGAATCTTCATCCCTTTCTCACTCATGTGTCCGAGTCTATAGTGCCATGTGTTTGAGTCCATGCCTTTATCTGCAACTGCAATGGAACTTGTAGTGTTGTTAGTCAAGTAAAGAGTTCATTCTTTCTTACCGAAAGCAACAACCATACTCCCTTTTGTAACTTTCTAGAAATCATTTGCAAAGACAGTTACGTTACTAGAGCTTGCAAACTGACCAACTAATATGAGGTTTTTCTTCAGGCTGGGTACATGCCTGACATCATTCAGTTGCCATATACTACCATTTGGCAATTTAACTTGAACATCTCCCTTGCCAATTATATCACAAGGTTCATCATCACCAAGATAAACTTTTCCAAAATTACCTTGTACATAATTTTTGAGATATTCTCTGTGTGCAGTAGCATAAAAAGACGCACCAGAATCTATAACCCAAGATTCAGATTTATAATCAAAAGCAAGAGTTAAAGCATCCTGAACAGTATCACCTGCGACATTTGCGAAAGCTTCGTTGTCCTTATTATCTTTCTTTTTCTTGTATTTCTTTGGTGGAGCTCTGTAGTCCTTTTTCAAATGTCATTTCTTGCCACAATTCTAGCACTCGATCCTGCCTTTTGAAGATCTTGACTTGCTCATTGATTTTGATCTTCCATGACTTTGCTCTCTCTCAGATGACCTTCCTCTATTTTCCACATTCGATGCACTTCCTGATAATTCACCTAAAGGTTTCCTACAAATTTTCTCATCGAGGATAACAATCACAACATCATTAAACTTCAGTGTAGTTGATCCTGAAGAATTACTCAGTGATGTAACCATACCATTCCAGCGTCTAGTAAAGAAGATAAAACCAACAAAGCCCAAATTTCATCATCGAATTCTACGGCAACCGAGGATAACTGGCTCACGACCGTGTTCAACTCGTTCATATGCTTAGCAACAACCCCACCTTCAACCATCTTCATGTTAAACATCTTTCTCATCAAGAAAACTTTATTTGAGGTGGAAGGTTTTTCATACATTTGTGATAGGGCAGCCATAACATCTTTAGTGGTTTTCTCCTTTAATATATTGAATGTAACAAACTTTAATAGAGAGAGTTGAATCGTACCTAAGGCTTTCCTATTGAGTCCTCCCATTTTGTTTCTAACATTGTTGCATGTTTCTTGGCTTTTCCCCCAAGCGACAAGTAGAAATTCTTCAGGTAGAAGAGACTTTCAATCTGCATCTTCTAGTACGCGAAGTTTGTGCCATTAAACTTCTCAATCATGAGCTTTGTGTCGTCTGTCATTACTCCCACTCAAAGCAAGCTCTATCTACTTGATGAATTTCTTTGCCTGTCAAACTGTCAATCCGTTCCATCTAGCTTGTAGATCTCATCGATGCAAATCCAACAAAAAAAAATGGAGTACAATTCTGAGTCTGGATGGCTTCAAAAATTAAGAATCAATTTTGGCCATCAGACTAGTCAAATCTGGCTTGACCCTCCAACTACTGTTGGGCTTCTAAGAGTTGAGTCAGGTCGAACCTGTCTTGAACCTACCCGAGACCTGGGACCTGGAACGGACCTAATAAGTCTTCTTCTTTTGTTTCGATTACTGTTCTATGCAATAAAGAAAAGAGGGGCGCAGCCTTCTCGTCTTCCTTTTCCGCGACAATAGTGGCACGGGCGGCCGGACTGACGAGGCGACGACATTGGCAAAGAGGATCACATGGCCGACAACGATCCGGATCTCCCTGTCTCCTTCCTCGTGCTGCAACAACCAGAGATCAATGTAGAAGGCAACAAGTCTGAGGCCGGAAACCTCCTTCTCTGTCTTCTCTGATCGTGAAGGAATCAGATCCGTCGATCTGCAATAGTGCCCGAACCCACTGTTCTTCTGTTTGTTCGGCGAAATCAAGAGATCCAAATGATCTCTTCTCCTAGATTAAACCTAATTTCGATCGTAGATCGCGCGCAACGCTAAGTCCTAGGAGAATCCTTGGCTCTGGCTCTGATACAAGTTAGGATAAAAAACACATGTGCGATCTACGAGACAATCAATCAATCACACAATCAATCCACGAGACATAGATTTACGTGGTTCGGTAAGGTTGCCTACGTCCACAGGAGATTTACGCCGGTTCACTATTATTGGAGATACCCATAAGAGTACAATCACTCAGTGTCTCTCTTTCTTTCTCTCAATCTCACCACAAGTATAATGCTCTCACCACCCAGTATAAATACATGAAGTCCTAAACCTCCAGACACCCACAACCTTCGGATCTGGCCTTATAACAGATGGTCAAGATTAAATTGATAAATTACAGATAAACCCCTGTAATAGAATAAAGTCTAAATCAGGCTCCACCAACCCATCACTTACAACCCTCTTGGCCCCCCATCTCAATAAGTTAAACTCTTATTAATATATGGGGGTCCTATCATTAAAAGTTAAATCATGTGGACTGACCCAATGGGTCCCTCTTGACCAAACAAAGTTTTTAGTTAAATCAGAGCCCACTAGCCCAGCCCAAATTGAAATATTTCAAGTCCCATTATACCAAATAAATTAATTAATTTCTCCAACATGTAAAAAAAAAATATATCAAAATGCGTAAAGTTATGGGTCATTAGATTTTATAGATGTTTGCTGCTCTCTGCAATGGTATATCCTGTTGGCACATAAAAATTACAAATGTTATCAACAAGAATAGAAAGCAGTCAAGATAAGCATAAAGGAGAATTACATGGATATTTGCACTTCAGCTCTTTCAAAATGGATAAACAAGGAAGACTCCAAGAACATCCCAATCATCAGAAATGCAAGAAGAGATCAAAGACACTGGAAATCAATCCCATGTCCGGCGGTCTGAAATGCTCAGATAAGGTGAGTTATCAAGAAACTGTATATTTAAAGTGTTCCTCAAAGTTTCAGAACAACTCAATACTTAATGGATAGAAATCCTGCCAAAAAACAACTCAAAACATTCAGAATTTGAAAGTTTTCAAATCTTATGGCATCATGTGGGACCTAAAAATCCCCAAAATTGAGTATTTTCGATAACTTAAATTCTCAAGGATTTATGAATGCTAAATGTAGAATTTTCAAATCCTCAAAAAAAAAAAAAAAAAAAAAAAGTGAGAAATCCTTGAAAGTTTAATTGCCGGACCTAAAATTGAAAAGTATTATTCTTATGCTGGAAATTGATCTCCTAGGGATAGGGTTGTAAACGGGTTGGTTCCGGTCCGGATCCATGGTGGACCCGAAACTGGAACCGTTAAAAAGAAGGTGGAACCGGATCCGGACCGGAACCGTTTCGGAACCGGTTTCTTGGCTTAGGAACCAGAACCAGAACCATATATGGGACGGGTCTGGATCCGGGTCTGGGTTTAGGTAGAGAATAATATTTAAAAAAATATGATTTTTAGGAGAATTTTTTTTGAAAATTTAGGTAATATGTCGTATCTTGGGTTCGAACTAAGGTAGAACCGGAACCGGACCATTTACTTATCGATGCCTAAATAAGGACTCAGACCTGATTTTTAATTGGTCGAAATTTCCAGGTAATCGGAGAATCGGGTACCTATTTACATCCCTTCCTAGGGATGTGGATGGTAAGACTTTACATGTTATGTAGGGCCCACCTAAAGGTCAGATTCCGACGTGCATTCGTGCAAATGCGCCAAACTTTCATGTTGTCTCCATTGCAGGGTCACCCTCGCCGTGTTGTGTATCATCTTAGCTATCAACTTGTTATCTGCCTTCCAACTTTTATCCCTGGTGAGATGTTCTGATACCAACTCAAAGGCCAAATCTAACCAACTATTTCTCTCTCTTCCAAGTTCCAAATCAATGGGAGAGTGATACAAAATTAAATTAAATTATCAAAAGTATGCCACGCTTGGATAAACGCAATAAAGATGCATCTAATCACCAGGTTAAAGGAGGAAAGAGTATATTGTTTACTACAAGTTAGAAATTTATTGTTTTAATTAGGGAGAATTAAAAAAAAAAATCTTAACATATTTGTCAATTTTCAAAAAAGGATCTTATATTTTGGTTACTTCATAAAAGTTAAAAGGCCTCCTAACTTCTTTAAAAATTGGTCTACTCTGGCAAAATGCCCCAACTATCGGTCGCTTTTTTTAAAAGTTTCTTTTGCGATTGTTTGTTTGCACCCATTAATATATGTAAATATTGCACACATATAACATTTATGCATACACATGTTTGTTTGCTCTCATTTACATATCACATGATTAAAAAAAGGTGTGGAAAGTGTGTAAATGAGGCCATTTCATATAAATATTCTCACACCTATAAAGGTGTAATGCGATTATACACCTTGGTTAAGAAGGCACCAATTCAAAGGATGCGTTGGATAAGCAACAGTATCAATCCCTTCACCACTATTTTTTATTTACGACTTCTGTCACGACCCGAGCCCGAGACCCGGCAAACCCGAGCCGTGATCACCATACTTACTCCCGTAAATCCCGAATTAACCGAAGTTAAAACGAGATCCACAAGGGATATCAATCTCAAGTACCTGTCAAATACAAAACTTTTGAGGAAATAATATATATTTGACAATAACAACTTATCATTTACATGTATACAAAAGAAAGTTCCTATACATGTATCGTTTTCAATATACATTTGATAAACGCTGCATAATCAAAAATACTATGCGGACGATAGCTAATTACAGTCCAAAATGTTAATTACATTCTCAAAATGAATTTATAGACAATCTCTCAAAATATTTTCCCAAAACATTTATCAAGGGTTCCAATCGCACTCGGATACCCAATCAGATGGTATCTCGCCGATTCCACTCTATCAGACCTCTTGGAGGAACCGGAGCGGTCTCCTCCGCTGGCACCGGGGGCGCTGCAATATCGGCAGGGGCAATCTGGCCTGTAATGCCATTAGTAACACTAATGAACACGACGGTTCAACAATGTATAAACAATTCTTGCAATAGTATATCAATACATCCATATTGCAATAATGACAATTTCAATGCTAGAAAAATCTAGACAATTCTACAATAACAATAATAGACAATGACAGTCAATATACATGTACGAAAGGCAGCTACCATAGCATTCATTGCATTGTATTTCCATTCATTTCCATCTTCCCTCAAAGGAAGGATTTATGTTTTTCATTTACCATCTCCCCTCAAAGGGAGGATTCATCTTCCATTGGAAGGCATCAATCAATACCCGAAGATACGATCGGAATTTGGTGGGACTTACTAGTGTCCGGTCCAGGGACAACTAGCATCACCACAGAGCTCCGGAACACCCCAATATCCATCTGCTGCAGCAGGATTAGTCATTCATTATTCATTGAACTCATTTAGAGTTCTAATACAATCGCTAGGTAGTGCCAGACTCAATGATCAATAACATTCAGTAAGAATCCTTTTATGGATCCAATTCAACTCAATGATTCCTTTCATGACAAAGGAAAGGAATGACAATAATATCAATTTCATTTGATTGCATCACAATGACACAATGGGAAGAATATTAACCACGTATGGTTTTACTCAATCCTGTCTCAATCCTAGTCAACCATTCAGGTGTAACCATTGGTTTCCAAATGCACGTGTTATTCAAGATGGACATCACATTTATATATTTAATATGTGCATTTCTAGTCCCCGTAATTATCACCCATGGAGCTTAGGCCACTATCAATTATGGTTCGTTCAAGGAACCCCCTTTTCTTTTCTTTAAAACATCATTAATTCTCCATAATTTGATTAACCCATGATTAGTCTTAAAAACTAATCGGGAACGCATTTATACTTAAGAGTCATACTCCAAGTTCTCGTTAAAATTCAAAACTCAAAATTCACCGGACTCAGGTTCGCTCGAGCGGACCCACTGTTCGCTCGAGCGGACCCAGGCAGAACGATGGTCGCTCGAGCGGACCCTCACAGAACAATGTTCGCTCGAGCAGATTAAATGTTCGCTTGAGCGAACTCTTCAGAACCTCATTTCATTCAGACCGAAACTAGGTCGCTCGAGCGAACCCCCAGTTCGCTCGAGCGAACTGTCCAGAATTTCACTCCGAATTTTGTTCAGTTCTTTCCTTCTTCTCCTCTCCTTTCTTAATCACATTTCTCTAACCTGCAAGGTAGAATGGAACCTCCTGTTCCCCCTCATACATCATCCATTCACATCCATTCATAACCACACTTCTAATGATTCCTTAACCACTTCATTAAGCATCCAAAATAATCTCAAAACTCAATGAAAAATCCATAAAACACATAGAAACTCAACAAGCTTCTACAATAATTAACACTAATCACAAGGGATGTTTATACTTGCCTCTTTGGAAGCTATTAACTCAAGACCCTCTTTGCCTTAGTTTGGCTTGAGACCCAATCTTCCAATTTCAAACCTTAATCATAAAAACAAACAAATGAACTCCCATGAGTCATTTGTGCTAGAAATCACTACAATGCCACCAATGAAACTTGGAAATCATAAGGGAGATCCAATACTTACTTGTAACTCAAAGGAAATAGGTCCTTGCAATCTCTCTCAAGCTCCACTCTTCAACAATGGTGGAAACACTTGAGGAAGGAGATGAAGTTGAAGATGAACTCTTCAAAACTCACTTAAATCACTCCTAGCCTCACACTTAATCAAGAGGAATGGAAGAGAAAAGGGGAAAAATGGCTCTAGGGTTCTCCTTGAGTGTCAAGAGATGAAAATGAACTCATCTCCCACATTTGATTCTAATATATGCATCCTCACACTAAAACCCCCTCTTCTTAAGCTTATTTACATTTAGAGTCATTTGACTCCTCACTTGGTCCATCTTAGGTCAAATGAAATCGCGTCTATTATGGAAGTTGACGTACTCTTCGAGATACACACGTTGGTATCAAGAATTTCCGTATTTCGCGAAATACGTGAAAATCCGTATTTACGAAAAAGTCCTTAGTTTATCTTGTTTGAGTCTAAACTCATTTTAATCTATTCAATTTCATTCAAATCCATTTCATTAGGCTTAATGTGTCATTTGAGACTGATTTATCTCTCTTTGGTCATTAACCTTAGTTAATCCAATTATCCATGCTTAATTAGCATTGATCACAATTAATTAGCCTGAATCACGATTAGTTCGGGTCGGGGTGTAACAACTTCTGTGGGTCCCAAATCTTTAATTTGAACCTTTTAGGTTCTTTATTGACCCATTAGATCCTAAAACATTTAATCTCATATATTAAACATTCATAAATTTTGCTATGTATGAAGATTTTACATATGAAATCTGAATCATGCAACATTTAATTATTTGAAAATGGTATTTTTGAATATAAATAATATTGTGTGTGCACGTTTTTGATTTGTGAAATTTACATATGCAAATTTTATATAAGTGAATTCCATTTTTTTTATCATATATATATCCCATGTGTATAAGATGCAATAGGAATGTTCATGGGCCGAGTCTGGCTGGCTGATGAATGTCCAAGTCCGTCCCGACAAAATACAATGGGCCTGAGCTTGGCCCAAGCCCGACTCGGACCATAATTGCATGGCCCAAGCCCAGCCCACTCAAAACCTATTTAGCCCGAGCCAAGCCCATCTTGTTTATCATGACCTTGGAATATAAGGATTATTTCATAAATTTCTACCCATTCCCTAATCACATATAGAATTAAATGTAGGGATAAAATAGAAAAAGGAGTATTTATTGAGATTTAGATTAGATTGAAAATCAGTTAGATGATTTGAGGGGAATGTCTCCTTGACTTAGGTGTACACACAATTAGAATTTCTGATACAAATAGAAAGAGGAATATTTGTGATTGAGAAGGATTGAAATGAAATCATGGTGGATTTGGTTTTTCTCCTTAATTTCCTCCATTGACTCATAGATTTTCTCAATTAGGATAGAGAATGTGAGATCAGGGAAGAAGAGGGAGAAGGACAACAACGTGTAACTCTTATTACACAAGCCAATGATTCCTTTTATTCTTCTTATAGTACATATATTAAACGGGCCCAATAACCCAAGACCAAAACCTAAGACCCAAGCTCGGTAATAAGTGGGTTGGCCTGGATCGAGCTTGAGCCGGCCCAATCCACGAGCGCTTCTAATTAAATTAAGAATGATGAAAATATCCTTCTCAGCATCTATAATAAACAAGATTTATATCTTTTTCTTTTTACCAATTTTTTTCTTCCTCCTTGATCCACCTACCCCTCCAACTTCAAAATGGTCGGCTACTCCTTGCTCACTTGCGTCTATCAAGGGAAAGCGGAGGAAGAGGTAAGTTGAAAAAGAAGGATAAATTAGGTAAAAATAAAGAAAAACATTACTTTCGCAGCGGAGTCCTTTGCCAAAGAGGACTTATTCGAAAGAAGCTTGACAAGGTTTCTAAATGTTTTGAAATAACCTAAACTTTAACTGATATGTAAGTGCTTATTTTGTTCTTATTGAATCCAATAATTGATGATGACCGGATCAATGTCAAATCGGCATGGGCACCTATTCACAGGGTAAGAGACCTCTGGAGTTTTTGCCTAACTAATAAAATTGGGCAGATAATCCCATCTTACACCTAATAAGATTCAAATCATTTAATAATTTCTTGCCTTCCATTGATTGACTTATCTTAGTTTTGACATTTTTTGATGGGCTTATATGAGATTTTTAATACATTCAAATAGAAGGCTTAGATCATTATAGATTCTTTTTGAGCTAAACCTACTCCTCTTTACATTAATTTAATGCAAAACCCTTAAAAAAGGAAAGCAATCTTAGGGATAATGTGGCTCTCATTGTCCATGACATGGAATGAGTTGAGACCACTACATTAGTGGGAGTGTTTGGTATGTGGGGACCATTTGGAACATGATTCCTGAGTGGTATTGTTGCCTGTCTTAGGTCAAATACTCTGTATCCTGACATTCATAGATTGGGTTCTAGATTGGATTGTGGGGCCCATGTCTCTTTCAATCATCAGGCTACAAGATTCTTTAGATGAACATGCACGTGAACAAGTAATTACATGGTTACTGTTTTACACATGCTCGCACATGTGCATGTATTGTACGTGCGTGCATGTTGAGATGTTTCCACACCAGTTTGCATGCAAACGTTCCCGACGTACAGGAAGAGGTCAAAACCATAACTAGTGTGCTTCAAGTTGGGTCAGCAATGTTAATGGACCTCCAATTTCCTTGTAATCCAAGGATTGGATCCGAAAGTTTCAAAGGCCCAATTGATAATTGGAAGCATGACCGAATCCTATTGGATCTATATTGAGTACTTGACTTTAGATTTTTTTTTTTTTTTTTTTTTTTTACGAAGGAAAGATGTAGATTGAGTTAATTCTATAGTTGGATCAAGATTTGGGTATAAGAAATCAATTAGTTTCGAGTTTAAGTTCGAGTCGACGATGGATTGAACCATAACTGAACTTGTGTATTCGACGAGTAGAGCATGGATTTTGCGGTGTTAATGGGTCATTTTGTTTTAATCTCCAAGTTCAAGTTTGACCCAAGTTCGGCCCATTTCTAAAACTGGTCAGGTAATGCCAACCACACCCATGGCATGTTAAACTAACCCATCCCATATAATTAACCTACATCCAATGTGGGTCAACTCATTTAACCTACCTTATCTGTTCTAATTTGTAGAAGGTTGGACCAAGTCGAGTCATTTTCAAGTAGCACCCGTTATATTTTATAGTTTGGTTATGCCAAAAAAAGGTGCAAATTAAAAGAAAAATACTAAATCGCGAAACCCTTTAAATTTGTTTTGATATCCAGGTTGACACCCTAGAGACATTTAAATGGGTTAGGTGGGTTATGCGGGTCAATCCTAACATGACATGGGTCCTGGCTGCCAGCTCAGGAGCAGTAGAGGCCTTGAATATCAAGGGTTCCCTTGAATGAATTAAAACAGAGTGATGTTCTTGAGCTGATGAGTATCCAAGAAAGAACAATAAATGCACTTCCTAATATCTAGTTCTTAATTTTTCTAGTTGTAAATGGGAAGTTTTTTATTACAGATGTGAAACTTCTTTCCATGAAAGATTGGTAATTTCACAATTACATTGATTTGGAGATTGAAGATGAAATGTATTAAGCCTAAATGGTCCTGTTTGGTACATGGAGTTATAGAGAGGAGTTCGGCTCTCAATATTCCAGGTGTTCCTGTGTTTGCTTGATGCAAGTGAATTCCAGAGTTTTCAAAATTTATTCTTTTTGGGGCTGAGCTTCTATCAAATTCTGTCAGCTATTTTTTCCGCTTTAATTTAAAACCCAAATCACAATTAAGAGTGGGGTTTTTTCTAGGATTTAAAGATCAAATCACGATAATCCGTGACTAGATAATTTTAATTTCCATGGTATGCATGTCATGGTCCAATCTTATCATTGAACTTTTTTTTTTTTTTTTTAAATTATAGATTTATAAATTATTAGTAGAAAATATCAATAATTATATTTTACATTGGATAAAAATCGGATTTCAAGTAAATAGGCTAAGGCTATATAACTGGCATAGGAATGGGTGCAACTTTCAACTTGCAAGTATGACATATTATACATGATTTTATATGCTGATGTGCTTCACACACGAGCAAGGGTTATACCTTGGACCTACCTAGAACCATATCCTCTTTTTTTTTGCGGTTGGTATTCTATCTTTAGATATGTGTGTGAAATTGAGGTGCCAACACCACTCAATTAAGAGTGTGTTGGATATCCGTTTTCATTCAACTTCGTGATGGGGTGTCTTTTTCAATAGGTTTCCACACTTGCGGCATGATTTTTTGATACCGGTATGGGTGCTCATGGACTAGGCCAGCCCGACTCAGACCTGTTTAGTACTCCTATATTTGATTTTGATGGGTGCTCATGGACCAGGCCAGCCCGACTCAGACCTGTTTAGTACTCCTACATTTGATTTTGGGCCATTCAATAAATGGGCCAGAGTGGCACTAAGTGGTAGATAGCCTGAAGCCCACCCAGCCCGATTTTCCCAACCCACGTTCCTAGTGCTTGCCTTAAAATTCCCCAACCCTGTTTTGCAGGGATGCAAGAAGATAGATGGGTAATACGTGATATTATCTTATCACAGTGCGTGGGGCACGCATGCAAGTTATTGGTCCTATCTTATAGTGGGGCCTCACTATGGTGTGATATTTCTTTTGCTATGCTAACTTCAGTTGTTATTTCTTTTGCTAGTTCTTATTCTTCTAGTTGCTTTTTCAGAGCGCATTGGTATTGTGTAAGTAGGACAACTTCTACTATGAGATAGTTGAAAATTGTCTTTCATCAAGATCAAATTATACTCTATGTATTTTTAATTCCTTGTAGATAAAAGGTTTCTATGCCAGGAAGTTTAGTACATTACTACATGTCTGGTTGCAAAAAAAAAATTCTTCGTATGTATAGTTTAGTGCCTTACATCGTCTGTTGTAGACTAGCAGCTGCGAGATATTCTATCCTAGGTGAAACCATACTGGGGTGGGGGGTGTTGTGCCGAACACTGTGAGGTCGCGGTGGGGTTGGTAGGGGAGGGGGAAGAAAAGATGGTGGCCGGTTGGGTTTGAGGGTGGATGAGGATATGTTGGGGGGGGGGGGGGGGGGGTGTGGTATGGTGGTGGTGAGCGGTTGGGTGGAAGTCCATTTCTGTGGGGGTCATGGGAAGTCCGGTGGAGTCCATTTCTACTCATGGGAAGTCCATTGGGCGCGGGGGCGGCGGGGTTGGTGGGAAGTCCATTTCTGTGGGGGGGTCATGGGAAGTCCGGTGGGAAGTCCATTTCTGTGGGGGGGTCATGGGAAGTCCATTTCTACCGAAAACCACCACCCCCACCCCCCAATAAGAAGTCTATTTTCATGCCTAGAAAGGAAAAGGCTAACATGGCGAAAAAGTAGTTCCGCGAAAAACTAGCACACCAAACACATGAAATAGAAGTTTTCCACAGAAAACTACATTCTTTTTCTACGAAAGGGCTACACAAACATGCCCTTATTCTTCCTTTTTGAGCAGAGAGGGAAATGTTTCGGGTTTAAACGGAGACCTGCCCTCACCTACTCCTATTAGGGGCGTTGGTAGCGTGTTAGTAGGGTTTGGCTTAGGATTGTTCTCAATTCGAGTCGGGTTCGGAGCGGGTTTGGGTTTTGGGCTTTGGGTGTCTAAGCCGCCCCGCCCCATATGTCTTTAATATATGTGTGTGTGGGTGGGACCGACTTGATGGTCCATCCGAATGGACCACACACACACACCACTGAACTTCACATAGACCCCGGGTTTTGCACCCATTCGAATGTACTGGACTGTTGGATTGACTGCACATCCATTCGAATGGACTGTACACCGTGAAACTTATGGGTCCTGGATTGAGATGATAGGGTAAATGGTTGACTCCATAAGATCATCATAACCATTTGATTCATGACTCTGAATTTTAATGGCTTTAGAGGCATCATTCTCTTATGATTTCAATCCAATGGTGAGGAAAATTTGGATGAGTGCTACATTTAGACTTGTGACAATTGAAGTGGGTGGGGAGAAGGGAGAAGGTAGTATGTGTGAAAAGATTAGATTGGCTGAAGGTGGCCCCATGATAAAAAAAAAAAAAAAAGAGGGGTGGAAAAGGGACATTTTTAAAGTGGTGCGTTTCACATAATTCCCCATATATATATATATATATATATATATATGGGTAGTGGTCCTATAAGGACCGTCCTTACTCATTTTCGTAAGAACTCTTCCCCAGTGTCCATTCTGTCAACAGATCCAACGGACGAGACAGCTCATATAAAACATATGGGAGGGAAACGAAAAGAGGGAGAATGAGATCTCTCGCCCAAATCGTCCCAAATCGTGGAGAGGACCACCTGTGCCATTTCGCCAGAGCCAAATCGCGCAATCGATTGATCCCTCTATCCCGGCGTCTCTTCTTTCTCACACCTCTCTCTCTCCCGGCGTCCTATTGGTCTATCCTCTCTCGCGATCGGAAAATCCCCAAATCGTTGTTCACCCTCTCTGCGTCGAATGAACAGTGGAAATCCATTGCATTGAGTCTCTCCGGCCCGGGTTCTTCTCTCTCGAGATCGTCTCACTCTCCCTCTCATTGCTCTCGATCGGCCATCTCACTCTCCCCTCTCTGCGTCGCATGAACAATAGAAATCCATTGCATTGAGTCATCTTCGGCCTGGGTTCTTTTCTCTCGAGATCGTCTCACTCTCCCTCCCATCTCTCTCGATCGGCGTCGCATCTCACCTTTAACTTCAACAAAGGATTCGTAAGTTGGATACTACTATGCCTTCTAGCTGTTTGAAGAAATGCTTCCATATTTACATTTTCATTGTTTATTTTAATATGTCTTGTGGATGTTTGAAGAAATGCTCAAATGCTAACAACGCCCTTCATTATTCATGTTTATATGTCTTGGGGTTGTTTGAAGGGAATGCGCAGATACCCATATTTCGACTTTTTCTTTTCTTTTCTTTTCTTTTCTTTTCTTTTCTTTTTTTTTTTTTTTTTTTTTTTGCCTGTTAGTGAGAAAATGGATTTTTTTGTCTGCCCAGGAAAGATGGGTGAGATTGGCTTCTCCCATGACATTGAAGGATTGGATGAGAAAATGGATTTTTTTTTTACTGCCTAGGATTTTGCTTTCTGTTATTCTTGGGGTTGTTTGAAGGTGGCCAGAAGGTCTGGACCAGCTTCGTCTCTGAGGTGAAGAGGAGCTTGTTTGCGGCAGGACCGCATAAAACAACGATCTTTTCGCCGAATAATGATGTCTTGAAGATGTGTTTATTGTATCTTTCCATTCGCTCGGTGGTGAATTCGTAGGGCTTTCCCGATCGGTTTGTGCGCTGGAGGTCCATGAACTCGCCGATGGTCGGCCATCCGAAGCTCCCTGGTGGGAGGCTTGTTTGGGTCCATTGTAGCAAAATTTTGTAAGTAGAATGGCCCAAGAGCTGATTAGGAATAGGAAGATGTAGAATATGTATTCCATTGGCATTCTCAACCCAGATTGTGAAGTCCAAACACCCAATAGAAGAGGAAATGATGGAAAGAAGTGGAAGTGTTAAGAGGGTGGCCTTGTTTACAAGGTGGAGAACACAAACATGAAAAGATGAAAACAGAGAGAGGGAGAGGAATCAATATGAGTAAACGGGCTAACATATTGGTACATATATATATAGACTGTACCAACAGTCCAGTGATGCTTGTTTTTTCATGTAGTAAAGTGAAATGTGCCTAAATAATCTCAATGAGTCGAAGTTTTACCATACTCATCTGTGATTGGTGAAAATAAGTGGGAAAGTAATGTCCCCGCTGCCAAGAATTTCTCCATTATATTTATATGGCATACCAAGAATTTCGCCATACTGTTGTCATTTGCTTGTCTTTTAAGCTCTTAAAAGCAAATAAACTTCGTGTCTGCACTACAGTTGTAGGAGGAAGATTTGCAAATGATGGAAGCAGGGCGAGCTTAAATCTGGAACCTGGAAAGGTATGAGGCTCTTCAGATTTTTACTATCCAATGTTTTTGTTCTTATTGGAAAGAAGTGGTTAAAAATCGATGATCTATCATCCAATCTTTTGATGGAAGTACATCCATGGCATTAAGTATTGACTCTCTAAAGGTGATGAAAATCAAATTACAATGCCTAAATTCTTTGCTTTGTTAGATAAACATAGCAAGTAAATTTTTGTTCCGCGATTGAATTTTTTTTTTTATTGTTTGTGTTGGTCATATAATACCTTTTTTTTTTTCTATGTCTATTTTGAAAGTCCGAGATCCTAACCCTAGAGGGGGGGGTGAATAGGGTGATCTACACTTTATGACTAATTATGACCAATTTTAACTTCTTAACAATTAACTAGTCACATGTGATGATTAACAAACAATATGCGGAAGCTTAAACAAAACAATCACCACAAAGCATTCACCATAACACAATGATTTATAGTGGTTCGGCCTCAATGCCTACATCCACTACCGGCTTGTGATCCAACACCCCACCGGATTTTCACTATTTATGATTTTCAAAAGGTTAAGCAATAACCTTTACAATATGCTTTCCAAGGCTTAGCAATAACCTAACAATGTTGTTTTTCTAGACTAAACAACAACCTATCAATGTGCTTTTCTATGCTAAGCAATAACCTTTACAAGAGAAGATTTCTCAAATAAGTGTCTACACAAACACTTTAAGAGATTACAATTAAAGCTCAATTACAATGCCTCTTAATTAGGCGGATATGAAATTGAAAATCTAACTCACACAAACACTATATGAATGCAAAGGTGTATGTTCATGATGTGAACATGTGTGATAACTTCAATCAAGTTTAAATTAAGCCCAATCAATATTTGCTTAACACATTTAAAAGTTTAAGGCACACAAAAGATTTGATTGAAGTGAAATGCAAATCACATGTATAAATACTAACTTGTTAATGATATAAAAATCAAAGGCTCACAAGTTGTATGAAACTATTTAAGACTAAACATGTGATGCATGTGCAATGTTGTTTTCAAAAATAAAGTAGTAAAAATAAGGTTCAAATGAATGAAAACAACAATATGATTCAACAAAGTAAATGAAACATGTTATAAAAGAAATCAAAGGTTTTGACAAAACATGTTTTATAAAGTTTTAAAACAAACTTGGTTTGAAATCAAGGTGAAGAATCCAATCCAACTTAGATCAAAGATTAAATAAAGAATGGATTCAACACATCATAGTTATCATGCTAAAAATCATTTACCAATAATTTAAACAAAGCATATAACATATGATTAATAAAAGTAAAGCTTACTTAGAGATTTAACTTCATTAATCCAAGCTTTAGCTTTACTAATGACCCCTTGGCCTCTCTTAATTCATTTTCCTTTTTCTTTCCTACAAAACACCTTAAGGAAGGCTCTTTTATCTTCTTTTATCAACCACTTTTTCAAGGGAATGAACCTCATTTTATACTCAAAAAATGAGTTCTGGCGTGTCCCCGGTCGACCCCCACTATAGCCCGGTTGACCTGGCCTTAACGGTCAAAAATCTGATTCGTTTAAAAAAGCAGCTCAACGGCTCTTTGCCCGGTCGACCCCATGTGTGGTCGGTCGACCGGGTCCATGGGCTCGGTCGACCGACCACACTGTGGGTCGACCGGGTCCAGGGACCAAATTCCCCATATTAGCATATTTCAAAGTATTTCTTTGAGGGGACTTTTGGGCCATTAAATCAAGCTTGGAAACATGATTTTAGTTCAATCTAAGTGTTTTTAAAATCATGAAACATAAAAGCCTAAAATGATTTGAAAGATTTAAAACATAGGCTTGCTTGATTCATAAAACTTCTTTTTCAAATTAAATGCATCCAAGATTAAAAACAAAACATGCATAAATCAATAGTTCTACAAGTCTAAAAAACGATGCATGTGTAAATCAAGATTTCAACATTTTCTAAATCAATGCATGTGTGAAAATTCAAATGATGATTAAAATGATAATGCATCGATCAAATTGCAATATACAAAATCCCTAACAATCTCCCCCTTTGCAATTTGATGGCAAATCTTATTCAACACTAATTTTCACACAAAGTCTTCAGCTCCCCCCAGGCCGGACAAGACTTGAAATCTTCTTTGAATGCTTCTTCACTTAGCTTGGGTTCAAGGTCTTTTTCTTCATTCTCCTTGATGCTTGGAGCTTGATCATATTCTTCAAGCTTTCTTTTCATTGGCCAAGCATCATCTTTTAGCTCCCAAGCTTTCTCTTCTTTCACTCTTCCCCTTTGACCATGCATTCTCTCCCTTTTGGCAAGATATGCATTCTCTCCCCGTTTAGACAACTTGAACACTTTCTCCCCCTTTGACATTAAATTGCAAAGGATCCTACACACATGAAACAAAGAAAATACCTTTAAGTAGTACCTGTTAACAAAAAAATTCGAAAATGAAATACATAATAGGTTTTCATGTATGGGTAGCAAGTTATTGATGGACCCGATTCCTTCCCTCTCTCCCGCTGCCTCCGCCCCGGGTCTTTCGGGGTGCGGCGGAGGGGAGGAGAAGAAAAAGGTAAAGGGTTTCAACATCTTTTTTTTTTTTGTACGGGTATGCCAATTTCACTTTTCTACTTGGAATTTAGAAACGGTGATCAGAAGATCCACCTTCACAAGTAGAAAGGGGAAATGAAACTTTTTCTAGTTTTCCATTGCACACATATTTTAAGAAAAGAGACAGGGTTTTTTTGAATGCCGTGAAAGGCGATTTCATTTGTTGCCGTGAAAGGCGATTTTGCCGTAAAAGGCGATTTACAAGTCTCATCCATTATGAAAGACAAGAATTGTGATTTTTGTCTCTAAAAGAAAAATAAAGTACAATAGAAATCAAGAAAAGGAATCTGACTTCTCATTCGATTGTGGGGACACGTTCAGATCGACGGTCGCGAGTCATGTATGGGCTCCTCCATCGTCCATGCAGATGAGAACACGATGCTTGGATTCTTGGCTCGGCTTCCTAACCTCAGATTTTTAAAGGACAAAGACCAAGAGAAGGTCTTATATCCGATAAAAAGCTAAGTAAACGGGCTGAAAAAGCCACGTTTTAGCCATGTTGGTAGAAGAAGGGAGGTCCTTGGGGGGGGTGGCCCCCCAAGGGTGCTTCAATCACCTTGTAGTTGCTCTTGCAGCAAAGTTTCTTTTCTTCAAATTGGCAGAGGTTCTTCTGATTTCTCTGGATTTTCCGGGATTTTCCGAGCAATTTTTCTGGGCCTTCTCCTTGGAAAAGCCCTCCTATTTATAGGCTTTTGGTGGCCATTAGGAGGGTTTATGAGCATTTAATACATTAATGCTCATAATGGGAGGAGTTACAAGTTTTTAATGATTTGTTTTGTAACTCCTTTTTCCTTGAATTTGATTGGTCGATGGAGATTAATGAGCCCTTTGATTGCATTTAATCTCCATCATGGGAGGAGTTTCGTGGCTTTAATGCCATAAATCATTGGATTTGTAACTCCCATTTGCTTGCTTTTGATTGGGCCGTTCAAAATAATGAGTTAATGACCGCATTAACTTGTCATAAAATGGGTCATTTATTCTCATTAATTGGCCGCCAAGTCGCTTGAAGAGTCGCGGGCCGCGCAGTGTCTTTTGGAATTCTTCTCGCGATGATCGCCGATGGATCCACACATTGTTTGATGTCGGATGGTGATGAAATTTCAGACATTGATTGATCTCAATGTGCCGGCAACATCCGTCCTGTCGATTTCACGATCGGGCGGGCAGAAAGTGTACTTTCTTTGACGATTTCGAGGTGTCGAATGATCATCCAATGATTTCGGCGGTGAATCCGTGATTTTAATAAAGATTGACGGATTTCATGCACGAAAAATCAGATTTTGGAAAAATCACAGGGGCCAAACAACTCGGATCGCGAAACGGACCCGAAAAAGTGGGTTTCCGGCGACTTTTGGGTCGCCGGAAATTCCATGGTCGCCGGCGACCAAGGTCGCCGGCGACCATGGGCCAAGGTCGCCGGCGACCATGGGCCTTGGGCCCATTTTTTGGCCGCCTTCCGGTCGCCGTATCTTCGCCGTTTTTCGCTCTTTTTTGATGCTTTTTCTTCCTGTATTTTTCTTGACATTTCCCCTAATTTATTGGCCTGTTTTCCTTGGAGAAATCCCGTCGAGAAGCCACGGAAATCGGAGCACAAAGTTTCCTATTTTTCTGGAAAGCCGAAGACTTTGTTGTGCGGTTTTGCCGATTTTTTGTCAAGCGTTGAAACTAGGCCAAACTGTCAGACCCCGACCCAGGTTTAGTATAATTTATTGTTATTTTAATTGTGATTAGTCTCTAAGCGGGATTAGGGGACGATTAGCTTGAGTTTTTAGTTGGATTAGAATTTTGAATAGCTTTGGGGAATTTGGAGAGCGTAGTGTTCGGTTTGAACGGGCCCGGGGTGACCCGTAAGACGCGTGTTAGTGTGGGAATTTGAGTTATTGGATTTATTTGATTTTAGAAATATGGATTTCGACATTTTTGGATTTGTTATTTTGATCCCAGCAACTTTCCTATTTGTTCCGTTTGCATTCGAACATCAGAAATCGCGTTTTTCGAGAAAAATGGCAAAACAGTCTTTTCACACCCAAATCTGTACATAAATTTCGAAATTTCAAAACTATGAGGAAAATATACTTTTTGAATACTAGATTTTTCGACGATCATTTTTTCTCTTCTTCGTCGACTTCATCCGGGACCCACAAAAAAGGGAGTTTTAAAGCCTCAAAGTATTAAGAGCATTGGGACCCACATTACCCATTTTAAAGTCAAAACCAAGATGGGTTCTTCACCTTCCTCACTCTCATTCGTTTCCTATAGCAGCTGAACCAGAGAGTTTCCTCTCTTTCTTCTCAACTTCTTTTCCACTTGCATGCCTAGGAAATTCAATCCAAATCAAAATTTTGATTCTAGCATCATCTTCCTCATGCAATGAGCAACCCAAAGACACCATTTGTGTAAAAATTCTTGCTGGAACCAACTTCACTTTTTAAGCTTTTGTTGCTGATTTTTATACCTACAGGTAAGGTTTTGTTTCTTCTTTTAGATATGGGTTTTTCACACCCTTTGGAAGCTCTTCTTCATGCATGCAAGGAGGCTCTTTGAGAGCTCCTTCTCTTTTCAAAATATTGAGGTTTTGAATGGGTTTTTCTATAGGTTTTGGTGTAGGCCTGCAGCTGGTTGTGTAGAGTTATTGGACTGTTTTTGTGACCCAATTTGTCTCAGGCAAGTGATCAATTTTGAAGATTTTACATGCATGTTCAGTTTTTATGGAATTCCAACTCAAATCTTGTAACTGTTAATGGGTTTATATGCTTCCTTTCTCTCTCCTTCTTTGTGATTAATCTTACTGTTGATCGTGTGTTTTGTGGGTGTTTTGATGCCCTTTTTGGTAGCTAACTGATGCATTTGGATAGAATCCAAACCCCGTTTGAAAGAAAAGAAAAAAAAAAACAAACTCCTCTCTTAATGAAAGGTGTGTGTGTGAGTGCAGGAATTTCTACTGGCCATATCAGCCAAGTCATTATTTTTCTTTTATCACTAGTCCATTGGCAATGTCAATTCCTGATGCCTTTTGGTAACTCTTCCTTATATTTTTCACGACCTTTTGATGCCTTTTCTTTTGATTATCATTATTCCCAATGGCCCAAGTACATAGAAATTTCCAAACGTCTTAGAATTGCTTGCTGCAGAAAAACCCCACCGGCCAAATTTCTGTGCATCAGTGGCCATTAGGAAAGCTGTACACAACAGCACAGCCAGCGGGCCTGGGTTCTGGCCCAGATATTTTATGATGTATATGTTTTTAATTTGGGCCTGTTATGTAATTTGAGGCCCGGTTTGAGTATAAAAAGTTCCTAATGACTTATTAATCATTGGGAATTAAGAATTTGAGCCCGAATCACTTCGTTTGAATAAAACCCATGGAGAAAGTTTAGTAATTAACTTACCCGGGGATTTTCTATTAGTCTTAATGTACACTTTATGCCCTCAATTGTCGGAGACCTTCAGAGACACCAACCTCATCATTTATAAACCGATATGGGGACACTAAGTGTGTATTGAGACGGCCCCCGGTAAGCCACCATACACTGTTAATCGTCTCATTCAAAGTTAGACAAATTATATGTTTTCTCATAAATCATTTTGAAACATAATTGAGCAGTTCATTACATTTGAAATTATCGGTAAGACTACTCATTTGAATTATTTAATTCTGTTCGTTTGTATTTGTTCGGAGTAGTTCTTCTTATCGATTTTGAAATGCATTATTATGATTTGATTTATTTCGATTCAGGTTTTGGAAAGGCACCACTAAGCTTAGGTCACCTAGTTGGGCTGATCACCTGGCTTGTGATCTTTAAAATTATTTGCCAACTGCAGTTTGGATTCTGTCTGTTTGTCCGGCCATGGCAACGGTTCTGTTTCCGGTCCCACGAGTAGTGGCAACGGTTCTGATTTCCGTCCCACTTTATGTGGCAACGGCTCTGTTTGTTCCGGTCCCACGGGTAGTGGCCACGGTTTCTGTTTGCTCTTGTTACTTCGGTAATAGGAGAATTTAGCTAAATGTGGTTTGCCAATATTTTGAATATTTATCAGTTAGTTTGAGATATTTAAATTTATTTGCACCGAAATACTTCATATAATCTACTCCTTATACATGATTTGTTTTTACCAGCATTCTTATGATTTTAAACATGATGTTCATAACTTGTATATCAGATCTGTTTTATTTACCTGCCAGACCGTCGTGTCTGATACTTCTCTTGTTTGGTGTCAGATGTCGGACCCGCAGCCCTTGAGGCGGAGTATACGCAGGAGGCAGTAGGGCCTCAGGTGGAGCCCGAGTGGCAACCAAATGATGTCATGTAGACGTCACGTTTGGTTTGGAGTATCGATAACATCTTTTTGGGAAATGACAGTTACTTTTGGGAATTTTGTTTATAGCCTTTGTTGGCTTTGTCAGGGTTGTATAAATTAAACTAATTTTGTTTCACAACTATAATTAACCTTGGTTATGCTATGTATATATTTCTCTTTTGGTATCGAACTTGTACCTTTATCTGTTATATCAAGTTTTATTTTGCTACATGCTTCCGCATAACATTATTATTGATGTGAAATTAATTCTTTGGTTGTGATGGATCGTTTGGGGATCCTCACCGGAATCCTGTGGGAAAATAATTAGCGCGTGCGGGAGAAATTTTCTAATCCGTCGCGCCGCGTCCCCCGGATTAAGGACTTGATTATTAGGGCCTCGGTCCGGGGGCGTGACACAAACGATGTCAGAATGACCTGAAATTCGACGTGGAGCTTCTTGAGCATTAGATAGGACCAACCATAGGCTTTGGTTTGAGTTTTGAAGCCGTTTGGGGTCCCGCAAATGCTTGCCTTGATTTCGCCATGAGAGAAATGCCGAGCTTTGACTTGTGGTCAACCGATGTCCGATTGACCTGAAATTTGACAGGGAGCCTCCTGAGTAGTAAGTAGGACCCACCATGGGCTTTAGTTTGGGTTTTGAAGCCTTTTGGGGTCCCGCAAACGCTCGCCTTGATTTCATCTCGAGGAAAGTGCCGAGCTTCGAAACTAGGTCAAACTATGTCCGTTTGACCTAAAATTTGACAGGGGACCTATTGGAGTCATTTTGAGACGATCCATTAGCTCCAATTTGAATGCCATGATTCCGGGGTGCTCCGCTGCCGATAGGCTTGTTTTTTGCTTCCCGAGAGTTGATGAAGGGTCAAACGTCGTCCGTTTGACTTGAAATTTGGCAGGGGGCCTTTTGGAAGTATTTTGAGACCATCCGTAGGCTCTGATCGAAGTTTTGAAGTCTTCGACATTGTCGCTGCCGGGGAGCTCTTGTCTGCCTGTCGGAGGAGTGAAGTTAGGCCAAATGATGTCGAAATGGCCCGAAACTTCATGTGTACCCCTCTTTTGGCTGCTTTGAAGGATCTTGCAGTTTTTGTTTGATTCTGACAAGATCTGGTGCTTGAAGTGGCGCCTTCCTATTTATGGCAGGATGTGGCTCCATGTAGCTTTTGGTGTTGAAGGGACATAGTGACATTTTTGGTGTCAACAAATGTCCCCTCGAGGTACAGCGATGAGGTGCGCAGCTGTAGCAGTCGGTGTGCCTCGAAGAGAATTCGAAGGAGATCTTCTTGCTTGACCAAGAGTCTTGAGCATTTTTCTTTTGATGGAGTTGCTTTTTCGAGCTTCCAAGGGATTTCGTGGTAATGAGAGGGGTCATGTACCGTCTCAAGGCATGGATTTTGAAATGACATTTGGGTGTGGGTTTTGGGTTTTGGTTTTTCCCTTTTAACCTTGTGAACCTAAAGGCTTTATGTGGCACATTAGGCGGTTAAGAAGGTTTTTTGGTTTTTGACCTTGTGACCTAACAGGCTGTATGTGGCGAGTTAGGGGGTCGGGATTTTGGTTTTTGGTTTCGGCCTTGTGACCTAACAAGCTGTATGTGGCAAGTTAGGAGACCATGGTTTGGTTTTTGGTCACTCTTTGGGACAATTTTGGATCCATGGGAGTGGTTTGGTTTTTTGTGGAATGTCAATTTCAAGATTGTGGCTTGATTTGGTGCATGGGGTTGGATGGTTTGGATTTTTCTTGGAAGCTCATGAAGCTCGGAATTTTGTATGGTCCAATCAACTCAAGAGAGGCATGGAACCATTTTTGTATGCTCTTGGTAAGAGAAATTTTGACTAAAAGCCACTTTTAGTGCCTAGGTGGTCAAACCTGGCTCATATGGGCTAACCCATGGGACCTTAAGCTTTTAAGAATGGCTTAGATCTCATGTGGTGTCATTTTGTAAAGAATATCTAAAAATATCCCTTTTGTGTAGAGAATATCTAAAAATATCCTTACTTGGAGAGAATCTCTCAAGTTTCCTTGATTTTGGGAGAGATTTTCTCAAAGTATCTTTCTTTGGGAGAAAGTTTCTCAAATCCCCTTTCTTTTTGGAGAGAATTTCTCAAGAACTCCTCTTTAGGAGAGAATATCTCAAATCTCCCTTTCTTTTAGGAAGTTTGCTAAATTTTAGCACTTACCTCCTTGCTTTTCTCCTCCTTTCCTCTTTTGGTTTGCTTTTTCTATAAAAGCAATGGAGATGGGTTTTCATTCTCTTGTTGCT
>QPKB01000005.1:33869588-34055222 GCA_003546025.1 Camphora micrantha | reverse complement strand
GCATCAAATCTTGTCAGAACCATATAAAAACTACAAGATTCTTCAAAACAGCCAAAAGAGGGGTACACCTGAAGTTTCAGGCTATTTCAACATCATTTGGCCTAACTTCACTCCTCCAGCAGCGAGCAGGAGCTCTCGGAGGCCGGTGAAGCCAAAGACCCTGGGAACACAAAACAGAATTAACTATAGCTGATATCAAAATGCACTAGGGGCTCTACATCAAGTTTTAGGCCATCACTCATTTGGCCCAAAAAGGAAACAATCGTAGTAAGTCAGCTCCGCCAGCGGCGACAGTGTTAGAAGACATCAAAACTTCGATCAGAGCCTACGGATGTTCCCAAAATACCTCTAAAGGCTCCGGGTCAAATTCAAGTCAAACCAACAATGTTTGACCCTCAATCAACACTCGAAAACAAAATCAAGCTTTCGGCGGCGAGAACCACCGAGGCCATCACTCATCAAACAGAGCACATGGGTGGTTTCAACATGCTTCCAAGGGGCTACACGTCAAATTTCAGGTCATTCTGACGACATTTGACCTACTTTGACGCTCAGACATAAAATCAAGCCTCCCGGCGGCGGAGAACTTCCCGGGACCATGAATATCCAAATCGGAGTAAGTGGATCGTCTCAAAATGGACTCCAATAGGCTCATGTCCAATTTCAGGTCAATCGGATGTCGGTTGACCACACATCAAAGCACAACATCTTCTCCGCGGCAAAATCAAGTCCACTGGCGATGGGACCCAACACGGTTTCAAAACTCAAGCAAAGCCTGTTGGTTGGTCCTACTACTTACTACTCAGCAGGCTTCACCTCGAAATTTCAGGTCATTCCGACATCGTTTGACCTAGTTTTGGCTTCTAATGGAAAATTGGCGATAAGTCTTCGGCTTTTCCAGTAAAAATAGGAAACTTTGTGCTCTGATTTGCACGCTTCTTGTCAAGTTGCTTCAGTAGAATCAAGCCAATAAATGAGGAAAAATGTTAGGAAAATACAGGGAGAAAAAAAGAATCGAAAAAGATCGAAAAAACGCTAAAAAACGATGACCCAAAAGGGAAAAGTCCCCATTGTCGTCGGCAACCTTGGCCCATGGTCACCGGTGGCGACCTTAAGGAAAATCTAGAGTCGTCGGATTTCCACGAAAGGGCTCCATTTTTCGACCCTTTTTCGGATTTCAAGAATTCCGGCTCTGTGGTTTCCGAAAATCTGATTTTTGGTGCTCGAAATCAGCTAATCTTCGCCAACATCTCGATCTACCAATCAGCAGCATGTGATCATCATCGCTCACTTCAAATCGCCAACCGGCCAACAAGAAGAGAGTACAGCTTTCTATCCGACCGATTTGAAAATCGACAAGGACAGATGTACTGGCCCTATGATATCATCAGTGTCTGAAGTTGCATTGCATTCGACATCAAACAACATGTGGATCCATTAACGATCATCGCAAAGAGAAGAATTTCAAAATACGCGGTACGGCCCGCGACCTCTTCGAGCGCCCTGGCGACCCACTTAATGCAGTTAATGACCCGTTTTATGACAAAACAATTGTGGTCATTAACTTATTATTTTGGAACGCCCAATCAGAATCAAGGAAAACAGAGTTACAAATCAAAGCAATTATGACAATAAATCATGAACTCCTCTCATCATGGAAGTTTAAAGGCGGATTAAATGCCCTTCATTCTCATTCGGCCAATCAAATCAAGAAAAAGAAGTTACAAAATCATTAAAATTAAACTTGTTAACTCCTCCCATAATAGAGCATCAATGCCATCAATGCTCATAAAACCCACCCCATGTGCTACCAAAGCCTATAAAAGGGGGTCATGATCAAGAAGATCAGATCAGGAAAATTCCAAGAGAATTACCAGAATCCAAGAGCCAGAGAACACGCACAAAAGGAGAAGAAAAAAGAATCTAAGAAGAAAAGAAAGCACATTGTTTCTTTGAAGAATATCTGCTGCAACAAACACACAAGGTGGTTAAAGTCCTTGGGGGGGCCCACACCAAGCCCTCTCTTTCTACCGACATGGGCTTGACGTGGCTTTCAGGCCCTTTTTTACTTGGTTTTTTTATTGGATATAGAAACCTCCCCTTGCTCTTTATATACTCTTAAAATTTGAGGTCCAAGCCAAGCCAAAAGAATCAAAGCCTCATATGTTCTCATCCTGAAGGACGATGAGAAGTCCCATACATGAACCTGCGACTATTGATCTGAACGAGTTCCCTCAATAATTTTCTGAGAAGTCAGAATTCATTTTCTTCCTTTCTATTGTATTTTGGATTTTTTCTAAAGAGACAAAATATCACAATTCTTGTCTTTATTATGATGAGATTTGTACACTCGCCTTCAGGCAAACACGCACCTTACGACAAATATCGTCTTTTACGACAAACGCTTTCACGGCAAACAAGAAAAAATCACCTCTTACGGCACTCAAAAACTTTGTCTCTGTTTTTTTTTTTTTTAAATATATGTGCAATGGAATGTTAGAAAAAAGTTGATTTCCTTTTTACTTGTGAAGTGGATCTTCGGATCATCATTTCTAAATTCCAAGTAGAATAGAAAACTCTGGCATACCCGTACAAAATGTTTGATCTGCTCGCTCTTTGTTTTTTCCTCCGCCAACCCCTATTAGCCCCGGACAAAAGAGGGAGAAACAAAGGCCGGGTCCATAAAAAGCTTACCAAACTTGGATCAATATGTAGAGGAAGAAGAGAGGAGATGCTGATGGGGTTGGATTTTAAATACTTGGCTTCTAGACCACATGCAAAAGGAAGAGAAGTGAAGAACTGAAGCTCTCCCAGTACCATGCACTCTGAAATGAAGGAGGAAGACAATGGATGAATAGTTGCTGGGATGGGTTGAGTTGATTTAAACTGAAGGTGGAGGAGGAAAAAACCAAAATGTCCATTTGAGTGAAAATGAGGGAAATGTGGTTATTTGAGGACTTCAAGGGTCGAATCGCAATGGGTCAAGAACGAAAAATAAGAGACGCGACGAGATATTTCCAACGGACCTAAATTCGGCAAAAACGGAATTTTCTGAAAAAATACGCTAATTTTCCTATTAATCACAATCTAACCCACTATTAAGACAATCGCACTCGGAATCAAACGAAAATTCACAAACTGCTTTCTAATGATAAAAGAAACTCGCTTAGCCACTAAACTGCCTAATTAGCTAGAATCACAATTAATTAGGCCAATCGCGACTATTAGGAAATTAAACCTATTAGGTTGGGGACCTTACAGCAGTTTGTGCGCACGAGTTCCCTTCTTACTGTTAGGATCGAAACACACGTAATCTACGAGACAATCAATCAATCACAACAACAGTCCACGAGACACAGATTTACATGGTTCGGCAAGGTTGCCTACGTCACGAGAGATTCACACTGGTTCACTATCATTGGAGATACCCACAAGAGTACAATCACTCACTGTCTCTCTTGCTTTCTTTCAATCTCGCCATAAGTACCAATACTCTCACCACCCAGTATAAAATACATGAAGCCCTAAACCTCTAACACCCACAACCGTCGAATTGGGCTTATAATAAAATGATCCAGATTAAACCAACAAATTACAGATAAACTCCTGTAATATAATAAAGTCTAGATCGGCGCTTCACAAATCCATCAATCTCCACTTGAGTAATGATCAAACTGAATGACTTGACACATACAGAACACGACTAAGAAATCTCTGATACCTCATCTTCATGCTTGAAGGCCAATTGAAATTGAACATGCTTCAGTTTCTCTATAGTACCACCTTTTAAACATATCTGCAGGATTTCTCACTTGATAAAATCTTCTCCTGTTTTAACACTTTGTCTTCCAGAAGCTACCGTATAAAGTGATATTTGATCCGAATAAGTTTGGTTTTTGGATGAAAGGCCGAATTCTTTACAAGATGAATGACACTCTTACTGTCACTATAAAGCTTGCTGGACTCTTGCTTCTTACCCAACTCTTCGATTAACTCTTATAACCAAATCATTTCCTTACTACCTTCAGTAACGGCAACATACTCTGCTTCTGTGGTTGAAAGTGCAATGATGTCTTGTAATTGAGACTTCCAACTGACTGCTGCACTACCCAATGTGAAAACATATCCTATAGTGCTTTTGCTTTTATTAAGATCTAATGTCAAGTCCGAACCAGCATAGCCCTGCAATCTGATCTCTGATCCTCCAAAACACAATGATGCATTAGTGGTGCCTCTCAGATATCTATGAATCCACTTAACTACCTCACAATATGCTTTTCTGGGGTTGCTCATAAATCTGCTTACAAACTCCCACTGCATTAGAAATGTTTGGTCTATTGCAAACCATAGCATACATCAAGCTGCCAACAGCTAAAGCATATGGGACCTTGGACATATTCTCCTTCTCCTAAGTTCTATCTTAGGAGACAACTCTTTTGAGAGTTTGAAGTGGCTGGCCAGTGGAGTGTTAACTGGCGTAACACCTTAAATGTTGAACGTATTTTAAACCTTTTCAATATATTCTGCTTAAGACACATTCAATGTGCGATTTTTTATGTCTCTACTAATTCTCATGCCGAGAATCTGATTTATAACTTAGAGTAATCAATACCTACCTTCTGCTGGAAGCCTTTGCAACTAATCTGGCTTTGTATCGCTTGCTACCGCGATGTTCTTCCTTCAATTTGTACACCCACTTGTTGTGCAATGATTTCTTTCCCTCAGGCAATTGAACTAAGTCCCATGTTTGGTTTGATAATAAAGATTGTATCTCATCTTCCATGGCTTGTTCCCACTTAGCCTGAGTTTCAACCTGCAATGCTTCTTCATAACATTATGGCTCACTACCTTCAGTTAACAACAAGTAATACAAAAAAGGTGAGTAGCACTGTGTAGGCTTAGGAGTCCTAGATGACCATCTTACCGGGGCAGATGTTTGAGGGTCTACCTGCGAGTTTTCATTTACATGTTCTTTAGGTACATCATTTTCAGAAGTGTCATCTAGTTCAAAATATTCATTATTGTCTTCCTGCACCTTGTCTTTGTTTTTGTGCATCACTTTCTCATTGAATATAATATTTCTACTTCTAATGATTTTTTTTTTTATTTTCTTCATCTCAGAAGCGGTAACCAAACTCATCAAAATCATATCCAATGAAAGTGCATTTCCTAGATTTAGAATCTAATTTGTCTCTTTTTTCAGCATCAACATGAACATAAGAGATACAACAAAATACTTTAAGTGTGAAAGTTTTACCTCTTTTCCGGTCTAAGCTTCCTCTGATGGTCCACCATCCAAAGGTACTGAAGGCCCCCAATTGATCAAGTATTCAGCAGTATTCACTGCTTCCACTCAAAATTGCTTGGGCAATCTAGCATGTAGCCTCATACTTTTAGCACGCTCAACAATTGTCCTGTTCATGCGCTCTGCCACACCATTTTGTTGTGGTGTATTGGGAATGATCTTCTCTCGCCTAATGCCATTTTTGGCGCAATACTCTTCAAATTCTTTGCTATAGTACTCTCCCCCATTATCATATCTTAAGTATTTCAGTTTCAAACCTGTTTCATTTTCAACGAAGCTTTCCACTTCTTGAAAACATCAAACATGTCAAACTTATGTTTCATAGGATATACCCATAATTTTTCTGGTAGCATCATTAATGATGTAACAAAGTAACAAGATCCACCAAGAGAAGGTATCTGGGTTTGTCCCCACACGTCCGTGTGTACTAGTTCCAATCTATTTGACTTCGGTGGCCTACCTACTTTAGAGAATGTAAATTTCTTCTGCTTTATGAAAACACAGTCTTCACAGAACTTTAAGTCCAAGGACTTGAGTCCTACCAGCTTACCTTTAGTATGAAGAATCTTCATCCCTTTCTCACTCATGTGTCTGAGTCTATAGTGCCATGTGTTTGAGTCAATGCCTTTATCTGCAACTGCAATGGAACTTGTAGCGTTGTTAGTCAAGTAAAGAGTTCATTCTTTCTTACCGAAAGCAACAACCATACTCCTTTTTGTAACTTTCTAGAAATCATTTGCAAAGACAGTTACGTTACTAGAGCTTGCAAACTGACCAACTAATATGAGGTTTTTCTTCAGGCTGGGTACATGCCTGACATCATTCAGTTGCCATATACTACCATTTGGCATTTTAACTTGAACATCTCCCTTGCCAATTATATCACAAGGTTCATCATCACCAAGATAAACTTTTCCAAAAATTACCTTTGTACATATTTTTGAGATATTCTCTGTGTGCAGTAGCATAAAAAGACGCACCAGAATCTATAACCCAAGATTCAGATTTATAATCAAAAGCAAGAGTTAAAGCATCTTGAACAGTATCACCTGCGACATTTGCGAAAGCTTCGTTGTCCTTATTATCTTTCTTTTTCTTGTATTTTCTTTTGGTGGAGCTCTGTAGTCCTTTTTCAAATGTCATTTCTTGCCACAATTCTAGCACTCGATCCTGCCTTTTGAAGATCTTGACTTGCTCATTGATTTTGATCTTCCATGACTTTGCTCTCTCTCAGATGACCTTCCTCTATTTTCCACATTCGATGCACTTCCTGATAATTCACCTAAAGGTTTCCTACGAATTTTCTCATCGAGGATAACAATCACAACATCATTAAACTTCAGTGTAGTTGATCCTGAAGAATTACTCAGTGATGTAACCATACCATTCCAGCGTCTAGTAAAGAAGATAAAACCAACAAAGCCCAAATTTCATCATCGAATTCTACGGCAACCAAGGATAACTGGCTCACGACCGTGTTCAACTCGTTCATATGCTCAGCAACAACCCCACCTTCAACCATCTTCATGTTAAACATCTTTCTCATCAAGAAAACTTTATTTGAGGCGGAAGGTTTTTCATACATTTGTGATAGGGCAGCCATAACATCTTTAGTGGTTTTCTCCTTTAATATATTGAATGTAACAAACTTTAATAGAGAGAGTTGAATCGTACCTAAGGCTTTCCTCTCGAGTACCTCCCATTTTGTTTCTAACATTGTTGCATGTTTCTTGGCTTTTCCCCCAAGCGACAAGTAGAAATTCTTCAGGTAGAAGAGACTTTCAATCTGCATCTTCTAGTACGCGAAGTTTGTGCCATTAAACTTCTCAATCATGAGCTTTGTGTCGTCTGTCATTGCTCCCACTCAAAGCAAGCTCTATCTACTTGATGAATTTCTTTGCCTGTCAAACTGTCAATCCGTTCCATCTAGCTTGTAGATCTCATCGATGCAAATCCAACAAAAAAAAATGGAGTACAATTCTGAGTCTGGATGGCTTCAGAAATTAAGAATCAATTTTGGCCATCAGACTAGTCAAATCTGGCTTGACCCTCCAACTACTGTTGGGCTTCTAAGAGTTGAGTCAGGTCGAACCTGTCTTGAACCTACCCGAGACCTGGGACCTGGAACGGACCTAATAAGTCTTCTTCTTTTGTTTCGATTACTGTTCTATGCAATAAAGAAAAGGGGGGCGCAGCCTTCTCGTCTTCCTTTTCCACGACAACAGTGGCACAGGCGGCCGGACTGACGAGGCGACGACATCGGCAAAGAGGATCACATGGCCGACAACGATCCGGATCTCCCTGTCTCCTTCCTCGTGCTGCAACAACCAGAGATCAATGTAGAAGGTGACAAGTCTGAGGCCGGAAACCTCCTTCTCTGTCTTCTCTGATCGTGAAGGAATCAGATCCGTCGATCTGCAATGGTGCCCGAACCCACTGTTCTTCTGTTTGTTCGGCGAAATCAAGAGATCCAGATGATCTCTTCTCCTAGATTAAACCTAATTTCGATCGTAGATCAAGCGCAACGCTAAGTCCTAGGAGAATCCTTGGCTCTGGCTCTGATACAAGTTAGGATCGAAAACACACGTGCGATCTACGAGACAATCAATCAATCACACAATCAATCCACGAGACATAGATTTACGTGGTTCGGTAAGGTTGCCTACGTCCACAAGAGATTCACGCAGGTTCACTATTATTGGAGATACCCATAAGAGTACAATCACTCAGTGTCTCTCTTTCTTTCTCTCAATCTCACCACAAGTATAATGCTCTCACCACCCAGTATAAATACATGAAGTCTTAAACCTCCAGACACCCACAACCTTCGGATCTGGCCTTATAACAGATGGTCCAGATTAAATCGATAAATTACAGATAAACCCCTGTAATAGAATAAAGTCTAAATCAGGCTTCACCAACCCATCACTTACAACCCTCTTGGCCCCACATCTCAATAAGTTAAACTCTTATTAATATATGGGGGTCCTATCATTAAAAGTTAAATCATGTGGACTGACCCAATGGGTCCCTCTTGACCAAACAAAGTTTTTAGTTAAATCAGAGCCCACTAGCCCAGCCCAAACTGAAATATTTCAAGTCCCATTATGCCAAATAAATTAATTAATTTCTCCAACATGTAAAAAAAATATATCAAAATGCGTAAAGTTATGGGTCATTAGATTTTATAGATGCTTGCTGCTCTCTGCAATGGTATATCCTGTTGGCACATAAAAATTACAAATGTTATCAACAAGAATAGAAAGCAGTCAAGATAAGCATAAAGGAGAATTACATGGATATTTGCACTTCAGCTCTTTCAAAATGGATAAACAAGGAAGACTCCAAGAACATCCCAATCATCAGAAATGCAAGAAGAGATCAAAGACACTGGAAATCAATCCCATGTCCGGCGGTCTGAAATGCTCAGATAAGGTGAGTTATCAAGAAACTGTATATTTAAAGTGTTCCTCAAAGTTTCAGAACAACTCAAGACTTAATGGATAGAAATCCTGCCAAAAAACAACTCAAAACATTCAGAATTTGAAAGTTTTCAAATCTTATGGCATCATGTGGGACCTAAAAATCCCCAAAATTGAGTATTTTCGATAACTTAAATTCTCAAGGATTTATGAATGCTAAATGTAGAATTTTCAAATCCTCAAAAAACAAAAAAAAAGTGAGAAATCCTTGAAAGTTTAATTGCCGAACCTAAAATTGAAAAGTATTATTCTTATGCTGGAAATTGATCTCCTAGGGATAGGGTTGTAAACGGGTTGGTTCCGGTCCGGATCCATGGTGGACCCGAAACTGGAACCGTTAAAAAGAAGGTGGAACCGGATCCGGACCGGAACCGTTTCGGAACCGGTTTCTTGGCTTAGGAACCAGAACCAGAACCATATATGGGACGGGTTTGGATCCGGGTCTGGGTTTAGATAGAGAATAATATTTAAAAAAATATGATTTTTAGGAGAATTTTTTTTGAAAATTTAGGTAATATGTCGTATCTTGGGTTCGAACTAAGGTAGAACCGGAACCGAACCATTTACTTATCGATGCCTAAATAAGGACTCAGACCCGATTTTTAATTGGTCAAAATTTCCAGGTAATCGGAGAATCGGGTACCTATTTACATCCCTACCTAGGGATGTGGATGGTAAGACTTTACATGTTATGTAGGGCCCACCTAAAGGTTAGATTCCGACGTGCATTCGTGCAAATGCGCCAAACTTTCATGTTGTCTCCATTGCAGGGTCACCCTCGCCGTGTTGTGTATCATCTTAGCTATCAACTTGTTATCTGCCTTCCAACTTTTATCCCTGGTGAGATGTTCTGATACCAACTCAAAGGCCAAATCTAACCAACTATTTCTCTCTCTTCCAAGTTCCAAATCAATGGGAGAGTGATACAAAATTAAATTAAATTATCAAAAGTATGCCACGCTTGGATAAACGCAATAAAGATGCATCTAATCACCAGGTTAAAGGAGGAAAGAGTATATTGTTTACAACAAGTTAGAAATTTATTGTTTTAATTAGGGAGAATTTAAAAAAAAAAAAAATCTTAACATATTTGTCAATTTTCAAAAAGGGATCTTATATTTTGGTTACTTCATAAAAGTTAAAAGGCCTCCTAACTTCTTTAAAAATTGGTCTACTCTGGCAAAATGCCCCAACTATCGGTCGCTTTTTTTAAAAGTTTCTTTTGCGATTGTTTGTTTGCACCCATTAATATATGTAAATATTGCACACATATAACATTTATGCATACACATGTTTGTTTGCTCTCATTTACATATCACATGATTAAAAAGAGGTGTGGAAAGTGTGTAAATGAGGCCATTTCATATAAATATTCTCACACCTATAAAGGTGTAATGCGATTATACACCTTGGTTAAGAAGGCACCAATTCAAAGGATGCGTTGGATAAGCAACAGTATCAATTCCTTCACCACTATTTTTTATTTACGACTTCTGTCACGACTCGAGCCCGAGACCCGGCAAACCCGAGCCGTGATCACCATACTTACTCCCGTAAATCCCGAATTAACCGAAGTTAAAACGAGATCCACAAGGGATATCAATCTCAAGTACCTATCAAATACAAAACTTTTGAGGAAATAATATATATTTGACAATAACAACTTATCATTTACATGTATACAAAAGAAAGTTCCTATACATGTATCGTTTTCAATATACATTTGATAAACGCTGCATAATCAAAAATACTATGCGGACGATAGCTAATTACAGTCCAAAATGTTAATTACATTCTCAAAATGAATTTATAGACAATCTCTCAAAATATTTTCCCAAAACATTTATCAAGGGTTCCAATCGCACTCGGATACCCAATCAGATGGTATCTCGCCGATTCCACTCTATCAGACCTCTTGGAGGAACCGGAGCGGTCTCCTCCGCTGGCACCGGGGGCGCTGCAATATCGGCAGGGGCAATCTGGCCTGTAATGCCATCAATAACACTAATGAACACGACGGTTCAACAATGTATAAACAATTCTTGCAATAGTATATCAATACATCCATATTGCAATAATGACAATTTCAATGCTAGAAAAATCTAGACAATTCTACAATAACAATAATAGACAATGACAGTCAATATACATGTACGAAAGGCAGCTACCATAGCATTCATTGCATTGTATTTCCATTCATTTCCATCTTCCCTCAAAGGAAGGATTTATGTTTTTCATTTACCATCTCCCCTCAAAGGGAGGATTCATCTTCCATTGGAAGGCATCAATCAATACCCGAAGATACGATCGGAATTTGGTGGGACTTACTAGTGTCCGGTCCAGGGACAACTAGCATCACCACGGAGCTCCGGAACACCCCAATATCCATCTGCTGCAGCAGGATTAGTCATTCATTATTCATTGAACTCATTTAGAGTTCTAATACAATCGCTAGGTAGTGCCAGACTCAATGATCAATAACATTCAGTAAGAATCCTTTTATGGATCCAATAAAACTCAATGATTCCTTTCATGACAAAGGAAAGGAATGACAATAATATCAATTTCATTAGATTGCATCACAATGACACAATGGGAAGAATATTAACCACGTATGGTTTTACTCAATCATTTCTCAATCCTATCTCAATCCTAGTCAACCATTCAGGTGTAACCATTGGTTTCCAAATGCACGTGTTATTCACGATGGACATCACATTTATATATTTAATATGTGCATTTCTAGTCCCCGTAATTATCACCCATGGAGCTTAGGCCACTATCAATTATGGTTCGTTCAAGGAACCCCCTTTTCTTTTCTTTAAAACATCATTAATTCTCCATAATTTGATTAACCCATGATTAGTCTTAAAAACTAATCGGGAACGCATTTATACTTAAGAGTCATACTCCAAGTTCTCGTTAAAATTCAAAACTCAAAATTCACCGGACTCAGGTTCTCTCGAGCGGACCCAGGCAGAACGATGGTCGCTCGAGCGGACCCTCACAGAACAATGTTCGCTCGAGCAGATTAAATGTTCGCTCGAGCGAACTCTTCAGAACCTCATTTCATTCAGACAGAAACTAGGTCGCTCGAGCGAACTGTCCAGAATTTCACTCCGAATTCTGTTCAGTTCTTTCCTTCTTCTCCTCTCCTTTCTTAATCACATTTCTATAACCTGCAAGGTAGAATGGAACCTCCTGTTCCCCCTCATACATCATCCATTCACATCCATTCATAACCACACTTCTAATCATTCCTTAACCACTTCATTAAGCATCCAAAATAATCTCAAAACTCAATGAAAAATCCATAAAACACATAGAAACTCAACAAGCTTCTACAATAATTAACACTAATCACAAGGGATGTTTATACTTGCCTCTTTGGAAGCTATTAACTCAAGACCCTCTTTGCCTTAGTTCGGCTTGAGACCCAATCTTCCAATTTCAAACCTTAATCATAAAAACAAACAAATGAACTCCCATGAGTCATTTGTGCTAGAAATCACTACAATGCCATCAATGAAACTTGGAAATTACAAGGGAGATCCAATACTTACTTGTAACTCAAAGGAAATAGGTCCTTGCAATCTCTCTCAAGCTCCACTCTTCAACAATGGTGGAAACACTTGAGGAAGGAGATGAAATTGAAGATGAACTCTTCAAAACTCACTTAAATCACTCCTAGCCTCACACTCAATCAATAGGAATGGAAGAGAAAAGGGGAAAAATGGCTCTAGGGTTCTCCTTGAGTGTCAAGAGATGAAAATGAACTCATCTCCCACATTTGATTCTAATATATGCATCCTCACACTAAAACCCCCTCTTCTTAAGCTTATTTACATTTAGAGTCATTTGACTCCTCACTTGGTCCATCTTAGGTCAAATGAAATCGCGTCTATTATGGAAGTTGACGTACTCTTCGAGATACACACGTTGGTATCAAGAATTTCCGTATTTCGCGAAATACGTGAAAATCCGTATTTACGAAAAAGTCCTTAGTTTACCTTGTTTGAGTCTAAACTCATTTTAATCCATTCAATTTCATTCAAATCCATTTCATTAGGCTTAATGTGTCATTTGAGACTGATTTATCTCTCTTTGGTCATTAACCTTAGTTAATCCAATTATCCATGCTTAATTAGCATTAATCACAATTAATTAGCCTGAATCACGATTAGTTCGGGTCGGGGTGTAACAACTTCTGTGGGTCCCAAATCTTTAATTTGAACCTTTTAGGTTCTTTATTGACCCATTAGATCCTAAAACATTTAATCTCATATATTAAACATTCATAAATTTTGCTATGTATGAAGATTTTACATATGAAATCTGAATCATGCAACATTTAATTATTTGAAAATGGTATTTTTGAATATAAATAATATTGTGTGTGCACGTTTTTGATTTGTGAAATTTACATATGCAAATTTTATATAAGTGAATTCCATTTTTTTTATCATATATATCCCATGTGTATAAGATGCAATAGGAATGTTCATGGGCCGAGTCTGGCTGGCTGATGAATGTCCAAGTCCGTCCCGACAAAATACAATGGGCCTGAGCTTGGCCCAAGCCCGACTCGGACCATAATTGCATGGCCCAAGCCCAGCCCACTCAAAACCTATTTAGCCCGAGCCAAGCCCATCTTGTTTATCATGACCTTGGAATATAAGGATTATTTCATAAATTTCTACCCATTCCCTAATCACATATAGAATTAAATGTAGGGATAAAATAGAAAAAGGAGTATTTATTGAGATTTAGATTAGATTGAAAATCAGTTAGATGATTTGAGGGGAATGTCTCCTTGACTTAGGTGTACACACAATTAGAATTTCTGATACAAATAGAAAGAGGAATATTTGTGATTGAGAAGGATTGAAATGAAATCATGGTGGATTTGGTTTTTCTCCTTAATTTCCTCCATTGACTCATTGATTTTCTCAATTAGGATAGAGAATGTGAGATCAGGGAAGAAGAGGGAGAAGGACAACAACGTGTAACTCTTATTACACAAGCCAATGATTCCTTTTATTCTTCTTATAGTACATATATTAAACGGGCCCAATAACCCAAGACCAAAACCTAAGACCCAAGCCCGGTAATAAGCGGGTTGGCCTGGATCGAGCTTGAGCCGGCCCAATCCACGAGCGCTTCTAATTAAATTAAGAATGATGAAAATATCCTTCTCAGCATCTATAATAAACAAGATTTATATCTTTTTCTTTTTACCAATTTTTTTCTTCCTCCTTGATCCACCTACCCCTCCAACTTCAAAATGGTCGGCTACTCCTTGCTCACTTGCGTCTATCAAGGGAAAGCGGAGGAAGAGGTAAGTTGAAAAAGAAGGATAAATTAGGTAAAAATAAAGAAAACATTACTTTCGCAGCGGAGTCCTTTGCCAAAGAGGACTTATTCGAAAGAAGCTTGACAAGGTTTCTAAATGTTTTGAAATAACCTAAACTTTAACTGATATGTAAGTGCTTATTTTGTTCTTATTGAATCCAATAATTGATGATGACCGGATCAATGTCAAATCGGCATGGGCACCTATTCACAGGGTAAGAGACCTCTGGAGTTTTTGCCTAACTAATAAAATTGGGCAGATAATCCCATCTTACACCTAATAAGATTCAAATCATTTAATAATTTCTTGCCTTCCATTGATTGACTTATCTTAGTTTTGACATTTTTTGATGGGCTTATATGAGATTTTTAATACATTCAAATAGAAGGCTTAGATCATTATAGATTCTTTTTGAGCTAAACCTACTCCTCTTTACATTAATTTAATGCAAAACCCTTAAAAAAGGAAAGCAATCTTAGGGATAATGTGGCTCTCATTGTCCATGACATGGAATGAGTTGAGACCACTACATTAGTGGGAGTGTTTGGTATGTGGGGACCATTTGGAACATGATTCCTGAGTGGTATTGTTGCCTGTCTTAGGTCAAATACTCTGTATCCTGACATTCATAGATTGGGTTCTAGATTGGATTGTGGGGCCCATGTCTCTTTCAATCATCAGGCTACAAGATTCTTTAGATGAACATGCACGTGAACAAGTAATTACATGGTTACTGTTTTACACATGCTCGCACATGTGCATGTATTGTACGTGCGTGCATGATGAGATGTTTCCACACCAGTTTGCATGCAAACGTTCCCGGCGTACAGGAAGAGGTCAAAACCATAACTAGTGTGCTTCAAGTTGGGTCAGCAATGTTAATGGACCTCCAATCTCCTTGCAATCCAAAGATTGGATCCGAAAGTTTCGAAGGCCCAATTGATAATTGGAAGCATGACCGAATCCTATTGGATCTATATTGAGTACTTGACTTTAGATTTTAGGGTTTTTTTTTTTTAAACGAAGGAAAGATTTAGATTGAGTTAATTCTATAGTTGGATCAAGATTTGGGTATAAGAAATCAATTAGTTTCGAGTTTAAGTTCGAGTCGACGATGGATTGAACCAGAACTGAACTTGTGTATTCGACGAGTAGAGCATGGATTTTGCGGTGTTAATGGGTCAGGTTGGTTTAATCTCCAAGTTGAAGTTTGACCCAAGTTCGACCCATTTCTAAAACTGGTCAGGTAATGCCAACCACACCCATGGCACGTTAAACTAACCCATCCCATATAATTAACCTACATCCAATGTGGGTCAACCCATTTAACCTACCTTATCTGTTCTAATTTGTAGAAGGTTGGACCAAGTCGAGTCATTTTCAAGTAGCACATGTTATATTTTATAGTTTGGTTATGCCAAAAAAAAAGGTGCAAATTAAAAGAAAAATACTAAATCGCGAAACCCTTTAAATTTGTTTTGATATCCAGGTTGACACCCTAGAGACATTTAAATGGGTTAGGTGGGTTATGCGGGTCAATTTTAACATGACATGGGTCCTGGCTGCCAGTTCAGGAGCAGTAGAGGCCTTGAATATCAAGGGTTCCCTTGATGGAATTAAAACAGAGTGATGTTCTTGAGCTGATGAGGACCCAAGAAAGAACAATAAATGCTCTTCCTAATTTGTAGTTCTTAATTTTTCTAGTTGTAAATGGGAAGTTTTTTATGACAGATGTGAAACTTCTTTCCATGAAAGATTGGTAATTTCACAATTACATTGATTTGGAGATTGAAGATGAAATGTATTATGCCTAAATGGTCCTGTTTGGTACACGGAGTTATAGAGAGGAGTTCGGCTATCATTCCAGGTGTTCCTGTGTTTGCTTGATGCAAGTGAATTCCTGAGTTTTCAAAATTTATTCTTTTTTGGGGCTGAGCTTCTATCAAATTCTGTCAGCTATTTTTTCCGCTTTAATTTAAAACCCAAATCACAATTAAGAGTGGGGTTTTTCCTAGGATTTAAAGATCAAATCACGATAATCCGTGACTAGATAATTTTAATTTCCATGGTATGCATGTCATGGTCCAATCTTATCATTGAACTTTTTTTTTTTTTTTTGAAATTATATATTTATAAATTTTTAGTAGAAAATATCAATAATTATATTTTACACTGGATAAAAATCGGATTTCAAGTAAATAGGCTAAGGCTATATAACTGGTATAGGAATGGGTGCAACTTTCAACTTGCAAGTATGACATATTATACATGATTTTATATGCTGATGTGCTTCACACACGAGCAAGGGTTATACCTTGGACCTACCTAGAACCATATCCTTTTTTTTTTTTCATTTGCAGTTGGTATTCTATCTTTGGATATGTGTGTGAAATTGAGGTGCCAACACCACTCAATCAAAAGTGTGTTGGATATCCGTTTTCATTCGACTTTGTGACGAGGTGTCTTTTTCAATAGGTTTCCACAATTGCGGCATGATTTTTTGATACTGGTATGGGTGCTTATGGACCAAGCCAGCCCGACTCAGACCCGTTTAGTACTCCTATATTTGATTTTGGGCCATTCAATAAATGGGCCAGACTGCCACTAAGTGGTAGATAGCCTGAAGCCCACCCAGCCCGATTTTCCCAACCCTCGTTCCTAGTGCTTGCCCTAAAATTCCCCAGCCCTGTTTTGCAGGGAGGCAAGAAGATAGATAGGTAATACGTGATATTATCTTATCACAGTGCGTGGGGCACGCATGCATGTTATTGGTCCTATCTTATAGTGGGGCCTCACTATGGTGTGATATTTCTTTTGCTTTGCTAACTTCAGTTGTTATTTCTTTTGCTAGTTTTATTCTTCTATGTTTTTTTTAGGGCATGTTTATGTAGAGGAAACTTCCATGGAAAGATGAAATTGCCACATCAGCAAATTCTATGGTTTTTAAATTCCTTAGAAAAGGTTTTCTAAGGAAGTTAGAAATTCATGTCTGGTGCAAAAAAAAAAAAAAAAAAAAAAAAAAATTCTTCGATAAATTAGTGCTAATGTTGTTTAGTGCAGCTACAGATTTCTTTTAGGAAACTACTGGGTAGGTGGGTTGGTATGTGTGTGAGGTGGGTGGGGTTGGTAGGGGAGGGGGAAGAAAAATGGTGGCCGGTTGGAGTGAGGGTGGGAGTGAGGATATGTTGGGGGGGGGGGGGGGGAGGGGGAGTGGGGGGAAGTCCATTTTTCTGTGGGGGGTCATGGGAAGTCCGGTGGAAGTCCATTTCTGTGGTGGGGTCATGGAAGTCCCATTGGGCGCGGGGTGGCGGGGTTGGTGGGAAGTCCATTTCTGTGGGGGGTCATGGGAAGTTCGGTGGGAAGTCCATTTCTGTGGGGGGTCATGGAAGTCCATTTCTACCCCCCCCCCCCCCCCCCCCAATAAGAAGTCTATTTTCATGCCTAGAAAGGAAAAGGCTAACATGGCGAAAAAGTAGTTCCGCGAAAAACTAGCACACCAAACACATGAAATAGAAGTTTTCCACAGAAAACTACATTCTTTTTCTACGAAAGGGCTACACAAACATGCCCTTATTCTTCCTTTTTGAGCAGAGAGGGAAATGTTTCGGGTTTAAACGGAGACCTGCCCTCACCTACTCCTATTAGGGGCGTTGGTAGCGTGTTAGTAGGGTTTGGCTTAGGATTGTTCTCAATTCGAGTTGGGTTCGGAGCGGGTTTGGGTTTTGGGCTTAAGCCGCCCCGCCCCATATGTCTTTAATATATGTGTGTGTGGGTGGGACCGACTTGATGGTCCATCCGAATGGACCACACACACACACCACTGAACTTCACATAGACCCCGGGTTTTGCACCCATTCGAATGTACTGGACCGTTGGATTGACTGCACATCCATTCGAATGGACTGTACACCGTGAAACTTATGGGTCCTGAATTGAGATGATAGGGTAAAGGGGTGGACCTGATTTTTTACAGAGATGAAGGGCCAAGGGAGGTCTTTCAATCCACCCAAGTCCTAGTCCTAGCTAGGTGGAGCCCCTTGTGGGCTCCACTTTGGGGCGCACAGTGGACCAATACTCTATATATGTATGTGTGTGTGTTGTGTGTACTAGACTATGTCCGGGCATATGTTAGGTGAAGAACGTCCCTCCTTGTTCAGCCCATTGAGATGCATGATGATAATGGAAGTCCATTGGATAGAAAAATTTATATGAAACCTACCTATGCGCAAAATGTTGACTCCATAAGATCATCATAACCATTTGATTCATGACTCTGAATTTTAATGGCTTTAGAGGCATCATTCTCTTATGATTTCAATCCAATGGTGAGGAAAATTTGGATGAGTGCTACATTTAGACTTGTGACAATTGAAGTGGGTGGGGAGAAGGGAGAAGGTAGTATGTGTGAAAAGATTAGATTGGCTTAAGGTGGCCCCATGATAAAAAAATAAAAAAAAAAGAGGGGTGGAAAAGGGACATTTTTAAAGTGGTGCGTTTCACATAATTCCCCATATATATATATATATATGGGTAGCGGTCCTATAAGGACCGTCCTTACTCATTTTCGTAAGAACTCTTCCCCAGTGTCCATTCTGTCAACAGATCCAACGGACGAGACAGCTCATATAAAACATATGGAGGGAAACGAAAAGAGGAGAATGAGATCTCTCGCCCAAAATCGTCCCAAATCGTGGAGAGGACCACCTGTGCCATTTCGCCAGAGCCAAATCGCGCAATCGATTGATCCCTCTATCCCGGCGTCTCTTCTTTCTCACACCTCTCTCTCTCCCGGCGTCCTATTGGTCTATCCTCTCTCGCAATCGGAAAATCCCCAAATCGTTGTTCACCCTCTCTGCGTCGAATGAACAGTGGAAATCCATTGCATTGAGTCTCTCCGGCCTGGGTTCTTCTCTCTCGAGATCGTCTCACTCTCCCTCTCATTGCTCTCGATCAGCCATCTCACTCTCCGCTCTCTGCGTCGCATGAACAATAGAAATCCATTGCATTAAGTCATCTTCGGCCTGGGTTCTTTTCTCTCGGGATCGTCTCACTCTCCCTCCCATCTCTCTCGATCGGCGTCGCATCTCACCTTTAACTTCAACAAAGGATTCGTAAGTTGGATACTACTATGCCTTCTAGCTGTTTGAAGAAATGCTTCCATATTTACATTTTCATTGTTTATTTTAATATGTCTTGTGGATGTTTGAATAAATGCTCAAATGCTAACAATAGGGGTGTAAAAAAAAACCGAGAAACCGTCTAACCGAACCGAACCGAACCGAACCGCGGTTAATAACCGTATTCCACGGTTCGGTTACGGTTACGGTTAATGAAATCCAAAAACCGCATGGTTCGGTTCGGTTACGGTTTTCCATAAAAATTCACTGCGGTTAACCGAACCGAACCGTAAAATGCGGTTTGGTTAACCGCACACGGTTAACCGTAGCGTTATAAAATAAAGGGAAAAAAAAGGGGGGGCTGAATGAAAATTTTCGCAATACATAAGTAAAAATTTTCGCAAAATTGACTGGACTTAAGAAGTTATTGTATATTAAACCAAAAAAGAAGATGCAAATTGAGAAATTAATATTCAAATTTTTCCACGGTTATTAACCGTAACCGAACCGTCTTATACGGTTAACCGCGGTTCGGTTTTCTACGGTTTTTGTCTGTACGGTTACGGTTACGGTTTTTAAATACAGAAAACCGCGGTTACGGTTCGGTTAATGGTTTTCCCAAAAAAAACGGTTAACCGAACCGTTACACCCCTAGCTAACAACGCCCTTCATTATTCATGTTTATATGTCTTGGGGTTGTTTGAAGGGAATGCGCAGATACCCATATTTCGACTTTTTCTTTTCTTTTTTTTTTTTTTTTTTTTTTTTTTTTTTTCTTGCCTGTTAGTGAGAAAATGGATTTTTTTGTCTGCCCAGGAAAGATGGGTGAGATTGGCTTCTCCCATGACATTGAAGGATTGGGTGAGAAAATGGATTTTTTTTTACTGCCTAGGATTTTGCTTTCTGTTATTCTTGGGGTTGTTTGAAGGTGGCCAGAAGGTCTGGACCAGCTTCGTCTCTGAGGTGAAGAGAAGCTTGTTTGCGGCAGGACCGCATAAAACAGCGATCTTTTCGCCGAATAATGATGTCTTGAAGATGTGTTTATTGTATCTTTCCATTCGCTCGGTGGTGAATTCGTAGGGCTTTCCCGATCGGTTTGTGCGCTGGAGGTCCATGAACTCGCCGATGGTCGGCCATCCGAAGCTCCCTGGTGGGAGGCTTGTTTGGGTCCATTGTAGCAAAATTTTGTAAGTAGAATGGCCCAAGAGCTGATTAGGAATAGGAAGATGTAGAACATGTATTCCATTGGCATTCTCAACCCAGATTGTGAAGTCCAAACACCCAATAGAAGAGGAAATGATGGAAAGAAGTGGAAGTGTTAAGAGGGTGGCCTTGTTTACACGGTGGAGAACACAAACATGAAAAGATGAAAACAGAGAGAGGGAGAGGAATCAATATGAGTAAACGAGCTAACATATTGGTACATATATATAGACTGTAACAACAGTCCAATGACGCTTGTTTTTTCATGTAGTTAAGTGAAATGTGCCTAAATAATCTCAATGAGTCGAAGTTTTACCATACTCATCTGTGATTGGTGAAAATAAGTGGGAAAGTAATGTCCCCGCTGCCAAGAATTTCTCTATTATATTTATATGGCATACCAAGAATTTCGCCATACTGTTGTCTTTTGCTTGTCTTTTAAGCTCTTAAAAGCAAATAAACTTCGTGTCTGCACTACAGTTGTAGGAGGAAGATTTGCAAATGATGGAAGCAGGGCGAGCTTAAATCTAGAACCTGGAAAGGTATGAGGCTCTTCAGATTTTTACTATCCAATGTTTTTGTTCTTATTGGAAAGAAGTGGTTAAAAATCGATGATCTATCATCCAATCTTTTGATGGAAGTACATCCATGGCATTAAGTATTGACTCTCTAAAGGTGATGAAAATCAAATTACAATGCCTAAATTCTTTGCTTTGTTAGATAAACATAGCAAGTAAATTTTTGTTCCGCGATTGAATTTTTTTTTTTATTGTTTGTGTTGGTCATATAATACCTTTTTTTTTCTATGTCTATTTTGAAAGTCCGAGATCCTAACCCTAGAGGGGGGGTGAATAGGGTGATCTACACTTTATGACTAATTATGACCAATTTTAACTTCTTAACAATTAACTAGTCACATGTGATGATTAACAAACAATATGTGGAAGCTTAAACAAAACAATCACCACAAAGCATTCACCATAACACAATGATTTATAGTGGTTCGGCCTCAATGCCTACATCCACTACCGGCTTGTGATCCAACACCCCACCGGATTTCCACTATTTATGATTTTCAAAAGGCTAAGCAATAACCTTTACAATATGCTTTCCAAGGCTTAGCAATAACCTAACAATGTTGTTTTTCTAGGCTAAACAACAACCTATCAATGTACTTTTCTACGCTAAGCAATTACCTTTACAAGAGAAGATTTCTCAAATAAGTGTCTACACAAACACTTTAAGAGATTACAATTAAAGCTCAATTACAATGCCTCTTAATTAGGCGGATATGAAATTGAAAATCTAACTCACACAAACACTATATGAATGCAAAGGTGTATGTTCATGATGTGAACATGTGTGATAACTTCAATCAAGTTTAAATTAAGCCCAATCAATATTTGCTTAACGCATTTAAAAGTTTAAGGCACACAAAAGATTTGATTGAAGTGAAATGCAAATCACATGTATAAATACTAACTTGTTAATGATATAAAAATCAAAGGCTCATAAATTGTATGAAAACTATTTAAGACTAAACATGAGATGCATGTGCAATGTTGTTTTCAAAAATAAAGTAGTAAAAATAAGGTTCAAATGAATGAAAACAACAATATGATTCAACCAAGTAAATGAAACATGTTATAAAAGAAATCAAAGGTTTTGACAAAACATGTTTTATAAAGTTTTAAAACAAACTTGGTTTGAAATCAAGGTGAAGAATCCAATCCAACTTAGATCAAAGATTAAATGAAGAATGGATTCAACACATCATAGTTATCATGCTAAAAATCATTTACCAATAATTTAAACAAAGCATATAACATATGATTAATAAAAGTAAAACTTACTTTGAGATTTAACTTCATTAATCCAAGCTTTAGCTTTACTAATGACCCCTTGGCCTCTCTTAATTCATTTTCCTTTTTCTTTCCTCCAAAACACCTTAAGGAAGGCTCTTTTATCTTCTTTTATCAACCACTTTTTCAAGGGAATGAACCTCATTTTATACTCAAAAAATGAGTTCTGGCGTGTCCCCGGTCGACCCCCACTATAGCCCGGTCGACCTGGCCTTAACGGTCAAAAATCTGATCCGTTTGAAAAAGCAGTTCAACGGCTCTTTGCCCGGTCGACCCCATGTGTGGTCGGTCGACCGGGTCCATGGGCTCGGTCGACCGACCACACTGTGGGTCGACCGGGTCCAGGGACCAAATTCCCCATATTAGCATATTTCAAAGTATTTCTTTGAGGGGACTTTTGGGCCATTAAATCAAGCTTGGAAACATGATTTTAGTTCAATCTAAGTGTTTTTAAAATCATGAAACATAAAAGCCTAAAATGATTTGAAAGATTTAAAACATAGGCTTGCTTGATTCATAAAACTTCTTTTTCAAATTAAATGCATCCAAGATTAAAAACAAAACATGCATAAATCAATAGTTCTACAAGTCTAAAAAACGATGCATGTGTAAATCAAGATTTCAATATTTTCTAAATCAATGCATGTGTGAAAATTCAAATGATGATTAAAATGATAATGCATCCATCAAATTGCAATATACAAAATCCCTAACAATCTCCCCCTTTGCAATTTGATGGCAAATCTTATTCAACACTAATTTTCACACAAAGTCTTCAGCTCTCCCCAGGCCGGACAAGACTTGAAATCTTCTTTGAATGCTTCTTCACTTAGCTTGGGTTCAAGGTCTTTTTCTTCATTCTCCTTGATGCTTGGAGCTTGATCATATTCTTCAAGCTTTCTTTTCATTGGCCAAGCATCATCTTTTAGCTCCCAAGCTTTCTCTTCTTTCACTCTTCCCCTTTGACCATGCACTCTCTCCCTTTTGGCAAGATATGCATTCTCTCCCCGTTTAGACAACTTGAACACTTTCTCCCCCTTTGACATTAAATTGCAAAGGATCCTACACACATGAAACAAAGAAAACCTTTAAGTAGCACGTGTTAACAAAAGAATTCGAAAATGAAATACATAATAGGTTTTCATGTATGGGTAGCAAGTTATAAGGGTATAAAGCCAATACAAGGGTGAATTTGATCAAAACTAATACTACCTATGAAGGTTTACACTCCCCCTCAATCCATTCTCTCCTTTTTTCAAACTTTTGACAAATATTTAACTATTTGGAGCAAGAAGAAGATGGTTTAACCAATTGAGGGTTAACTTCAAGAGAAGGATTAGATACAAGTTTAACTATTGAGCTCAATATGATCAAATTACCATTATAAAGATACCAATTGACGGGTAAGCTATAGGATAATTAAAGAGCAAGGTCAAAAGGATAATCTATCATGGATATCAATTGAAATATATATAAAACAAATATACCAATTGAGATTGAAGGATATGACTATTAACTCAATCACTCTAAAATGGAGTTAAGGAATATATTTATTAGGGTTCATCCAAATTGGAGCTATCCATGATGTTATGGGGATTACTAAACATAGCATCAATCAATATAACTTATGAAAATCATATGCTATGAAAGTTTTGAAAATATTTCATTCAATCATAAAATATGACTATAAAGAGCAAGATGAGTGCAATGAAATTCAAACATGAAAATTATGACGCTAATGGAATGTAACATATACAAAATCAAACATCATATATGAATATTCATCACTTTTAAAGATATAACTAATGAGCATAGTGATGATCATGAGAAATTGCATAAAAAGATATAACTTAAAAGAACATGCAATGTACAAAGTGTCAAAATCATATGAATTCAACATCTAAGAAATCCATCAAACATTAGATATAACTATGAAATACAAGAAATGAATTTCAAAGAGGTTCATAAGATTAAGCACACTATTATGAAGTTGAGACATGTATAAAGAATGATACCAATAAGAAAACTATACATGAATCAACAACATAACCATCCAAAAAAAAAAAAATGACTAGAAAGCACAAATGATGGATTTTTGAGTTCTAGTATGGTATCTTCAAATATAGCTAAGATCACAACCATACATGGAACCAATTGACATTTGCATATAAAAAGAATGTCAATAATTTTCCATTTGAAAGTATAACTTTAAAAATCAATGGAAAACTTACAAGAGATATAACTATAACTATAACATCCATCAAATGATTTTCCAACATCAATTGATCATGAAAAATCTAGCTAAGAAAGCTTTTGAAATCACAATTAATTGATCATGAATAGAAATGCAATGCAAGAGATATAACTAAATGTGAGCAAAAAACAAATCTATCATGATGAAATTATAATCAAATGATTTTGAAAACTATGATATGTAACTAAAGAAGTACAAGAAAATAAAATCAATTGATTACAAATAAACATTGCATTTAAAGAAATGTAACTAATGAAAGAACATAAATGCAAATGATCATGACCAACAATATGATTTAACTATAAAGGATAGGTTGGTCAATTAGGTTCAAGGCCTTAAGGTTTGATTAAGTATATAACTTTAGGAATCCACTTAAGGTCTTGAGAGGGTTGATCTTTGAGGTCTAGGTTAGAAGTGCCACCAACTATAGGAGATGTTACTTGATAAATTTTCAATTTAGACTTATCACCATTATGTTTAGATTTAACTAAATTTAGCTTAGGTTGGTGATTAGTCTTTTGAGGTTGGTGATTCTTCTTCTTAGGGGATTGTTTCATTTTTCTTTTCTTCTTATATTCTCCCTTTATTTGACTTTTGAGTTTTAAATTTAACTTTGCTATTTTCTTCAAAAGTTCTTTCATGGGTTGATTTAAGGGAGATAGATTGAGAAGCTTTTTGTTTATAGATTTTTTTATACTTGGTTTAACTTATTTAACCTTTTTAGAATCTATCTTAGGAGACTTCTTTTTAATTGATTTAACTTGTTTAATCTTCTTGGAGTCTTCTTTGATTTTTAGTGTCTTACCCTTCATAGATTTTGATTCTACTTTCTTGAGTTCAAAGATGGGTTTAGACACATGGCTTCTTCTTAGTTTGCACTCAAACCTAAAATGCCCTTCAATGCCACAATAATTACATTTAGACATGGGCAAGGAAATATGAGTGCTAGAGAATGAGGACTCACCTTTCACAAAAGTGTTGGTGAATTTAGGGTCATGTGAGATATTCCTATTATAACCAAGACTCGTCCTATCTCCTTGAGATTTACCCAATTTAAATAACTTTTCAAATTTTTCTTCACTTTGGGTAAATTTGCACTCATACTTTTGTTTGTAGCTTTCAAGTTGAGTGACTTGGGTTTTAAGGGTTGAATTTTCATTTTTAACTTTTGTTAGTTCATTTTCAATTCCCTTAAATTTGTTTAGTTATTCATGGGCAAGTTTTAAATTAAATTTAAGTTCATTAATAACATTAGATCCAAGTTCTAATGTTTTTATCTTATTTTGAGCATTAGATAAATTTTCCTTAGAAGTAGTCAACTTGGATTCTAGATTATTAATGTCCTTATCTTGCCTTTTTAATTGATCTCTTAGTTCTAAGTTTTCCTTATTTAGTTCATCACATCCTATCTTTAATTCATTTAGTTCATCTTGAACATTAGATAGGTTATGTAAAGAGATCATGAACTTAGATTCTACACAATTTATTAATTCTTCTTTCTCTCTAAGTTCATCGTTTGAAGAAACTAATTCTTTGTTTAGTCTTTTAGATTCTTCTATAAGAATTTTATTATTCATATCAAGCTTTAAGGACAATGTATATAATTCATCATAAGCTTGTTGAAGATCATCTTCATTTTCTTCTTCTTTTAAGTCAAATTGAGATTCATTCATTTGAAGGATTGAATCTCCAATAGATGGAAGAAGGAGGGGTCTAGAAGAATCTACACAAGAATCTAACATAGTGGAATCCATTCTAATGATTTTCATGAAACCACAACACTAGGATTTTGACTCTAGGTTTTTACACGTAATCAAGAGTTCCAAAAACAGTTAATCCTAATAAAGAGCACGAGGCTCTGATACCAATTGAAAGTCCGGGATCCTAACCCTAGAGGGGGGTGAATAGGGTGATCTACACTTTATGACTAATTATGACCAATTTTAACTTCTTAACAATTAACTACTCACATGTGATGATTAACAAACAATATACGGAAGCTTAAACAAAACAATCACCTCAAAGCATTCACTATAACACAATGATTTATAGTGGTTCGGCCTCAATGCCTACATCCACTACCGGCTTGTGATCTAACACCCCACCGGATTTCCACTATTTATGATTTTCAAAAGGCTAAGCAATAACCTTTACAATATGCTTTCCAAGGCTTAGCAATAATCTAACAATGTTGTTTTTCTAGGCTAAACAACAACCTATCAATGTGCTTTTCTACGCTAAGCAATAACCTTTACAAAAGAAGATTTCTCAAATAAGTGTCTACACAAACACTTTAAGATATTACAATTAAAGCTCAATTACAATGCCTCTTAATTAGGTGGATATGAAATTGAAAATCTAACTCACACAAACACTATATGAATGCAAAGGTGTATGTTCATGATGTGAACATGTGTGATAACTTCAATCAAGTTTAAATTAAGCCCATTCAATATTTGCTTAACGCATTTAAAAGTTTAAGGCACGCAAAAGATTTGATTGAAGTAAAATGCAAATCACATGTATAAATACTAACTTGTTGATGATATAAAAATCAAAGGCTCACAAGTTGTATGAAACTATTTAAGACTAAACATGTGATGCATGTGCAATGTTGATTTTAAAAATAAAGTAGTAAAACTAAGGTTCAAATGAATGAAAACAACAATATGATTCAACTAAGTAAATGAAACATGTTATAAAAGAAATCAAAGGTTTTGACAAAACATGTTTTATAAAGTTTTAAAACAAACTTGGTTTGAAATCAAGGTGAAGAATCCAATCCAACTTAGATCAAAGATTAAATGAAGAATGGATTCAACACATCATAGTTATCATGCTAAAAAATCATTTACCAATAATTTAAACAAAGCATATAACATATGATTAATAAAAGTAAAGCTTACTTAGAGATTTAACTTTATTAATTCAAGCTTTAGTTTTACTAATGACCCCTTGGTCTCTCTTAATTCATTCCCCTTTTTCTTTCCTCCAAAACACCTTAAGGAAGGCTCTTTTATCTTCTTTTATCAACCACTTTTTTAAGGGAATTAACCTCATTTTATACTAAAAAAATGAGTTCTGGCGTGTCCCCGGTCGACCCCCACTATAGCCCGGTCGATCTGGCCTTAACGGTCAAAAATTTGACCCGTTTGAAAAAGCAGTCCAACGGCTCTTTGCCCGGTCGACCCCATGTGTGGTCGGTCGACCGGGTCCAGGGACCAAATTCCCCATATTAGCATATTTCAAAGTATTTCTATGAGGGGACTTTTGGGCCATTAAATCAAGCTTGGAAACATGATTTTAATTCAATCTAAGTGCTTTTAAAATCATGAAACATAAAACCCTAAAATGATTTGAAAGATTTAAAACATAGGCTTGCTTGATTCATAAAACTTCTTTTTCAAATTAAATGCATCCAAGATTAAAAACAAAACATGCACAAATCAATAGTTTTACAAGTCTAAAAAGCAATGCATGTATAAATCAAGATTTCAACATTTTCTAAATCAATGCATGTGTGAAAATTCAAATGATGATTAAAATGATAATGCATCCATCAAATTGCAATATACAAAATCCCTAACATATTTGACTTTTTTAACTTTTCTTCAGAATGTCATCTTCTAATACAATCCGATCTGAGTGTACTCCAAAATGCCGATGTGGAGCAGGAGACATGAAATTATATACTTCTCGTATGCAGTTGAATCCAGATAGAAAATTTTGGAAATGCCCGAATTGGTATGTAAGGGTGTTTAGGCTACCTCATAGATCAGTCAATATACATTGTCAAGGTTTCAAGTCCAGCATTAACGATTTTTTATGTGCGTAAATCTTTATGCGGAATGAAAATGGTTGTGGTGCGTTCCTTTGGAAAGATGAAGTAGCAAATTGGCAGCAACTTGAAGCCAATTTATCGACTTGTGAACGAGAAAACTGGAGAGAAGAAAAGAGCAATTTGATAGCGGTCGTTGTGTGTTTTTATTGAAAGTTCATTGTGTGTTTTTATTGAAGTAGAGAAAATTCGAAATGAGTATCTACGAAAAATTTATCATACTATTATAGTCACATGTTGTATAATAATCTTAGTTTTTCTGTTCAGCCAAGCATGAAATACATGCTTTGGGGATCTATTTTCAAATACATGATTTGGGGATATATTTTCTATAAATTGTTAACAACATGTCTTGTGTAAGAGAAAAAAAAAAATCAAATGAGTGTAGCCATTCAATGATAGCTGAAAGGAAATTGAATGGTTAGGATGTTAAGAGAAATGATATTTATAGGATGTATGTCAGTGATTTGGTCGGCTTGGATTTGCATGGATGCTATCCACATGTACAGCATCCAATGTGCCACAAGATGTTGTGAGTTGTGTCAGAAGGATAGGTGGTCCAGTGAGTAGTCCTCTGTTGGATATTTGGAGATTGTGGATAAAACCTGCCATAAATTATCCGATTTTCATATTTCTATGAGTATGTGTGGTTAGTAATTTTCTGATTTGATGGTCCACACTAAGGTTTGACACCACTCCTCCAATTTCTATTTTTTTAATTGACATAATCCTAGCCCTTCAACCAACATTAATGGTGTCAGAACAAGAAAATAACCATCCAAGAAATGGGCAATTGATCAAGGGGATAAAAACTTCAAGTTAGGTTGACCTAACCTAAATCTGACTCGTTTGCTATTATTAAAGGATTGGTGAGTTCACCCCACAACAGTTAAGCACAAGGTTGTCAATGTTGACCTGACCCTTGACTTACCTTGTCTAGTTTGGATCAGATTGGCCTCTCACAAATCCAGATGAATTGGTAGGTCAAATAACAAGCATGAAAACTACTTGAACCCCACCTATCCATAATTTCAGTTAGATCTTTAAACCTGAAATCCAAATTATTGTATTAGGTTTGGTTGGGTTGACTCAAGTTGGGTTTAGAAATGTCAATTGTAACCCCCATATCATATGGGACTTCTGGCCCTCATGTATGACTGGAATGGCAATACAATATAAATGGTGTTAACTTTTTTTTTTTGTTAGAGCGAGGGCAATGCTTGCAGAGAATGAGGATTGGCTATTATGTGTTGTGGTCAGTGAGGAAATCCAAACAAACAGCATTGGTAGATAGCCATCTCAATCACTGAAGTAAGTGCAATATGAATATTTTCTGATGGTGTTAACTACAACATCCAATCAATGGTGTAAAGATCAAAATGAATCTCTCACTGTCGGATTGTGGAATCACCTTTTAGATTAGATACTGGGGCTGTAATTGTATGTGGGCTGGGCTAAGGGTTGGTCAACCACACTACTACAGAAGATTATTGGCAGGCAGTCAATAGAATCAATTTAAAATTTGGTGCTAATGCTGTCAATGAGCCTAAATACAGACTAAATCTGTACCAAATCATTGCCCATTTAGTAGGAGGTTTAAGAAGGATGCACCAATCACCTATTAAGTGTGTGAAACTCTATGCTAAGCAAACTTTGTCCAGATTTAATTTTAACCTTTTGGTTGCTACAGGGTGCACTTGAACACGCACTCTCTTGTCCCAAGATGTAATGAATCAATGAATCAAGTGATGCGAACAATGAATGAATCAAGTGACTTAAAAAAAAACCTGCATCCAAATAATAATGAACCTGTAACATGGTGTTCATAATTAGGCATCAAATTCATAATCAAATTTAACATTCAACATACATCATTCAACAAGACACACATCATCAAATCTAAATCTAAATTTGACAAAAGCAACTTGGCCATTCAACATCAAATATAAACCACATGTCATGTCTAAGGGTTGACATCGGAACCGGACACGTCCGAAAAGCTTCCTTCAACATGTGTATCAGATGGTGCTTCTGGCATTCTTGTAATGTCCACATGTAGATCGACAATCCCCCTAAAAATAAAACACAGGCTTTGTAATTAGTGATGTAAAATAAGGAATAACAAAACTGAACAAAAAATGAGGCAAATCAAGAGCTGGGCAATTCCGTTTGTCATGTGAAACACCACGCTGATTGCATCCACGACAAAGTCGTTCTTTCTTTTGAGCTTTCTCCTTTAATGACTTTAGTCTTTTTGGCCGGCCCTTTGTTATAGCATAAGGTGGTTCAATCAATTGCACAGCTTCACTAACTGCGTCACTAACCATTTTGTTTTTTCCATTGGATGTATGCTCTCCTCCAAGTTCAAGTTGATTCATTTGGGGACACATTTTATGAAGATCAGTCAAAACATTTATTGCATATTCGTACGTGTTTGAACACATACTTGCCTCATTAGAAACCATGTTGCCCCAATAAGACAAATTACCATGCCGGACAATCAACGAGTTACCACCAGTAGTATTCTCCACCATCACACATTTGCTATTTTCAGTACCATCTCTTGTGTGACGAGTCCATCTCTTTAATATAAAGTGCTCAGGCAAGGTGAAAATCATCTCGTGTTTCATCGCAGCAATGATATGACTGCAAGGAATTCCTCGAAATTCAAATCGTTGGCAAGAGCAGTTTGCACATTTAGAATCTTTCTTGAAGATGACCCTTTCGGAAGTTTTGCATTTATTTTTCATGGACAAAACATCATAAATGCTCTCTGCCGCATCTTCATTTACAAGTTTTGGAATGGATGATACCATTGCCATGAATTGTACCTGAAACTCATGGAAAAATTTTCTCGAATATATTCCGGCCATTTGTTCTTCCATCTCCAAATCAGTAAGCAGCTTTGGCCTCCTTTGCAAGTTTTCGTGCTCCGCTTTTAACTCTTGATACCTTTGACGTGCGATGGCACGTTCAAAGCGCATCATAAAGTCATGCAAACCACACTTATGTGTTTCAAACTGTTTAAGGAAAGCATTGAAACTTTCATTTCTCTGCGATGATGACATTCCCACAAAAAAACATGCCCTTTAAAAAGATTGGTACCCACATCTCACGAAGCGTGTACATGTCTTCTAGCCAATTGTTTTCTTTCAATTTATATTCATTTCGAATGCTGGCTCATTCCTTCTCAAAATGATCCTTTCAGACAGCATTGTAAATAATTTTATTTATTGCATCCATAAGCCTGTTAGCATGAATTGCAATTTCACCTAACTTGTTGGGCAACTTTTGCATAATGTGCCAGATACAAAATCGATGAATTGTGGAAGGCATAACGGTTTTAATTGCTTTCCTCGTTGCTGCATCTTGGTCTGTTACAATCGCTTCTGGTGGACCCGCAGGCATAGCTTCCAACCATCATTTAAATAGCCACACAAATGAATCGAGACTCTCATTTGATAAAAAAACCACTTCCGAAGAGCACCGTTTGATCATGGTGATTTACTCCCATAAATGCACCAAAGATAAGATCATATTTATTGGTTTGATATGTTGTGTCAAAAGTAACAACATCACCAAAAACGATGTATGAAAGCCGACATAGGTGATCTACCTAAAATATATGCTTGATTTGATTGTTCTCATCTACCTCTATAAAATAATTAAAACCTGGATTCATTTCTTTCATGTATTCAAAATACTCATACAACATCTTACCATCTCGCCCCTTCTTTGCTTTCTGCTTATCTCGATGGTGATTTCTCATGTCCTGCTCATTGAAACCAACTGCTCCTGAACCACCAGCTTGTGTGCTTAAGAGTCTCATTTGATTTGCAGGACAAATGTTATTTTCTTCAAATGCATCTATTAAGTTTTTATGAGCCGGAGTAATCTTACGGTGTGAACGAAACATATGGGTTTTACGCGGAGTAGATAAGACATGAGTAAGTTCTATAACTAATTTGTTAACAACCCAGTGACCAATTGTGATTTTTTTCACAATCATCTCCGCTCCACAGTTTTCTCTCCTATATGGTACACGCTTCTGTGCCACATAACCTCGTTCTATTATTTGACCTTGTTTGGCGCACATAAACTGCTTCCAACATACTTCACCCCTCTTCTTTTTATTTGAACCACGCCTAACACCAAAACCAACAACCCTTGCATAAGTATTATAAAATTCGTAAGCTTCTTCCAAGTCATGAAAATACATTCCAACCTTTGGAGTTTTATCATCGTGTACATCAGGTATAAATATTTTACTCATGGAAGATGCAGCTGATTCCATCTTCTCATCCATAGCCAAATGTGAATGGCAAACCAAGAATATACATGAAGATAAAAAAAATTCAGGGATAAAATAATTGCACATCATATATTCTCAACACAAAAATAAATAGATAAAATAAAATAAATTAACTCCAAAATATTTCATTTGAGAGATACTTGAGTGTTTCCATGGTGGTTAGGCGACCCACCACCATGGTCGGAGCTAGAGAACTCTTCTACCTCATTGCCGACGGGTAAGGTCTAGGAGAATAGAGCCGGGTGGAAAGAGATAGGGTCATCCATGTATAGCAAAAATATGACCTTCCTAGAGTTGGAATAGCAAAAGAATTTTACTACATCAGGTTTGAAAGAAGTATCAAATTTACTTTTCAATAAAAATAAATTAACCTGGAACATCCATCAGTGTTCCAACTTCCAATTGATGGATGCCTATCATGTAGGTAACTTTGCTGCAACCAGTTATAGATAAGATATAGAGTTACTGGGATTTGATTTACAGACTAACTGAGTTCAAGGCAACCTACTTCTGAGTGTCCCAATAGTGCCTTGCTAAACTAATCAATTTCAAGCTAATATGATTCATCATTGTGGGCTTCACGAAAGCCTCATTTGAAAAGCCTCATTTGAAAACTCACTATAAAGATTTGACATTCAATGCATGCGAAAGGAAAAACAAAGCCCCAAGCATTTCACAACCAGTTTCCATTCAATTCGAAGGGATCCAGATTAAACCGGACCGTTCCTAGATACATGAGGAAGGATGTTACAATTACAATAAATCACACACTTTGACACAACTGATAGGATCTAAAAATGATAAATTAACAGATCAACATTAATTACAGAACATGGTACAGCTATAGGGACTTAAAAAGGTATTGCTGACAATTTTACACAAAATTGCTAAAAGGCTGGTGTAATACCCCAGACACTAATTTAGGGGCTAGAATGTTTTTGTATATTTATGTTTTTAATTTCCATGAATTTTCTTGGATTTAATTTCCATGAATAATAACAGAAAACAAAATCCTAGGCAGTAAAAGAAAAATCCATTTTCTCACCCAATCCTTTAATGTCATGGGAGAAGCCAATCTTACCCATCTTTCCTGGGCAGACAAAAAAATCCATTTTCTCACTAATAGGCAAAAAAAAAAAAAGTCGAAATATGGGTATCTGAGCATTCCCTTCAAACAACCTCTAGACATATAAACATGAATACTGAAGGGTGTTGTTAGCATTTGAGCATTTCTTCAAACATCCACAAGACATTAAAATAAACAATGAAAATGTAAATATGGAAGCATTTCTTCAAACAGCTAGAAGGCATAGTTGTATCCAACTTACGAATCCTTTGTTGAAGTGGAGAGTGAGATGCGACGCCGATCGAGAGCGATGAGAGGGAGAGTGAGACGATCCCGAGAGAGAAGAACCCAGGCCGGAGATGACTCAATGCACTGGATTTCCACTGTTTATGCGACGCAGAGAGGGTGAACAACGATTTGGGGATTTTCCGATCGCGAGAGAGGATAGACCAATAGGACGCCGGGAGAGAGAGAGGTGCGACAGAGAAGAGAGAAGAGAAGCCGAGATAGAGGTATCGATCGATCGCGCGATTTGGCTCCAGCGAAATGGCACAAGTGGTCCTCTCCACAATTTGGGACGATTTGGGCGAGAGCTCTCATTCTCCCTCTTTTCGTTTCCCTCCCATATGTTTTATATGAGCCGTCTCATCCATTGGATCTGTTGACAGAATGGATGCTGGGGATGAGTCCTTACAAAAATGAGTAAGGACGGTCCTTACAGGACCGCTACCCTATATATATATATATATAAAAGGTTTTGTATATGAAATGTCATTAGTGCATTAGGTAGTAAGGATTGGGATTTCCTAAATGCCATGGGTTTAAATCTTCACTAATACATTTATTTTTTTCGTAGTTAAAAAAACCTGCAAAGGATGGAAAAGAAAAGATCAATTATCACTAAAATGACAGAATTTTGCTAAAAGATTCTAGCAAAATTTTGGCATCGTTCCGGGGCAATTCCGAAGAAAAGGGAAACACCCCGAAAAAGATAGGAAGCTTGAAGATGAGCTCAACACCACTGCAAGCTCATAGTCAGTGGAAGATTCTCAAAGAAGGTTTGAACTCAAACATTGCTGCGAGATCAAGCCAGTCTTATCAAATTTTCGCAAAATTAGAAAAGGGCCCAACATTGCTGCGAGCTCTAAATTCCAAAACTTGCAAAGCACCTCAAAATCCTGCAAGACTAAGGAAGGGCTCAACATTGCTGCGAGCTCCAAATCCCAATACTTGCAAAAGATTACTAGGTATGCATCATCATGCTTCCAAATTAATTTACTAAAAATCATGCATCAAAGAAAATCATCATGCATTAAATGCTAGGAAACCCTTGACTGAAATTTGACCAATTCCAACCCAACTTGGTCAAAATCAATCAAACTTTGTCCAAGTCAAACTTCATGTTGGCTTGACCTAGAGACTCTAGGCTTTTATCTTGATGCATACAAAAATGTATGAACATCTTGAATTGCATAAACCTCATTATCATGGTGAGCAAAAAGAGGGAAAGCAAGAAAAAAAACAGAAAAGAGAAAAACCTCTTAAAAAAAATTTTGGGCTGGCAAATAGGCCGTGGCCCACTACCACATGACAGTACAGCTAGGTCCGTACGGACCTGACCGTATAGCCAGAGAAAAAAAAAACGGTGAATAAAAAAAGGAAAACCGTGAAGAAAAAAAAAACAGAGAAGAAAACAAGTGGAAAAAAAGAAGAAGAAAGAAAGAAAAAGAAAAAGAAAAGGAAGAAACTTTTTCTACTTCTACATAGAGTTTCTTGTGAAGGAAGAAAACTTACTTGAAGCCATGGATGGAAAACTTACTTGAAGCCATGGATGGAGAAGAAAGATAACTTGAAGATCTTTGAAGAAGAAGAAGGGTTCTTGATCATGGAGCACTCTTAAAGGATTTTGCATAAAGAAAGTAATAAGTGCAAGAGATCCAACCTCCCCTTGCTTTTATAGAAGAGAGCAAACCAAAAGAGTTCAAGGAGAAAAACTAGTAGGTAAGTGTTAAAAATTAGCAACCTTCCCAAAAAGAAAGGAGATTTGAGATATTCTCTCCTAAAGAGAAGATTCTTTGAGAAATCCTCTCCAAAAAGAAAGGGAATGTGAGATATTCTCTCCCAAAGAAAGATACTCTGAGAAAATATCTCCCAAAAGAAAGGAAACTTGAGAGATTCTCTCCCAAGTAAGGATATTTTTAAATATTCTCTACTCAAAGGAGATATTTTTTAGATATTCTTTACAAAATAACACCATATAAGATCTAAGCCATCTTCAAAGCTTAAGGTCCCATAAGTTAGTTAGCCCATATGAGCCAAGTTTGACCACCTAGGCACTAAAAGTGGTTTTTTGTCAAAAAAAATCCCTCTTACCAAGAGCATACAAAAAAATGGTTTCATGCCTCTTGTGAGTTGATTGGACCATACAAAAATTTTCTCAAGCCTCATGAGCTTCCAAAAAAATCCAAACCATCCAACCACATGCACCAAATTAAACCAAAATCTTGAAATTGACATTCCACCAAAAAAAAAAAAAAAAAAAAACAAATCACTCCAATAGACCCAAAATTGTCCCAAAGAGTGACCAAAAAACCAAATCCTGGTCCCCTAACTTGCCACATACAGCTTGTTAGGTCACAAGGCCGAAAAATCAAAACCAAATCTGACCCCCCAACTTGCCACATACAGCTTGTTGGGTCACAAGGTCAAAATAAAAAATCAAACATCGACCCCCTAACCTGCCACATACAGCTTGTTAGGTCCCAAGGTCAAAAACAAAAAAAAAAAAAAAAAAAAAAAAAAAAAAAAAAAAAAAACCCCTTCTTGACCGCCTAATGTGCCACATAAAGCCTTTAGGTTCACAAGGTCAAAAGAAAAATCCAAAACCAAAAAAAAAATTAAATCCAAATGTCATTTTCAAAATCTTTGCCTTTAGATGGTACACGATCCTTTTTACTGCTACAAAATTCTCCTGAAAGCTCAAAAGGCTACCGTATCAAAAGAAAAATGCTCAAAGACTCTTGGTCAAATCAAAAAGCTTTCCTTCAAACTTCTCTTCGAGACACATCGACTCCAAAAGTTATGCAACTCGTCGTTGTACCTCTAGGGGGCATTTGTTGACACCAAAAATATCACTTTGCCTCTTCAAATATTCTCAACATCAAAAAGCCACATGGAGCTGCATCCTACCACAAACAGACGAATGCCGCTTCAAGCATTAGATCTTGTCAAAATCAAACAAAAATCTACAAGATCCTTCAAAATAGCCAAAAGAGGGGTACACATGAAGTTTCAGGCCATTTTAACATCATTTGGCCTAACTTCACTCCTCCAGTAGCAGAGTAGGATCTCTTGACGGCGGTGAAACCAGAGACCTTGACACACAAAACAGAGCACACAGGTGGCCTCAAAATGCCACTAAGATTCTCTACATCAAGTTTCAGGCCATTCAGACATCGTTTAGCCCAAAAAAGATACAGTCGCAACAAAGTCAGCTCTCCCGGCAGCGACAGTGTCGAAGACATTAAAACTTCGATTAGAGTGTACGGATAGTCTTAAAATACCCCCAAAAGGCTTCATGTCAAATTTCAAGTCAAACCGACAACGTTTGACCCTCCATCAACACTCGAGCAGCAAAATCATGCCTCTCGGCGGCGAGAACCATCGAAACCATCACTAATCAAACAGAGCACATGGGTGGCTTCTACATGATTCCAAAGGACTACACGTCAAATTTCAGGTCATTCCGATAACGTTTGACCAAACTTTGATGCTTGGAAATAAAATCAAGCCTACCGGTGGCGGAACACCGTGGGACCATGACATCCAAATCGGAGCTAATGGATCGTCTCAAAATGACTTCAATAGGCTCCATGTCAAGTTTCAGGTCAATCGGACATTGGTTGACCGTACATTAAAGCGCGGATCTCCCTTACAACCAAATTAAGTCTACTGGCGACGGGACCCCACACGACTTCAAAACTCAAACAAAAGCTCATGGTTGGTCCTATTTACCGCTCGGGAGGCTTCACCTCCAATTTCAGGTCATTCCGACATCGTTTGACCTAGTTTTGACTTCTGACAGAAAATCGACAGCAAAGTCTTTGGCCTTTCCAGAAAATAAGAAGCTTTGTGCTCCGTTTTGCGTGGCTTCTCGTCAGTTTTCTTCAAGAGAATCAAGTCAATAAATGAGGAAAAATGTCAAGAAAAATACAGGAGAAAAATGGATCGAAAAAGATTGAAAAACGGTGGCCAAAATGGGGAAAAATCCCCATGGTCGCCGGCCGCAACCATGCACATGCCGGCGACCCTGCCCATGGTCACTGGCGACCTTGAAAATCCAAGCCATCGGATTTCTGCCGTAAGGCCCTTTTCTCGACCCTTTTCGTGTTTCGGGAATTCCAGCCCCTATAGTTTTTCGAAAATCTGATTCTTAATGCTCGAAATCTCCTGATCTTCATCAACAGTTTGGATCTGCCGTCAAAAGCTTGAAATCATCATTGATCGCTTCAAGATCTCCAACTGACAGACCAAGAAAGCACACTTTCTGGCCGATCAAACGAGAAATCGACATGACAGATATTACCGGCCCATTGGTATTAATCAATGTCTGAATTTGCATCGCCAACCGACATTAAATAATATGTGGATCCATCGGCGATCATCGCAAGAAGAATTCCAAAAGACGTGGTACAACCCATGACTCTTCGAGCGCCCTGGCAACCAATTAATGAAGTTAAATGACCCGTTTCATGGCAAGTTAATGCGGTCATTAACTCATTATTTTGGATGGCCCAATCATATTCAAAGAAAAAGGAGTTACAAGTCCAAGTAATCATAGCAATAAATCATTAAACTCCCCTCATCATGGAGATTAAAGGTGATTAAATGCCCATCATTCTCCATCGGCCAATCATATTCAAGGAAAAAGGAGTTACAAAATCAAGAAATAAAAATTTGTAACTTCTCCCATTATGGAGCATCAATGCCATCAATGCTGATAAACTCACCTTATGGCCACCAAAAGCCTATAAAAGGGGGGTCATTCCAAGAAGAAATCGTCCAGAAAAAATCCAAGAAAAATCCCGAAGAATTCTCGAAGAAATCTTTGCACAAAGAAGCTCTCCTTCTTCAAAGAAACTCTGCTGCAAGAAACACCACAAGGTGATAGAAGTCCCTTGGGGGGCCACCACCCAAAGTCCTCTCATTCTATCCAACATGGCTTAAACGCGGCTTTTTAGCCCGTTTGCTCGGTTTTTTTATTGGATATAGGACCTCCCTTTGGTCTTTATCCTCTAAAAATCTGAGGTTAAAGCCAAGCCAAAAGAATCAAAGTATCATATGTTCTCATCTGAAGGACGATGGCGAAGCCCATACACGACTTGCGACCGTCGATCTGAACGAGTCCCCATAATCTCCTGAGAAGTTAGATTCTTTTTCATACTTTTCTATTGTATTTTGTATTTTTTTTAAAGAGACAAGAAAAAATCACAATTCTTGTCTTTCATTATTGATGAGATTTGCAAATCGCCTTTCACGGCACAAAAATCGCCTTTTATGGCAAAACCGCATTTCACGGCAAATAAACAAAAATTGCCTTCTACGGTAAAACCACCTTTCATGGCAAACAAACAAAAAAACGCCTTTCACAGAAAACAAAATGAAATCGCCTCTCACGATATTTAAAAAATTGTTGTGTCTCTTTCTTAAAAATATATGTGCAATGGAAAGTTAGAAAAAAGAGTTGATGTCATTTTTACTTGTGAATGTGAATCTCCAGATCACCACCTTAAATTCCAAGTAGAATAGAAAATCTTGAATATCCGTAAAAAAAAATGTTGATACTCGCTTTTCTCCTCCGCCGGACCCCGACAGCCTCGGGGCAGAAGGAGAGGACAAAAGCCAGGTCCATCGGACATGTAAGGCCATGTGGACCCCATTCTCTTTTGCAAAACAACACTTCAACGTGAATCACTTTAGCTACTTTTCTTTCTTTTTTTTTTTTTTCTTTTTCTCAACATATGTGGGACCCCCTCCAAGGCCTCACCATGCTTAGGAACTCTTTCTCATATGGTGTGGGTCCAAGATTTCCTACAACAATAAAAAGAATGCTTCAGTCATACTTAATTGTGTGACATATTAGTTCCATGCATGGGACCCAAATCAATTTGAAGACACGCTTATTAGTGTATCAGTATGCATAACTTTTCATGAGCTAAGCATGTTAAAAATAAAATATTAATTGGTGTTACCTTAAGATGATGCAAACTATTGATTTTCATTTAATTCATATAAGATTAATGATTTTGACTAGAATTCCAACTTTGATGTTCAAATGCATAGAATTATAAAATTCTATGAATTTGAGTGCAAATTACCCTAATTAAGTTTACAAAGTAACATAAAATGATGAATGAAAACTATAATTTTGTGGACTTATCATGTAGTCAATCATATTTTCTGTAAAATCTAGGTCATCGGGCTAATTTTATCGTTTTATGAACTTATTTTATTATTATTATTTTTTAATTTCAACGAATCATTACACCCGTATTCTATTTTGGATACATATTGATGAATCTTTTATTTTTAGATTCGATGTATCTGATTCCTTAATACACACCCTCACTCGATACGCCTATCCAAGTCCATGTAACTTAGAGAGAGAAGTGATAGGGGGAGGGAGGGAGGGAAATTGCAGAAGACACACGAAAAGGACAGAGTCATAGGCTCAACCCGCACATTTTTTAGGTGGGCTTGGGCTCATGTCTATAAAGTCAAGTCGAGCCTGGATACCAGCCTAGCCCAGCCCAACCCCGGCCCATGAACACACCCTAGACAACAGCTTGACCGCTTGAGGAGGGCTTCTCTCTCCTCTCAACTTAAGCTTACTCTCAACCTTGATTGCTACCAACTCTATAATTGTAGCAAGTTGTAGAAAATGTTTTTCCACACTATAGTAAAATCCAATGGCGGACCCTGGATTTTGGCTTGACGAGGCTGAGAATGATAAATTAAAAAGCTTTTAGCAATCAATGGCCAAGAGCTGAGTAACTGATTGCTAAGCTTTTGTAGTTAACATGTTATTGTTCCCTTATTAACAAATAACACCAACACTGCAACAGTAGGCTCATTTTTTTCCCTTTTTTCTTTCTTAGTTGGGCTATTGGTTTACTTTGACTTAAGTGCCCAGGGATTGATCCCTAGGCATGTATGTGAAACTGAGATGCCAACACTACTCAACCATGAGTGTGTTTGCAATACTAGGCTCCATTTAAAAGCCTAAATTTTCAGATATTTACAGATATATTGTGTAGAGATATCAAATATGTGAGGTATCTTTTCCTTTCTTCTGACTTATTCTAATATAGATCTATGTCACTAGCCATTACATAGCCATACCCTAAAACGAAGTGTGTAATAAATCTTGAAATTCCACAATCTATGCATCAGTCTCATTAATATGAAGTATGCAAGGTTGGCTCACCACTATGATGATTCATTGCCTCAAAATTGCATCCAGTTTCTTGAATGTGCAAAAGATACGATTACACACTTACTCCACAAACAAAAAAGTGTCTTGTTAAATAATCAGGATCATTCAATAATTAATGTATCATTTGGGTTATTTCACACGATTTCATGCATCAACAGAAGAAACAATACATGTTATTGATCCGGATATGTATTAACACAATTTCATTTTCAACTAAAACGTAAAACAATATCATATATATCAAAACCTAAAACTTCACTAGAAACAAACTTAGGAATGGAAAAAAGAACAAAAGAATGAATACAACAAAATAAACAATGGGAAGTTAGCCGCAACTCATGTCCGCCATCCTATCCACACATTCATTTCATCATGTAATACTTATACTGCTCCAACCCAACTCTATATGGCTCATTGCCATCGCACCGACCATGCATCCGTGTAAGAAAAATCTCAAAAGCAAACTACTATATAGGATTGAGGTTGGGAGAGATAAATAGAGATGGATACCTGGCGAAGAGAGACCGCGGCCGTGCACCGAAGCCAATACTAGAACCAGCCGAGGGATATTGATTTGGGGATTTCCGTCACATTTGGAAATTTTTTAGATAGGGAAGTTGGGAGGGATCGTTTGTTTAAGGCTTCTTTTGGAGGGAGGGGTCTGTAGGCCTTCTTAAGTGGGGACTGGGCAGACGAGCCATGAGCTAAAGTTTTCAAAATTCCTCCAAAAATAAATTTCTATAGGGGATGTGGGTTAGATTTTTTTTTTCGCATCGAAAGAGGAAGATTTCCATGGAATCGGTTTTTCCTCCGCAGCATACACACAAACGTGCCCGAAGGATTTCAATTTCTACAATAGTGAGGATTTAGATTTCCTATTTCCCCCTACCATGTTATATATACTGGTTTTCTTTGTGGGAAATCAGGCTTGAGCTCCAGTTCTTCTCATCTCAATTGAGAATATCAGGTATGCCCCCTGCCCATTCTGTCCTCATCTCCCGATTCCTATCCACCTCTCCAAAACCTACAGTCTTGTCTCCATTCCCCCACACCCCCTCTCTTTCTGTCTCATTCTCTTTCCATCTTCTCTAGGTGTGTCCACCGAGGTCGCTGCAAAAGTGTGATCTTTTAATAGGCCCATAGTCTACAAAAGTATCCATCATGCTTTTTCTCTCTCACTTTGCTTTTTTTTTTTTCTCTAAAGTCTCACTTTGCTTTTAATTTCATAATCTTGTTACTTGTACCAAGCATTGATGAATTCAGGCACCAAGATTCTGCCCGAATCCCACTCAGGCTTAATGAGCCTGAGACACTCACTTAGCTCGAATTGGGTTTTCAAACTTTAAAAGACTGACATTGGGCCTATTTAAGCCCAACTTGCACCCAATCTGGGCTAAGCCTATTTAACACAAGGTTGGGTCCATATCACCTGTATGAACCCCTCTTCATTCTTCCATCAACCTTTTAACCCTTGAAAAAAAAGACCCATCACCTATAAAACAAGAAATTCCAATGCCCTACTCTAAATGGCCTTTGAATCTTGAAAAAATGCTTTATAAGAGTTGCTGTCAGCAGTGAAGGGTCCGTGTGTCTTTCGTTTTCAATTGTTGTACCGATTCTTTCCTGAGAGTGCGCTAAGGGTGGAGTCATTCCTTGTCCCTATTCCTAGTAGTGCCTCTGGACGCCAGCCTTCCTTCTAGTGGAAAGGCGTTTACTGTCCCTACTTTCATCTTCCCTGAATTCCACTCAAGAACACCTGTAACAAAGGGTAGGGCTTTAAACAAAAAAAAAAACAGAATGGGATGACTAGATTTCTTTAGTGGTCGTAGACCTACTGGGAATGGAGAAAAAAAGGCTCAAGGCAGTCAAGTCGTTCTGAACGAATCTTTCTTTCAGAACCTCTTCTTTCAGGAACCGCTAGCCCTACTTTATACAGCCGGGCGGGGCACCCTACCTTCCCCTCTAGCCGAACTAGCTGTGCACTACCTTCAGAATGTGCCATTTTGTCTCCCATCCGGCTCACTCTCTTCTTCATGGGCGAAAAAAGATATATGTTTGTAGAGGAGGCACAAGCCTGCCATTAGAGTGATAAGTCAGGTTTGCCTATCTATTCGCTATCTATTTCTCCAAAGCAAAACAGAGAAAATGTAAAACCAAAACAATCGTTCAAAATCGACAAGGCTGCACCTCCCTCTTGTAGCAGCGATTGGAGGTAATTGTTCTCTTCTTTTCTCTCCCTCTTTCTCTTTCTCTCTCCATTTTCTTTTTCCTTAATTAAAGATCAGGTACAAGTAGGTAGAACCAAAAACCAGAAAAAGAAGAGGAGAGAAAGGAGAACTAGAAGACAACATAGAGATGAACGACCAAAACCAAAAGCAAAACAACCTAACCCATCCAAAACAACAAAGACATCATTCTCAATTTGAATAATAAGAGATCACTAATGATGATGTTGCCTCAGTCATGGAGAATTGATGACTCATGAGATGACAATGGGGCACTCTTGAGGATGCACTTTCTTCAGTTCTGCTGCCAATTAAATCTAAGTATGTTACAATACCTAAATCCTAAATATAGAGCTCATGGGCATCTGGAGAAATAAGATGTGAACAGTGTGTTAATTTCCAAAGGTACCAACAAATTAGGATGCCAATGTTACGTGATTTGTTTGAAGCATGCCAAAACCAGTTTGAGAAATGATGTTGGCCAATGGGGTTTTGATGAATGTGAGGAAACAACCTGCAAACCGCCACCGTAACTGGACGAGATAGGTACAGATGATCAGAATTTTCTCTTTGTTGGTGACAAAGGCCAAAGATGTAATTATGGAAGGAGAACATTTGCTTAATAAGTCCTTAGTTGGCAGACAATCTCTGAGGATTTTCGAGTGGAAAAGTTTGAACTTAGATGGGATCTTCATCTTCCAAATTTTTTTCCAAGGCAAATGTGGACTTATATAGGGCCTTTGTAAAGCAATGTCCAGCTGGTTTTGTTCCCCAACAACGAAATATCTACCCCTTCCAATGGAATTTCAATTATTTCCTTTTAAATGATATCTTCTTCCCAAATTGTATTTATGATATTGACATTCCAGCTCAATCCTTTGTTGGAAGAAGAAATGAGATCTTAAATCTTTTTTTTATATGAGGAGGAATTGAGTCCCTTGGGATTTTGGTGGGCCTGTCTTTCAAGAGGTTTAACCCCGTAACCCGTCTATCTGAAAAAATACTGACATTTTACCATTACCCACAACCCAACTTTGATTATTCAAGATGATATGCCTATGTTTTAGAATAGATTTCCAGAATGAGGAGTCTTCAGGCTTAGGCTTACAGTTTGTAATTGTCCCATGAGAGATGTATTTCTGACTAAGCAAACAGACCCACATAGCATCAGGATTAGACAAAAAATGCCTTAATGTTTGACGGGAGATACCGAGTATAGGTCACCTTCATAGCGCAGCCTCGGAACCTTGATCGTAATTGTAGACTCTCGATGATGAGATTGACCGAATCCATAGGATTCCAACCCTAGGCCTAGGGCACAAAACAAGCCATAACAATCAAGAGTAATACCTCGCGATAATTTTATTAATTGAATAAGCATGCCTAATAACAAGAGGGTTCTTTCTATTTATATAGAACACACTATTTCTAAACTAATCAGGATATTGAAAATAGTAAAATACCTATTCCTACTCAAAATAGAATTTAGAAAGCAATCCTATTAAGCAAATAAGTAATATTACTAATTTAGATATTATCTCAAATAAGGATAGGGATCTCTCCCAAATCAGAGATCCTGTGGACCCCATCAAATGGGTCCATCAGGGCCTGTGGGTCCTAGTCTTGGGTCAAGCTGCATCAACTCTCCCCGGCTTGAAAGAACTCGACTCTGGCGAGTTAATCGCCTAATAGCGCTCATAAAAATCTAGATTTAAGCGTTGAAAATCTGTTGTAGTGATTCATGTAGCATCAGAGAAAGGATGATTCTTCCAACAAACATAGAACTTTTAAAAACTTTCTTGATGAGTGGAAACAAGTTCATCATCAAGCACATCAACAATCTCATCAACAGGTGGTAGATTAGAAGGCAGGGCAATAGTCTACTCTTCATTTTTTCCATAATTGTCATGATCACGGTAGAGCGTAAGATCCTCTACGTTGAAAGTAGAACCAACACCTGAATTGGATGGTAGATCTAGCACATAAGCGTTGAAGCCAATCTTTTTAAGAATCTTGTAGAGACTTATATTCTATGGGTGCAACTTCTTATAAGTTTCCGGAGATAGATGTTCTGGACAGATATGGACCATGACCATATCCCCTTCAGCAAATTCAATAAATCTACGATGCTTGTCAACTTGCTGTTTATAAGTGGCATTACTGGCAGATATACGTCAGCGGACCTCATTGTGCACTTGTTGCATGTGGTGAAAGAAACTTTCCGCATCGGCACTTATTCTTGCATCTAAAAGCAAAGGGACAAGATCAACAAGTAGTCGCGGGTGAACTCCTATCATAGCTTCAATTGGAGAAGTACTAGTAAACCGATTGATTGAGTTATTATATGCAAACTCAGCCCTAGGTAACGCTTGATCCTAAGTTATGATGTGATCACGAACAAGGCATCGTAACAACTGTCCAAGACTTCTGTTTACCACTTCTGTTTGGCCATCAGTTTAAGCGTAGTAACTTGTAGAGAATTTGAACTTGGTATTGGACAGCATCCATAAAGTCTTCCAAAAATAACTCATGAACTTTGTGTCTTAATCAGAAACAATAGTCCTTGGAAGGCCATGTAGACGAACGACTTCCTAGAAAAAGAGCTTGGCAACCTTATAGGTATCTCCAGTTGAAGTACACGAAATATAATGTACCATTTTTGAGAAGCGATCAATAAGAGCCAATATAGAATCAACTTTTCTTTGAGTCGTCAGAAAACCTAGCACAAAATCCGTGCTAATATCTTCCCACCGAGTATGAGGAACATGTAAAGGCTGATAAAGTCTAGTATTCTTCTTATTACCTTTGGCTCGCAGGCATGTCCTACATCTCTCGCAAATGCGACTAATAGTGGTCTTCATTCGGGGCCAGTAATATTTGTCGCTGACAAGAGCAAGGTTTTGTCGCGTCCCAAATGGTCACTACATCCTCTAGAATGCAACTCTCGAACAACATATTCACGAATGGATGTGGCAGGGAGGCAGAGTTGTGTACCTTTAAACAAGAAACCTTCATGAATGCTATAATGAGGGTGTTTACTAAGGTCACCATTGCTGAGTTCTGTATAGATAAAGCCAAAGTCTTGGTCAACAGCATAATCTAGCTTGAGTTGTTCAAACCTGGTACACTAACAGACATGGTTGTCAACAAATGCTTTCGTTGACTTATTGCATCAGCTATCAAGTTATTTTTTCCCGTCATAAGATGAATGCTGAAACTAAACTCCTATATATAAGCACTCCACTTAGCACGGTTGGCACTGACCTTCTACTATGAATGTAGATGTCGCAAAGCATCATTATCGGATTAAAGAACAAACTCATTGCCAATCAAGTAATGTCTCTAATGACGAAGTGATTGTACAATGACATAGAATTCAAAATCATAAGAAGAATACTTTTTTTGGCATTAGAAAGTTTCTCACTGAAAAATGCAATCGGGTGTCTCTCTTGACTAAGAACACCTCCAATGCCGACAATTGATGTATCACAAGCAATTTCGAAGACCTTGTCAAAATTTGGAATTTGCAAAACCGGTGCCTCTGTGATTTTACGCTTTATTTTCTCAAAGGCTCTGGTGGTAGAACTAGTCCACCTAAATTCACCTTTCTTCATGCATTATGTGATAGGAGCCATGATATTGCTGAAGTTTCGAATGAATCTCTTATAAAAGTTTGCAAGACCATGGGATCGAGAAGCGGTACTTTACCGTGATTTTTTTTATTGCACAACTTCCGTATTTCTTTGGAGTGAGAAGTACAGGTACTCCACAGAGACTGAGGCTTTTCCTGATATATCCCTTTTGTAAAAGATTATCAACTTGCCTTCTTAATTCTGTATGCTCCATAGAACTCATCCGATATGCAAGAAAATTTGGCAACGTAGCGCCCGAGACAAGATCAATGGCATGTTGGGTGTCACGTAATGGAGGTAGCTCCTTAGGCAGCTTATTTAGAACTAGATCAGCAAATTTCTACAAAAGTGGCTTTACTTCTTGTGGGACATGTGTATTAGGGGATTCTTCTGGAACTTGCCTAGCAATCAAGGGATACGTGACACCCTGCTCTTTGCTTACTTCTTCAAACTTCCACATAGTCAAGATAGGAAGTGCTGGAGCCATATCAGATGTGGATGAGGAAGATTTAGCGGGCAATGGAAGAAACCATATCTTGCATTCTTTCCAGTTGAAAGTATAAGTATTGTGCTCATAATCTATAATGACCTTAAGTTTCTGTAGCCATGGTCGCCCAAAGAGAATGTGTGTAACGTTCGTTGGAATGAAGTCACATCGAATTGTATCTTCATACTTGCCAACCCTGAAAGAGACTACACATTGCTTTCGAATAGGAATGGAATAATTGTTGACCCACGCAACTTTATAAGGTCTTGGATGCTTCTCAGTTGTTAGCTTGAGTTTCTCTAATGCTTCTTGGGAGATAACATTTATCGCGCTACCACCATCAATGATCATGTTACATGACTTGCCCTTGCAATTGACTCATGACCGGAAAATGGAGGCATGATTTCAGACTTCGTTTTCTTCCTTTGAATCAGCTACTAGTAGATGATGGTCAAGAAAAAGCAGTAGGGTGCAGTCATCAGCTTATGTGTCTTGTAATTTATCTTCTGTGGTTTCATATTGAGGCTCTGCATTGAATGTCTCTGCTTTTATTTCTTCATTCATACTGTTCATCATCTTTTGGCTCATTAGTAGCATATAAACTTCTGTGGACACTCAGCTGCATAATGACCCATTTGTTTGTAGGCATGACAAACAATTTCTCTCTTATTTACTCTTCCGCGGGCACGATTATCATTATAATTCTGTTGCACCCGCTGATTTTGCTATGGAAGAGCTTGCCTCTGCTGAATGGCTTGCTGCGGCCTCTGCTGTGTTTGCTGGAATGGTTTAGGGGGAGGATGATGATAACCTTGCGTCTAAGTACGATTAAAGGTAGGTTCAGGACCTCTTCTAGCAGAAGACTCCCCGACTTGAAAAGTGTTGCGTCTCCGCAACTGAATTTCATGCTGAGTTTTTCGGGCTTTACAAAATACCTCATCAACTCTGGTGTAATCAAACATAGCGACTTCCTGTCTGATATTATTTCGCAATCCATCCCGAAATCTAGTGATAATTCTATTTTCAAATTACAACGAACAATATATTCACGAGACTTGTTTGTATATTCATCCACAGATAAATTGCCTTGCTGGAGAGTAAGATACTCTTGGTGCAGTGTGTCAATGTAATCAGGAGAAAGGAAGTTGCTCTTGAGCTTTTCTTTCATGTTGAACCATCTAATAATGGGTTGCCGCAAAGCAAGTTCATTATTTTTAACACCATACCACCAAATTCTAGCAGGACCCTTATGTTTAACCTTCATAAAGGCTATCTGTTGCTCATCATTCATGCTATACCAAGCAAAAAAATCGTCAAGAGAATTAAGTCAATCAATAAAAACTCTCAGACTGACATCTCCAGAGAAATCAGCCACATCAATTTTAACATTCTTTGTGATATCATCATTGTGGGGTGCAACTATGGGACCCGGGGTGTCTCGTTCAGCTATGAGACGCTGTACGAAGTCACGCATAGACTCATGTTGTTCAGTTCTTTCTGTTTAGATGGGTGTGAGTGTTAGTGAGGTAATGGAAGACCCTTCTTTTGCAACCAATTACTTGCCTTACAATATCTACCAATGTTGTTTCTGAAGTACGTAAATGATCCATCATCTCGTCCATATCTTAGCCCAGTTTGAATAATTATTCATCGCGTTCCTTGTCTATGAGCCATGACAGATCATGGCCTCTTCTAAGCATGGCAGGAAAAAGTTTTTTTTCTTTTTGGAAAGTGGGCTAGGTTGGAGTCCAGGCCCAAAACTCAGGCCCAGTGCTGTGCTACCAATGCAACACGTGTGAAGGAGAGGAAGACTTCTCTTCTCCTCAGGTACCGTGCGCAAAGAAATTAAATGGAGAGGGAGGGTTTCTGCTTGCTGTCTGCTTACCTTTGTAAGGCCCCGACCCGAGTAATCTCAATTAGTACTGATTAAGTCATGTATTAGTCTTAAGCATGATTAGTGTATTGTGTTTTATTTGGGATTAGAATAGCTTTTATAATAGCTTTGGGGAATTTTGAGTACCTTTGTGATTAGTGGGACCCTTTGGAGGTTCCTTTTTATTACTTTGCGTATACTTGGGAGATTATCCGAAATTCTAATGATTTGCATTTTTAATCACGTTTTATTCATCTCGTCAATCTATACAACTTTCATGTTGATCCCGTTCCCGTTCGAAATCCCGAAACCCGACTTTCCTAGCTTCAAGGGCAAAACAGTCTTTTTACACTAAATCTATACCCAAAATTTAATATTCCTGAAACCCGCAAAACATACACTTTTTGAAAACTAGAAATTTCAACGAACAACTTTCCCTTCTTCGTCGATTTCATCTAAGGTCCCGAAAGTCATGATTTTAGCCCCACAAGATTTATAAGGAGTGGAGCCCACTCCCCACTTGTATATAAGAGAGCCCTTCTCTTCTCTTTTCCATTTTCCAGCACAAGCAACACCCACCTAGGGTTTTCTTCACTTACTCTCCTTCCTCTAGCTTCTCCACCTCAATCACTACCAAACCTTGTACAAATCGAAGAATGGAGGTTATCATCTCCTTCCTCTCCACTAGAGCCCTCTATTAATAACATTTTTGGAGAAAACCACCCATCACAAGATCCTCATTGAGCTATTCTTGCCCATTTGGAGACTTTGTAAGTAAGTTTCCTCCCTAATCTTCTAGATATGTGTTCTTCTAGCCATAGAGAAACTCCATTTGTATTATTGAAGCTTTCTTCTTCCTTGTTCATTGTTTTGACCCTTTTAGGGTTTGTTTTGGGGGTTTTGGTTGTAGCTTGGATTTTTGGCTTGAAGTTGTGTTTAGAGATTTGATTTGCTTAATTAAAGACCCAAGGCAAGTGGATGATTTGATATTTTGAGCATCAAATAAGTTTTATTAGAAATATGATGATTTTGTTATACTATTCATGTTTTTTTTTATTGACTTGCATTGATTTGAAATAAATGCTCATTAAAGAGTTTTGCTAACTCATTTATTGTCATGGAAATGTGATGAATAGCCTTTCCTTTATCTCTTGATTTTAGCTTAAATGAGTTTTTATGGTAGTGATTTTCTTTCTCTCCTTATGAATGAATGTGGATGAGAATGGAGATGAATGGATGGATTCTTAGTGTATGTTTTGAGGAGTTTGAAGGTAATATTGAGGTGCTTATATGCCCTCTAATATGTGTAGAAAGGGAGCCTCAAATGGACTTGAAAGAAGAGGAAAATGGGAAGAGGCAGAACTGTCCCGAAACCAGTTTCTGGACAGTTCGCTCGAGTGAACTTCGAGCGACCTGTCCAGAAAAGGGTCCGAACTATTCCAGTAGACAGTTTGCTCGAGTGAACCCAACTTCACTCAAGCGAACCCTCCCAAAACCCTCACAGAAACTTGTTAGTTCGAGCGAACATATTGTACGCTCGAGCCAACATGTCCGCTCGAGCGAACCCCATATCCATTCGAGCAAACTATCCCAGAAAACCATTCCAAAGAGCTCATCGCTCAAGCGAACTTCTTGTCTGCTCGAGCGATAGACACTGTTCATCTGGGACTATTTTGAGGACAAAAATATAATATTTAAATGATTGAGAAAGGTTTGTTGGGAACTAGGAAGACTTATAAACATTGTTTGAGAACATCCGAGAAAGAAATCACGTCACAAAGATTCATTGTATGTTTTGAAGTGACCAATGAATATAAGGAGCCTGGAATGTCTCCAAACTCAATGAGTACCAAGTCAATACTAAAATCGACATACGGGAACCTTATTTACCTTGATCAAATTTTGAATCCCCGATACTTGTCCCGAAATTCATGATTTATAATTTTTCATTTCCGAAAACACTAAAATTACAATTATAGCATTTTGCTAGTCCCGATATACACTTCTTGTTTGAAATGATATTTGTGCCTTCGAGCACCCCGTCTCGCCCGTTTATATAAGTGCATCATATGTATTTTATACATGTCTTAATTTCTATTATTTGACCTATAAGTCGGCACCACTAAGCTTGGATAACCTTGTTGGTCTGATCCACCGACTTGGAGATCCCCCTGGCTGCAGTTTGGATCCCGCTACCTGGTTATTACCGTGATCTTGTCCCAATATCATAGATTGCTACTGTGGTTCCCGATGCCCGGCTCGTTACCGTGGTCATGTCCCATATTATTATGTATATTTTTATGTAAACTTTGTTGTACCTCCTCACTTTGGTGACTGTGGTCAACATCCCGATATGCTCTTGTCACTTCGGTGATAGAGGACTTAACTTCATGTGGATGCTATCTTGTTTGTTTCCCGATTTCCTTGGATACCTTACATGTTTTATATAGCATATTGTTTTCCAGTAAATGATTCTTCTTATTCATGAAAGTTATTGTTTTAATAGGTTTAAATGTATTTCCAAGGTGAATTTAATTATGATTTTATCTTTTCACCCACTTGCCAAACCGCTGTGTTTGACCCATTACTTTGGTACTCAGGTCCCGTCGTTGGTTATCTCGAGGAGGAGCACGAGGAGGCGGTTGGAAAACTGCAGCGATTGGTTGAGTGGCATGCCGATGATGTCGTTTAGACATTCGGATGTCCGAGTCACGTAACATTTTGGGTTATGGTTAACCATTCTTTTGAGATTCATATTTTGTTGATATTGGCCTTTGTTGGCCTCTATTTTTGGGAATGTAATTAAATGATATTTGGTATAAACTTTAACTTACTTTTGGGAAATAGCTAATGATCATTGCTCATTCTGATACTTGTTATAAACGTGTTATCAGTCAAGTTATCTTTGATATGAATGTATGAATTATATTTGCTACACGCTTCTACATTCAAAAGAAATATTTATGTAGTTGTGATATCCTCACCGCAAACACCAGTGGGAAATCGCGTATACGAGTGACATCTTTTCATTGACTCGCATACGTATTGGTTAAAATAAATTCATGGCGCTGACAACCGTTCTTTAATTTATTATCTTCTCATCAACTAGTCCTGATCCCGGATTAGGCCCGCTTGGTGACCAGGTCCGGGGTTGCGACAACCTTCCACTCAGATTGGAAAAGAAGGAGGACAGATGATGGCTGCTGGTTGTTTGCTTTGTAATGGAGGCAGATGACGAGTCGATGAAGCCAAGACCTGGTTACTGCTTGCTCGAAGGTGCCACGTAGCTTCTCAACTTAGATATCTTCCTCCTTCTATCTATTTCTTCTTTCGTTTTCTTTTTTCTTTTTTCTTTTTATTTTTATTCTCTGGGATGTGGATGCCACACGATGTGTGAAGGGATTTGATTTGGTTTCTGGAAAAGTCAAGATGGGTTGCTATTTGATTGTGGATGATGGGTATTAGGGTGGGTTGTGAGAGATGGTTCCGATGGACAGAGTTGTGTTTTCTGGGTGACAGTGGATGGTGATGTAGGTCTCGGTTGGGTTGGTGACAAGATCTGTAAAGAGATGGAGGGATGGATGAGATGTAGGAAGGACAGACATCTTCCCGGCAACAGGATCTCAGCTCTAATACCAATCAGCCCCAGCCCCGGAACCTCGATCGTAACTGTAGACCAAAGGATTCCAGCCCTAGGGCACAAGACAAGCTATAAGCCATAACACTCGAGAGTAATAACTCATGATAATTTTATTAATTGAATGAGCATGCCTAATAACAAGAGGGTTCTTCTGAAACACACTATTTCTAAACTAATTTAGATATTGTCTCAAATAAGGATAGGGATGTCTGCCAAATCAGAGATCATGTGGACCCCATCATATGGGTCCATCAGAGCCTGCAGGTCCTATTCTTGGGTCGGGCTGCATCACTTCATTATAAAGGTGGCAAGCTGGCTATTATTGATATTCATGCTCCAACTTAAGGGGGGAGTGTAGGAAGAGATGCATTGAAGACAATAGTATTTTGGGGTTTTCTATAAATTTTGTTAGAAAATAAGTGACTTTAATGTCTGAAAATGCCTCTTAGTTTTAATGAAGGGAAGTGGCGTCGTTATGAGTACATGACTTATCTTCCTCTTCACCTCTCTTTTTATTCATCTTCTCTCTTTTTTTTTTCACTTTTTTCTTCCACTAATTATTTCTTTAATACACCTTAGTGTATATTGATTCAGACCAACCCCACCATGACATTGAACCCAGTCTACACTTTGAAATGGTTTAGTTAGAAGGAGATCTCGAATAAGAGGAGATAAGTGAAGCTTTAGCTGATTGCGCAGGTGGCCAGTCTCTAGGTCCAGATGTTTAAAGGCAGGATAAGGTTTTCATAAGGATGATTTTTGTGCTTTCATTTCAGCACTCCATCATAGAAGTCGCCTGACGCACCGATCGAGTAATAGACCAATCTCCAGAATGATTGATCGAATCCAATGATGGATTCGAGCCACTAGGGCACAAACGAAAACCATAATCAATCAAACAATCAAAACTCATGTGAGTAACATCAGAGAAATCTATTATTGATTGTAAGCATGAAAAATAACAATAGGATCTTCTGTATATATAGAGCATAATGTTTGCTAATAAGGAAAGCTACTAATTCTAATAAAATTAGAAAGCTAGCAAATTAAGAAATATTACTAATCTAAAAATTAGAAAACTTGAGGTACATGTGGAACCCATCAGCTGGGTCCATCAAGTTTTGCGCGGGTCCTTGTCTTGGATATGGATCGGACTGCATCAACTCTCCCCGACTTGAAAGAACTCGACTTCGGCGAGTTAATCGCTTGATAGTGCTCATAAAGATATGGATTTAGAAGCTGGAAGTCAGTAGCAGTAACCCAGATAGCATCGGAGATGGGCCGATTTTGCCAACGAACAAGGAACTTCTGAAATTCTCCGTGACGAGTAGAAATAATCTGATCATCAAGAACATCAATGATTTTATCAGGTGGTGGCGGAGCAGCTGGTAACGTAATGATTTGCTCATCAGAACGTCCTCATTATCATGCCCACGATAGAAAGTGAGCTCAGCAACATTGAATGTAGGGCTGATACCAAGATCAGATGGTAATTCGAGAGAATATGCAATCGAACAGAGCTTCTTCAACACTTTGAATAGGCCTGTATTTCTTGGGTGTAACTTCTTGTTGGCACCTGGGGGTAACGTTTTCAAATGAATATGGTGTTGGAAATAGGTGGGCCTCGTGGATGGGATTTCAAAACTTTTGACCCACTTGACTCAGGGATCAAGTATCCATATGGCCATAAACCATATCTAGGATGCAATTGCTCATACTCATCTATCATGTACAACAATAATAACCTATCTAAAAGATAGAGAACAAGCAACAGCATGCAACAAAAATAATCCACAACTAATAGAGAAGCAGATTATACCTTTGGAGCCTGATTGTGCTCTAATGGAGAAAAAAACTTGCTAGTTGAAGAAACTTTCTTTGTAAGCAACTTAGGATCTCCAAGACCTCTTAGTCTTCCACGCTATGTCCCGTATCAGATCTATCTTCTCAAGAAGACTGGTGGAAACTTCAAGAGAAAACCCTTCAAGAAACTCAAAGAACTAGAAGAGAACTAGAAGAGATGTGCAACTCTTGCACAATAAGGAGGGCTGGGCGTGAAATCCAAGAGACTGGACGTCCCAACCCCCTTGCTTCTCCTTTTATAGCTTTAAGCAACCTCCTTCCCTCCTCTTGTACTAATTGAAATAGAAGTCTTATTTCCACACAAATTAGTAACCTTACTATTATCACTATTAGAAGTCTCACTTCAAATAGAAATAGTAACTTTCTAATTCCTTCATCTTAGAGTTCTAGTAGGATCAGTATCTTTTTAATAAGTTGGGCTAACGTGGGGACCACTAAAGATTCCATAGAAAGCTGGCTCCAACTGTGACATCGCGACCCCACATCTCATGTGCAATCCGGGTCCATAGTTAATTGCAAGTAACACCACTATATAAATGTAATTGTACTCCAATCTTATGAATAAATTACAATGAAGACCCTAAACTTCCCGATTACCACAAGTAGGCCCCTCTATTAATATCCATGGATCAATTGGACTAAACTGTCCCACCAATTTAAATCCACATCTTATTATCCTTGAGCCCCAATTAATCACAATGATCATCAGTACCATCCAATTAACTCTTAATCGAGATGGGTGCGCACTTACTAATGACAAATCCATTGAATTGGCACAAGGAGATAATGTAGATAGATTCCATCTTGACCATTGAATGTTCCCACATTCCTACTACCACGTACCCAAGACACTGAGGTGTTGACCTACAGTTGGCCTCACTCATTGGTGACTCAAAGCAAATGAATAAATAGAAACTTGAGTTCATCAATATATCAAGATTGAGAGCCTATTGTTAGGGAATTATGATAGCAAACCTTAAACTCGAGACAATATTCCATAAGGCGCTTCTCATGGTCCTTCAATACATCCAATGTACTAGCATCGTGATCCAGAATCTTACATTCTGATGATCGAGACAAATCATACTTTCTCATAGTGATCAAAGTGTTGCAGCCTTATCAGATGAGATGCCCAGTCTCATCATCGGTTGTGAAGATATTTAAGTATAAAATTTGTGACACATGTCTCTCGTGTGTGGATCTCATCCATACATATATATCACATCTAATATACTAATAGGACCTAGCTCATCTCATGAACCATTATGTCATATGTATTGGTCATGTGCATTAAGTAGTAAAACATCATTCATCTCATGAAAAGAAAGCGTGATATTATTGATAAATAAAGAAATTAATCAATTTAGTACATCATCTGATGGATTGAGTCCATACAATCTAACATATGGACCATACCATGTCTCCTTCAGAAAACTCCAAAAAACGACGACATTTGTCAGCATGAGCTTTGTAACTGTCATTACTAGTTGCAATATGTCGTCAAACTTCATCATGTATTTGTTGCATGTGTTTGACGAAGTTATCAGCTTCAGCACAAGGGCGTGCTTCAACAGGTAGTGGGACAAGATCAATAGGCAAGCGCGGTCGAACACCTGTGACTGCTTCAAATGGTGAGATGCAAGTGGACCGATTAACTGAATTATTGTAAGTAAATTCAGCCATTGGTAGAATATGATCCCATGCGGTGATATGATCTTGTACAAGGCATCGTAACAATTGTCCAAGACTTTGATTAACAACTTCAGTTTGGCCATCAGTTTACGGATGGTAAGCAGTGGATAAGTGAAGCTTAGTCTTGGCTGTCATCCACAATGTCTTCCAAAAGTAACTCATAAATTTGGTGTCATGATCTGAAATAATCATCTTGGGGAGGCCATGGAGATGGACAACTTCTTTAAATAATAGTTGCGCGACCTTGTAAGCATCGGATGTAGTGGAGCACATAATGAAATGTGCCATTTTAGAAAAACGATCAACAACAACAAAGATGGAATCAACTTTCCATGCAGTCTTTGGAAGGCCTAACACAAAATCCATGTTGATATTTTCCCATGGGACATGAGGAATAGGTAAAGGCTAATATAAACATGTATTGTGCTTGTTATCTTTAGCCAATTGACAGGTGCGACATCTGTCATATATGCTGATAACATTAACTCTTATGCGCGGCCAATAGAATTGGTCATCCATAAGAGCGAGTGTCTTGTCACGTCCCAAATAACCACTAAAACTTCCTGAATGCAATTCACGAACAACATGTTTTCGAATGGAAGTAGCAGGGAGGCAAAGTTTGTTACCTCGGAATAAGAACCCATTATGTATGCTATAATGAGGGTGTTTGTCCGTGTCGCCGTTAAGAAGATCTGCGTAGATGGTGCCGAAATCTTTGTCAGTTGGGTACTCCTGCTTTATTTGCTCAAAACCAGTGACAGTGATTGCCATAATAGTGATGAGATGTTTCTGGCGACTTAAAGCATCAGCTACTAGATTTTCTTTGCCAGCTTTATGGCGGAGACTGAATGTGAATTGTTGGAGGTAAGAGCTCCATTTAATGTGATGATCACTTACATGCTGTTGTGACTGTATATGCTTCAAAACCTCGTGATCAGAATATAAGACAAAGCCGTTGCCAACCAAGTAATGATGCCAATGTCGCAATGCTTGCACAACGGTGTAGAATTCAAGATCATAGACATAATATCGGCGTTTGGCATCGGACAACTTTTTGCTAAAAAATGCAATCGGGTGGCCTTCTTGACTAAGGACTCCTCCAATACCGATCTGAGAAGCGTCACAAGCAACTTCAAAGACTTTGTTAAAATCTGAAAGTCGTAGGACATGGGCTTCCGTGATCTTGCGCTTGATTTTGCCAAAAGCTCTAGTTGCTGCACTTGTCCATTGAAATTCACCTTGTTTCATACAATTAGTGATTGGAGCCATAATACTGCTGAAATCCCAAATGAACCTTTTATAGAAATTAGCAAGTCCGTGAAAACTACGAACTTCAGTGAGAGTTTGTGGGATAGGCCAATTGAGGATAGCTTGAATCTTGGCTGGGTCCATTGCAACACCGTTAGAAGAGACAAGAAAACCAAGGAAGATCACAGAATTGTTTATAAAAGTGCACTTCTTTAAATTAACATAGAAGCGTTCCTGGCAAAGAACCTCAAAAATGCTCTTCAAGTGATCAAGATGCTCCTGTGTGGATTTACTGAAAATCAAGATATCATCAAAGTAGACAACAACAAACCTTCCAATGAATGGTTTCAGCAATTGATTCATAACACGCATGAATGTGCTAGGAGCATCAAAAAGACCAAAAGGCATGACCGGCCATTCATAAAGACCATCTTTAGTTTTAAAGGCTGTCTTCCATTCATCACTTGGTCTAATTCTGATTTGATGATAACCACTGCAAAGATCGATCTTAGAAAAAATAGAAGCACTAGTAAGAAGATCAAGCATATAATCAAGTCTAGGGATAAGGAAGCCATAGTTTACAGTGATTTTATTGATAGCACGACTATCCACGCACATACGCCAGCTTCCATCCTTCTTTGGTGTGAGGAAAGCGGGTACGACACATGGACTTAGGCTTTCCCGAATATATCCCCGTTGCAACAGGGCATCAACCTGTCTCTTGAGTTCAGCATGTTCGGAAGGGCTCATCCGATAAGCACGAAGATTAGGGAGAGATGCTCCAGGAGTTAAATCTATTGCATACTGGATGGCTCGCATTGGCGGTAATTCATTTGGAAGCTTATCAGGAAGTAAATAAGAAAATTCATTGAGCAATGATTGTACTTCTTGAGGAGGGGATGGCTTGGAATCTTCATTTGATTTGGTCAACTGTCTGGCAACCAAAGCATACATCACGCCTTGCTCTTGACTTTCAACTTCAAATTTGCGCATGGTAAGGATGTGAGGAGAGGAAGTAGGCATGGTTTGCTTAATAGAGAATGGAGTTTCCATGGGCTTCAATTGGATTCTGCGTCCATTCCATTTAAAAGTGTAAGTGTTATATGCATGATCAGTGATGACCTTCAAGCGTTTCAACCAAGGTCTACCAAATAAGATGTGGGCAACATTCATCGGAATAACATCACACAGGACATTATCTTCATACGAGCTCATCTTCAAGGGAACAATGCATCGGCGGTTGATGGGAATCGAATAATCATTTATCCATTCAACTCTGTAAGGCTTCGGATACTTTATAGTTGGCAACTGAAGTTTATCAACAACCTCTTTGGATATGACACTCATAGCACTTCCGCTATCAATAATGGCATTGCAAGCTCTTCATTTACAAGTAACTCTTGTTCTGAAAATTCGAGCTTGGTTTTCATCGTCTTCCTCAATACCATCTGCAACCAAGAGGCGACGGTGAAGGAAAGCAATGGGCTGTCATCATCAGCAGTGAATACCTCAAGGGCGGACTTTGGTTCAAGTGGAAGTTGTGCATCAGGTTTCTCCATTTCGATTTCCTCATCATACTGTTCTTCATCATAAGGTCCACCTTCACAATGCAGATTCCTGTAAGGACATTCTCTAGCATAATAACCTCGGTTTTTGCAAGAATGATAGACAATGTCGCGCTTAGTGGCTATTCCAGCGCTTTTAGCAGTATTCAGATTGGGTTGCCATTTCTGATTGGACGGATGAGTCTGTTGACCCTGTGGTGGAGCTTGTTGCTGTTTTTAGATTTGATTCTGTGGTTGGTTTGGAGGTGGTCGGAACCCCTGCTGTGGGGCCCGATCAAAAGTAGAATCTGGACTCTTTTTTGGGACTTCTCGGCTTGGTTACCGAAACGTCACCCAATTTGCTGATGTAGTGTTTGCTTGCTGCGTCGCGCCTTGCTAGAGATTGCATCAATAGTTGCGAAGTCAAATACGGCCAATCTGTCTTGGATATCTGGGCGCAATCTTTTCCAATAACGGGTGACCATCAGGCTATCATCTTCATTAGTCTTGCATCGAATATAAAGCTCATGGAACTTATGAGTGTATTAAGCTATGGTCATAGAGCCTTGCTGAAGATTGATAAGCTCGCTATTAAAGGAATTAATGTAGTCAAAAGGCAAGAACTTACCTTCCAGTTTCTCTTTCATAACTTCCCAACGGGTGCTAGGAGGGCAACCCATTTGCACAGTGTGGTCATCAATACTTTTCCACCAAATTCGAGTAGGACCCTTTAATTTCATCTTGACAAAAGTGACGCGTTGAGGATTTTCAATGTGATACCAAGTTAAATAATCCTCAATTGAAGTAAGCCAATCAAGAAGGGCTTGAGCATCACCTTGACCAGAAATATCAGCAACCTTTAATTTAATTTTCCGCGAGGGACCATCTAATTGGTGCGGGCCGGGTGGAATATTGTCAGCGGCCCTGTCTGCAAAGAGACGTTGAAAGAATTCTTGGATTGATTTTTGGGGAATATTATCCAATTGGTGAGAGTGTGAGCCATAAGTGCCGCAAGATTCGCCATGAGGGTTTGAAGGGCCTCACAAGTTCATCGACTATGAGTTGTAAAGCGTCGACCCGTTAATATAAGTCCCTTATGCAATCATCACGCTGAATGTCAGTGAGTCTGCCATGAAAAATCTGCCCAGTGCGGTAGCCATGGACGAGGCTTGCTCTGTTCTCAAAAGGTTTTTTTTTTTAAACTGCTTGTGGGCCGGCTTTGGGCTCAGGTAGGGCTCGGATTCACGTCAGGCCGGACTCCAGACGAGGCCCAGATTTCTCCAGACACGTGGGAGATCTTGCGGTTCTGGGGACTTGTGCAGAAGAGGAAATGAGAAGAATAGGGTTTTACCGGTCGAAAAAAAAAAAAAAAAAAAGAAACGAAGATGCAGTGGAAGGTGCTGACGATGGAGTGGAAGCGAAGATGAAGGTGAAGATCAATCTCTGCTGAAAAAAACACGATGGTTGCTGCGCTGCTGCGGCGATGGTGCAATGGTTGCTGCGATGATGCGATGGTGGCTGCTGCGTTGTAAAACCTCGCCGGTGCCAGGTACGCCTCTCAACTCAGTGCTCCTCCTTTCCTTTCTCTCTGTTCTGTTTCCCTCTCTCTTCTTCTGGTCTGCTACGCTCTTTTTTTTTTGATCTGGGATGGGTGTCGACGAGGTGGGAAGGACGAAGGCAGAGGGTGGGGTTGTTTGGTTTTAGGGCTGGGACGTGAGAGGGAAGGTGGGCTGAGGGCGTTAGGCAGTGGGGTTTTGCTGCAGGTCTGGTGTTTGGATTTCGGTTTGGGATTGGGGTGTTCTGGAATCTGGGAAAGTGGAAGATTAGGGTTTGGAGAGTTGGGGGTTTTGTTGGGGCTGGGCGTAGGGTTTGGGGAATTTCGGATGGTTGGGAAGTTGGTGGGATGGGTACGTGGTCTCTGTTGGTTGGATAGGAAGTTTGGCAGTGAGTTCGGTGGAAGGGAGAGAGTGGAATGAGAGAAAGTTCCGGGAAGGACAAACGTCTTCCGGGATGCTACGGCTCTGATACCAATTGATGCAGTGATCAAGTAGTAGAACAATCTCCCGAAGGATTGATTGTATCCAAGGATGGATTCCAGCCATAGGGCATAAACGAAACCATAATCATTCAAACAATCAAAACTCACGTGAGCAACCTTAGATAAATCTATTATTGATTGTAAGCATGAAAAATAACAATAGGCTATATATAGAGCATAATGTTTGCTACTAAGGAAAGCTACTAATTCTAATAAAATTAGAAAGCTAGTAAACTAACCTATATTACTAATCTAAAAATTAGAAAACGTGAGGTACATGTAGACCCCATCAACTGGGTCCTTCAAGTCTTGCGCGGGTCCCTGTCTTGGATAGGGATTGGACTGCATCATGGCCTAACTAAAGAAATTAATGCAACCTTCGTAAACACTGATTCCAAATAACCTCAACCCAGTGCACATAAGGGTCCGTTTGACACTTTACTAATACAATGAAAGTCAAGTAAAGCCTCCATTTTCCAGACAAGATGTCACATCAAATGCACTTTATTCAAAAATTCCCCCATCTTTGAAATACAAAAAGTCAAAAAGCAACCACCTTTATCTACTAAAATACAAAAAAACTCCACTTTTCCATACAAAAAGTCAAAAAGATTCCACAACAAACAACTAAAAATAAAATACCATCATAACCCACTTATATTTTGTTCTTTCTTCAAAATCAACTTGACTTGACTTGACTATATTAGTAGAGTTACCAAACTGGTCCTAAGGGACGCGTGGTGGGGTGTGCATACTAGTTGTGGTCAAAGATTCTCGTAAATCATCTGGAAGTTGTTGGTATCCTACGATTCGTATCGAATCTTAAAAAAAAGAAAAAAACAGATTCGTATATATGCAATAAATCCCCATTTACAAGTTAGTCTTAGGATTCAAGTGTGAATCTTACGATTCGATACTTGTTTTATTGAACCTTATTATTATTATTATTATTATTATTTGATTATATATAAAAAATATTGAAATTGGTTTATTTTACTTTGAAAATTGATATCTTAAACATATTTAACTATTTACACATATCATTTATTTAATATGAATAAGTGTCAATGATCTTCTTTGTAGAATTGTATTACTCTTATTTGTCATTATATTTATTCTCCTATGAATGAATTATGAATAAATACTTTTTTTTCTTTTTAATTTAACTATTTTTCATTTTCGTAAGAAAAAGAAAAAAAAAAAAAGAACCATCCCTTATTTGAGATCAGGTTTTTTACTCATATTCTATTACATTCTGGAAATCCTAAGCTCTCTCTCTCTCTCTCACCCGTGTGCACCCCCCGCCCCCCCTCCTACTGATTTGATTGTTATCTGTTTGAGTTTTATGTTATTTGCACTGTTTTATGTCACTGTTGCATAACCTTTCTTTTTTATTTTTTTCATTTCTTGTGGTTGCCTTTGCAAATTAAGCTGATCAGTGTATCTCAATTGGAGTTGTTTGCTGCTTGGATTATCTGAATTTGACGACTGATGCCTCTGACTAAGCCCCCACTCCCTCGCCTTCTCCTAAACAATGTCTCCTGCATACGCAAAGGCCAGATCGTGCTCCGCAACATCAATGTTTCTGTCCATGATGGAGGTGCATTGGTGCTAGCGGGTCCCAACGGCTCAGGAAAAACCACCTTCCTCCGCATGCTCGCAACCTTCTCCCGCCCCTCTGCAGGTGAAATACTTTGGAATGGCCATAATATCAACTCACCTGGTGTCTTTGATCAGTACAAGGCTGAACTCGGATGGATGTCTTTGAAAGATGCTATAAAGGAAAAGGCAACTGTATTAGAAAATGTTCTGTTTTGGGAACTCCTAGAAGGGAAGTATGGGAAGTCGAAGAAAGCAATTGAGTTGATGGGCCTTGGACGGCTTATGAATAACAAGGCAAAGTTCCTTTCCATGGGGCAGAGGAAACGGCTGCAGTTAGCAAGGTTATTGGCGGTTGATCGACCAATTTGGTTGCTTGATGAGCCGTCAGTGGCATTAGATGCTGAAGGGGTTCGGCTCCTGGAATATATAATTGCTGAGCATCGGAAGAGAGGAGGAATAGCTATAGTTGCCACACATTTGCCAATTGAGATGGAGGATGCAATGACATTGAGGCTGCCAACAAGGTTTCCAAGGAGAAATTCCTTGTACGAACTGATGGAAAAGTGAGATAGAAGCTTAGCTATGGAGAAGTGGTACTCTTTCTTTCTTTTTAATTTTCTAATTTACATAAATCAAGAAATTTTTTTTCCCAGTAATTTAAGAAGCTGGTCAATAGTTCCAAAATGCATGACAGTTGTGAAGCACCATTAGTAGTTCTCCCATTGTGTGAATTGTACCACCTGATTGCATGGTGATTGATGTTGGAGTTTGGACCTAGCATGCATTGAAGTTTTACTAAGTAGGTTCACTTTCTATGAGCACCATTCCTGATTGAATAGCACAACATTCATCCATATTAAAATTTTGCGATGCTTCTTTTCTCACTTCATTCCCATCTGTGTTTGTAAGCACTGATCAAAATCAATCTTTTGGTTGTGCAATATACAACACGTGATATCAAGAAGCTATTCTGCTTTTAGGGGATAGAATTAATGTGTGAAATACATTTTCCAGCAAAGGCCCAGGACTTAAAAATTTAATTTAAAATCTACTGATTAAACATAGGAAATACAGTCAGTCGTGGGAAATGTTATCAACATTCTAATCCAAAGATTTATAATAAAAAAAACCCATTCAGATCCAAAGCATAACAAAAAAATAATATTAAACACAACTCTTATGGGAACTTCCAAGTCACTTCACAGGGATTATAACAAAAACAGTACCTTTTGTGAGGCCCATGGAAGGCACTGCACTATAAAGAGGCCCAGGTTTGTAAGGATTTTAAGGACTACATTGTCTTGTGGATTTGGAAGCTGAGCATGTGCGAAACATACTACTTTTGGTGGGTGTTTACTGTCTTGTTCGAAATAGATAGGGACTAGTGGATTTGTGCTGAGGTCTTTTTTATCCATTGTCACAATATTTGTGCTATGTGCTGGATGTCAATATGGCGATGCACATGCACATATGCTAGACTTTGAATAATCAAAGCAAAAACCAAATTGTCCTTTTGACATGGGGATGTTTGAAGTATATTCATGGAAGACAGGAGTTTCTTTGCAGCATGCACCAATATGGAAAACATGAGCAAGACCCAAGCCATTCATTATTAAATGGGGCCCATCATAAATATTTCATGGTAAGAAAATCATACTGGTCTGTGCATCAAATGTTCCTCGAGCAACAGGAATGTTGGATGTTAGTATTTTGCTGTCCTTTTTTCTTGTATGTGCGACCCTCTGGATGAGATGACTTGCGCAAGAAAGCTCAGTGTACGTTCACAGCTGGCCGACTTGATGCTTTTAAATCTTGACAGGTCCTTAGCACCTTGTGCTGGTAATAACCTCTTCAATTAAATGGAAATGTATGAAATGCCCAAATATGCACTAAGAGTCTGTCATTTATGCTGCTTGACGACCAAAGGGAAATAGAGTTACATATTGGAGAGCTTCAGCCTGCGGCGGTTGCTTTGATATACTGGTAACTGATTGAATGGAAAAGAGTATATTTCACGCATTTCACCCCCTATTTCTTTGCACCAGATGAGAGGGGGAAACAGGAAAATGTATTTTCAGAAAATAATAGCATCCAAACGTCTGTACTTGCTAGAATTTTCTGGAACAAAGTGCATTTCAGGGGAAATACAGATAGCCATACTCATCTCAATTCAAGTGTGAAAATGTTTGCAAAGCTGCACTCTCAGATGCGTCATGAACTCTCACTTTCTGCTAAATACTTGATAGATATTGTGAAGATAGGCCATTAAAAAAAAAGATATTGTGAAGATAGGGTGACCCAACACTGCTCTACTTGTTCTGATGATGAATGAGAATATATATATTTTGAATGATACTTTCATTGACTAAAGAAATCAGTACAAGAGAGATATACTGACCTCAAAACAAACACAACATAAGAAAACAGCCAGAAAAAGTAAAAAGAAACCCAAAAGTTAGAAGAACAGATCGAAGAGCAAAACCACTTGGTTACACCGTGACCCCTAGCTTAAGTGAAAGCAATTTCCTTCCAATTATACATGATTTGGTCGCTAGGGTAGTCATTGAATATATGATAGATCTTCACCCACTGAGCAATAGAATTTTATCTTGTCACGTAAGATCTCTTCTTTCGTTATTGTCCCTTCAAAGCATCTATCATTCCTCTCCTTCCATATATGCCAAATGACAGATATAAACGACAGCTTCCACAATTCCTTTCCTTTCGAAGACCCAATTGGGATTTTCCACGCCTCGAAATGATGTTGAAGAGACCTCGGCAGCACCCACTTGCAATCGAACCAGCTGATAACAGAGTCCCGTATTTTCACAGCATATCTACATCTGAGGAGAAGGTGGTCTACAGTTTCCTTGTCTTCCAAACACATTGGACAAGCGTTTACCACAATTTTTCCTCTTTTCCTAAGATTATCTAGGGTTAGAATTCTTCTCCAGAGGGCAATCCATCGAAAAGCCACAACCCTGGGTGGGGCCTTGAACCTCAATAAACTTGCCAATCCACTTCTTCTTCCTGCCATTGTAAAAAGAGGAGACCGAAAACACCCCATTTCTTGAAGCTTCCCAGGTTCTAGTGTCTTCTCCTTTATCAGGAATTTGGGCATCCCTTAACAAAGTTAGGAGAGACCAAAATTGATTCTATTCGTGTTCCTTCAAATTCCTTCTGAACGTCAGACTGCATGAAATCTGACCGCTTGTGCTGGATCTTTCGATGTAATTTTCCACCTTTGCTTCTCTATAGCACAATTGAACAAGTCTGGGAATTTAGAAGCTAGAGGATCCTCACCTACCCATGTGTCAAGCCAAAAGAGAGTCTTCTTCCCCGAGTAAACTTGATATCTGATGTTCTGCATAAATTTCTCTCTAACAGAAATTATGCCTTTCCATATGGCTGAATGTTTGTAGGCATGTCTGGGCACCTCCCAGCCATCCCTTTGGTTACCGTATTTTTCCATCACTACCGACCTCCAAAGACCTTCGGTTTCGTCTCCTAGCCTCCAAAGCCATTTACCAAGCAAAGCTTGGTTCATATGCCTTAAAGACTTAATACCCAAACTGCCTTCTAGCTTTGATGAACACACAGCCGCCCAGTGAATTAAGTGATACTTATTATCTACATTTCTGCCGTGCCATAGGAAGTCCCTTTGCAGCTTCTCTATTCTGTTGATTACTGAGATTGGGCACTTTAGAATCGACATGAAGTAGATAGGGAGATTTCCCATCACTGCTTTGATGAGCGTTATTCTGCCTCCCAAAGACAAGTAGCTAGCCTTCCAAGTCGATAACTTCCTTTCCACCCTTTCCACCACTGGATTCCATACCTCTTTGTTTGCTTGCCCCTTACACAGAGGTAGAACCAAATAGGACACCGGGAAAGATCCCACTCTGCATCCAAGGATTTTTGAGAATTTTACCATGACAGAATCCTCCACTCTTATCCCTATCAACTCGCTTTTGAATAAGTTTATCTTAAGGCCCAACACTGCTTCAAAAGAAATCAGAATGGCTTTGATGTTTCTAACTTGATCTTCATTAGCTTCACAGAAGACAAGGGTGTCATCTGCAAACTGCAAATAAGAGATTGAATGAGCCGTTCTAGACACCCTGAAAACATTTTTTAAGATTCTTCTTCTCTGCCTCCGTGAAGCAGCGTAGGGAATAAGGAGGATAGCCAACGGGCTAAACTCCAAGCCAATGGCTTAGGGATAGGGATCCATGGGATCCAAAACGTCTTGGTCTCACTCCACAGACAAATAACCAAGAGAATTTTTTAGGAGAAGAAATTTTTATTAATCAATGCATTGTCCCTAAAGAGGTATTACAATCTTTTATATAGATTCATACTCTTAACCTATTATTGGAAACAAATATTATCAAAATAAATAAACTTTCTAATTAATCTCATAATTATCCCTAAAATTTAGCTAATACTAAAAATAGGAAAAGTCTTGCACAATTTGAAGATTCTCTTTATGGGCTAAATAGGCTTAGGCCCAATGGATTGACCGATCATGGATTTGGCCTGCATTAGTTCCCCCCCCCCTCCCTCTCTTGGAGGGAACTCGTCCTCGAGTTCACTAGATAACCGCCTAGGTCGAAGATCAAACGCACGAACTTTTGATTCTCTTGTGGATCTTCTTATGGTGTGTAAACTTCACGTAAGCATTTACTCCACGAAAATTTTAGATATTGCCTCTTTTGATGCTGGGAGTTTGCATGGACTTGCGTTCGAACAAATTGATGCTTCGATTTCTGAATTTGTACCATCTGTTCACAATCTCTTGATATCAAGAGTCGATTCCCAAAGATGAAATCAATGTGGGGAATCTCAACGATTTGATCTTCTTTTTCGTCATGCGAAACAATAGCCTGTGGTTGTGATGATTTAATTGGCTCTTCAGGATTTGAACATATGATGAAATCTACCAGTTGATTAGGCTCTTGGTTGATTACTTTCAATTCTTCAAAGTCTGCCTTTTCTTCCTTCGGTGCTTGCACTTGCTTATCATCATTGTTAATATAAAGAGAATCAATTTCTTTGTCTTCCAATGTACCTAAAGTAGGGTCTGGTGGAGGAGTTTTGTCGATCACTTCATCTGAATTTGTTGGGAAATCATTTGTTTCTTGCTTTTGTTCCTCAACTTCAGCTTTGATAATCTCCATGACTGGTTTCACCATAGGGACTTTTGTGGTTTGCGAAGACTTTTCTTCTTGCATCCTAGTTTTTTGTAAGCGAGACCGTTTAAGCATGCGCTCTACACGAATTGCTTCCCAAAATGCCTCGTGCATATCTTTGCATTCTTTCTTTATATTTTTCAATATGCTAGGGCACAAACCTTTGAGAAACTGATTGAAATCAAGTGTCTTGCCCAAGTCACATAAATAGTGTAGCCTTTCAAATTCATTGGCATATTGTTCGACGGACAATTTTCCTTGTGTCAAACTAAGATACTGTGCAAAATGGCCAACGGGCTTCAAATTGGCTTCCACTAGTGGGGAGAATGGATCTCTTCCATGTACGTACTTGTCATCCAGTAGTAATTTCATTTCATTCCATGTCGGTGGATATTGATACAACTGGCATTCTACTCCTTTCCACCATGCTTGTGCATCTTCTAGAAGCTTTCTTTTGGCATAATCTTTACATGAATGACCTTTTAATTGACGCCATGTAAAATACTCTTCAAGTACTTTAATCCAATTCAAGAAGACATGGATCTCTATTTCCATAAAAAATGGAACTTCTGGAGCTTCTCTATAAACCATGTATATTACCTGGATGATCAATGACCATGTTTGAGATGGGGCGGAGTTGGGATCTCGATTTCGGATTTTGGTTTCTCTTTTTTTCTCTAATTTGGATTTGGGTGATTGAGGCGGTGGGTTTGGTGCGACCGACGATGGAGTTGGGTAGGGTGTCGGTGATGTGGTTAGGTTCGGCCGGCAGGGGTTTGGGTGAGAATGAAGGGCTGTGGTTGGGATTCTAATTTGGGACTTTTGGGGTGAGAAATTTGTGGGATTTCCCAATTTTTCTGATGTCTGAGTTAGGGACTATCGACAGAGATGAAGATGGGTTTCAAATGTGGGGGCTTTATGATATCGATTGGGGTTGGAATTTCGGATGTAGGGTTTTCTTTGTTGGGATTTTCGGATGTGCAGGGTCGTTTATGGTGATGGCTGAAAATGATGATGATGAAGAAAGATGATGATTGATGATGAAAGGGCTTGGAGGCACAGGGATGATTGATTCGGTGGAGGTGCTTTTTTTTCTTTTTTTGTTTGAATTGGTGGATGTTGTGATGGGCGGATGGAAGGGGTGTGATGATAGAAGATGGATGAAGATGAATAGGGGATCACGGGTTACCTCAAATCGGCGATCTGGACGGCGATCTGAGATCAGATCTTCGCTCTGATACCAATTGAAGCAGCGCAGGGAATACGGAGGACAGCCAACGGGCTAAACTCCAAGCCAATGGCTTAAGGATGGGGATCCATGGGATCCAAAACGTCTTGGTCTCACACCACAGACAAATAACCAAGAGAATTTCTTAGGAGAAGAAATTTTTATTAATCAATGCATTGTCCCTAAAGAGGGATTACAATCCTTTATATAGATTCATACTCTAACCTATTCTTGGTAACAAATCTTATCAAAATAAACTCTAAATCAAAATAAATAAACTTTCTAATTAATCTCATAATTATCCCTAAAATGTAGCTAATACTAAAAATAGGAAAAGTCTTGCACAATTTGAAGATTCTCTTTATGGGCTAAATAGGCTTAGGCCCAATGGATTGGTCGATCATGGATCTGGCCTGCATCACTCCGCCACCATCCTACTCAACGCTTCAGCTACTGTTACAAAGAGGAACGGAGACAATGGATCACCTTGCCGCATGCCTCTTTGAGCTGGGAAGAAACCTTTTGGGGTGCCATTGATTAGGATGGAAAAATGAGCTGAGGACAAACATTCCTTAATCCAACTTCTCCATTTAACACCGAATCCCATCCTGTAAAGGAGGTATTGCAGGAACTCCCAGTCCACTATGTCGAAAGCCTTTTCCAAGTCTAATTTGCAGATCAGACCCTGCTCCCTTTTCCTGTCACTTGAGTGAATACATTCATTAGCTATAAAGACTCCATCCAAAATTTGCCTTCCTTTTACAAAAGCCCTTCGTTCTTTCGTGATAATTTCTGGTATACTTTCTGAAGTCTCCCGGCCAGCACCTTGGCTAGAATTTTGTGGACACTTCCAATAAGACTTATGGGTCTAAAGTTTTTTATCCCTAACTTCCCCCTCCTTTTTTGGAATTAGGGAAATGAAAGAGGCTCCTAATCCTTCAGACAACTTTCCTCTAGACCAGAATTCCCCCATGAATGCTAGAATGTCATCTTTTAACACACTCCAAAACCTCTGAGAGAAAGCCATAGGATAACCGTCAGGCCCCGGTGCTTTGTCTCCTGCCATAGCATAAATAGCAGCCCGGACTTCCTCCTCTTCAAACTGCCTCTACAACCAATGCATTTTACCATGCCCTATTTTCGCAAACTCTAGATTGTCCAAAGTTGGTTTTTGCCATCGGTCCTTTGTGTAAAGGGTGATAAAGTAATTCTCTCTGTGTTCAACTATTTCCTCATTCCTTTCCAATCTTCTGGCTCCATCCGTCAGCGTAAAGATTCTATTTGTTCTTTTCCGTGAGGAAGCCATCCCATGGAAAAACTTTGTGTTCTTATTGCCGTCTTTCAGCCATTGACATCTCGACCTTTGCCTCCACATAATTTCTTCCTCCCTCAGCTTCCTTTGAAACTCCTCTTTGGGTCTCAGTCTTCTTGCTTCTTCCTCACTAGATAATTGGCCAAGCTCCTCTTTCTTATCGAGATTTTGAATGTCTTCTAGCAATTGGTTCTGCATCCTAACATCTGTAAAATTCGTCTTGGCCCACTCTTTTATTTTTATTTTTATTTTTAGCAATTTAAGTTTGGTGGCCAGTCCGTAACCAGCCCAACCTTCCACTGTCAGTTCCTTCCACCATTCCGAGATCATTAGAGGAAACTTGTTTTCCTCCAGCCACATTAACTCAAAACGAGATGGGGCAGGACCCCACCTGTCACTGTTAGTAGCTAAAAGAACCAGGCAATGATCAGAAGCGGGCTTAGGGAGGGCCAATTGACATACCTCTGGATACAATTCCACCCAGTCGTGTGATACCAAGAATCTGTCCAGCCTCGATGCCTTAGGAGTATTTTGATTGTTGGACCAAGTGAAGGAGTTCCCTTTCATGGGCAGGTCCGCCAGATATTGGGAATTGATCCAGTCTGAAAAGGAACTCATCTCTCCCGTCATCCTGCTGGTTCCCCTCCTTTCACTTGGAAATCTGACTATATTCCAATCTCCACCTATGCACCATGCTCCATCCCACCGTCCCCTAACCTCATCTAGCTCTTTCCAGAACTGTTTTCCTCTTTGGCTATCATTCGGGCCATAGACTGACGTGATAAGCCACTTTGCCTTGGTAGAGAGATCTTCCACTAATGCTGGTGCAGAAAAAACATCCCTCCAAGACTTCAGAATATTAATTTTCCTAGAATCCCACATCAAAATTATCCCCCTGCTGATCCAACAGCGTCAACAGTCTCCCACCTTATAAATCTGCTACCCCAGATTTCTTTCATAATGATTTCATTTACCTCTTTCAGTTTTGATTCTTGGATCAAAGCAATCTGAATCTTCTCTCTCCTCAGCATCTCCTTCACTGTCATCTCACGGGAAGCTCCCCCCAAACCCCTCACATTCCATGTTATTAACTTCATTTATAAAAGGATGATGCCCCCTGAATTTTCTTCCCCTTTCCCCCCCTCTCTTTGATTTTCCAGATTCTGATCCCTGCTTTTATCATAATTTATGCAACACCCCAGGTTGTTAAGCTCTCTCACCCCTTTCCTTTTTGTTTTTTCCTTTCCTGTTTCCGCTTTGTCTTCTCTGTGCAAATCGAATCATCTCTGTCCAGCCATCTCTTGATTCATCCACCTTTATGCCAGTAGCCCTTCCGCATTGGATGATTTTCTGAGGCAGCCATGACTTCTGCTCCTCTTCCTCCTGCTTGTCCGGTTCCTTCTCTAGTCCACTTCTCTGAAGTAGTCGTCTTGAGCTATTATATCCATAGGCCTCTTTCAGACATACCACTTTTCTGGTGTTACAATAGATACTCTATCCGTGTTTCCGGAACATTGCTGCGAAAACTCCTTCGTCCGTCGTCGCTGAAAAGGTTCGGATCTTACACCGTTCCTGTTAGGGACTGAAATCCACCACCAGGATCCCTCTGCGGAGTTGCAAATATGCTATCCTTCTGATTATAGGTCACTGTTTCTCCATAATCTGGAAGATCCCCATTTTCCTTTGATGTACTTCCCCTATATCAGTGTTGATAGCCATCTGTGGTCGGTGATGATATATACTGTCATTACTTCTCGTCAGTTGCCTCCCCCCTTTCTTGTTCCCCTGATTCGCATCCATTTCGGCTTGCTGGCCTTCAATCGAGCATTTAACTACTTGTATCGAAGGAATTGAGTCCTTCCCTTTCCTCCTTAGCCAATTGTCAGTGCTTGAGCTATCACTGCCGCTCCTCTCTCCTTCATCTGGCACTGAGCCCTCTTCCACCTCTTTCGTCTCGTTCACCTCACTTCCTTTTGATGAGACTGAAGGCGTCTTCGACTCCCCATCAATGTCGGAGCTGCTTCCTTCTTTACTTGTTATTTTCCTCTTCCTCGAAGCCCTAGTCTTGCATATAAACAGTTCTCTGAGCCTGACCCTTTAAAACCATATTTCTTGGGCCTAACTTTTCCATCCCGACCCATTTCGGCCTTTAATGGACTTTGTCTATCGAGCCTAGTAGATATATTGTTCTCCGAGCCCAGTCTCTTTAGTGGACGTTGTCTGTCTAACTCCAATTCGGCCCAAACTTTTTTTTTGCTCAGAATCCCACCTTTTTCCTGGTTATGAGCGGGCCTTTCAAAATTCAAAACCTGAATGGTGACGTCATCATCTTCCTCCATCTCCTCCTCCGTCTCCTCTCTTTTCCAACTCTCCACCGCATTGGCAACAGGTCCCTGGTATTCCATCCTCCTTCCTGTTTACCTCCTTGGATTTTGTGGTTTCAGTCTTTTTCTCCATTTCTATTTTCACCAAGAACTTAACTTCCTCCACCCAAATAGGTATAGAGTCTGGGAAGGGGCCTGTATCGTCTATCAGCACCTTTATTCACCCCTCTTTTAAGTGTTCCTTGTTGATTGTCTTCTCGTCAATCTTAATCGTGCGAGCAAAGCATTCTCCCACCAGTTTGAATACATCTTCTTGCCAGGCGTCCAAGGGCATACCTCTTATCTTGATCCAGCAGGGCCATGGAGGGTGTCCCATACATTCCATCCACCTTTCCAGAACAATGAAAGGGGATATGCCTTCTTGCCTTGATGCGTTTTCTAGAACCTCTTCAACCTCCTCCTCTTTTAAGAACTGCATCCAAACTACTTGCTCGTCCAGCATTTGGATCTTGTCTGGCATCTTGCCCCAGCATCTTTTCAGCCAAACTTCTGCCTGTCTTTGTCCATTTTTGTTTGTCTCCAGAAAACCTACTAGGATTTTGAATAAGGATTTCTTTTGATTTTGAGCCACCCAGGAAGCTACTTGCACCCCTTTCTGCTTGCCGTCATCAACGATCCAGCCTACTGGTTTGGCTATTTGGTTTTGCCTGTCCTTTATCCCTCTGTCAGCTGCTTGCCTGTGTACCTGATCTGTTGCTTTGTACATTTCGCCTTTTGAACTATACCATGCTATATTCGCCTGTAGCTTCCTTCCATTCCAGGATCTTCCATCTACTAATTCCACGGCCTTTACAGCTTCTCTTTCTGTGTTAAACTGGACAAAAGCAAAACCTCTGGTCTCCCTGCTTTACTTCTCGACAGGGATAAATATATCCATTGTCCTTCCTGCCCTGAAAGCCATACCCTCTATCTCAGCCTTTGATGTGTTCTTCGGGAGATTGGAGATGTAGACCGAGAATGGCTCTGCTCGCAATCTGCGTAGGTGCCATGGCAGCGGTGCCCTTGTTTCAGTCATGCCCTCGTCTCTCAGTCAAAAATAGATTCTTAAAAGTAAAAATTAGTACAGTAAATCAAACTTTCACCATTCCTAAGAAAGAAACCTCAGAATCACCTAGCAATGTGTGCAGCAATGGTTTTTGGGTAACAAGAGATCCAAAACAAGAAAATTCAATGGTTTTCCTACCATACAGTTGAATTATTCTCCTTCTGAAGTTGCAATGGACAGTGCTGGGATGCTTTGTCATTTCCATTAATTTCCTTTATTTCATATCTCAATGCCTGAAATGATTGTAAGCAAGCTGCGAATGCGAAACCCTAGGCGGTTGTTGTTGATGCACAGGACATGACCTTAAACTTCACCCTCTCCAGCCCCTCTCTCTCTCTCTCCCCACAAAACACACCGTTTTTTCTTCTACTCTTCTGTCGCCAGTGAGTTTCAAAACAGGAACCCAACCTCTTCTCTCTCTCTCTCTCTCTCTCTCTCTTGAAATGAGAATATGTTTGTAGAGTGGAGAAAAAGTCCATCTACCGGTTTGGAAGGTGCCCTTTGTCGCAACTATAAAGCTGCAGGCAAGTCATGTTACCAACAGAAAGGTATGTGCAGAATTTGTTACAACCAAAGATTTTTGTTCAGCATCTTCTTGATTATAGTTGTGGTCAGAAAATGGAATTGATAGGTTCCTTAGCTCCTCGAGTACAGATTGTGAGAGGAGTCAGGAGTCAGGGGTGGAGCTGATATATATGCTCTCAGTTAAAACAATATAATTGCTGTGTCAATACTTCATAGTCTTTTGGGGTAGAAGTTGAAATTTATGCTCATCATAGGATCTGCATCACAAAGATTAAGGGAGGATCGTAAAAACTAAAATTGCAAATTGCATAATTACAGCATATTTACTTGTACAGTGTGCAATTTTTTTGAACAATAACAAGTTCCATTTAGAAAAGAACAAATTGCAGAGTGTGGAAAACAAAGAAAGCAACAGGACAGGAGGGTACAAGAGCATTGATAACAAAATAAAACAAAGTATATCATACCTTTCACAGTTATGATATGGGGCTGAAGATGTTCTAAAAAGCCTTGAGCTTTGTTTCTCCAATCGCCGAGGGCTTAAATCCACTTACTAGAACAAAAATGTCAAGGTTGAAGGAACCTTTGTGCATGTGATGTGTTTAGAGGCTAGGATCCCTCTAGTCTCTATACTTATGATCCACAATTGGAGATTTCCGATCATATCTCCTCTCCATGTGGAGTGTTTTGATTGATCATCTCTTAACCAACTTAGGATTGGATTGGATTTAATTTGAATCAATTAAAATTTAAAAAACCCAAAATCTAATTACGATTTAAGTGGGAATTCTTTAAATGAATTGATTATGGGCCTGAAGGGCCCGTGCAGTCCCTATGGACCTGCCAAACCAAATGGTCATATGGGCCATTCCAACATTCTCCCACTTTATCCTTATGACCATGTAATTCTTTTAATTAAAAAATTTGACAAAAAATTATTTTAAAAATCTTACTTTTTGGTATTTAACTACAAAATTATTACTTAATTGTGCATGTATGATAAAATAGAAAGAAGCATCCATAGTTGTCTAACATATTTCAATTAAGCTAGATCACTTTCTAGTTGGCATGATTCCTTGCATATATTTCGACTTACCAACCTAATCTAGCCCTACTCTTAATGAGATAACCCGTAGGCTTTACACAATACCTATGTAGAATGGTCCTAATAAAATGTCTTGTTACTGATTATTCTTGCTTCTACATAAGTATCAAAATCGTAGTGCACAAAATTAGACCACCACCACATTCATCATCAAAGCCTTGTCCCAATTATGTCGGGGAAGAATTCCTGTTTGGATTGTGACAAAATCAGATATGAAGAAGAATTTTGCAACCAGACTGTAGGTAATGGATGAGATCGATCACAATAGATTTCCATTCCAATTACAGAAGCAACCTCCCATGAATCCTTCATCTCAAAGTTCTAAGAAAGAAAATCCTTCGCCTTTCTCAACTACCAAGATCATTTGTGATTAACAAAATATCACTAACATATAATATATATAAGCAAACTTGCTCCATATCTAAGATATATATGTTGATCAGCAATGTAAACAGCAAATCCAAAACTGGTAATAATGTGGTTGAACTCAAAATACCTGTCTTGTGAAGCTTGTTGAAGTCTAAATACCAATACTAATAAATAGAATCTAATTTCAACTTATATAAGGAATCAACCTTCAAACCAATGCCACTGATGTCATTATTCAAATACAGGGCATATAAATAGTTCTCGAAGCTAATGGAGGATTTGAATCTAGTCTAGGAAGAGATAATAAATTCTTGAATCTTGCATGGACAAAAAGTGTCTTTTCTAGTCTATCAAAGCTCCAACATCCATCAGTACATATTTGCCAATAGATAACATTTGACTGCAACCGGTTATCCATATGGACAAATCTTTCGCTCATTAGGATTTTGCTTTGTAAGTAATTCATGCACATACTTCCATTCGTGAGTAGTTGTGATTCAATACGGACCAGGCCCAAGTTAGCTAGGCTCCCATCGACCCATAGGTCAATCCGGTCCACCGGGCGATGCAGTGAGATCCAAGACCAGGACCCGCTGCCCTGATGGACCCGCTTGATGGGGTCCACATGATCTCTAATTTGGGATCCCTATCATTAGTTTAGATAGTCTCTACATTAGTAGTGTTACTTTATTTACTTATTTCTAGAATAGTATGTTGCTTAATTGTTTAGGAAGATTTCCTTTCTAATTTATATGTTGATTAGGATTAGCTATTTCCTTAATTGTTTATTTAGGAACAATGCTACTGTATATATAGAGAAGCTCCTTATTGACATGTTCATGTTATATTTTTAACAAGATTTCAGAATTGTTCTTGTGAGTTCCCCTTTGGAGTATTTCCCCCAAGTGATCTTAGGTTTTTGAGTCTTAGGGCTCGATCTCACCGTCGGAGATGTAGATCTTCATCGTGGCCTTCGGGCTATGCCATCAATTGGTATCAAAGCCGATGATCCATCTCAGATCGCCGGTTCGATCGCCGATCCGAGGTATCCCGTCACCCCACCGATCCATTACCATCCCCATTACCATCCCCACCGATCATCTTCAAAACCAAACCAAAACCCAACCCATCTCTGGCGGAAGGTCCCAGATTCGAGTTGCAGTGCCCATCACCCAAAATCGTTAGCCACCGAAACCAATCTTCACCTCTTGAAAAGTTAGCCCAGAGATAAAAAAAAAAAAGAAAAAGAAAAAGAAAAAAGGTCGACTGTAGAGGTGCCATTCACCACGCAAACACTTCACAGCAAAGAGCCCTGTCAATACTCACTAGTTGCCGGATTCATCAAAAGCATCCCAGCAGCGGTTCGCCAAACAGCAGTGCCACCTGCGAGATCGTGACAGTGTCGTCATTGGAGCCTTCCTTGTCATCGCTGTTTTTCTCCCTCTGTCCGCTTTCTTCCCCCGGCGTGAGACGAAAACAGAGAAACCAAGACAAGTCACAAGAAAGTCTTCTCCACGTGTTGTCTCCAACACCTTCTGGGCTTAAGTTTGGCCCAACCTGAGCCCAAGCCCAAACCTGCAGTTGTAGTTTAAAAAGAGAAAAAAAAAAAAAAAAACAGAGAGCAGAATAGAGAAAGAAAGGAGAAAAAAAAAAAAGAAAACCATAGAAGAAGCAGAAGCAGACAGAAAGAAAGAAGAAAAGAAGAAGAGAGAAGGGAAGAGAGGAGAAGTAGGAGCGTACCTGGCACCGGACGGGAGACTCCAGCAGCAGCAATGCTAAAACAACAACAGCAGCTAAAATTCAAGCTTCCTCTCCATCGCCAGTCGCTGCTCCATTGCCGACCAGCAGCAACCAAATAGCAGCCGCTCCTCCCTCTGTGTTTTCCTCTCCAAGTCGATGAAGGTAAGAAGATCCTCCATGTTTCTTATTCTCTCCTGCACGATCTTCAAGACAGAGAACAGAGGCTTTTCTTCCTCCTCCCATGTGTGTAACTTAGGCAGTTTGGGCCTGATCTGAGTACAAACCCGACCCTGCCCAGTAGACAACAGCACACAAAAAAAAAAAAAAAAAAAAAAGTCTCTCCCACGTGCCTCTCCCAACAGACTTCCAATTGGGCCTGATCTGAGTCCAGGCCCAACCCGACCCAAAAAAAAGTGCAGAAATTTTGCAAAGCAGTACATTTGAATCATTGATTTAAGTCCCTATGAAACTTTTTGGGAGCCCCATTAAAATTCTAAGAATTCAGTATAAGCACAAATATGGCACTTGGTATTTTGAAAATGAATTCTATTTTGAAGAATTTCTCAACTTGACGCAAGAAAATTGGACGATTGATGAACACCTGCAACTGTCGAGAGTTGCATGAGATATGCGAATTGGAGGAAAATGAGAGATACGATTTAGCTTGTTATGTCCAAGGCTTGAGACCAGATATCTTGGAAAATATGAATTATTGCAAAACCAGTCAGAGGCATACTTAAAAGCCATCCGTGTTGAGCGCATGCTTAGAAGGTCTTGCAAGCAACAATGTCGACAACGAGCTCATATTGTGGAAAGACTTTTTGCAGGAGAAGATAATCCCACTCTTGTTATTCGCAGACTCCTCAATACTGATGAAGAAGAAGAAAAAGCATGGAGACAAGCTAAGAAATTTCACATGCGGGTGATGGTCATTGACAAAGCTGTTAATGTGGTTATTAACAATGGTAGTGCGATTAATTTTGTTGCATAAGAGGTTATTGACAAGCTTCATTTGACACTGAGAAGCTTCCTAAGCCCTACCAAGTCACATGGTCATGTCATTCCCGTGGCTCACAGATGTTTGGTATCTTTCAAGATTGGCACCTATGAAGATCAGATTTGGTGTGATGTGATCCATATGAATATTGCTCATATCCTTCTTGGACGTTCATGGCTTTTTGATCGGAAAGTGTATCATGATATAGAGGCAAACACATATACCCTTTTCAGGAATGGAAGATGGAATAGACTCATGCCACTGACATCAACATCTCTGTCGCCGTCTGCACCTTTCACAGTAGCGCCACAAACGGAGCAAAAACTTGAAAAAATAGTCATGATTGCACCAAACGAGCTGACTTCGAACAACAAAGATGACATTGAAGCACAAGTTCATGGAAACGATGATTTTGTGGGCACAACCAGATTTGATCAAGGTAGTGCCACTAAAAAGCTGCAAAGGGTTGATGACGTACAAGGTCAAGAAAATATTTAAAACTCTGAACAGGTTAGCAAAAAGATTGAACATCCAGTAGAGCTCATTGTCATGCCACTTCTAGAAAATTCAATTGGGTCTTCAGAAATCAATTAGATTGTTCCAGTCATTTCACAAGGAGATCAAGTTGTTGCAGTCCCTCACATTGACTTCATCTTCAGGGCTCAACAATGGAAGCTTGAAGATTGTACTCAGATATAGCAGATTTTACAGTTGCAATCTCTCATAGGAAAAACGCAAGTCGCACTAAATGCAGACAGCAGAAGAAGCGACGCTTCCGACCTATTTTTAGATGGGTGAATACATTGCGTTAAACTCCCACGCCATGCCATGCAGATGCAGCTCCAAAGAAGAAGCGGACATTTGTGCACTTGATTTTCAACCCTGGCGAACATTTTCCGAACTTGTGGTAGGATTCTCTCTTGTGTTATCAACTTTTCAACTCTTCGGAGTTGAGTTTTTCTAAGAGGGGGAGAGTTGATGCAGTGAGATTCAAGACCAGAACCTGCAGGCCCTGATGGACCCACTTGATGGGCTCCACATGATCTCTAATTTGAGATCCCTATCATTAGTTTAGATAGTCTCTAGACTAGTAGTGTTACTTTATTTACTTATTTCTAGAATAGTAGGTTGCTTAATTGTTTAGGAAGATTTCCTTTCTAATTTATATGTTGATTAGGATTAGCTATTTCCTTTATTGTTTATTTAGGAACAATGCTACTCTATATATAGAGAAGCTCCTTATTGACATGTTCATGATATATTCTTTATAAGATCTCAGAATTGTTCTTGTGAGTTCCCCTTTAGGGTATTTCCCCTAAGTGATCTTAGGGTTTTGAGTCTTAGGGCTCGATCTCACCGTCGGAGGTGTAGATCTTCATCGTGGCCTCCTGGCTATGCCATCGTAGGGTTCAGCCCACAAGCCCAATATTAACCAGAGCTACTATGACTTCCTCTTTCTATCCGATTTTTATCCTATTTCTATTTTCTATTTGATTAGGATTGATATTTCATGTTTTATTTATATTTCCCATTTTAATTCTACTTCATTGTAAGAGCATGTTTATTACTATCAATTAAAGATTTCTAAATTCTTCTCCTTTGGTGTTTTCCATTATCTTAAGTATGCCCTAATGCATCGAATTCATCTCTGGATTCAATCAATCCCTTTAGGGGTTGATTTATATTTTATTGCGGATCCGAGGCCGTGTCAATTTGGTATGATAGCTGAAGATTGATTGCCAGAAAGACGTCAGTTCTACCTAGGTCCTATCCCCCCAACCCTCTCTCCCCCTCTTCAATTCCTAACCCCATCATCCTCATCTCACATCAACCAAACCCTGTTCATCATGAGTCCCCATTCTTGAGCCTATAAACCACACAATCCCCCAACATTCTCATCAATCCGACACCCTGAGCCCATCTCTAGTTCGATCCCCAACCATTTCAAGCCAACCAAGCCCATCTTCCATCACCGTCAACCCTAATCCCGAAACCAATCGAATCTAATTCGAATCTAGTTCCAAAACCCCTAATTTCCGAAGATCCTAACCCCTCCAATCCGAACCCCATTCGCCAATTTCTCCATTTTCCAATACCCGAACCCTGAAAATACCAAACCCAAAACCTCCAAAAATTTCCCTCCAAACCGAACCTAATACCAAAACCCTTTTTATCTGAGTCAAACCTAGTCGATCCCCAAACCCACTGTCCCTTTCAACCTTCGATTGGCATTCCCAAACACATTGATTCAGTGTCCACTTGTCAATGATAGTATTGGCACTTTAAAAGAGGAAGTCACGTGCTCCACCAGATAATTTCATCATGGTTTGAAGTGAATTTAAAAAAGAAAAGGGTTGTGAGTTTTCCCCCCATAATTTTCACTGCAATCAGTTAGAGAGTGGTGGGGGAAGTGTCCAAGAAGAGAATATTCTGTAAAATAACTACTTGTCTTTTGCTCTCGTTCTCTACATTGGAAAGGATGAGAGAAAAATATAGAAAAATTGGAGAAAGAAGATGGGTTCTTGGGTGTTTCGTTAGAGACTAGTTCCAAGGAGTAAGTGGTTATTGCCAACTCTTGTAATTGTAGTTCTTTCCTATTGTGATAGTGGAAATTATGCCATTCATTGCCGTAGATATTTTCCCAATTTATGAATTTCACCATGTTTAAAAAAGTATTTCTTGCATACAAATTGGTGTGTGATTGTGATTATACTTGCATTCACATTGTTATGGCGTGTTGGAGATCTTGGCATACACAAATTTGTTTGGTTTGTATTTTTAGCATTCCATACGGATCAAGTATGTTGGTATCAGCGCACAGTTTTTGTGTGTATGCAAGGCCGTCGAACATTGAAAGTAGGCTTAAAAAAAATCTGAATACCCAAATTCGGAAGGAAAAGAGTGTCGCGACTCCGGACTGGATTACTACTCAATGGTCCGCATCTTGAGCCCTGTGAATTGTGAGAGTGGCAGTGACTAGAAAATTTTGCCAAGATTACCACAGGTTTCCGCGTGTGAGGATGGGTCAGATTCCCTTAATTACAAGATCACATGTTTCAGTGGAAGCTTGTAGCAACCATGCTTGAATAGACATAGTAATAATATTAAAGACAAATATCAGAGTGTACAAAATATCTGAAAAGGCATTCCCATACATATTAAGTGTATACAAAAGAAAGTTTAAGTACAACATCTCAAAATAAAAGGCCAAAGAGGCCAGTAGATCTGTAATAGACCCAAAATACATATATCAATTGCCAAAATGTGAAATGGTCTAGTGCAATGCCTGATGTCTAAATGACATCGCCGGCACACCATTTCCTCACGTCTTGTGGCCTCTTAGTCATCTCCTCAGACTCCTCAGGGCAATGTGGTCAATACTTATAGCACCAGGTGTAGCTAAGTTAGGCACGACAACCTGCCAGGTGATTAAAATAAATGGCATAATATGTTGCAACAAAAATCTGAATATAAAGACAGGCTGAAGATTAATAGAATTCCAATAGAAGTCTAAACCACTCATGTTATGCTTGAATTAAACGCTGAATGAACACATATGCAATGTCATAAATGAACAAATCTACTATCCAACATTTCCTAGCAAAATGGCACATCCTATTCTCTCGATATGGTTGTGGCGGTGTGACCATGAAGAGAGCAGGCAGTAATATATAATTAGATGGAAATAAATCCCTAACTTAATGGTTGCGGCGGTGTGACCATGAATAGGGCAAAAAGACAGAAAAACAAAGTTGCAGCTAGTGATAAAAATATGAACCCCAAATCAGCTGGGTCTAACTGGGGAGGAATCGAAGCTGAGTGGTGCCAACTTAACAATCCAAGGCAAAACTGATTGACCGAACTGTACCTCAAAATGGGTAGCTAGGATAGGGAACTACTCCAAAACAAGCTATGAAGAGAGCAGGCAGTAATATATAATTAGATGGAAATAAATCCCTAACTTAATGGTTGCGGCGGTGTGACCATGAATAGGGCAAAAAGACAGAAAAACAAAGTTGCAGCTAGTGATAAAAATATGAACCCCAAATCAGCTGGGTCTAACTGGGGAGGAATCGAAGCTGAGTGGTGCCAACTTAACAATCCAAGGCAAAACTGATTGACCGAACTGTACCTCAAAATGGGTAGCTAGGATAGGGAACTACTCCAAAACAAGCTAAGTTGGGTAAGGTACACTTATTATAATGAGTAGCCCTTACATAATCTAAACTAGCTAACTTGGACACATTAACGGGCAAAGCTAGTAACCTAGCTCACTTACAGGCAAATCTAGATAAGACTGACAAAACAGAACTAACGCAATGTCTGAACAAAGCTTAAGGTCACTAATTAGTTGGACAACATTTCGGCATGAAATGGTCGAACCTGAAAGGGGTAGCGAAGGTTTAAGTGGATCAGGTGAATGAGGAAGGTTGCAGTGGAGAAGAGAGGGAAACCGGGCACAAAAGCCCTCTCCAGTCACCACTGTCCAATCAGACAGTGGACTGGCTGGTTGGATGCTGGCCCCTGGGGCCATTGTCCGACTACCTCTGGTTAGACAGTGGCTTCAGGGCTAGTGTCTGACTGGCACCTGAAGGCACTATTATACGTTCTTTTATAATTGAGTTGGTGGAGCCACCTGCATTGGAATTCTTTTATATAGTGAAAATTGGACCCATAAGAATTGGATGGTTGGCTAAAACAATTAGAGGCTTATTTTAGCATCTAGCATTTTATTGAAGTGCATGACATTACATTTGCTAGATTGCGGCCTAGTGGTCTTGTACTCATATGGTGGGAAGCATACATGAAATTTTATCCCATTGGTTATTTGGTGTTAGACAACCACCTCCAATTCAAACTTGATCTAAATTTACTATGGTTATATTGAATCAGTTTTATCTCAGTGACTATTAAGGTAAGTTAGGGTAGGTGGTAGTTCTTGCGTCGGAAGACAGAATGTACAAGAAATTACCACAGAATTTTGGAAACAAGTAGTTCTACTTGGAGTGAATTTGCGAGACTGATCTACATTGGAAAAATATGAGCAACGAGTTGGCTTTCTTTGAAGTTCAAAGCATTGATGACGCTTATACCAAAGTGATGTATTTGCAGAAGCAAATAGGAAAATGGTTTATCATCAACAAAACTCACGAAAGGAAAGTGGAAAATCTAATGAGAAGGGCAAACAACCAGATAACAAAGGAAATCATGTTTGCAATGGGCACCTCTAGAGTCTAGAGAAGTGTTTTACTTTTCACCCAGAACAGAAGCTTGAAAATTGAAAGGGTAAGTAGGTGGCAACCGTATGTTATGATGACGATGAGATGGTTGAATGTTCTGATGAACCTCATAAAAAATTAGAGTGCATGGTGCATAAAGGCCAAGGCAGTTTTTTCTTTTTCTTTTTTATTTGGCAAAACGGCAAAAACAAGCCAAAAGCAAGTTACAAAAATTGAAGATGTTTCAGTGAGTACAAAAGAAGAATTATTTTGGGTATATATTCAAATTCAAATGTTTAAAGTTGTGGTGTATATGATTTACAAAGAAACCTCATATCTAGAATCTAGTGAAGCAACTCGGGCTAAAATCACATTCGGTTTTGTGAAGGAACATAGAAAGCACTGCACTTGCAGAACACTGGACTATGCATTTCAGCATTTGTATATACTCTAAAAATATATACCTTAGGGGTATAATACAAGTCAATTAATAAATCGGGTTTTTGATTTATTGTAGACTTATAGGGATGATAATACTCTTGCTCATATATTCATATGAATGATCTTGGCCTGTTGACCTATTTTCTTGGACTCAAAGGTTATTTTTTCCTTTTACTTCTCTTCAATTGGTTGTTATACCAATGCTGATTGGGCCATCTGTCAAGACACTCATCAATCCATGATTGGATGATGCAGGACCAACTGCAAACCCCTGGTCCCCATGGGTCGACCAATCACTTTGGGCCCAGCCCATCTATTTTCATGTTTTATCTTATTTAGAGTTATATTTTATTTTATTTTATTTTATGGTTTATGTTTGTGTAGTTGGATGTTTTAATCCAGACCATCAGTATGATTGGATGATCTATATTAGATCTAGGTTATTTCTTTTCCTATATAGTGTAAAGCCTCTTGGCTTAGACAAACTGGTCGATGATTAATGAAATTTAAGTTTCGGGATGTTCCCTGAGTTCTTCAAGTTCTATCGGAGATATCTTTGACTCCTGAATTGGATTTTCACACGAGGCCAATGTTCAGGTAATCCCCGATATCCCCTATCTCTTCCATCTTCCATTGCCCGCCCTACATCTCCCCCTCATTTTGCATTATTTGGTATCAGAGATGAAGATCAATCCAACTCGGATTCGAAACTCGTCACTGAATCTTAGCTCTATCAACCATCATCCCTCTCAAGTCAGTACATGTACTTTCTCCCCATTCCCTTTCAAATCCTGGCATTCAATCATCATCATTACCCTAGATCTCTGTTGCCGCAACATCAAAACTCTAAACCATATCACCCAACAGACACGGCCAAAATCCCTCTTCCATAGATCCGACCTATTTGATACCATCTCAGGCCTCATTTTACATTAGCCGAACCCCACTTTTACACAAACCCCTAGTGACTGAAACCCATCCCCTCACTAGAATCATCAAATCCTCTCACAAAACAACCCTTGTTCTACAAAACCAATCACCTCACTTGAGTTCTCTTCGAGATCTCTTTGCCTCGTGGGTTGGAGTTGGCATGAGGCCAATGTTCAGGTATTCCCGGATATCCCCTATCTCTTCCATCTTTCATTGCCCGCCCAGCATCTCCCCTCCGTTTCGTGTTACTAGATGCTGCATGTTTTTATGCCATTCCCATATTTCCTGGAAATGCAAAGCAGGATTGAGTTTCCAAATCTTCGACATAATCAGAATATCGTGCCATGTATTCTGCATATTTGGAAATCATATGGCTTGTTGGACTTCTCAAAGAGCTGGGGCATTAAAACATCTACTCGCATTCCTTTCCATGAAGATAACACCAATGCTATTAAGATTGCAGTCAATCTAGTCCCTTATGAGCATCCAAGACACATTGAAGTTGATTGTCACTTTATTCAAGAAAAGCTTAAGGAACAACTTTTGACTGTACCTCATATTCATCAACTTGCAGATATCTTCACAAAGCCCATGACATGTGACTAACATTAATTTCTCATATCCAAATGATGCTTCTTGATATGCATCAATTTGAGGGGGAGTGTGAGGGAACATAGCAAGAAATGCTTTTGTAGAACCCTGGATTGTACATTTGTGTATACCCTAAAAATATAAACCTTAGGATTATAATACTAATCAAATAACTGATTGGATTATTTTATCTTAGGATTTAAAGATTGTAATACGCTAATTATAGTGGTGATAGGTTGTAACCGATTGTAATATACTTACATACAAAGAAGAGAGGTCATTGTCGATCTCATCCCCTTCTCATCTATTGGATTCTATCTAATTTTCTTTTCTTGAAATTGTGAGGTCTGATCCTCTCACGTGGTTCAATAAGAATGCAGAATTAGAGGTGTACGCACAATGTATATTCAAGTTTGCTATAAATGATAGGTTCAAGGATGAGGTCACAATGTATATTCGAGTATTCAACTGTGCTATAAAAGAGAAGTACAAGGATGAGGTTACATGTGATCTTGTGCTATTGACATTTATCAAGTTGGCAATTAAAGTCCTTATTTGTGGCATTGAGATGCTACTTTTTCATGAGAGAAAATAGTGGAGGCTAGTCAAATGTGTCGGCCATCATATTTGTTCTGCTAATGATCAAAGGTGATTGATTCCCTTTGATAACCATATGATAAGTGAAGCATATGGTGAATGTAAGGAACCACTTTATTTTCGCTCACTATTAGAGATTGTTGTATGGGATCACTTTGTTATGGAAAATGATATTGATGCTAGTGACTGTAGAAATACTCAGAGGCACCGGTTTTTTTTTGGTAAAGACGAAGGCACTAGTATAAGTTGTTATTAGCATGCTTTTCAGAAGTGTTAGAAGAACCTAAGGATTTCCTCCAAAGAGAGAGATTGATCATCAAATAGCCTTGTTGCCTGATGCACCAATATCAAATGCAGGCATGCATTAATTCTTGAATCTCATGAAGTGAAGAGGCAAGTTCAAGCATAGCTGGATGAAGGATTCATACGAACTAGTTCTCACCGCCGAGTTCTCCTATGATGTTAATATTTACTTTCGAGCATTGAACAAAATTACTACAAAGAATAGGTACCCACTTTCCCACATGACTTAATAGATCAATTAAAACATGCCACTAATTTTAGAAAGTTGGATTTGAAAACAAATTTGAATGATATATGATGATATATGTAAAAATGCTTTTGAAAACAAAGCGAGGTTTATATGAGTGGTTAGTAATGCCTTTAGGTCTTACAAATGCACCCACAACAGTTGTGTTTGATGAATGAGGTGTTGCCATCTATTCAAGATATTGTGTTGGTTATCCTCAATGATTTTTTTAAATTTATTTATAGCATGACATCAGATGAACACATTACACATTTGAAAACTTTGTTTGGAATTTTATAGAAAGTCCAATTGAAGTTGATTGTTAAAAAAAAAAAAAAAAAAAATGTGAATTGGGAAAAAAAGCCTCATTTGGTTCATGTCATGTCATTGGATGGAACTATTCAATTTAGCTAAAGCCTCATATAATTACTGAATTATATAGTTTCATTAGTACAACCCAGTATCTCAGAAAACTCGTGATTATTCTCAGATACCTATGCCATTGTTGAGGCAGTTAGTAGACATAAAAGACTAAATTGTAAACTTGCTCCCACTGACTTGGAGATATGTAATGTGGTCAACCATATTTTCGATAAAATTGATGTAATAATTTTATTGAATTTCAAATACCATTGTTTCGAAGCCTATTTAACACCATATATCAACTTCTTTTAAATAAACAAATAGTCACTTGACAGGTTTTGATTTAAATTGACCTCAACATTTTCAGATCGGGTTCATTAGTGTTGTATATTTGATAATGAATCATTATTATGTTTATGGAGTGTACCATCTTGGATGGGCAATTGGAATATTAAGTCCATCATGGGGGTGGTGGTTCCTTTTGATCACTGACCTCAATGTTGTTATGGGGACGGCAAATCATTTTTTCCAAAGGGAACTAATGTTGTTTCCTAATTTTCTTATAACTTGTATTTCTATTTTGTCCACTTACACTGTTTTCATGATTCTCTAAAAATTTGGCATTTTCAAATTTGGAAATGGTTTATGGACCCATAATTCCATCATGATGGTACATAATCACAAAAAGAATGCTTGTTACAAAGTTAACCCAGTAGGGGTAGGGAATTGATGTCTATTGAATTGGTTTTGGCACAGATTGAGATAAATTGCTATGATCCACCTCCCTTTTTCAAACCGACCTTTTCATTTGAGACTGGCCGTTTAATGGCCTACCGTTTTGTAGAAGTACTTCTATATAACCCTCTTATTCCTCTTTGTGGGGGGATATAATTAAGCACCAGGCGATCAATTCAGGGTGGGGCGGGTATAACAACAAAACCCAAACCTGCTCCGAACCAAGAAAACCACTACTAATCCGCCTCTAATAGGAGTGGGGCAAGGCGGGTACCCATTTAAACCCAACCTGTTGCTATCTTCAGATGCCGCAATTTGATGCTATTATCTATGTGGTCTTAATAGCAGGAATGAGTTTAATGTAATTAAAAAATTCACAAATTTATTATAATTGAGCTACTTTGGTGGCTACAAACTAATCAGAAATTGTGAATTTTAATTGTTACATATAATAGTCATCAAATATGATCTAATATATTAACAGTTTAATGGCCTACAATTTCTTTATTTATGAGCGCAAATAAACTCCAATCGATAGACATCAAAGCACTCATGGTTGAATGGTGTTAGCACCTTAGTATCACACATATGCTTAGGGATTGATCCTTGGATCTTTAAGTTTTAAAGTACCTAGCATAAATAAATAAATAATACCCAAATGATAATCTTATGACTTATTTTATTTCGATTAGATCACGACTTTATAATTAAGTATTCTTACACTAGATCCATGGTCCAAATGCTTTGATTGCGCTATTGGATAAAATCCTAATTTTAAAAAAATTTATGTTATTATAATGTATCGATTTAATACAATCATTAATTCTACTTAAATATGGTATGAAAATAAATGAGCAACCATATAATCAACTAATATTAATTCTAATCACACCAAACATGATAAATATAATGCAGAATTGAACTAATTATAATTAATATTAATATTCTAATAAGTATACCAAAATCTAGAATCACAGTATAATTGATTCAAATCCTTTTTTGTTATTGCTAATATTAGAAAAGAATTTCATTAATGAAAAGGGTTTAGAAAAAAAACTCTAAAAGGATACAAGCCAAAGAGGCCCAAAAGAAGACCATTGCTAAACAACAGAGAAGGGAAAGAGAATGAGCAAAGAAAAACAAAAGACAAATCAAAAGGTCATTCTTAGATGTTGAGACAGCTATATAGAAGCTTTTTAAGATATGACTGGAGGAGGTTCCTTTCATCCTCTTGAGAGAGAATGATATGTCCGCATGATAGAGTTAAGGATTTGCGAGGGAGCTAGTTTGATATTGGAGAAGAATTGTGTGCATCTCGGCTTTCAGATGGAGAAACAAGTGTAAAGGAAAATAGCTCCAATGCCTTTTAGGGTTTTAGCATCTGCTCCATAACATAGGCTGTTCGATAGACTTGTAGCTGAATGGTTGGGAGGGAGGTTTAAACGATCCACGGAAAAAACGAGTTTCTAAACGTCAATGGCAATGGAGCATCGAAAAAGAAAGTGGGGCTGTTGTTTGAATTTTTCGAGCACAACGGGCAAGCAGAAGCAAGATTGATTCAAACCTCTTGATTTGATGGCATCCCAAGCAGTCTTGAGCGGCAGCATGCCGGAGTTGGTAGTAGCCAGTATAGTTGATCCAGGGAGGAAGACAGCATAAGGGGTTGCCTACAACAATTCTTTAAAAACATATGGACTTCCAAGTTGAAGCCAGGAGGAAAAATCCATGATCCCTCAGAAATACAGGCATTCACACGATCATCTGGGTTGAAAGAAGTATTGGGAAAGTACTCAGCTATAGGATTGTTGAATAGCCAGTTATCTGTCCAAATAGCAACTGAACAACCATCTACGATTTTTCATATGCCGTTTTTGTGGAGGATAGAAGCTGGAGCCTTCATTCTTTTACCTATGCAGGAGGTAAATCCCGAAGAAGGAGCCGACCAAAGAGTTTGAAATTGCAACACTCTAGCTCTGAACCAAGAAGCCCATGAGGAAGAAGATAGCATAGCTTTCCAAGCCAACTTGAGGGAGCAAGCTTCATTAACTTCAGCCATCCTTCTAAAGATTAAGCCCACCCTCAGATTTGGGAAGGCAAACGGTGTCCCAAGCAATTAGGTTGCTTTGCGTGTTTTGGTCGCTATTGGACTACAGAAAATTACGGCAAAGGGCCTCCATAGCTTTGATGGTGCTTTTCGGAAGCGGGAAGACCATGAGAGAATGAGTTGGGATGCTTCCTAAGACATGTCTAACCAAAATAAGTCTACCTGCAAAAGAGAGGGACTTACATCTCCATCCTATCAAACGCTTACAAATAGAATCAACCAACAGAGAGAAAAGGTCATTGTTAGGCCTTCCTTGAAAGAAATGAGCTCCAAGGTACTTTGAGGGAATAGCACTGTCATGGATGTTCAAAATCTCCATAGCTTTAGCCTTGGTTTCAGCTCTAAATTTGCCAAAGAACAACTTGCTTTTTGACAAATTAAAATGTTGGAACTGAGATTTCTTGGTGGGAGTTCAAAACTGCCTTAAGAGCCTTGAGGCTTTTGGGATGAGCACAGAGGAAGAGAAGAACATCATATGCAAAAAGAAAGATGACATATAGGAGTGGAGTATGTACAAGGGTATATAGGATTTACTTTTCCCGTGAGAACAAGGTTAGAAAGATTGATGCTTAAGACTTCCTCGGCCAAAATGAAGAGATAAGGGGAAAGAGGATCCCCTCGTCTGAGCCCGCATCCCGGGGCAGAGAAACCACAAGGTTCTCTATTGATCAAAACTGAGCCCCTCGAAGTACAAATGCATTCCATAATGAGCTCCTCCACCCAATTGTTGGAAAAGCCAAAACTGCTCAACGCTTGAAAAGAGAAAGGGCCAACACAAAATTTATCGAAGACTTTATAAATGTCAAACTTGAGGCAAAGAGAACCCCGTACCATTTCAGTTTTTAATCTCTGACAACGATCATGGGCAAGGGCTATGTGTTCATGGATTGAACCATTTTTAATGAAGGCCGCTTGATGTGGGGATATGATATTTGGGAGGATGGTAGCTAGGCGGGTGGCTAGAATTCTGGTGATAATTTTGAAAGAGAAGTTCAACAAGCTAATTGGTCTGAAATCTGAGAAGGATTTGGGGCTAGCAAGCTTAGGAATGAGGGTGAGAAAGAAACTGTTGGTGACATCTCTTAATTCAATCTAGAAATTAATCAGTTTAACTATAACGAGGTCTCTTAGGCGACTGCTAAGTTAAATTAACCTGTTAATTTCTAATTGAGAAATAACAAGACTTAAATGTGATAAATTTAATCCATTCTGTTATCAAATGAATCGATCAATAGTTGATTGGCCCACATGGGCCACATCCATAATTTTCTTAGATTAAGTGGGAAACATTGGATTTTGATATCTGAATAATTTTATTATATCACATTTACATTAATTAGGTATTCTTAAACAGATCATTGGTCCAAAACAACCCTAATTGGACATTGATCAAACTTAAACCTTTTAATTGATTCGTCACAATTAAGCATCTATCTAATCCAACCATCAAACCACTCTACAATTTAAATATAAATGAGCATACATTCATATCATCAACTAAATATAACTCTGATCACAGTAACTAAGTCAAATGAAATGCAAAATTAATATTAATGTGTCAAATCTAAAGTTAAATTGAGATATGGTCTAATTCCAAATCTCTTAATGTTGATCCATACCGTTCAGATGATAGATCTCATTGCTACATCGAAAGGGTTACACAGCAAGAAATAATAGATATAGTACGGCAAGAAACGGACACAAAAACAAAAATTAAGAAAGAACAAATCAACCCACACAAAACATCACGAAACTGTAAGCACTCCACTTGGCTACAGGAACTGATGGAACTGAAGATCAACTTCATGAGGACATATGTTGAAATCATAGCTACTGGCTTCCTCATTTTGTTCAAGCTCTATCTGGGGTAACTTTTATACAGCCACAATTATGTTTAGAATGATCAGAACTACATGGGCACACCGAAGCTTGGGTAAGAACGAGTGTACAGAATTCAGGTGCTGGAGCCAACTTATAGATCTTTTAATTGCGTTGCTTCTGGATGTAACTTGGATCAATTGATTACAACAATAGGTACTGTTTAACAAGTCGGTCTTTCTGTGTACTCTTACAAAAAAATTGAATTGGGCTCAGTAGGCCCAAATAGGTTAGGCTGATAATGATCCAATCTTAAAACTGTATTAGTCTGGACCTGAACCAGACTTGAAAATTGACCCAACCTAAACCAGGGCAGGCAGCTGCACTAGGCCAAGCCAGTAAAGGTTATATGCATTCTTTTGATTGCTAAAAGCAGTAGCACAGGTGGTTTGTATACATGTGAATGTGAGGGAGTGCTGGTGTTTGAGTCCCTTCTCTCACCCGATTCCATGCCACTATTTTTATGCTTCAAGGCTGATCGCATCTGACCTGGCCCATTTAATGACCTGAACTTAAACCAAATCCAACCACCTCACCCACAAGCGCGGGACCTAGCAACCCTTGGCGGACGAAGGCCAACCCAATAATACATCCGGGTCAGAACCTAGCCGTTCAAGGCCCAAACCGGAATGAGAAAACAGCCGGGCACTGTCATCTTCCCAGGCCCAGGCCCAGGCCCAGATCGACTGTGGCCCTGCTGAGTTGAAAGTTTTCTGTCCTTTTGAGATGACCCACTTCCTCCAAAAGCACAACACATGGCACACTTCATTTAATTGTTCAATATCAACCCTAAAGGAATAGGTCACAATATCTGCTCGTACGTACCATATAGAAAGATAGTGATCCAAGGTTCAGGGTTCTTATGGCCGTCTCGTGATCCATGATCACAACTTTTTATCCATTGACCTGAATCCAAGATGGCCAATTCCATCAAGCAATGTATGAGCCAGATTAAATCATACAGAACAGTTGCATTGATTTTGTACAAAAATGTTATGCACCAATCAAAGCTAAGGCTAATGGCATGCTGTGTACACTGAGCCTTATATATATATATATATATATATATATATATAACACACTAATAAAAGAAAATAATACACGATCATATCTTCTCCTGTGTCCTTTCGTGGCCCTTGTGCAAGGATCTAAAAGCCAACAGTCTGTGAAAAACCTTTATTAGATTGTAGGTTTTTTGTTTTAAACCTTTCGAAGATCCAATTAAATCTCGAACTTAAAATCCATTGATAGAGGAAAGAAGGGGACTTAATTCCATCATTGGATCAAACCCAGGGTGCTTTGATATCAAATTTTAGAACATTTAGAGTTTTACAACATATCAAGAATCCTTTTGATTAATCCAATTATATAGAATTTAAATAAAACCGCTGAATCGAAAATATTACTAAGGTGGCATTTGACATCTCTACTTTTAGCCTTAGTATCTCTTAAAACTAATTGAAAACGCATTTAGACAATATGGGAATAGGTCTGCTTGAGAAAGAATAAGGAAGCGCCTTACTACAAACAAAGTTTTCTGTCTAGACCGCACACACCATCTGCAAAAGGCGGTAGTACAAAACACAAAATGGATGGACTGCCTTATCCGGGTTATTATTATTATTATTATTATTATTATTATTATGGGGCTCACAGTGCAGACCTACCTTATAAGTACTTGGGGCGGATCACGTTGTGGCGTCGGGTATCTTCAATTTTTAATGGATGACATGTCTAAATCTCTTATTTTTATATTAGGGCTTCTTATTTAGATATGCATTTTTAAAATTCTTGCACTAATAATACCGCATAGCAAACTAAGACCTCCAGGATGTAATGACAAATTGTGACAATGTCTTTGTGATGACAAATTGCTAAGAATATTTGTATTCTCATTGACCTGGTATACCTCTATTTTGTTATGATATAATTAAAAAAAAAAGAGTAATTTCTTGAAGAATTGGCTGTTGTAGTTGTATACCTCTATTTTGTTATGATATAATTAAAAAAAAAAGAGTAATTTCTTGAAGAATTGGCTGTTGTAGTTAATGAATCTTTTATAGGAATTGAGATATTTATACTTATTAATTTGTCAAAAAAAAAAAAAAATCTTGTCTTTTAATCATGCAATTAGTGGAGATTATTCATTGTTGGCGTTGATGATCGGTAGTTAATGATGATTTTAACTTTATTAATTGAACATCCTCAGCCCCTTCCACCGGGAATCCTGGGTTTGCCACTAGGCTCACAAGCATGGCTCGAGCTGTTAGATATGTTTAGAACTACACTAAAGGACAGAGTCAGATTTAGATGTAGATCTTAGGGCAGATGTATGGGAAATATCCTTAAAAATTGTATACTTCCATAACCGCTCACTGTCAAATATAAGAAGTCAACTCAACCATGTTACATTTTTGCATTTCGGAGCCAGTCCCAAGCATGGATAAAGCAAGAGGGTCCGAGTAAGGTCAACAGTAAGTGGTGTTGGAGAAAAAAAATATATCTTCTCTGGGCCTTGCTTGATTTGACCCTGTCTTCGAGGTTAGATTAAGGCTAAACCCTTTCCCGGCCCCTTTGATAATCTCAGGGTCGAGCAACCAAATAATAGTTAATATACTTAACATTTTTAAAAAAGGGTCATCATAATAGGTCAAAAAAGTACTCATGGAGGATTCATCACTGATGGAGTATAACTCCTTATTACATCAAAATGGAGACTTTTATTCTACGAAAGATGGAGACTTCAAAATTTATGACATCTAAAAGGAACCCTCTCTTTTAACCTCATCCCAAGCTTAATGTTCTCATGCCGAACCATCTGAAAAGTGTTAATAAAAAGGTGAGCAAAAACCAGCTCAATAAGTGGGGACTTCGGGTCCGTTTGGCAAATTTTATTTGTATGAAATAGATTTGTAGATAATAGAATTGTATAAAATAGACGTTTTATATTTAGACCATTTGGTAAAACCATTTTTCAATTTGAAATAGTAGTTTTAGGATCCTATGATTCTATATTTTTTCATGAATTTCTCAAGACCTACAAGGGACTAATGACTCAAATTTGTCCCCATGAATGCTCTTGAGATTAGGAAGAGGATCTGCGGTTCAAATCATGAGATTTGGGCCCACAAAGTTCAGAAACTCAGATCATATGGTCCATAATTTTTCACAAGTATCTCAAGATTGACAAAGAATCAACATTTCAAACTTCATACCATAACCGTGCTTAAGATAATAAAAAGGGCCAACAGTTTTGATTGAAGTTGAAAACCCCACAATTAAAAAGAAATGCAAAAAGTCAAATTGAAACCTAGTTAGTTTAAAGGCATTGGCATCAACAGTCCCACGGGTTTTCATGATTTTCCTGAGATTCACAAGGGAGCATAGGCTTAAATTTGACCCTAAACCGTTCTCAGGCTTCTAAATAGGATTAACGGTTTCAATCTTGAAAGAGGGTCCCACAGAAGGCCAGATATGTAGATCTAATGGTTTGTGGTTTTTTAAAAATATCTTGAGATTTGTGCAACATCAACTGTTGAAACTTGACGTCATAGCCGTTCTTGAGGTTATTAAGACATCCAACAGTTTGGATTATCACCTAGGAGCTTATAATTCCAAAAAGATATAAAAACATTGGCTGCCTTAATTGAGCACTGTAGCACTGCATCTTCCTGCTTTAGACAAATACATCTATCTGAAAAAGCTTCAATTTTCGGTCTTCTTGTTACAGACATAAAAGGTCTTTTTGTCTGCTTGAAACAGACACCTATTTGCACCATCCAACCAATCTTAATATCTATTTGAAAACTCATTAAGAGAAATAGAGGCGTGGATAAAGACTTACCAAACAGCTCCTTAGTCATCTCATCCAATTTTGAAGTTCAGAGAGAGCAATTTAGTTTTCATAAAATTATTCAATCAATAATACGAAGTCATAACGTTTTAAAAAAAATAAATAAACAAGCTGTTATAAAAAATTATATTACAAATGTCAAATATTTTATGACATGAACTTATTAATCAAGATAATGTAAGCACGATAATCCATAAAACAGAGCATAAAATAAATCATGGTATAAGAACAAAAATAATGATAATTAAGGAGAACACAATGATATCATAATTTCATTCACATTTTTAAACACATACTAGGATTCACAAAACACACGGTGTCCGACAATTAAGCAATAGATCTTCATAACCTTTGAGGGCTTCACAAAACACGTGGCATCCTACGATCAAGCCTCTCTTATTATTATTTGGCTTCACAAAACACGTGGCGTCCCATGATCAAGCCCATAAACATCATGTTTTTATTGATTAATTCACAATTTACTTAACCACCACATATATCATAATTTACAAAAGCTTTAGCTCACATCAACATGTTAAATTTGACATATAAATGTGAGACAAAATTTCTAATTTGCTCGGTCATCTAAGGTCTTTTAAACATAAACTTTTACTTGAAACACTCTAACTTTGTCATTTGAGTGAAATTAATTTCTTAAAAAGTTTTTAAGTTTATTGGATCTAATGGTGAAAGAGGATATAAGGTCCAAGCACAAATAAGTTTTATATGATCAAAATAAGGCTTAAAAATGACTTGATTTCACAAATTAGAATTTACTAACTTCAATTATCAAAACTCTTAACCATTAATAATGTGTTTTTAAATAAGATTGTTCTAATAGTAAGGTGAATCAAAGATCCGACATCAGGTGGGCCCGGATTTATCAAATCAAGGTCTCAACGGTCATGATTAGGCTATCTTGGCAAATTAGAAAATGCATCGGTCATATTCCTACTTATATCTCACTTAGATAAGCATTTTAAATTGTGTGGATTGGTCTAAATCCTTTGTTTGTGTGGATTGGTCTAAATCCTTTGTTAATGACACCCCCCCCCCAACCCCCAGCCGCGCACACACCCCGCAGAGTTCTGAAAATCCTATTTAAGATCCTTATGGCCCTGCTCATGGATGACCCACCTTATAATATTAATTAATCAGTCTAGTTTTTTGTTCTAAAAAAAGTAACAAAATTATAATAGATTTTGGGGAAGAAATATTAGAATGATGGAAGAAAAGCAAGGAAAGGAAGAAGGAAAAAAATAAATTCTAAAAATGAACAAAATCATAGCAGATTCTGGGAGAGAAAGATTAGAATGATGGAACAAAAGAAAAGAAAGGAAATAATGAAAGGAAAGAAGAAAAATAATTCTAAAAATGTTACGTTTTAATTATGATTATTTATGTTAGAATAAATCCAATTGAAGCAAGCTCTTTTGAAGAGATAAAACTAGTGAGACCATTCAAAATTTTAAATATGAGTATTGCTCATAAATATATAATAGTGGACATATTTATTCGTTTCAAAATAATAATCAATCATTTCACTTTTGAATACTAGTTGACAAGGTTTATGATATGAACTTCTAAGATACTGGTTTTTCTAAATAATAGTAATATAATTTTACTTTTGAGTGTGATATATTATGTATTTAATTATTAAAATTTGTAACTTTTTAATGATTTTTCTTTACTTTGGCCCCCCATAAAAAAATCCTGGTCCCACTGCTGGTAGTGCCATACTCTCAATAGAGATCTTATCACTCTATCTATACTTTACTTTAACTTATATCTTTATCCAACCTCTTGATCATTTCTATCCCTAAAATATCTATGATTTGGATAAGGGAAAAAATTTCAAATCAAGGCTCAAGTCTTTTCCGGATTTCAAGTCAGGACAGAGCAAAACAAGGCCTAAGTTTTCCATTTAGAATTCAAATCAGGACATCCGGCAATATAAGAGTTTTCCGGCAACTTTTTCTGTCCATTTTTTTCAAAATACCAAAATTCCATTGGCCCTCCTCTTTGCTCTCAGATGATCGATGATCGTCCCTATGTTTGGCCACACCAGCCCCTTCGTCCCGTACCTTATGCTCTCCTCCAATGTGTCCGTTGATGCCTCAAGCATCGCAATCAGGGTCGGGTGCGAGGAGGCCACACCCTGTTCATTCCCGTTGTCCATGATGAGTAGCAGGGTCCCCATTACGTCCTTAGAGCATTGGAGACGTTGAGGCCCGAGAGTGGAATTTGACTAGAGAGACGAAATGTAAAATAAAAAATAAAAAATGGAAATAGAGGGAGATGGACTCGAGAGATGATGAGGGTATTTGGTTGGAAGCTTGGTGCTCCGTTTGTAGGTTCGGTAAGGTTATGAATGCAGGGATTCTGGACTCGCCGAAGTTGTAAAAGGTAGGTTTGTGGAATGTGGAGGGTTATGATGAATGGGTCATATGAGTTTGGTTTTGGGATGCGTAGGTAGCTGGTGAGCTGGTCTGGGTTGAGGTTGTTGGAGATCTGGGTTCAATGCAGGGTGTGGAACACATAATTTCAGGTTGGAGATACTGGTTGAGATATGTGTGTGTTTGGTTAGGAAGATAAAGACTTGCAGGGCTCAGTTTTTGCGGAGAAGAAAGAGGGAGATGTAGAGGATGGTGATGGAGCGCATATGACAATAATGGTAGTGAAGAAGAAGATGATGGTGGTGGCTTGGAGAGGCTGAAAGTGTGATTGGGTTCAAGAAGACGATGAAAAAGATGGCTTGGGATAAAAAGAAAGAAGATGGGTGGTGAGAGATGAAAAGTTGCAGGTGGGTCTGAAAGTGGGTCCTGATGGTGATATGTGGTTTGAAGGTTCTGCCGTGATGGTTCAGAGCTGAATGAGTTCTAGGTTTTGAAGATAGATGAAGGTGATGGTTCCGATTGGAAAGAAAGAGATGGAGAAGATGGAGTTGGGATCGGTTGTCTATTTTAGGCTTGAGGCGAATGGAACGATGGTGTTTTATGAGTTCTCTGTCCTCGGGGTTGTTGTGATGGAGTTGGGCTTGAAAAGAAACATGGACAAGAGATGATTGTAAGAAGTTGCTTGTGAAGATGGGTTCTGTGCAGTGGTTAGTGTAGATAAGTTTGAGAAGGACTGTAGGAGGGCAGGCGCATGGTAATTTCTTTTCATGGCTGAAAGAGACGACGGCTGAGGGGAAGGCGCGGCTGTCGAACAAGGAGGGATCATCGATCCCGTGATGGAAACTTGTGTCAACTGTTTTTTTATTCTCGTTTTTTCATGCTTGCTGATTTTAAAACTGTGGCATCTCTAATACCTAAGATAATTGAGTTTCTGTAAATCGATCTCACGTACTACCGACTGTGAGAGTGCTTGCATTATATAATGAAAGATATCATTTACAGAGTGGTTTCATAACAGATTAGTTACAGAGGATAAGAACTGACATGCAAATAGTTAGGATAAGATAAGGTTTGGTAGTGGTTGGGATTTCATCTTGACCCAATCTCCTTAATACACCCCATCAAGCGAGACTGGATAGCATGAACAGTGAGCTTGTCACGCAAAACAGAGAAACGTGTAGAGCTAAACGTGTAGAGCTAAGTGGCTTGGTAAATATATCAACGAGCTGGTCCACAGTGGAGAGATAACGAACAGTAAGTCTTTGTTTGGCGACAAGATCCCTGACAAAATGCACATCAAGTTCGACATGTTTGGTTCGACTATGAAAGACTGGATTTGCAGATAGATAAATAGCCCTGACATTGTCACACCAAACAATAGCTGGAGTGCGGGGAGGAAAACCAAGTTCATGTAACAGAGATTGCAGCCACAACAATTCACATGATGCAATAGCCACGCCACGGTACTCGGCCTCTGTGCTGGACCGGGCTACATTTGATTGTTTCTTAGAACTCCAGCTAATCAAATTTGGACCAAGGAAAACGCCATACCCACTTGTTGATTTTCGATCATCCAGGCACTCTGCCCAATCAGCATCAGTGAAACCATGAAGAAGCATACGATTTATGGGTTGCAAAAGAAGGCCATAGCTAATAGTATGCTTCAGATAGCGCAAAATACGTTTCACAGCAATCCAATGTTCCTCACTGGGTGATTGCATGAACTGAGATACCTTGTTGACAGAAAAAGCAAGATCTGGACGAGTGATAGTAAGATATTGTAAGGCTCCCACTGTGCTCCGATACAAGTAAGGATCGGAAAAGGGTGTAGAACCAGATGACCTACTTAGACGGCTACTAGCAGCCATAGGTGTGGTTATTGGTTTCGCACCGTCCATCTTAGTTTTAAGAAGCAGATCACGAGTATACTTGCTTTGAGACAACAACAAACCTGTATGATCTGGAACAATTTCAATGCCAAGGAAGAAGTGAAGAGCCCCAAGATCCTTAATAGCAAACTCAGAACCCAACATTTGAAGAAGCCCAGTTACTTGATGCACATAGATCAAGTAAATGGCCTTTACGCCAACTTGATGGAGTTGGCCTATCCTTTTAAAAATAATGATGTATCGAGTTGGCCTATCCTTTACGCCAACTTGATGGAGTTGGCCTACCAGTGATAATAATATCATCAACATAGATCAAGATAATAATAATGGAGTGCCCTATCCTTTTAAAAAATAATGATGTATCGGAACAAGAACTAAGAAATCCAATAGTGAAAAGAAAAGAACTCAGACGATGATACCACGCTCGAGGGGCCTGCTTAAGACCATAGAGAGCCTTGCGCAACTTGCATATATGATTAGGAAACCGGCTATCCGTGAATCCAGAGGGCTGCACCATATACACATCTTCATTAAGAAACCCATGTAAAAATGCATTTTGTACATCAAGTTGGCGTAAAGGCCATTTAAATGTAACAACAAGACTTAAAAAAAGATGAATGGTAGTGGGCTTAACAACTGGACTGAAAGTTTCTTTAAAGTCAATGCCTGGCTGTTGGTGAAAACCCTTAGCTACCAATCGAGCCTTATACCGATCGAGCAATAGAGCCGTCTGCATTTCGTTTGATACGATACACCCATTTACAATCGACGAGGTTCATGTGGGAACTGTGTGGAACAAGAGACCATGTTCCATTTCGAATGAGAGCATTAAATTCGTCGTCCATGGCAGCCCGCCACTTGGGGTCTTTACTAGCTTGTGTAAAGCTTGTTGGCTCAACATCAGTCATAGCACACTGGGCAACCAAATTTCGAGGCAATGGGTACCTGGTAGTAACATAATCTGGATACTTCTTTGGGCGCCTGGTTGATCCTTGGTTCTAGTAACCATGTGATGAGGTGAAGGTTGGGTAGAAGTGGATGAACTTGGTGAAGAGTCAGGTGTTGTAGCAACAGAAGATGGGGGCAGTTGGCTAGTCTCAACAAGAGATTGTGATGGAGGAATAGATGATGGTAAAGAAGAGGCAACAACAGTAGAATGTAAGACCCCATCAGTTGTAGGCGTGGATGGAGTTGAAAAGGTAGAAACAGTCAAAGGTGGAGATGGCAATGTGGTTAATGGTGATGACACAACAGGCTGAGAAAATGGGAAACTACATTCATTTAACACAACATCTCATGAAATGTATAGACGTCCTGAGGATACATGAAGGCATTTGTAGCCTTTGTGAACATCAGAGTAGCCAAGAAAAACACGAGTGGATCGAGGTTGGAGTTTGTTTTTATTATAGGGCCTGAGATTTGGAAAACATGCGCACCCAAACACGCGTAAAAGAGAATAATTTGGAGTTTTGGAAAAACGTTTTTCATAGGGGGAAGCATTTGATAAGACAGGTGTAGGCATACGATTGATTAAATGAGCCGCAGTGGTAAAGGCATCTACCAAATAGGACAATGGAACAAAGGCACGAGTTAAAAGAGTAAGCCCGGTTTCAACCAAGTGACGATGCTTGCGTTCTGCAAGTCCATTTTGGGCAGGGGTATGAGGACATGCGAAGCGGTGTGTGATACCATTTGAAGTAAGAAAAGCTTTAAATTTCTTGTACTCACCTCCACCATCAGATTGCAATTGCTTAATTTGTAACCCAAGAAATTTTTCAATACGCAGTTTGAATAAAATAGACACAGATAGTGCATCGGATTTTTTATGTAGAGGAAATATCCAAACAAAGCGACTAAAGTGGTCGGTGAAATGAATACAGTAACGATATCCACCATTTCCAGTAATTGGGGAAGGGCCCAAAAGATCCGAATGGATCAATTCAAGTGGGCGACTACATTTGAAAGAAGAAGAACTGAAAGGCAAACTTTTGCTTTTATTACAATGGCATGCATCACAAAAAGAAGAAACAGTTGAAGAAAAAGGCAATTGATACTGAGCCCGAACAATGGCCAGAATTTTATTTGATGGATGACCTAAACGAGCATGCCAGATGTCTATAGAAGTGCGTTCTCCTACTAGTGCAAGTGGAGAAACAAATTCCACATGATCCAAAACATTAAGACCATTCCTAATTGTCCCTTGAAGAAGAATGCGGCCGGTCGCTTGATCCTTGACATAATAACAAAAAAGATGAAATTCAAAAATAACATTATTGTCCTTAGTAAACTGACGAACAGAGAGTAAATTCTTAGCAATATTCGGAACTCGTAACAAATTTTTTAAATGAAAAGATTGAGTAGAAGATTGAAGAACAGAAGAGCCAATATGAGTGATTGGAAGAGTAGTACCATTTCAAACTTGAACTTGATCAGGACCATGGTAGTCTAAATGGGTGGATAAGTTGCCATATCGGCAGTGAGATGGTGTGTAGCACCGGAGTTAGGATACCAAGCAGTGTCAGGACCAATGGATGAACCGGCCATCATTGCCGCAGGAGATGGAATGTTACTTTGAAAATCAGGTTCATACCTGTGATAGCAGTAAGCTGCTGTATGACCTGGTTTGTTGCACACTTGGCAAATAGTATGACCTCGTCCAGAGTGTCGAAAATCACCTGTGTGCCGACCACGACCACGGCTCCGCCCGCGGCCACGATTTCCATTAGGTTGAGAACTACTCCCTCTGCCTCGGAATGAACCTGCTGAATGGGTGGCCAAGTTAGTTGTAGGCGAATCAACAGGAACAGATGATTCCTCGAAACGAGCCTCCTATGACAGAAGAAATCCAATTAATTCATCAAGAGAAATAGGTTCAATACGAGTAGTCATCGAGGTGATAAAAGCCACATATTCTGAGCTTAGGCCACTAAGTAGGCTAGACACGAGATCGGAATTAGAAACTGGTTGAGCAACAGCAGCCAGATTATCAGCAATTGACTTCTTCTTTTGCACATATTCTGACATAGAAAGGGATCCTTTCTTGACAGTATGTAGCTGATACTTTAGAGTCATGATCTTGGCTCTAGACTGAGCCGAATATGTCATCTCAAGAGATTGCCAAACGTCTTTTGCCGTGGACAAACCAACCACCTGAGCAAGAACAGGCTCGGTGAGAGAGGAGATGAACCAACTTAGTAATGTCTGGTCCTGGGTTTGCCACTTGAGAAAATCTGGGTTCACTACATCAGTGAGATTTCCATTTTTATCCAGGACAAATTGTGGAGGGCAAGTGTAGGAGCCATAACCCATGGCATTGTGAAGCCTTAGTATGGGTAAGAATTGAGAACGCCAGAGCAGGAAATTATTTCTGTCAAGTTTGACAGGAAGCACATGAGAGATATTTGGGGCAAATGTGGGAAAAGTGGAGGTTAAGGATGGTTGATTAGAAACTGGTGCGGCTGTGCTTGCCATTTTGTTGAACGGATGTTCTTACTGTGGCTCTGATACCAACTTAAGATAATTGAGTTTCTGTAAATTGTTCTCACATACTACCGACCGTGAGAGTGCTTGCATTATATAACGAAAGATATCATTTACAGAGTGGTTTCATAACAGATTAGTTACAGAGGATAAAAACTGACATGCAAATAGTTAGGATTAGATAAGGTTTGGTAATGGTTGAGATTTCATCTTAACCCAATCTCCTTAATACTCATTCCACAAACGCCTCTTCAGATTTAATTTTTTCCAGCCGAGATAGATCACTTAGTTGGGTACCAAACATAGTTGTTAATATTGTTTCGGACCTCATTTCGCTCTAACCTACAAAATGAAAAGTTTCGGCCGATTCAGAATTTCGGTTAAACTTTTCGGAATTATATTTCGGGGAAAATATAATATAATATATATACATATATAAGTAAAAAAAATAGAAAAAGTAATAAATATAGATTTAATCCATTATAGTAATTTTTTTAGAATTATATTTTGTGAAAATATAAGAAATACAAAATATATATGTAAAAAAAGTAAAAAAAAAATTAATTATGTAAAATCTCATTTCGGCCGAAATCTTGAATTTCGGCCGATATTGACTGAAATTCAAACCGAAAAGTTTGGGCCGAAATGTGACTGAAACGAAAAATTTCTGCCATTTCGGCCGAAACGAAACGAAATTAATAACTATGGTGCCAAACCCCTAGACCCGAGGAAATGGGTCCTTACTTGATGTTTCCCACCACGTGTTTGGAGGCTCAGGCACTCAGCTAATGGCTCCCTATATATAAAATGTTACAAGCAAACGACCTAAGGGCTTGTTTGGATGTATGATGAATTGAATTATGGTGAGGTGAATCATCAAATCAAAAGAGAATAAAATATAAAGTGTTATGATGGTGTTTTATTTTTTGTTGTTTGATATAGAATCTTTTTGACTTTTTGTATAGAAAAGTGGAGCTTTTTTTGTCTTTTAGTGGAGAAAATAGGTTGTTTTTTGACTTTCTTTTTTTGAAAAAGATGGATGGAATTTTGAAATTGTGTACTTTTGATATGACACATTGTCTTTTCTTGTCTGGATAATGGAGGCTTTACCTCACCTCACCTCACTTTACCACACATCCAAACACGCCCTAAGGACATTTGTGTGGGCTAGAAATCAGAACATACAAGTTTTCTCAAGTTCTGCTCAAAACAAAATCCCAAATCAGAAAATAATTTCATGGAATTGTGGAAAAGTTAGTTCCTTTTCCGCATTTCCTTGTGAGAAAGTGGCCACACAATGGAACTTTCAGTGCTATAATAAAACATTTCCTCTTTTCATACTTGTCCCGCACACAGGTGGCTGCAGAAAATCTCTTTATATAATGCTGCAAGCTGGAAAAGTGATTTTTTTTTTTTTTTTTTTTTTTTTGTCTATCTACATACATATCGTCTGACATGTTGAGACAGAAAAGCACCTAACAAAATACTTTTAATAAAGCCCGTTAAATTCTACGTAAATTGAATAATAACTTGAAATAAATACTAGAAACAATTATTACTTCATAAAACACACATGATTTGATTGGATGATGTTATCATTGGAATATAGATTCATAATAAGAACTGATTAAGTAGGAAAAAAAAAAATTCATACATAGGGCTTCAACAGTATATCAGTAAATATCTATAAATTAATTTAAGATTATTCTAGCTTAAACTACTTGTATTAGTTAAATATTTATATAACACTTAGCTGTTCAAATTTATTTGATTAAATATTCATTTCAGTCTGCTTGCATAAGAAAGTTACTCATGAATTATCAAAATGTCTTTCAACTGTAAATCAAATCAATTTTAAAGTAGGTCAAAAAAGTTAGTATAATCATCATGGGATGGGATCACGTTAGTAAAATCATAATGGACCTACACAATGCCTATTATATCAAATTAATCTATCCACCTATAATATTTAGAACTCTCAAACGCCAAACTTTTGGAATGCTGCTAAATTCTGTCATTTATGAATTTCATGTCTCATTTATGCTAAAAACTTCTCCCTTCGAATTTCATGCATATTGAAATTTCATAAACTCCCTGTTTTATACATTCAAGAATTTTTTACTTGAATTACACATTTTTTATGCATTTTGTGACTGTTGATGTAATCGCCGGCCCCAAGTGCAAGGCCATTAATATTGTAGTTTTACCCAGTGAGCCGGGATTGTATCTACTAGAGATGCACAAAAAAATCCGTCGATTTGTAAATCCAATCCGATCCAATCCATTAATTTTTTTCTGATCTGAAGATAAACGGATTGGTGACGGATTGAAAATTTTGTAATCCGTTAGCAATGGATCGGTGGCGGATTTCACCCTCAATCTGCGGATTCAATCCAATCTGATCCGTTAACATTAAAAGTAAACAATATATAAGGGGTCTAAATATAAATTAAGATGTCTAAATTTAAAATAAGAAAAAAAATTTGAGGGGTCAAAATGTAATTTTTTTACAACATGTTTGATATTTTTCTTTTAACATTAGATTGAACGGATTAATCTAATCCGATCCGGTCCTCCACGGATTGAATCAGATTGGATTTTAATAGCTATGGATTGGTAACGAATTCCAAATCCGTCAATCTGTAGGTAACGGATTGGTGACGGATTTGGCCCAATCCGCACCAATCCGATCCGTGTACACCCCTAGTATTTACAGTGAGTTATTTACTTGAACCTATCCTAATAAAACTAAAACTAGCCTAAATAGAACTTATACATCAATTGATCTACTGAAGAAAATTCCGAAATTAAAAATTAATTACATCGCATAAAAAATACAATCTTGAATAAAAGACCAAATCTAAAAAAACCCTAAACCATACTAATGCTAAATACTGCAAAAAAGAAGAATCATTAGAACATCGAGACAGTTGACATAGAAAACCAGAGAAAAGAAAATTAAAAGAAAAAAAAAAGATGGGCTTTAAATTTGCAATTTCCAATACTCAAACTCCATGCTTAAAGTCAAGAAATCAAATAAAAAACACAACACTGAATATAGTATGTCACCCTATGCAGATACGCTGTGTTGATCTATTAAAATTAATTAATGCAACTCACAAATTTTAATTTATTCCTTGAGCATCTCTAAGATAACATGAACAAGAGTTTGAAAATCGAAAACTAAATAGACTCACCTACTACTTTAGTTACATGAAACATTAAGTCAAGGGAGCATTCGTCGCGCGAAATACATCATCTCTTGAATTATCTTGATAAACACTAACTAGAAAAAGGGAGGTGAAAGAGAGAGGAAGGTGAGAGGATGGCGTGGAGGAGAGAAAGAGATGGCTGGACGTGTGGAGGGAGAGAGGGATGGGTATGGGACGTCGCATGGGGTGTGGCTCCCTTTATATAGTGTGTAGACTCTCTTGTGGTGAGAGACTTGTCTCCTACTTGGACTCTATGACTTGACTTGCACTCCAAGTTATCTCTCTTATCCTTCGTAGTAGTTCGAAATTTAAAGAGACTTGGCTTGAGAGAGAATCTTGCTTGAGATCCACCAGAGATCTTCTCATGTGTAAGAGATGAGGTTGCCAAAAAATTCAGATTGCATGAGATGAGAGAGCTTTGTGCAACAAGATGTGGGACGTCCAACGCATGTGTGGGACCCATCTTGGACATCCAACAGTCTATTTCTTCTCTTGCTATCTTCTTTATCTTTCTTTCTTGGCCTTCATCTTTTAGTTGGCTTAGGTTTCATCTTCTCATAGTTCAAATCACTTCAAAGTTATCTTGAATTTTCTTCTCCTCATTGAACGCATCTTTCTTAATTTTGACTTTAAATTCTTGATGATGAGAGTCTCATCTCTTTATCACACTAGGAGAGAAGAATTCTTCAATTTGGAAATTTGGCAATCAACACAAGTGGGACCCTTGGGCGTGCATAGGGATTCACGCCCAAGGGCGGGGGTGGTCCCTACTGTTTTTATTCATCTTTTATTATTTCTCTCTTCTTCTAATTTCTCTCAAATGTGCCCCCCTATGTGATAATCTCCTACAAAATAAAGAGAATAATGCAATTAATTAATTGTGTGAGACAATTGATTATCATGTATGGGACCCAACTAATTTTTCAATGTGTTTAGTTAAATCATGATGCAAGAGATTAATGTATGTTTGAAAATAAGTAGGTTAATTGGTGGGATGATCTAGTGCTCCAAAACCTTAATTTCATGAAAACCATGCAATTAAACCAATTTTGACTCATTTTGACATAATTTCCAATTTTATGCAAAAATGCATGAAATCATGAAATTTTATGCAATTGAGTTAATTGACCAAATCAAGTCCACTAATATTCATGAAATGATGACTTTAAGTGCTAATTAGGTGGAGTTATCAATTGTCGAGATGGGACCTGCCTGTAGGAATTAGAACATGGACCCACCTTAGGAATTGTTGTACATGTGGCCCACATTTAGGAATTAGAACTTGGGGCCCACCTTTTGTGATGGTGAATGTAGGGCTCACCTTTTGAATTACAATGTGGGCCCACCTTTTAGAATTACATAAGGCCCAACTTGAGGAATTGTTGTATGGGACTTGCCTTTAGAAATTGCAAATAGGTTCCACCTTTAGGAATTAGAATATGCCGTCTGCCTTTATAGGAATTACAAAGAGCCAACCTTTTGTGATTTTGCATATGGACCTACTTTTTAGGAAACACAATGTGGGTCCATCTTTGGAAATTACAATGTGGTCACAACTTTTAGAAATTGTTGTATATGGGGTCTACCTTTTAGGAGCCATACTATGGATCCACCTTTAGAAATTACAATGTATCCACACCTTTTAGGAACTGTTATATATGGGACCCACTTTAAAAATTACAAAATGAGATCTACCTATTACACCCCGACCCGAACTAATCATGATTAATGCTAATTAATTGAGATTAATGCTAATTAAGCATGGATAATTGGATTAATCAAGGTTAATGACCAAAGAGGGACAAATCAGTCACAAATGATATATTAAGCATAATGGAATGGATTTGGATGGAATTGAATTGATTAAAATGAGTTTAGACTCAAACAAGATAGGCTAAGGACTTTTTCGTAAATACGGGTTTTCACGTATTTCGTCAAATACGGAAATTCTTGATACCAACGTGTGTATCTCAAAGAATACGTTAACTTTCATAATAAACACGATTTCATTTGACCTCAAATGGACCAAGTGAGGCTTCATTTGACTCTAAATGTAAATAGATTAAATAAGAGGGGGTTTTGGTATGAAGAGTGTTATATTAGAATGAGAAGAGGGTAGATGGGTTCATTTCATTCCAAGCAAGAACCCTAGAGTCATTTTCTCCTTTTCTCTTCCATTCCTCTTTATTGAGAGTGAGATTGTGAGTGATTGAAATGGTTTGGAGGAATTTATCTTCATCTTCCTCATCTTCCCCAAGCCATTCCTCCATTGATGAAGTCTAGAGTTTGAGAAAGATCTCAAGATCTCTTTGCTTGGAGCCACAAGTAAGTAATAGATCTTGTGATTCCCAAGTTCTATTGATAGCTTTGTAGTGATTTCTAGCACAAATGACTCATGGGAGTTCATTTGTTTGTTTTTATGGATTAGGGTTTGAAATTGGGGATTTTAGTCTCAAGCCAAGCTAAGTAAAAGAGGGCTTTGAGTTCATTGGCTTCAAGAGAGGCAAATATAAGCATCTCTTGTGATTAATGTTAACTATTATAGTTGCTCATAGTGTTTCCATGGATTTTATGCAATCTACATTGAGTTTTGGGAGTTATTATGGGTTTAATGACAGGTTTAATGGATGATTAGAAGTGTTGTAGTGATTGAATGATGAATGTATATATGATATATGAGGAGGGAACAGGAGGTTCCAAATCTCTAATGCAGGTTGTGGAAATTAATGGAGAAAGAAAGTAGAAGAAGGGAGAGAATATCAGAAATTTCGGATGAAATTCTGAAGGGTTCGCTTGAGCGAACAGTATGTCCGCCTGAGCGAACGAGGTTCTGTTTTGACTGATAAAAGTTCTGAGGAGTTCTTTCGAGCGAACATTAAGTGCGCTCGAGCGAACAACGTTCTGTCTTGGTCCGCTCGAGCGAACAGTAATTCGCTCGAGCGAACCTGATACTGGACCAACGTCAACAGTTAGTGAAAATTTGGGTTTTGGATTTTTACAAGAAATTGGAATACTCCTAATGAGTATAAATGCTTCTCCGATTAGTTTTAAGACTAATCATGGATTAAATTAGATTATTGAGAATTAGTAATATTTCAAAAGGGTTCCTTGAATGAACCATATTAATTGATAATGGCCTAAGCTCCATGGGTGATAATTACGGGGACTAATAATGCACATATTAAATGTATAAATGTGATGTCCATCTAGAATAACACGTGCATTTGGAAACCAAAGGTTACACCCAAATGGTTGTTTAGGATTGAGAGAAGATTGAGTAAAACCATAGGTGGTTAATAATACTCTCATAATATCATTGTGATCCAATCTAAGGAGATTGGTATTATTGTTATTCCTTTCCTTTGTCGTAAAGGAATCATTGAATTGAATTGAATCCATAAAGGGATTTCTTATTGAAAGTTATTGACCCTTGAGTCTGACACTACCTAGCTATTATATTAGAACTCTAAATGAGTTCAATGTATTAATGAATAACTAATCCTACTGTAGCAGATGGATATTGGGGTGTTTCGGAGCTCCGTGGTGATGCTAGTTGTCTCAGGCCCGGACACTAGTAAATCCCACCAAATTCCGATCGTATCTTCGGATATTGATTGATGCCTTCCATTGGAAGATGAATCCTCTCTTTGAGGGGAGATAGTAAACAAATGAATCTTTCCTTTGAGAGAAGATGGTAATGAAATGAAATGAAATATAATGCAATGAATGCTATGGTAGTTGCCATTTCGTACATGTATGTTGACTGACATTGTGTCTCTTATTGTTATTATAGAATTGTCTAGATTTCTCTAGCATTGAAACTGTTATTAATGCAATATGAATGTGTTAATATACTATTGCAAGAATTGTTTATACATTGTTGAACCGTCGTGTTCATTAGTGTTATTGATGGCATTACAGGTCCGATTGCCCCTGCCGGTGCAGCAGCGCCCCCGGCGCCAGCGGAGGAGACCGCTCCGGTTCCTCCAGGAGGACTAATTGAGTGGAACAGATGGGATACCATATGAAATGGGTGTCCGAGTGCGAAATGGAAGTTGAAATGTTTTGGGAAAATGTTTTGAGGAACTATTTATAAATTCATTTTGGAATGTAATTAATTGTCATCTGCATAGTGTTTCGAATATGCAGTGTGGATCAATGTATATTGGAAATGATACATGTATAAGAACCTTATTTTGTATACATGTAAATTGTAAGTTGATATTGTCAAATATAATTGTTTCCGCAAAAGTTTTGTAGTTGACAGGTAATTTGAGAATGTTATCCCTTGTGGACTCCGTTTTAACTTCGGTTAATTCGTGATTTACGGGAGTAAGTATGATGATCATGGCTCGGGGTTACCGGATCTTGGGCCCGGGTCGTGACACTACCTTTGGGAATTAGAACATGGAGCCGACTGCCCTTTTTTTTTTTATAGAAATATTGGTGCTAAGGGGCCACCTTTAAAAGTACTACATGGACCTAACAATCCCCCCTTCACTTGCACCTTCGTACGGAGACTAGAACCCCAAGCCTTACTAGGCTCTGATACAACTTATAAGATCTCAGACATATTGAGCTACCACTTATCCCTAAATAATTGGTGATGGAAAATGACACAATAATAATTTTATGGTCTATCGGTTGTGTTAGGAAGGAATTCAAGCATCACTCCACAATGGATGAACAAGAGGGTTATAACAGGACCCAACAAGAACCACCTTTAGAAATTGACTTGGAACCTCAGAATTCATAAATGCTAGAGCATGAGTTGAGATTCGGAAATGCCCTAAATTTTTTTGAGCATTGGAAATTCTGACATTCTAAAATTTTCAACTTCTACTGAAAAAATAGGGAGTTCCTGATTGGCCCTCGATCGTATGCATGTCACATCCATTGTAAGAATCTTGAGTCTTGTGGAGATGAGACATTTACTTAGCGACATTTACATAGCGCATTATCTGTGCCTATCATTTGGTGGAAGAGACCTTCATGGCCCATGTGTCAAGTGGGCCACACAAGATATAAAATTAAAAGCAAAATGTCTATCTTGAAATAGTAACTTTAATCTTTAGTCTCTAATCCACAAAAAAATAACATCTTGCTCAATTGAGTCTACATAAAAATAATAACACAAATAGTTATCTTTTTAATGGTATACAGTTAAATTAAAAAAATTGAGGGTCTAATTAAATAGTAACCCAATCTCTCTGAATGACTACATTGTCCAGATAATAAAAAAATCCCAACCAAAATCGGATAGCATGTTTTGAGCCCAAGTCCCAATAACTTGAAATGTAACCTCTAAGATAACACCATGTGATCAATGGCATAAGATCATGATACATGATCAAAACCAATCAGTCAATCAATCAAATTAAAACTTAAACAGAAAATGCAAAGCATGGGAGACTGATCGATTATAAAAGAAGTGTTGAAAATGCCTTTTCCGTTGATGATGGTAAGATAGGTTGAGAGCTAAGGTAGGGATTGCAGAGAAAAGATGAGGGATTTGTAGATGTAAGTATCTAAACGGGTCGGTTTTGGTCTAGGTCCACGGTGGACCCAAAATCAAAACTATTATTGAGAAGATGGAACCGGAACCGAAACCGGTTCAAAACCAGTTTCATGGTTTTGGAACCATAACTGTTAATGAAGAGATGAAACTGGAATTGAAACCAATTCAGTTTATGGGATGAGTCCTAGTCTAGGTAGAGAGTGATATGGAAAAATACCTAGTTTTTATGAGAGATTCTGGAGAATTGAGGTAATACGTTGAGTCTCGGGTCCACGAGTCAGAACAATGGTGTAATCGGATCCGAACCCATGTACTCATCAGGGTCTAAATAAGGACCCAAATTCGGATTTTAACGGGACGGAACTTCTGGGTAATTGGAGAATCAGGAACCTATTTACATCCCTAAGTAGATGTGTAGAAAGGACTAGAACGAAAAGAAATCAAATTTCCAAAGTAGGCTTTCCTATTTTAACGTGGCATTATATAAGGATTCTAAATTTGACGTGTATCTTAAATTTGATATGTGTATGTATGTATTATGTATAAATTTGGCTAATGCAAATTGCTTTGCATCCAGTGTTAGAAAAATCGTGACTTGGACTCGACTCTTCTAAATAAATTGACTTGGCTAGAGTCAACGTGGAGACTCTAGAGAGTCGTGTTCAATATATTTAAATATGAATCAAATGCTTATAGAATATAAACAAATTAAACATTTATTTACATGCATGCATGTTAATCCATTCAAGTTAGTAAATTTTTATACGGAAGAGAGACACTATAATAAGAAAGATAAAAGAGACAATATTGCATATAATTACCATTTCAGTGATTCTCCAATGAACAAAGCAACATAAAGTCTTTTTAAGCTGTGAAAAATGCAGTGTTAATGCTGAGTTATCACATTTTAGTTGCAGGAATCACCAAAATAGTACTTGATAACCAAGGTTTAGACCTTTGGATCCACGAAGGCTCTCATCCACACTTCTAGTGGATGAGATAGGCGAAACTCCACAACCAGCCCTCAAAGGTGAAAAGTCTAAACTACTCAAAATAAAACACCCTCCTCTAGTATTGGATGTGACAAAATTATTTAGCAATTTTAAGAAAATTTAATTCCTCAATCTTATGGTAGAACCGACTTCTATTGGATTAGTAAGTAGATAGAGGGAATTCATATTTTTAGCCGTTTAAATTCTATACAAGTGGACCGGTACATATGGAGTTCCAATTGTCATCTCGTCCGTGATTGCCTCAAAGGTCCGGACTGATAGTTTTGTTGACTTGCAAATGCAATGGTTGTGGGTGTGAGGAGTCCGGACCTTGGAGGGCTTAGCCTCACAAGATATTTATGAGGCTTCACATTGTCCAGCTTGCGGGCCGACTTAGATTCCTTTTTTTTTTATTATTATTAATGGGGTCGAGTACATTAATTAAAAGGTCACTTTATAGATTAGGGTCTATAAAAAATCAGCCTTACCAGAGACCACTGTATTTCTTGATTTAATAGCTTTCATGTTTAGTGGTCTTTTAACTATTGATATTTTTGAGATTCAATCCAATGGTGGATAAATTAAGATATGATAATAGTGAAATTGGGCTTCGTGCCAGATTATGGGAGATAAGAATATGAAAGGGCCTATACTGATAAAAGACAGGTTCAAGTGGGCCCCATGGAGCTGGAATGCATATCGAGTGGCACATTGGAGAAGATTTCTCCTTGTAACGGCTTAGGTGCCGTTTGGCATCTTTTTTTTTTTCAAGATCTATATGTCTTAAAATGATTTGATACATATGTTTTTGAAATTTAGACGGTTTGGATGGTGCCCATCACATGTCTATTGCAACCAGACATCAGATGCTTTTCATCTATTTCATACGGGTTGAAAAATGGTGATTTTTGACACAGATGATAGTCTCTGAAGCAGACAGACCCAGGTTGCTACAGTATATTTTCTGCCTGTCCATTTTTTTCATTTTTCTTTTAAAATCTGTAGTTCTAAATGATGATCCAAACCGTTTAAAATCTTTATTACCCTAATAACAGCTATGGGACCAAGTTGAACCGCAGATTTCTCACGAATCTCGAGATATTTGTAAAAAAAAAAAAAAAAACCTGTGACCATTAGATCTACTTTTTTTTTTTTAATCTTATGTGGGATGCTCTATCAAGATCTGAACCCTTGATCCTCTTTGGAATGCAAGGAATGATTATTGGGTCAAATCTCAGCCCTCCATTCATTTTGAATCTCTAAAAATTATTGAAATGCTATAAACCGTTGATTTGCTATTGTGTAAAAGTGATTGGGTTTCAATGATGTACAAGCAGTCCGGTTTTCCTCTTTTTCCTTTAATTGTAGGACCATAAATGTAAATCCAAACCGCTTATCCTCTTTAGAAACGTAAGAACGGTCACTATACCAAATTTGGGCCACTGATCATTTATAAATCTCTAGTTATTTGTGAAAAACGTGGACCCTTACATCTAAGTTTTTGGACTTTGTGGGGCCTAAATCAAGATCCAGACCATTGATCTTTTTAAAAAGCCTAAGAATAGTAATAATATCAAATATCAGCTCTTAGCTCCTTATGGATCTTGAGATATTCATGAGAAACCATGGAACAACATTGATCCTCTCGTGTCTCAATGGTTGGGCCTGCATGAGATGTTAGGTTGTCCGGTTTTTTCTCATTTGTCTCAGTTATTGGGCCTAAACAAGTAATCCAAACCGTTGACTCTCTTTAGAATGTCTAACACAGCCATGACTTAGGATCATAAGTCAAATGTCAGTTGTTGATGCTGCACCATTGAGATATTTTTGATAAAATACAAACCATTAAATATGAGTTCTTGATTTATGTGGGTCACTTTATCAAGATCCAAATCGTTGAACCTCTTTTGAATGCTTAAAAAGCCTAGGAGACCAAATTTTAGCCCTTGATTCATTGTATTTCTTGAGAAATTTGTGAAGAATTTGAATAGTTGAATTAATAAAATGTCTATTTTAAACGTTTATTTATTTTACCCAACGGTCAATTTATAAAATGTCTATTCCACATAGATCTACTCTATACAGATTTGTTTTCTACAGCTATATTTTATATAGATAAGATTTGCCAAACAAGCCCTTACTGTTACTGTGATAGGGTAGAAATAGAGAATTAACATGACTCAACTGCCCCCGTCCTTGGATATGTGAGTTCTCTCTTTGCATGTGAGTTCACATTAGCTCACATGTGCGAGTTATGTCTCCTTCCTCCCCCTTCCTTACATATGTGAGTTACTATTACCACACATATGTGAGTTGTGTCTCGCTCCTCCAATCCTTGCATAGGTGAGTTTCTATTGCCTACATGTGAGAGTTGTGTCTCCTTGCATGTGTGAGTTCCCATCATCTTACATATGTATGTCATGTTTCCTTACATGTGCGAGTTCATCCTGCATGTGTGAGTGTCACAGTGTTCTAGCCCCTTAGCTGGGATATTAAAAAATAAAGCCAGTTTGATAACAGTCTAGATCCGGATCCTTTGTCACAGGTATTACATGAAATTGTTTAACATGTTTTTGGACATCGTGGGGCCCACATAGATATAATCCGAAGCGTTCAAGATATATCCCATCACCTTTATATATAGGTCCTCAAGTAACAATTCAAAATGAGTGGTCCCACTGTCCAATTGACCACATGACAAAAGGGTGACTAGGCGCTGCTAACGTGATGTTCATCAAAGTTTCTGTCATGTGATGAATCATATGGTGGGACCCCTTTTGAGCTGAACATTGAGGATTTAGATATAGAGGGGATGTGATTCATCTTCAACGGTCCAGATTATTTCTATATAGACCCTATAATGGTGTTCCAATTACACGATTCCCTTGTAATAGCCCCGATTTAGGATCTGAACTCGTTTGCTAATTTGGATATATAGGTTTATATATTAATTTTTCTCTTCTAAGAGACCCCATGAGAAGAGCATCCCATCCACAAATATAAATATGGAATATCAGCACTGCAAATTAAACCATAACCACCAATCGGTCTAAGTGTTCCATCACCTCTCCTACCCATGCAAGTGGTCTTTATTTCTACACGTGTAATTGGTCTTCCCCCCAGTCACCATTACATTTACTGTTACATCAGTAAGGTCTCCCAAGGGTAGCCATCTAACCCTGTACTTTAAAAATAAAAAGAAAAATCCGACTTTCCCAAATTCACTTAATCTTGGTTTTGTACCCCACCTCAGGATGGATACAAAAGTCAACTCCTTAAATTTGAATTTCGGGATAACAAACTGGAGTAATTAGGCACCCATGGATGAGTTGTACTGGGAGAGGACTGAGATATCTATCCCCCCACCACAATACATCCAATAAAACAATAACATTGGTCTAAAAATAGCAATGGTGGGACCCACATGAATTGCGTTACTCTAAATATGGTTGGACAGATGTTGGTCTTTATTTTTGGCAAGAAAAGAGATAAGGGAGTGGGGTAAAGGAAACCTATGCTAAAGCAAGGTGGAAGAGGAGCATGAACGTAGTAGTTTTAAGCTTAGCCATGCACTGCTTACCCGGCAGCAGACATTTAATTAGAGATAGAGATTAGGGAGTACTGTGGTGTGAGGAGCGAACTATAGCCCAAAATAGGTTTCCAGGTGAACTGTTTATCCTCCTTTGGTACTCTGCAAATCTACAGTGGGCAATGCATTTGGCTCACAACTTTACATGTTCTATCCTACTTCAATCTGAACCATTCAAAGCATGGGTGTCCTAGGTAGTGTCGCTCCTATGGACTATCTTAGGTCGTTCGCACATGAAATCCTAATTGGGATTCAGTGCTATATTTGGCTGTTTCTTCCCTGTAATATTTTTTTTTTTTTAAGGTTTTACCCACCAATGGAGTCTGCTATTTTAGGGTTTGCTTTTGGGTGTGTTACCATGGTTTAATTTCGTCAGATTTATGAAGTCACATGAGACTTCATTTCATTATGGAATCCAAGAAATTCAATGATCAAATTAAATTGGAAAAATCTTTGTGGGTTATGAAAATTTATTCTTTCACTCATTAGAAAGGACCCATTGAAGTGATTTGAAGATAAATGCATAATGTGGACATTCCGTAGCACAACAAATAATTGAATTGTATTTTCATGAAGGCAATGCAAAACATTAAAGTGGTCTCCAGGAACATGTTTCCATGAGTTATTGTGGTGTCACATTTCTTTGTCATTGTATCAAAATACATTCAGTTTTTCATTTCCTTTCTTATTTGAATTTCGACTTCATAATTGTTTCCTTATATTTAGTTAAAATCTATACTTGCTTCATTGTGATCTTTGTACATATCAAATGTGGGTAACTCAATATATTTGTAAATGCAAGTTTACTTGTACGGATAACAAAACTTAAGCCCTCTTGACTCACAAGTCACACCTATCTAACATTTTTTTAATAATATATATTTAATTATGACTATGGACATAAATGAGATTCAATTTATGTAATTTTCTCTCTTTATTTAAAAGTGATATTAAATTTCCACACACAATCTCTTTATTTAAAAGTGATACTCAATTTATGTAAAATCTATACTTCCTTTGTCCATCCTCTTCATGGGAGTATGCCTTACATTTAAATGATGACTTTATGTAGGATTGATGTTCTTGCACAAGAAGAGAGGGTTGCTAATGTGTGACATTTTCATTGGTGGAATGCAAAACTTTCCCAGTGCTGCGGATCTTGGGAGACGAAATTTCATTTTGCCGCGTGTTAAGATTAAATGTAATTTGATAAAGTCTTCGTACAAATTTTAAATTAAATCGTTGACTTTTGCGTAATAAATATAAATGGATTAGGGTTAGGATTATATTGGACCTTACACAACCCGCTTAAAATATTCATCTAGAACCAATTACACGCGGTAAATTTCATTTTAAAAACAACAAAACATTATAAATCACTTAAGTTAGCACCAATTAAAACATGAATAAAAATTATATTATTTGCTATGGTGGAAATTGGAAGAGATTTAGAAATTTTTTTTTCCATAGAAGGCATCTTCGTGATCAAAGCAAATGACCAACAAGAAATGTTGTAGTTTGATAGCCGTCATCCGTTTCACCAACCCCTTGAGAGAGTAAAAAAAATGCCAATCAGATTCTCTCTTTTCACTCTCTCTCTCCTCCACAATTTACAGTGCCTCACTCAATAAATGCCATTACATCCTCTCTATTCTCACGGCAATTACTCATCCCTGCTCCCATCTCTTCCTTCCTTCTGCCTTTCCAAAACCTTCCTTCTCTCCCACCTTTCAAGGTTTCTTCTTCTCTGCTCTTCTCTCTGACATCTTGAGAAGACCGAGAAACAAGATCCCAATCAGAAGCAGCTGACACACCTCTTGATAGAGGAAACAACCCAGTGAGCCTCAAACCAGATCTGGCTCATTTCTCATTTGGGTTTTCTAAGCTGTAGTAAAGGGTTGTTTTTGGTTTTATATCAAACCTTTTTCATCAGCAAGTTTCATGGAAGAAACATCTACTACTCCTTCCAAAGAAGGATGCTGTTTGCAAAACCTATTTCTTTTGTGCAAGGAGAAGTTCTCTTCGATCTTTTCTCTTTTCTTATCATTTTAGACGTCTCTTCTTTTCTAAGAGAGATGGATATTTTCCAGTTTTATTTTTAAGCTATCTCCTTGAGGGCTTGATGATAGTCTCTCTCTCTAACTTTGAGAAAAAAGGCACGGAAGAATCAGTTTCTATCTGTATTAATCAAAAAGCCTCGTTAGTTAGCAGAGAGAGGAGAGAGAGGATGCCGGCGGGGGCCATGATCCATCAAAGCACGTGCTTTTGATGAGATGAATGGCCGGATAGTGATATGGGCCATAGGCGTTGACTATCGGTCTGGTCAGTGGGTCAAATGGCATTGATATATATCTTCTTACTTTGTTTTTTTTCTCTTCCTCTGCGTTTTTCATCGTTTCATTCCCATTTGCATGCCATTTATTTATTGTTTCTGCTGTTTGGTTTTCAACTTTTTCTAGTTTTCTATTCACAAGTCTGGTCGCATCTTTATTACAGTGGTGGGTTTAGAAAGAAAATCCATCTCGAAGTCCTCACAACAGAGAGTGCCCACTCATGTTCTTTTTGTTACGGACTTGTACTATCGTTTCTTACATAGATTTCCAAAGAGGATTTCTCTTGAAATTTCTATTTCTGATTATGTTTCTTTAACTTGGTATCTTCTTTCTCTTGATTTCTTAACTTGGATTCTATACATAGATTAAAAGAAAAAAAAGGAACCTTGATAACATGGTAATCTTATTGTCTGGATCTTTTTTTCAGATCATGTTCCAGCCAAACAACATGGTGGAAGGAGAACAACAGCAACAACTTCAGAATGTTCCTCAGGAGATGAACAACAACACCCCACAAAGGGAAATGCCAAAGGTGAGAGAGGAAGAACTGGAGAACAAGTCCGGCAGCGACATCCATGACGGAGCATCTGGCTCCGGCGATGATCAAGATCAGAACCAACCGGCCCGGAAGAAACGCTACCATCGCCACACCCAGCGTCAGATCCAAGAAATGGAAGCGTAAGACAATCAAAAACGAAAAAAAAAAAAAAAAAAAAAAAAAATCTAACTCAGTTGTTATTTCTTTCTTCTTTCCTAATATCTCTTTGTACGGGATCTGACAAGTCCCAATGAAATTGAAAGGGTTCTTTTGGTTTTCTTTTTTTGTCTTTCTGTTCAGTTTCTTCAAAGAATGCCCACACCCTGATGACAAGCAAAGGAGGGAGCTGGGGCGAGAACTGGGGCTGGAGCCACTGCAAGTCAAGTTCTGGTTCCAAAACAAGCGCACCCAGATGAAGGTAAAGGACTTCAATGTAGCCGCTGACTATGCTTTCCAGTATACTGTTAAAACGTTCTTATTTTTTTGAATCTGGGATGGGAATATGTGGACCAGGGGATGGACGGTCTTGGTTGAATGTACATCATGTGCCTATATACACTTGAATAGATCAATCTAGATATATATCTAGTGGGACCTATGATGGAAATGCCCATGCCATCTATCCATCAGATCTATGGCCTAAAAACAATGTGGAAGAAAAACGAGGCGATGATCAAAATATATAGCATGAGGGATAATTGTGTCTATGGATACTTGATGATGTTAATCTAAATATCCATCTAGTGGGACCCATCATGGATCATTACATCTATCCATCAGATCTATGGTCCTAAAAGGAGTGGAGGAAGGAAAAAGAGACGATTAGATTAATCTAGATGTCCATTCATTGGACCCAATGATGGAAATGATCAAAGCCTCTATCCATTCGATCAATGGCCCAAAATTGTTAGTGAAAGAGATGAGATAATCGTCAGAGCATATAAGGAGAGGGATTTGTATCTATGGGCCCCCCTTAATCAAATTAATCAAGATGTCAACCTAGTAGGCCCTTTGATGAAGTTCATGCCACAATCCATCAGAGCTGCAGCCATAATGGATTCGTGGAAGAAGGGATGATGATTAAAAGATATAGGCTAATGGACCACTGTCTACATGTCTACTTGATCAGATTAATGTAGATGTTCATCTGGTGAGGCCTGTGATGGAAATGATCATACTATCCATCCATTATATCTATGGTTTGAAAAGGATTAGTGGGAGAAAGTTGATCAAAGCATATAGGGCAAGGGACCATTGTGTTAATCTCGATATCCATGTAGTGGGCCCTATGATTGAAATGATCATGCTCTTATCCATTAGATCTATGGTCTGAAAGGACTGGTGGAAGAAAATGGTAAAAATATCTTGGAAAAGGACCGTTATTTCTATGTAAACTTCATCAGAATAATCTAGATGTCCATCTAGTGGACCATATGATGGAAATGATCATGTTTTCTATCCATTAGATCTCTGGCCTAAAAGGTCTGATGTTAAAAAAAAAAAAAAGGGGTCAACGGTCAAAATGTAAAGGGTGAAGGAATATTGGGCTATGTATACTACATTAAATTAATCTAGATGCCCATCTAGTGGGGCCTGTGATCATGCCTCTATCCATCAGATCCAAGGCCAACAATGATTTGTGGAAGAAAAAAGAGACAATGGTCGAATATAGAGTAGTGACGATTGTGTCTACATACACTTGATCAGATTAAAGATGTCCATCTAGTGGGCTCTATGATGGAAACGATCATATGCTACTATCCATCAGTTCAATTATGTATGTCGTAAAATCATGATGGAGACAATGGTCAATATATATTGGGTAAAGGACCATTATGTCTATGTATACTAGATCAGATGAGTCTACATGATCATCTAGTGGTAAGAAATATACAAAAAGAACCAATGTCTCTATCTATTAATTATCATATATATCTATGGTCAACTTATAAGGGGTAAAGGACCAATGTGTCTGTATTCACTTGATCAGGTCAATCTAGATGTCCATATTGCGGACCATATTATGGAAATGATCATCCCATTCTATATATCAAATATATTCCTAAAATGTTTGCTGGAGGAAGAAAAGATAATGGTCAAAATATAGAAAGGACCCTTAATCAGAAGGCCACAACCATATGCCGTAGCCAATCCAGCTACCATATAAATGGTCCAGGTACACCATAAAATGATGCATAAGGCGATGGATATTCAAGAAGGAAAAAAAAAGAAGGAAGTAACGATATATTTTCTAGTTAGATTACTTAGGAAACATATTGTTTGCTTGATTTCCTAATATTATTTTGGTTTCTCAAACCTCTCTTTCTCATCTAACAGACCCACCACGAGCGCCATGAGAACACACAGCTAAGAACTGAAAACGAATGTCTACGCATGGAGAACATGAAGTTCAAGGAAGCACTGAGCAGCGCAGCCTGCCTCACCTGTGGTGGCCCGGCAACCATTGGCGAGAGGTCATACAATGAGCAACAATTGAGGCTCGAAAACGCTCGCCTGAGAGAAGAGGTAGTAGAGAGCCACAACATGAATAAGAAAGCTGTCACCATCAGTTCAAATGTATAACTAAATTGTTACTCTTGATAAATTTATTGTTATTACAGATTGAGAGGATCTCAGGGATTGCTTCAAAATATGTTGGCAAGCCTATGCTTCCTCAATTTAGTCTAGCCCCTCGGGTCCCTTCGCACATATCACTCGATCCTCCTGTTGGAAGCTTTGGAATGCAGCTTGGCATGGGTGGAGAAATGTATGGAGCAACTGAGATAATTCAATCAATGCCCCAGCCCGAGATAGACAATCGTAAGGTTGTCGAGCTCGTGGTTGTAGCTATGGATGAGCTCATTAGAATGGCGACGATTGGGCAACCATTATGGACTCCTGCTTATGATGGCTCTATTGAGGTTCTATCTGAAGACGAATATGTCCGACTATTTCCTCAAGGGATCGGCCCCAAGCGCCTTGGAATGTCATCTGAAGCTACCCGAGAAACAGCAGTTGTGGGCATGCATCATATCAATTTTGTTGAGATTCTTATGGATGTGGTAAGCTGACTCAATTTTAGTAAAATGCCAGTTTTTTAGGTTGACTATCAGTGCTAAGAGTTGAATGTTGTCAAAATTGCTAGAACCAATGGACAAATGTGTTTTCGACCATTGTCTCAAGGGCTGTAACACAGGAAGTTCTCGTAGCAGGTGCAGGAGGCAACTATAATGGAGCTTTGCAATTGGTATTCTTTTATTCTTGTCAGCTATTGGGTTTTTTTTATAAATATTGACGTTTTAATAGATTAGGGCCCCTAATTACCCATGTTAGACTCATTTTTTTGTACCTTACTTTGCAACCTGTTTGTTAAGTAACTGAAAAAGGTAGAGTAGAATATATAGAATTCAGTTTCTTATTCTGTTTGCAGTTCATCTCATTGTCTTCATTGATACCTGGTCTGTATTTGTCTTTAGCTTAAAACATTTAACATAGTATCCCATTAAGTTATTATATCGAAATTGCCCCAAACATGAAGCAAAGATTCTGTCATGAATTATTGCTTAAATGTTCCAACAACTACATTTCAGAGTACATCCAAATGGTCCATTAGTTAACAATCAAACTAAAACTGACTTTCTTCTGATTGATGGATGACCAAATTCTCACTAATTGTGATCTGGGGTTGTTACAAGTAGCCTTATCCTACCCCCACCCACGGCCCACCCCCAAAAAACCTTTATGCAAGTTCGAAATACAAATAGTATGTAAAATGGGGCAATTTTATCAATTCATAACTTGTGTATTCCGTTAAAAGAATGCTTAAGTTTACTTGTCACTGCAAATGCTTTTACCTCATGATTTCAGATGTCAGCGGAATTCCAAGTGCCTACACCACTTGTTCCAGCTCGGGAGAGTTACTTCGCAAGGTACTGTAAACAGCATAATGAAGGCACATGGGCTGTAGTTGATGTTTCATTGGATTGTTTGCGCCCTGGCCCTTTGATGAGATGTCGAAGAAGGCCATCTGGATGCGTGATCCAAGAGATGTCAAATGGTTACACCAAGGTAAACCATCACAAATATATGGAACACTTTCTATTCACTTACATTCCCTTTTTGAGCAATTGATAGTTCCAGTTGAATGATTGCTAGGTTACATGGGTTGAGCATGTGGAGGCCGACTACAAAATGATTCATAGAATGTTTAAAACAATTGTTAGCTTTGGTCTTGCATTTGGTGCGAAAAGGTGGATTGCAACTTTGGATCACCAATGTGAGCGCCTAGCAATTGTGATGGCTAGTGGCAATGCTGGTGGAGATGGTGGTAAGACTCCATCATCCACTGAATTGATCTTTAATTTCTAAAATTTTCGTAAAATGAATTCCTGAGAGTTCAACATGGCAATGCCTCAATTTAGTGAAGTCACTGCATTCATGGTGGTAAACTATGCTTGCTACTTTGTCGATGATATAACTAATGAACAAGAACAGGAAAGAGGCTGAAAATTATAGAATCCATGTTTCTACCAATGTGTTAATTATTTTAATAAATCACCCAGAGTATGATGGAACTGTGTCAATTGTCATGGAACTGTGTCAAGTTAACTCAATCGATTTGGCATATCACTATCAGTGATGACCTCTGAAACAAAGTTGACTCGGGTCATGTATTTATTGAATCTATACCATGCCTATGATTTAACATGCCCATAACTATTTGTGCACAAATAGCAGGTATTTTTTTACCAGAAAAAAGTAGCAGGTATTTTAATAATCATATACTTCCTTTTATAGTGATAACAAGTCAAGAAGGGAGGAAAAGTATGGTGAAGCTTTCTGAAAGGATGGTGACTAGTTTTTGTGCTGGTGTTTGTGGTTCAACTGCTCATTCATGGACATTAGTTTCGTGGAATGGGGCGGAAGATGTAAGGGTCATGATGAAAGAGAGCATCAATGATCCTGGGAGGCCATCTGGTATTGTTCTTTGTGCTTCTACTTCCTTCTGGCTTCCACAGTCCCACAAGAGAGTTTTCAATTTCCTTAGCAGTGAGAATTCTAGAAACGAGGTATTTTCAGTTTTCAAATCTTGGGGGTCCTATTTCTTTCACCACAGCTCATTTCAGGTAGATCTTGAATTTCTTTCCCTGTGATTGTCCCTTTTATCTCAGATAAATTTACATGGTTTTTGCATTCAGAAATTGATAAGTACGTTAAGTTATTGTCAATTTGTCATTATGGTCATCTATTAAAACCTTCATTCTTGCAGATATCTAGAACTTGAAACTAGTTAACCTCAAAAATTATATTCACAACCCTAATTAATGCTATCCTGAATTAAAACTAGTACACTACTTGGTTCCAATCAAAAAGATTAAAACAAAACACTGAATCTATTCAGTCCCAATACGTATGCAAGAAATAACCTAATCAAGTAATTGTTAAAGTATTTAATAATAATCAAGTGATTGTAATTTTATTTATTTTCGTGGTACCCAATTTGCAACCTCAATCAAGAGATATACAACTATGAGAAAACAAACAAGCAAAATCTTGAAGAATTTCGAGATTAATTTGTTTTACTCAGTGTCCACATATTAGACTGGAGTTTTGCCACTATGATATGAAAAATCTTAGTATCATTCACTCGATGATCGCTGTTTTCCTATCGAATGGTTTACAAATTATGGTAGGTGGAGGATGAAGAGCAAAGTGAACGACAGAGGGGGAAGACTGGTTAGATTAAAATATGAAAGTACATTATCTTCGGGCTTAAGACCCTCAAAAAAACTTACAGACACCCCCAATCAACCCTCGTTGACCCCCTAACCCTACTCAAACCCCCAATCAAAATTAGTATCAAAGCCTATAACAAAAATTTGAGTCAAAGCTTAAAAATCTAAAACAAACAATCTGACCCTAAAACCATGCCTGCGGCTGGGATTTTTCTTGGGTCTCTGGGTACACACTTGGACCAGATCATGTAATTTCTGGTTAGGTCCAAATTAAGTCATAGGGCTCTCTCTCTCTCTCTCTCTCTCTCTCTCTCTCTCTCTCTCTCTCTCTCACACACACACACACACACACACACACACACACACACACACACACACACACACACACACACACACACTTGTAACTGGGATTATGGTAACAATGGGATGCCCTTTTGAATGGAGGACCCTCTCACTTTGTAGTTCTACTTATGGTAACAGTGGGATATCCTTGCAAGTGGAGGAACAGTTGAGGAAATGGCAAACCTTGTGACCGGCCGAGAACCAGGCAACAGCATCTCTCTCCTGCGTGTAAATGTAAGTCTCAACACTTCACTTTAAGCCATTGGATGAAATGCCATAAAGTATTTATCAATATGTAGTAACTGAGCTTATGCATCTCTCTTTAACACTCCTCAAACTCAAGCAACTATATTCTGATCTGAAACTGACCAACAAGTATCTTTTGATGATGGCAGAGTTTAAACGCAAACCACAGCAACATGGTGATACTGCAGGAATGCTGCACAGACCCAACTGGTTCTTTTGTGATCTATGCTCCTGTGGACATTGGTTCCATGAACATGGTCCTCAATGGCGGCGATCCTGACTACGTGGCCCTCTTGCCATCTGGGTTCTCTCTCTTTCCAGATGGGATTGGTGGGTCTCTCTTGACTGTAGCATTTCAAATATTGGTTGATTCAGTTCCAACTGCAAAGCTCTCTCTTGCATCAATTACGACAGTTAATAGTCTCATATCATCCACCGTTGGAAAGATGAAGGCTTTAATTAGAGAAAAAGCTTGAATCTCGGCCCCAAGGGATGGGTAAGTCTTTAAGGCATTTCGATCCCATTTTAGTTTTAATTACTTTATATCATTTAGGTTCTTGGGTTTAGGGTCTTTACCTTTTCTGAAGTTAAATGTATGGTAATTCAGAGTTAGGGTTCTTATTTTAGGGTTACGTTAAGTTTACATTTTCGACCTGATTTAAGAATAGCTGTTCGGTTCGCATTTATTCAATTTCCAAGCCAATTTTTTAGGGATTGGATTGACCCTTTTTACTTAACTTCTGGGTTGACTTCTAGTTGACATTTTCAACCCAATTCAGAGATGGGATGAGTAATTCACCCATCTTTGCATATTATACTAGGTTTGAGTTTTCTATTAAAATTAACAATTTTGCTTGAGTGTTTGATGTATTGAAAGGGTTCAAACAATTCAAATTAGATAATCTCTAAGGGCCTGTTTTATTTCATGTAACTGAATTCCTAGGAATTCCAAGGCTTTATAATTCTGTAAGCAGTTGAAAATGAAGAATCAAGGGTGTAAATAAAAAAATTGCCATCAAATAACCTCACCTCTAATGGAAATTGAATCATGGGGAGATGGAAAATGATTACCCAGCAGTCGCCCATGTAATTCAAATCCTAGGAAGGTAAACATCCCATGCTTCACTCAACACTTAATATCCATGCTTCTCACCCCTTTAATAATCCTTCAGTAGAGCTTATTTCATCATCATTTCTATGTATTCAATTCCTATATATATTCTATAAAAGCTAACAGGCCCCTTTCTTAATTCTTTTCTCATTGTTGCAGTGACAGTGGAAACAGTATATAGGTGAAGGGAAGTCAAGAGCGAACCTGATGTACCCCTTCTCCTTGTGGTGTGTTAGTGAAGGCTAAGAAGAAGTCATTGAGATGTAGCTCACCAGAGTCCAAGGTGTATTGGTTCGGGTATTGACTTTTTTCCCATCGAAGTTTTGCCTTAATTTCTGCTCCTAACCATCCTGTATGGGTCTTTCAGGCATTTCGTCTTTGAAAAATAAACAGATCTTCAGTTATAGTTTGTCGCTTTATTTCTTTGAGTCTTGTTGTGTTGTGTTGTTGAGTGAAGAAACCTTGGTGGATGGAACCCACCCCACAGAAAGACCTAGGTTGGTTTGTGTTCTGTTCTTCGTCTGTCTGTTGTGTTGTGTTCTTCCCCTAGTTTCCTTTGCATCTTTTAAGATTGAGTCATATAGGTCTATACTAGCCCTCATGCTTGTAACTTGAAAAGTTGAATGAATTGATGCTGAAAGTTAAGGGTTATAAGAACTCATGGTCCTTCTCTCTCTCTCTCTCTCTCTCTCTCTCTCTCGTGTGTGTGTGTGAAGAAAAAGCAGATGCAATTCTGCTGCTGTTGGGACTCTACCTTACTAAGAAAGTTATTAGGAGGGCTGTTGAGGGTTAGAAAGGCCGTTACGGGCCTCAATCCTAGCCTTACATTTGAATTTTATGTGCCAACGTCAAGGTGGATTAGAAATTGTGAAGCTACCTAATGATTTCATCCTCTTTTAAGTTCGCTGTGATTCTGAAGGTATGGATTGAGCTAGAGATGGGTCTTCTTGGAGAGTAGCAGAACGACTTACTAGCAATCACAGACTAGATGAAGAATTGTGATGCTTGAAGAACACATATCAGCTATTCCTGTGTGCTATAGCTGACTGACTACCTTTGAATAGTAGGTGCCAAAGTACCTTGGAGTGGTGGATCATCAAGTTAGATCAGGTCACTCAGTTCATTGGAGTGAACATCACAGTACTCAAATGTAGAATGTTTACACAAGTTCTAGCTTCGGTTGATCTCCGACAACCCCACTCCAAATGGTGAGGAACAATGGAATAGATAAACTGAACGAAACTATAGCAATTCAAAGGAGGGACCAGCTAACAATTTGTGTCTTCTCAAAGTCATTGATTTAAGCCTCAGAGGAGATGAACACACCTGATCAATTTAACCTGACTATTCCTTCTACGCAGTGAATCCTCAGTCTTCTTCAAATCCCTAACCATCTTTATTGAGAGCCGTACTAACTGTAAAAGGAGATGTCTATGGATTTGTCCACGACTCATAAATGATTCTTTTGGTGAGTTCAATACAGCTAAAGGGACTATGTTCTAAAACTTGCCACTGGTTGCTGAAAAGGAAAGATAGCTAATGTTATGCCATCAAAGAAGAATGTCTAGTCCTCCTGAAAATCCACAGCTTTAGTGGAAAAGAAAAGTATGGAGATCCTGCAAGGCCTACATTTGGGAAAAGTTGAGCTTGAAGTTGAGCAAATCCAAAACTAAGGTTCTTTCCCAAGTAGGATCAGAATGCAAGTATACAAGGTAGATCCTTTCCATGAAGGATGGTATTCTCTCCCTTGTTATTATTCCTTGCTTCATCACCTCATGGGTTTCAACCAAGATGAAAAGCAGAATATGCCGGGTCTCTTAGAAGCAAGAGTAACTAAATGAAATGCAATAGACCAATAAACCTTTAGCAGATGTTCACGAGTCTATTTATGTTCATGTAAATAGATTCAGAAGAGGTCATTGTCTTCTTTGGAAATCTCAGGAGAGTCAATCTAACTTTGGCCAAATGGATAAGTAACTATTTGTGGACTTGTGATTCACTTAAATTCTAAATGGTCGCAACTTAATTAAACTAACCCTTCTTTTATGGGAGTACTGATCTCTTAGCTAGAAGGAAGATCTAGGAAAATATTATGAACAATCAAGTAAACCAGAATGGACCATGGATCGATTATACCAAAGATTTCATTTGTATCCCCTAGCTTCAAGGTAAATTGGGAGGATCACCATTTGCTTCGTCTCGTGCGGTCAGAAGATTTCAAGATTTTGTTCTTCATAGTTGCTTGTTATCCCTTTCTTGGAGCCCAAATTTTACAGGGTCTAATTATAATCTGACTAGGTTTATATCTAAGAGTTAATCAATTGGGTCATAATTAATGATTTATGGCTTGAGTTGATATCAAAATCTTGTTCACCATCTGGCTAAAATTGCTTATGACCATTTTCTAGTACCAATTTAACTTGCTTAAATCATTAATCTTAAACGTCATTTCAGTTTGATGTCAGATGGTTTAATTATGAGGAATTGCTTTCCTCTCTCCAAAACAAATGAGAGGAGACTCGGATTGTAATGTTGTTTAATACCCTTCATCAGAGAGAGGAAAAACCAGGATGGAATTCAGTGAAACTTTGGAACTTGAGAAGAAAATCCTTGCAGTCTAGATTTCAAGGGAAAAGCAAACTGAGATTTTTTACTCTCGAGTAAGTGAGAAGCAGGTTATTGTTTCCTATTGTGGTTGCCTTAAGCTAAAGATAATCTTGTGGAGTAAAATGACCCGCCATGGCCGGCATAAACTAGGGGATTGTAGCATCCAGGAGATCAAGAAAGTGCATTTATGAAATTACTAACGTTGAAAGTGTATTCATAAAATCACAAACTTAATTGCATAAAAACGATTCAGTATATTCAACTTCACTTAGTGCGTACATGTAGAATTACTGACCTGATTGACCTATAGTGATAATGATAACTTGATCTGAGTGCCTTTGAAGGAGGAAAGTTTTCAAGCTCTTTACTCAATTTGTTGATACAATCCTTGAGTTGTTACTATCCAAAACTCAAAACTATGATTATGAATATTTGGCCATAAGAATGACATTCTTAAAATTAAAAGCTCGATACAAAGCCAACAATTCTTTAATCAATTAGAAAGGTCTATACAAAAAAAAAACTACATAATTTAAAGGCTTGGACCACAAGAACCACAACCCTAGCCAGGCAGAGTATTTGTCACAGTAATATCTTTTTTTCACCATATCTATAGTGTGTGGAAGCCCATTCAAGCTAAGCAGGTTTGGGAAAAACCTTAACCGTTTTTTCGTGGTCTCTCGGAAAATACCTACTTCTTAACTACTGATTATATAATTCTTTTGCTGAGAGCTGAGGGGACTTCTAATCAAGCGTTTAAAGAAGCACTGGATCTCCTTGGAAAGATGACTGGTCATAAAATCAATAATGATAAATCTCAAATTGTTTTATCTAAAAATCTCAATCGGCAAAAGAAACAAGAGATTATGATCTTCTTTAAGGTAAGTCAGATTTGTACAAAAGTTCCTAGGAGGAGTGAACACTTCTATACAAGAGCTAGTGCCCCGACACTCCCTTGCACCTCCCTAGTAAGGCGACTAGCTATGCTTAGCAAATGTCAACCCACAACGAGGCAGCACAAGAGTGGTAACCAAAAATAAAAGAGTAAATTTCATTTCTCTTCGATTTTAGTAGAGTAGCTTTAGATTCCCTAAGGTCGAGCACCGACACATTCAAGCCTTTAAATAGCCCCTCTGTTCTCTTTGAGGAATAAAACCGACAATACATAAAGAGAGAAAAATTGATAAACCAGGTAGAATGTTGGCCAATCAAGAAGTAATATATGCACGAAAAAGATGTAGCAGAAATGAGAATATTGAGGTGGGTGTGTGATAAAACTAGGAAGGATAAGATTAGAAATTTGTCTTTTCGAGAGCATTTAGGTGTAACAACAATATGGGATAAAATTAGAAAAAACACATTTAAGATAATTTGGGCATGTCCAACGTAGGTTGGTAACGCTGCCGATAAGAAAAAGTTTAACTAAAATGTTGGTGATCCACCAAGGGGAAGGGGTGGACCAAAGATGACGTGGATAGAGGTAGTAAAAATAGATGTGAAGAAGTGTAACTTATCTGAGTATTTAACTCAAGATAGACAGAATGGAAAAATAGAATTCGTGTAGCCGACCCCAACATACTTGGGACAAGGCTTTAATGATGATGATGATGATGATGATGAAGAGAAGAGAAAATTCTGAATAAAAAAGAGTTTTTGAGAAGGAGAGGAATGACTAAGGTAGCAAAGTGAATGAAATAGATAGAGGGCTGTCAAAATGTCAAACGACCCGTTAACACGACACGAACTCACACGATATTAATGAGCTCGGGTGGGATTATAATGGGTTCGGGTCGTTAACGGGTCAAACCCGTTTACACGTTAAGTTAACGGATCATGTACGAATTAAACTAGTAACCCGTTAACAATCCGCTTAACCCGTTAAATCTTTTTTAGTCCCTAAGTGTAGCTAGAATTAATTTATATTCATAAAGAAGAAATTGAAAATTATTATTTTATAGTGGGGTTTTAGGTGGAATCCACTCGAGATCCTCAATTACAGTTTCGTGCGGCTTATATATTTTTCTCCTTATATATTTTTATATGGATTATTTTTAATTTTCGAAATGACTTAATTACTTAACGGGTTAACGGGTTGGGTCGTGTAACCCGTTAAATTAATGGGTCATGTTCGGGTTGGATTTTTTGAACCGTTAAGTAAACGGTCATGTACAGGTTGAGGTGATTTTAATACGAATTCGTTAACTCGTAGCCCGAATTCGTTAACACGACATGATTGACAGCCCTAGAAATAGAGATGAGATGATGGTAATCAATCTCTTTTAGTCTTATCTCCATTGAATGATACTCGTGATATCAAATATTCTATATGATCTAATTTTATGCTTTTAATTTGTGTTTAACACACTACGGTAATTAAACATCATAGCTAGCATCAGAAAAAAATTTCCCACTATCATTATTAGAGGAATAGAATGTTGCTAGTACTCATCAGGACCGGCTGTACCATAAGGCCAGCAAAGCCATTGGTTTAGGCCCCCCCCAAAAAAAGGCCAAACATTAGGCCCCATAATAGCAGTTGACATCTTTTGAAATTCCAAAAAATCAAACTTGTTAACTGTCATCCATTTTTTTTCTCCCCAAAATATAAGGCCCTACAATAACTGCCTCTTGAGAAGATGCAACCAAGATTTTCATGAGGCCTTAAAGTGTCATTTATGGCCTATTATATTTCCAAATCTGCCCATTATATTTCAATTGCTAGGATTCCAATTAATTTTAGCACGCCATTATATTTCTAGCTGTCCATGTGTATCAAATTCAAACCATTCATGAACTTGCTTCACAAACCTTTCTCATTATTAATTATTGTGTATCCTATTTCAATAGGAGCTCATTCAGATTTGATCCATGATGTGGTTGTAATAGATCCATAGCTCGGGATCTCGGCCCTAATGATAGATCTTAAAATCCAAGATAAACAATGGGCCCTCGCTGGAATTTATTCACTTGCCCGCAGTGGATATGAGCACCATGCATTTAGATCATCCAATACGTGGGACACGCCTCTGAAGTCCATCTTGGATGGTCTGACTCATGGTGCATATGCGTATCGTGTGCAAGTGAAAATGCTTCGAGCCCCACTAGTGGCGACTCAAGATTTTTGTTTTTTTTTTTTTTTTTGGGGGGGGGTGGGGGGTGGGGGAGTGTGTGACCCAAAATTTTCAAGTAAGTTTTGGGGATGGGCCCGAAATTTTCATGTGGGTTTTGGAGATGGACTTAAGATAGGTTAGCAGAACTTGAAAATAAAAGCTTAATTAGTAGTTTTTCCTCACAAAAAAAAGCAAGAAAATACATTTTAAATAAAATATTTATAATAATATTAAAACATAGAGAATGTCACACTTGGGATTGTCGCTTTAGGCCTCGAATTATCTGGAGCCAGCCCTGGTACTCATAATCAAGATCTAGAAACCTCTAGCGCTCAGAACTGAGCACCCAGGTCTTCTTGACCTCTTAATAGATAGTAAATAAAGTAAAAAAAAAATAAAAATAAAAATAATAGTTATAAATATTACTATTTAGTTAAAAAAATATTACTATTTATATAGAAAGGAAATGAGCCATGAATTTGGGTTGATCATGTTAGTTCAGGTTGACTCATATTCAACCTATGTCAAAATGCAGGTTGGTCAGGTTGACCCAGTATAAGTGTGGGTTGAAACATTATGACCTGTTTGAGAAACAGGTCCGATACTGGGTTGGGATCTAAATAATCGAGCCCACCTGCTGACCCAACTGAGCCTATTTAATGCCCCTAGTTAAATCAGTGATTTAATTTAGACCCTTCTAGCACATTTATCTTAAAGATTGATAAAAATTACAAAATCGATAATATTAAAACAAAAAAATATTTTCTTTCCTTTCTTCCATTTCTCTCGATTTTTTTTTTCTTTTGATATCTAGAGAGTTTAATCATAAATATTGATTCTAAATTAAGATAATGACACAGATGAGGTCAAATGTGTGATTCCAAAACCCAATTTAGCTGAGTTTAATCAAACAAATTACTCAAATCAGACCCAATTTGGCCTCTTTTTCAACCTCACTCAAACACAAGTAACTTAGGACCCAAAGGCCAAAACCACCAACTGCATCTTATTTGCATCATTGTTTATGAGATGAAAATTTTCACAAGTAAACCTTTATTTTTCCAAGGAATTGAAGAGGGTGGGTAATTAGGAACGGGCCGATCCTATTCTTAAAATAATTAATACAAAACCTCTTTTAATTTCTTTATTTACTTTTATTGTTATTTGTGTTCTTGCTTTATTACTTCGTTATTTATGTAGGATTTACCCTTATTAGTGATCGACACTTACATGTGTAAAGCTTGACCGCAAGATTACGGTGTCGTCAAGTAGTAGATGATTAAAGAGTCCGGATTATCGATCCCACGAAGAGAGGATGAAACAAGCAATGAGTCCAATCAAAATAGAATTAAACTAAGATATAGCTAATAAAGATAATTGAAATGGTCAATTAAAACTATTAAACTATGCAATGTAAACAATTAATTAACAATTTAAGGTATGAAATTAACAAGATCTAAGCTAATCTAACAAATTACACTAAACTAGTGGATGGATGAATGGTGGTGGAAATGGAAGATTTGAGGTGAAGATGTGGTATGAAATGTGTAGGATTTTAAAACAAGTGATTTGAAATGTAGATCTAGCAATTTAGAAGTAAAAATAAAAAAAAGATTTAAATTAAAAACAATAAAAAGAAGAGATTAGGCAATCCAAAATTTACTATGTATGTAATTAATTCAAACAATGCATGTTCTAATTCAACCCCCAAATCTACAATTCAATTAGCAATCTCTTGCCTAATTGGATTGGATGATATAGCAATTACGATTAAAGTAAAGAAAATCAAAAGCCAAGATCCTAGATCATCATCTAGCTACAAAAGATCAAAAGATAAGAGCTCTAGAGCATGCTATGTGAGAGAACTTAATCCAATTACAAAGCATCAATTGAGATTATCCAAGCATAAGTGTAGAGATAGAGCATGAGAAATGAGAAAGATTAGCACAATTAGATCTAAAATCTACTAATTAATTAAGGCACAAGTAGGGAATTTAAACTAAAACATGTATGAAATTGAACTAATCACATTACTTAGCTTCAAAAGGAGAGCCAAATCCAAGAGGTTTAGCCACTAAACATCAAGAAAGAGCTCCAAATCTTCATTAATGATCTTCAATTACACACTCTCTCTAGATTAGTTACAAAGAAGCTCCTAATTACAATTTAAAAGTAAAAATAAAATTGCAAAAAGACTAACTTGCCAAAAAGATCTCCCCTTTCTCTCTACAAAAACATTCCAATTCATTTCACTTCACAAGGCTTTTATATGTAAAAAAAAAATAAAAAAATATGCAATTGTCAGGATTTGAACCCATAACCTATTCATTCTATAACAACCCAAACTCTAACCTATACACAAACCAATCCTTTATGTTAGAAAATGACTTCTTCTATCTTTAAAGTCTTCTCCTATTATTTTGGAATTCTTCAACACTTCATCAATATTTCTTCAATAAGATTTCTTCATGTAACTTCTTTATTGAAATCTCTTCTTGATGCCTTGGGATACTAGTCGGAAGGTTGGAGTAGTCGCGGGGTCCACCTACACAAGAGAAATTGCATAAAAATGTGCTATAAATAAACGGATTTATGCATGATAATCCGATAATTCGTTAATGTGATATAATGATAAAATCTCTGTGTAAAGAAAATGATATGCATATGAGATGCTAATAAAACACGGACTAATGAGGGGTAAAATATGCAATATTTAACACTCATCAATTACGTACTCATATTATTGGCCCATATTGTCATGAGGCACAATATTTTTAGACTCATAGGTCGTGCGTTGCCGACAACACATAGTTCGAGTATGGAAACCACATCTCTCTCTCTCTCTCTCTCTCTCTGCAGGAGTCGAAGGACGAGTCATGGTCACTACCAAGATAGGCATCATGATGATTCAATTTTGAGGGGAGTTGAAATCCTTCAATTTTGTTGTGTAATTTAACAATCATAATAAGCAAAAGGAATCTCTATGATATGACAAAGTGTAAAAGGTCAATTGATTATTAACCGCTACTTTACCTAGTTATAATCTATCAATTCAATATTTAGTTGCTACTCTATTGAGAATGTCATATGTGCAGATTTTTTGTTTTTTAAATTGAAAATGTTTTTATTAACAAAGAGCAAAAAGCCTCCAAAAGAATAAAAGCTCCAGCAGGAAAGCTGTAGATATTAAAAAAAGGAGACTAGATATATTGAATCCCCTTAAGTCCTGTATCCCCAATTTCATGACTGAAAATCTATTAATGTCACCAAAGTCGTTTGACTCTGGTCCACATTTTTCTTTACTTTTATGCCTTCATCGGATCCAAATGTAAAAAGTTGAAAAGTCGTACATTAAAAAATCTAGATCATCTTCTTATTTAGACTTGGATCCCATGATATCATAGGTTTTTACATTCGGATCCCATGATATCATGGGATTCAGGGGTGAAAAGTAAAAAGAAAATTGTGGACCAGAGTCAAACGACTCTAGTGATATTAATAGATTTTCAGTCATAAAATTGGGGAATGCAGCACTTAACGGGGATTAATATATCAAATCTCTTATAAAAAAAATAAAAATTGACCTTTAGACTAAGAAGTTGAAGCAGCTAGCAAGGCTAACTGTAAAAGAGGAAACCATATGCAGAGCTTTACACATACATAGTCTCTCAATCATAGTAGCTCTATAGCAAAACTTCCTACAAAAATCTCAGTGAATATGTTGAATCCACCAACTAAGTGGGGGGGATGACTTGATGATTAATGATGAAAATGGTAAGTAGTGGAATGGTGAAATAATTGGAAGCCTTTGGGATGATAAGATCAATAGCAAGATCCTAGCCATCCCAATTGGTGGACCTGACATCCCTTCTAGGATATTTGAATAGGCGGGCTGTGGTTCTTTGAAGGCCGTGTATAAATGATGAAAGTCCAGGTATGAGATCTCTAGATTGGTATACTCAATAGAATAACCAATTGTGTGCAAAAACAATAATATATGCAGCGGAAAATAAATTCACAAGCACACACCATAAAGACACCAGATATAACGTGGAAAACCTTAATCGGGTGAAAAAACCACTGATCAACACTTATATGTGCAACATTTAACCGCAAGACTATGGTGTTGTCAAGTAATAAAGGACTAAAGAATTAACCGCTTTTTTACCTCCCGCGCTGCCCTAGCCACCCTTTTCCCTCTTATCCCTCACTCACTTCTTTCTCTCCTCTCCTCTCTGTTAGGATTTTTGTGTTGCTAATTTGATGGAGGCACTATCTCTATCAGTCATCTGATCACACACACGTTCAGCTTAGTCTGGACCTTGAAATCTTGACCTCAGACTTGAAAATGCTTTTGATTTTCAAAGACTTCATCCTGCATGTTTTTAGAACTTAAAATGTATTTCGAAAGCCTAAGTTCTTCATGCATGATTTTGAAAAATCAAGTTTGAAATCGAGGTCCTTGTTTTGCATACATATTCCATTTTTAGAATCTTTTTAGTATGCATAAAACATATTGACTAAGAGTTCTTTTTTTAATAAATCACTTTCTCAAAAATTCAGATGGAACTCAACTCTGGCCAGTGTACCCGATCGACCGCGCCTTCCACCAGGTCAACCGCGTACACTAAAAACAGGGTCTGAAAATTCTGATAATTTGACTCAGAACCCTGTGTACCCGGTCGACCGCGCAGAGGGGCCGGTCGACCGCGTAAAGAGCCGTTGGGCCAATATAGCCGTTGGACCCGGTCGACCGGGCCAACAAGCCGTTGGGCTGTCTTTTTGTATAAAAGGCCATTCTATTCCCTTCTTTCTTAGGGCTGTTGGATGCAATCTTTGAACCCTTTTGAAGCCTAAAGAAGAGGAATAAGCTAGGAAAGCTAGAGGCAAATTGGAAATCAAATGTTTGAGATTTAAAGAGGTATATCTTTTAAGATAACTTTGATTTTCATTCCATTTACAATCATGCATGTTTAAATTCTTTGTAATCTCATTTTTGCATGATTTCTAGCTTTAGTTGAGATGTTTTGCAAACACAATATCACCTTGGAATACTAGTTTGTTTTGCAAACATCCTTATCTCAATCACATGTGTTTTCAATCTTTAAAACTTCATTCAACTTGTGTAGCATGTCTTTCCAAGTTGTTTGAATTCTTCATGTGATTGGTTTATAACTTCAATCATCATTTTCAGTGTTTAGATTTTCAAATGCATCAAGCATTCATTTGTGAGCTTCCCTTTAGAAAATGATTGAAGTAAACATTCATACACTTTGACCACACACCTTTGCTAGTTGTTTGTGTATGTTTGTAACTTGATTTAAACTTTCATATCAGCCTATTTGAGAGGCAAATGTATTGAGCTTAAATTGTATCTCTTTGAGTGTTTGTATAGACACTTCTTTGAGAAGAAATCTTTATCTTGTTAAGGTTATTGCTTAGCCTAAGAAAAGCACATTGTAGAGGTTATTGCTTAGCCTTTGAAAAGCATCTTGTAAAGGTTATTGCTTAGCCTAGAAAAGCACATTGATAGGTTGTTGTTTAACCTAGAAAAACATCATTGTAAAGGTTATTGCTTAGCCTTTTGAAAAGCATAAATAGTGGAAATCCGGTGGGGTGTTGGAACACAAGCCGGTAGTAGATGTAGGCATTGAGGCCGAACCACTATAAATCTTTGTGTGAGATTGTATGCTTGTGGTGATTTCTCTTGTTAGCTTCTGCATCTTGTTTGGTAAATCATCTTATGTGACTAGTTGTTTTTAATAAAGTTAAAATTGGCCATGATTAGTCATTAAGTGTAGATCACCCTATTCACCCCCCCCTCTAGGGTTAGGATCCCGGACTTTCAATTGGTATCAGAGCCTTGTGCTCTATTTTAGGATCAAGTGTTTTTAGAACTCTTGATTAGGTGTAAAAACCTAGAGTCAAAACCCTAGTATTGTGTTTTCATGAAAACCATTAGAATGAATTCCACTACTTTAGGTTATATAGATTCTTGTGTAGATTCTTCTAGATCCCTATTTCTCCCATCTATTGGAGATTCAAACCTTCAAATTAATGAATCTCAATTTGACTTAAAAGAAGAAGAAAAATGATGAAAATGAAGATGATATTCACCAAGCTTATGATGAATTGTATAAATTGTCCCTAAAGCTTGATAAGAAAAATAAAAGATTAGAAGAAGAATCTAAAAGACTAAATGAGGAATTAGTCTCTTCAAAAGATGAACTTAGAGAAAAAGAAGAAATAATTAATTGTGTAGAATATAAGTTCATGATCTCTTTACATAACCTATCTAATGTTCAAGATGAAATAAATGAATTAAAGATAGGATGTGATGAACTAAATAAGGAAAACTTAGAACTAAGAGATCAATTAAAAAGGCAAGACAAAGACTTTAACAATTTAGAATCCAAGTTGAGTATCTCTAAGAAAGATTTATCTAATGCTCAAGATGAACTAAATAATATGAAGTCAAATTATGATGAGCATAATAGAGATAACTTAAATCTAAGAGATACTTTAAAAAGACAAGATGAAAACATTACTCATTTAAAATCCAAATTAAACTTGTCTAATGATCAAAGTAATTTGCAAACCTTGGAACTTGGATCTAATGTTAATAAACTTAAACTTGAGTTAAAACTTGCCCATGAAGAACTAAACAAACATAAGGGATTTAAAAATGAACTCATAATGGTTAAAAATGAAAATTCAACCCTTAAAAAGCAAGTCACTCAACTTGAAAGCTATAAACAAAAGTATGAGTGCAAATTTACCCAAGGTGAAGAGAAATTTGAAAAATTATTTAGATTGGGTAAATCTCAAAGAGATAGGACGGGTCTTGGTTACAATAGGAATATTTCACATGACCCTAAATTCACCAACACTTTTGTGAAAGGTGAGTCCTCATTCTCTAGCACTCATTCTCCCTTGCCCAAAACAAAATGTCACTATTGTGGTAATGAAGGGCATTTCAAATTTGACTGCAAATTAAGAAAAAGTCACATGTCTCAACCCATCTATGAACCTAATTAAGGAAGTTAAAACTAAATCTATGAAGGGAAAGACATTAAAATCAAAGGAAGACTCTAAAAAGTTCAAACAAGTTAAAACATTTCATCAAGAGTCTCCCAAGATAGATTTTAAAAAGACTAAACAAAACATAAATAGTCAAAATAAATCTATCAACAAGAAACTTCTCACTTTACCTCCTCTATCTTTGGAAATGAAAGATCTTTTGAAAAAGGTTGAAAAAGTAAAATTAAAATTCAAAAGACAAAAAGAGGGAGGAAAAGCTAAAAGAAGTGAGAAGAGTAAAAAGAAAATGAAACACCAACTTCCTAAGACAAATCATCAATCTAAATTCAAAGAGGACAAACCTAAAAGATATGATGACAAGTCTAAAAGAATTAATTCTCCATCTCCTCTAGTTGGTAGGATTTCCAACATAGACCTAAAAGTCCAAGACCTTAGATGGATACCTAAGGTTAGACCTTTAGACAAATACTAAGATATCTTAATTAGATAGGACCATCCTTTTCTCATAGTCAAATGTGTTGGTGGTCTTAAGTCTAGTTCTATGTTCTTCTCTTAGTATCTTCTTTTGGTTTCAAGTTATAGTTATTTTAGGTTTACTTGTTGATTAATGCATTTTGAATTTAAAAGGTATTTTATGATAAAATGCATGATTTTGATCAATTGGATTTGAAAAAGTTTTATTAAAGTTATATCTTTTTAATCAATTGATTTGTTTTTCAAATATGTTTAAAGTTGATTGAATTCTCAGTTAAACCATTTTTTATCAAATTAAATGTTTTTGAAAAATCTCTTCTTAGTCTTACAAGTCTTTTGTATTTCAAAAGGAAATTTGTAGAATTGATTTTATAAAATCTCTTTTCTACTTCGTTTTAAGCTTGTAGGATAGCTGGGATAGGGGGATATTCAGTGTAGATTGTCCCTGAAATTTTCAGGACATTTTTCTTCTCTCTGTCTCTGTCCTGCTGTCAGGTTAGCCCTATTGGCCCGGTCGACCGCATGGCTTGGTCGGTCGACCGGCCACACGGGCCCAGCAACTTAAAAAGTTATTTTTCTGTCTCAGTTCTGCTCCTTTCTTGTTTTCCCTGTTTTCCCTCTTTCAGCCGGTCGACCCCCTGGACTGTGTTCCCTTCTTCCCATCTCTCCTACTTCTCCTCTGAGTTTACCTCCTCTTCTTCTTCCTGGTTTTCCTCCTCTAGCTTCTTCTCCCTCGTCTGCTGTCTCTCACTCTGCTGACTCTCACTCTGCTGACTCTCTCTCTCTGTCGTTCCTGCTGTGTCCCTCTCATCCTCTCTTTCTTCATTCTCTCTCAGCTGTTACACATTACACCAGGCTGTGTGTAAACCCCCGGCAGACTCATCAGCTCATCCATTTAGGTTGTCCATAGTGCTGTAGCAGTCAAGCTCTGTGGACTGTTTTTGTAGGTTCCCAACCCCTTCTGTTTTCATTGACTGTAGCTTCTGGCTGTAGCTATGTCTTTCATCTCTTCTGTGGAGTTTTTGTAGCCTGTTGTGCACTCCCTTGGGCGATTGTAAATTGTAAAACTCTCAGCTTCATAGTCTGCACTCCAACTGTTTGACAAATTGCCTGAACCAAATTTTCAAATCTTTTTAGGCAACTGTCTTAGCTATCAAACTTGTGTGAGCATCCACTCTCCTGGTATCTCCTTGACCATCTATGGCTCGCACCAAGCAGACATTTAGGAGGCCTAGCAAAAAGTCCAAAATAGGACAAGCTTCCTCCTCACATAGATCTCCATCTTCTTCTCCCGAGGCTCCTCCTCCTCCTTCTGTGATTCGTTTCAACCCCATTCATTCTCCATCCTCTGTTGTTAAATCCTTTAGGAGCAAAGGAATTATAGTTGAGAAGTTGTGCATAGTTGAAGATCTTGTAGATTATAATGTCCCTGCTATCCTCGAAGCAATAGGCTGGGGTAGCATTCTGACCTGGAGTGGCAACACATTTGCATCCTCTGTCCATGGTCTGTATGAATCTATTTGTGCCACTTCTGCAAATTCCTTCACTATTAGATTCATGCATGGTGAAGAAGTGGTCACCATAGACACTATTTCCTCCATCATGGGCATTCTTAGGTCTGCTGGACCAAGGTTCATTTCTGACATTCTGCCCCTTGATGAGAGAGAATCAGTCACTACTGCTCTCTGTGGTCACCCTGAGGTTTGGTCAGCCAGAAATTTTCTCCAAGCCTCTTCCATGATTCCTCCTCTTCGCATTATTCACAGCATTTTCACTCACTCCATTTACCCAAGGAAAGGAAACAGGACTGAGGTAACACCGTACATGGCAAATATCCTTTTCAAAGTTATCTCAGCTGTCCCTATGTGCCTCCCTTCTGTCATCATGCATCATATTATTAGAGTTATCACAGGCTCTCAGCCCTGTGCAGCTCCATTTGGGTTCCTGATGACCCAACTCGCTAGTTCTTTTGAAGTGATTCCTCCTGCTTCCGAGAGACCGGAGACTACCACTGTCTTCAACAAAACCAATATTCTCTTGATGAAGCTACCTCCTCCACAGTGAGTAAACCCAATAGCAGAAGGTGATGCAGAGGTAGAGGCTGCAGAGGTTGCAGTTGCAGATCCAGGAGCTGATCAGCCTCCTCAAGAGCCTCATCAGCCTCCACCAGAGCCCCATCAGCCTCCTCTTCAAGAGCCCCTCATCCTCCTCAGCCCCCTCAGAGCCCCATCAACCTCCTCTTCAAGAGCCCCCTCATCCTCCTCAGCCCCCTCAGCCTCCTCCACAGCGCAGCTTGGAAGACCGTATGACATCTGTTGAGCAAGTGGTGTCTTCCATGCGAGCAGAGTTTCAGGAGTTTCGTCAAGAGGTATCCAGTATGATGAAGAAGACTTTGAGATACCTCTCGAACATCTCCAGTAGCTGTAGGCGGCATGATGATGTGATCCCTCCTTCTCCTGCAGATTCTCCTTAGCTCTTAGGAGGGTTTTTCTTTTTGTGGGGAGTTGTAATAGATTTTATTTCTGGGGATCTTGATGTATTTTTGTTTATCAACTCTCTGACTTTTTGATTACTGACCATGATAGTTTGATTTTTGTACTGGTCAAGTAATTTGTAAATGAAATTGTACTAATCTTCAAATTTTAAATCAATGAATCTTCAGTTTCACTTATTCTTCTCTTCTTGTTATATTCCTGATATAGTGAATGGTTATGATGCTTTGAATCTATATAATTATCTTTTGTCTTAAGCTTCATTCAAACACAGCATAAACAACCAATATACATGATAACCTGTTCTGCATGTCATTTTCTATTTCATTTGGTAACAGGTGCTACTGAAAGGTATTTCTTTTCTCATGTATACAGGTTCCTTTGCAATTCGATGACAAAGGGGGAGAGAAGATCAAACAAAGGGGGAGAGAAGATCCTATCTTGGTATCAATCAAAGGGGGAGAGAAGATCCAACAAAGGGGGAGTTAAAGAAGATCAGATCTAACTAAAGGGGGAGATCTGTCCAAGGATCATAAAGGGAGAATACTTTTAAAGTATAATGAAGGAGTTCAGAGCGCTTAACAGAAAAGCTTAGAGCAAGGAGAAAGCTCTAACGGAGGGGGAGAAACCAAGGTTAAGCTGCATTCCAGAGACTTCAAGATCTGAAGTCCTAGAAGTGTTGTGATCGACTTAGTTGCCATCAAATTGCAAAGGGGGAGATTGTTAGGATTTTTGTGTTGCTAATTTGATGGAAGCACTATCTCTATCAGTCATCTGATCACACACACGTTCAGCTTAGTCTGGACCTTGAAATCTTGTCCTCAGACTTGAAAATGCTTTTGATTTTCAAAGACTTCATCCTGCATGTTTTTAGAACTTAAAATGTATTTCGAAAGCCTAAGTTCTTCGTGCATGATTTTGAAAAATCAAGTTTGAAATCGAGGTCCTTGTTTTACATACATATTCCATTTTTAGAATCTTTTTAGTATGCATAAAATATATTGGCTAAGAGTTCTTTTTTTAATAAATCACTTTCTCAAAAATTCAGATGTAACTCAACTCTGGCCAGTGTACCCGGTCGACCGCGCCTTCCACCAGGTCGACCGCGTACACTAAAAACAGGGTCTGAAAATTCTGATAATTTGACTCAGAACCCTGTGTACCCGGTCGACCGCGCAAAGGGGCCGGTCGACCGCGTAAAGAGCCGTTGGACCCGGTCGACCGCAGGGTCATGGGGTCGACCGGGCCAACTAGCCGTTGGGCTGTCTTTTTGTATAAAAGGCCATTCTATTCCCTTCTTTCTTAGGGCTGTTGGATGCAATCTTTGAACCCTTTTGAAGCCTAAAGAAGAGGAATAAGCTAGGAAAGCTAGAGGCAAATTGGAAATCAAATGTTTGAGATTTAAAGAGGTATATCTTTTAAGATAACTTTGATTTTCATTCCATTTACAATCATGCATGTTTAAATTCTTTGTAATCTCATTTTTGCATGATTTCTAGCTTTAGTTGAGATGTTTTGCAAACACAATATCACCTTGGAATACTAGTTTGTTTTGCAAACATCCTTATCTTAATCACATGTGTTTTCAATCTTTAAAACTTCATTCAACTTGTGTAGCATGTCTTTCCAAGTTGTTTGAATTCTTCATGTGATTGGTTTATAACTTCAATCATCATTTTCAGTGTTTAGATTTTCAAATGCATCAAGCATTCATTTGTGAGCTTCCCTTTAGAAAATGATTGAAGTAAACATTCATACACTTTGACCACACACCTTTGCTAGTTGTTTGTGTATGTTTGTAACTTGATTTAAACTTTCATATCAGCCTATTTGAGAGGCAAATGTATTGAGCTTAAATTGTATCTCTTTGAGTGTTTGTATAGACACTTCTTTGAGAAGAAATCTTTATCTTGTTAAGGTTATTGCTTAGCCTAAGAAAAGCACATTGTAGAGGTTATTGCTTAGCCTTTGAAAAGCATCTTGTAAAGGTTATTGCTTAGCCTAGAAAAGCACATTGATAGGTTGTTGTTTAACCTAGAAAAACATCATTGTAAAGGTTATTGCTTAGCCTTTTGAAAAGCATAAATAGTGGAAATCCGGTGGGGTGTTGGAACACAAGCCGGTAGTGGATGTAGGCATTGAGGCCGAACCACTATAAATCTTTGTGTGAGATTGTATGCTTGTGGTGATTTCTCTTGTTAGCTTCTGCATCTTGTTTGGTAAATCATCTTATGTGACTAGTTGTTTTTAATAAAGTTAAAATTGGCCATGATTAGTCATTAAGTGTAGATCACCCTATTCACCCCCCCCTCTAGGGTTAGGATCCCGGACTTTCACTCTCCTCTCCATTCCATCTATGGATCGTCGTCCAGAACCCATCTCCTCTGATGCTTTTCTATCTCTCCGTCTCTCCCACAGTCGCTCCTCTCCATCCCTTTGTATCTCTCCCTTTCTCTCCCAGGCGCTCCTCTCCAGATAAAGATCGTCGTCCTCTCATCTCCAGAACCCATCTCCTCTCATCCCTTTCTATCTCTCCCTCTCTCTCCCAGGCGCACGACCCTCTCATCGCCAGCACTACCAAGCGCGCGAAAAGGAGCCGCGGACACTAGTAGAGCCTTCATCTTCCTCCTCGCGCCGCCGGACGCCTCCCCTGCACCAGGTACACCCCTCCCTCTTCCTGCACTCCGCACACACAGCGTGCCATTCCCCCTCTCCTCTCTCTTTCCTCTCTGTCCTCTCTCTCCCTCGTTCCCCATCTCTCTGTTTCCTCTCTGTCTCCTTTCCTCCCTCCCTTCCTCTCTTCTTCTTCCTCCCCTGTCTCCCCTCGCCTGCACACCTGCACACCACTCCCTCTCTCCCTCGGTTTTCTCTCTCTCTCTCTCTCTCTCTCTCTCTCTCTCTCTCCCCCTCTTCTCTTCTTCCTCCCCTTTTCCTCTCCCTCTCCCCTGTTTCCTCTATTCCGCCCTGCGCCAACCTGCACGCCACTCCCTCTCTCCCTCGGTTCTCTCTCTCTCTCCCCCCCTCTCTCCTCTCCCTCTCCCCTGTTTCCTCTATTCCGCCCTGCGCCCACCTGCACACCACTCCCTCTCTCCCTTGGTTCTTTCTCTCTCTTTTCCTCTCTTCTCTTCCTCCTCCCCGGTTCCTTTCCTCTCCTCTCTGCCCTGTGCAGCCTCTTTTTCCTCCTCTTCTTTTTTTCTTCCTTATCTCCCTTTCCCCTTTGTCATTCCACGCTCTCAGCAACCCCCTCTCTCATTTCCCTCTCCCTTCTCCACTCATTCATCTCATCTCCCATCTGATTTTCGTTTCTTTTTCTCCTGATTTCATTCCTCCCCCTCTTTGCCCAGTGGACCACAGAGCACCATCACCACCACTATTCCAGTGGGCCATCGATCATGTGGGCCCCACGATCTTCATCATCCCCTTTCTCATTCCACGCTCTCAGCAGCCCCCTCTCTCAATTTCCTCTCCCTTCTCCACTCATTCATCTCATCTTCCATCTGATGAACGTTTCTCTCTTTCTTCTGATTTCATTCTTCCCTCTCTTTGCCCAGTGGACCACCGAGCACCATCACCACTACTATTCCAGTGGGCCATCGATCAAGTGAGCCCCACGATCTTCATCATCCCTAATTTCAAGCTTCACTATTTGGTAAGCTTCTTCCATTAGATTTAATTGTCAAATGGTTTTGATTTATGGAAAATAAATGGGATGAATTGTGATGATGGAGATGATGTGTATAAACAAATGTTTCTTTTCATTCCTTCTTGTTTCTTTTCATTCCTTCTTGTTTAAAGAGGTCTTCTAAACCATTTGTTTAATCAATTAGAGCCTTGAGAAACGAAGGAATGATAATAACACAATCTCCATGTTTCTTTTCATTCCTTCTTGTTTTAGAAGCTTTTAGGATTTGGTTGGGAACTTGGAGACAACAATTAGAGCCTTTGGAATTGAGGCAAGTGAATAAGTATATTTGCATTACAACATTAATATGATCGATTTAATAAACTATGCATATTAGATACCCATTCAAGCAAAAAGTGATGTGCTTTAATTTCAATTTCTGTCATAAGTTTATGTTGAGCTGATTTAATGAATTATAGGATATCTATATGATGTGTATTTGATCAATTTGATATCGAAAATGGTAGTATATCATGTATATTTCAATGTGAATTTGTAATTGGACAAAAGAAGAATGAGTTTGCATAGTGGGTTGTTTCAGCTTGTGAGTGTTGGCAGCATGCATGCCCAAGAATAGTAACCAGTAGCCCAACATAGGGAAAAACTAATTGTTAGTTCTCCAATGTCAACTTTGTAAATGTTGTTGAAGCTGCTTTCATATGTGTTATTGCAGAGATGGCTGAACAGGTACTGTGTTTTCTGTTTTCTCTAAACAGGTACTGTGTTTTCTGTTTTCTCTATCTCAGAAGTGGTTTGTTTTTTTGTGGGTATTTTCAGGTTCTATGCGAATGGGTGTCTTTCTATTATCTTTTGTTTTCTTTTCCTTTTTTTTTTTTACCTGCTCTGTTCTCCTTGTTCTGCTGGAGGTGTTTCGCTATCTGAAATTCTACCATTATAATTCTATCTCCGAAGTTGAAATCGTATGATGAACTTAATGAAAATGATGTAAGTAGGTTTCCCATCTTAGGGGTTAATTCTATAAAGGGAGAGTGAAATTGCCATCTCACAAGGGGCGAATGTAGTATATAAATTAAGTATTTTGAGTGAAATTGCAATCCCATAGGTGGTGCAGGGTGAGTGCATGCTTTATGGTTGTGTTTGGATTTACTACTAGAATTGGAATCTCAGTCAAACTTTTCTAAGAAATTATGTTAATGTTTTTGTTAACTGTTATATATGGCGGCGAAAATAATAACTACACATTTGTCAGTTCAACAAAGTAAATGATTATACAGAGGAAAGGGCACATCATAGTTTGAAAAAAAAATAAAAAAATAGAAGCTAGGTCTAATAAATGACTTCAGGGTCCAGTAAATGACTTATTTGGAATTTTGAAATATTACCAAATATGATATAATGCGAACTATAAAAGCACAAAAAATCCCTTTGAAATTCAAAAAAATACATACATATGTATTCATTATTTTCTACCCAGACACTTGTGTTATTATCCTAACAACCTAAAAGACCTCTCTCTCTCTTTATTTTGTTTATTTTTTTCCTCCCTTGAGACTCTATTTGATCACATTAAATGTCCTCCCTTGAGACTCTATTTTAATGAAATATATTGGGACCATAGCTGTAAGTGGGGAGTTTGACCAGTTGAATTTTCTGTATTCGGCAATCTATAAATTATTATAACCAGTTCAATAATCTTAAATTATTATACTACATAGTTTTGTTTTGTGTATTTGTTTGCAGAAATCTATTTTTAATAAGTTATACACGTGTTTTTTTTACATAATATTAGCAATATATGGCAATGACTTTCTGATTATTGCTTGTCTGTAGGGATTTTATTGGGCTATACAGAAATGGACAAGTCTTGGATGTCATTGAATCGGTTTTCTATTGCATACGGGGAAGGGGTTGAAAGTTTTTTGATGTTTGCCAAAAAGAAGTTTGGTGAACTTAATCCCATGCCATGTCCATGCAATACATGTGGGAATCTCAATAAATTTGTAGCTAAGGATGTTGAGTACCATCTGTTTTTTCATGGTATCGATCAAAGTTATACTAGGTGGATATGGCATGGAGAAGTATCTCCTAGTGAAGCTCCCTCAAGTGTGCCTTTAAATAGGTCCACCCAACACCATTTTGAGAGTGATGTCCCAGATGATACTACACCCCCATATGATGCTGCAAGCTCATTAAAATTGGCTCAGACTGCTTGTGACCAGTATTCATCTAATCCTGAAAAGTTTCAAAAAATTCTTGCAGAGGCTGAGGAACCTTTATACATAGGTTGTCTAAAGTTTACCAAATTATCTGCAGTAGTTACATTGTTCAATGAGAAAGCGAGGAGTGGGTGGTCTGACATAAGCTTTTTATGGTTGTTAAAAATCATTAGAGACATGCTACCCGACGATAATAATTTACTGCCTCGAAGTATGAGAGAGGTAAAAAAGACATTGTCTGTGTATGGGATGAGCTATGAGAAGATAGACGCATGTCCGAATGATTGCGTGCTTTATAGAAAGGGATCTGATAATGAGAATAAAACTACTTGCCCTACTTGTGGTGAGTCAAGATACAAAGTGAATAAGAACGTGACTGAGCAATGTAAGGGGGTGCCGACAAAAGTTCTATGGTATTTTCCACCTATCCCTAGGATTAAGAAATTATTTCAGTCGGTACAGACATCGAAACAGATGACTTGGCACGCTGATGAGAGAATGGTTGACGATAAGTTACGCCACCCAGCTGACTCCCCCGCATGGAAGTTGGTAGATGATAAATGGCCGGAGTTTGCACAAGAGCCAAGAAATTTGCGCTTAGCACTTTCAGCAGATGGGGTCAATCCGCATGGTTCGATGAGCAGCAAGTACAGTTGTTGGCCAGTAATGTTAGTCACTTACAATCTCCCGCCTTGGCTGTACATGAAAAGAAAGTTTGTGATATTAACGATGTTGATATCAGGTCCACGACAACCTGGAAACGACATCGATGTTTACCTAGAACCATTAATCGATGACTTGAAAACACTGTGGAATACAGGGGTTAAAGCTCATGATGCTTACCGACAAGAGGCTTTTACATTGAAAGCACTGTTGTTGTGGACCATTAATGATTTCCCTGCTTATGGTAATTTGTCTGGTTGTGTTGTAAAGGGCTATCATGGTTGCCCCATATGTGGCGAAGAGACACAATCATGCAGATTAAAACATTCGAGGAAGAACGTATACATGGCCCATCGAATGTTCCTTCCAGAAGATCATCCCTTTCGGAAACAGAAAAAAGCATTTAATGGTGAGAAAGAGTTTCGATCAGCACCAATTCCTTTGACTGGTGAAGAAGTGGCAAAAAAGGTTAATGGAATCAAAACCTTGTGGGGGAAACTAGTACCAAAAGAGAAGCCCAAGAAAAAGAATAAAAAATCAAAAAGATCGACTTCATTGAAGAGGAAGCGAGTGGAAGATGTTAGTGATGATGGTGCTAGAATTTGTTGGAAGAAGAAGTCAATTTTCTTTAACCTCGACTACTGGGAATACTTGCTTCTTCGACACAACTTGGATGTCATGCACATAGAGAAAAATGTCTGTGAGAGTCTTATTGGAACCTTGTTGAATATTCCAGGTAAAACAAAGGATGGACTGAATAGTCACCTTGATTTGCAGGATATGGGTTTAAGGGATGAACTGGCACCTGATGTAAGTCAAAATAGAGCGTACTTACCACCAGCTTGTTTCTCATTATCCAAAGAAGAGAAATTCAGTGTGTGTGAAACATTACATAACTTAAAAGTTCCAGATGGATACTCATCAAATTTCAGAGCATTGGTTTCTATGCAAGACTTAAAGTTGGGGGGTATGAAATCTCATGATTGTCATGTGTTGATGCAGCAATTACTTCCTGTTGCTATATGATCCGTCCTACCAAAACATGTGAGGGTTGTACTTATCAGATTTTGCTCATTTTTTAATGAATTATGTGCGAAGGTAGTAGATGTACCTCGATTGCTTGAAGTTCAGAAGAATCTGGTGGTCACCTTGTGTTTGCTAGAAAAATATTTCCCACCATCATTCTTTGATATTATGGTTCATTTAACCGTCCATCTCGTTCGAGAAGTGCAGATTGGGGGCCTTGTTTGTTTGCGATGGATGTATGGATTTGAGAGGTATTAATAACTTTAAATATTCCTCAAGTACAATTTACTAATTTAAATTATTTAAAGTAATCAATGGTTTACTATGTTTTAGGTATATGTCTATTTTAAAAGGTCAAGTAAGAAATCATTACCGTCCAGAAGGTTGCATGGCAGAGTGTTATATTGCGGAGGAAGCGGTTGTATTTTGTAGTGAGCACTTCTCTGGATTGGATGCAGTTGGAATTCCACCATTTGAAGATAAAACTTACCCTGAAATTGTGACCGGAAAGAATCCTCCAGGAGGTGCTTTTGTTGAAGTTGATGCTAAGTCCTTGGAACAAGCACATTGTTATGTATTGCACGACACAAGTGTTGCTCAACCCTATATTGAGTAATTACATTTTAACTTCTTGACTTACAAATTAAAGCGTTACACTAGTTTTAGAGCTAACATGCGGTTCGTATGGAAAACTATGCAGGAGACACATGAATCACCTAAAGAAAACATTTCCTCGGCAGTCCAAAATTCAGAAATGGTTACAAGATGAACATAACCATTCTTTTAGTTCTTGGCTCAAGAATGAGGTAACAATTGTCAACTGTAAGACTTGTGTTGTGTCTATTTACTAAATGTGACTAATTTTCTTAGGAACACAGGTTTTTGAAGATCGGCGTGTCACCGGTAACAACATCTCAGAAATCTTGAGATGGGTATCACAAGGTCCTCGCGTATACATGTTATGAAATATCATAATTATACCTTTAATGGTTGTTATTTTACCACCAAGGATCGTGATGCTTCACGTGTCACCCAGAATAGTGGTGTAAGTCTAGTGGCCACAACGATGAACGTTTCTAGTGCAAAGGATAATAATCCTGTTTTCTGCGAATCAGGGTACTATGGTGTTATTGTGGAAATATGGTTGATTGATTATAGTCATTTCAAAATCCCATTGTTCAAGTGTGATTGGGTTGACAACAAGAATGGCTTTAAGGTAGATGAGCCGGGATTCACCATAGTTGATCTTGTTAGAATTGGTTATAAATTTGATTCTTTCATTTTAGCCTCTCAAGCAAAGAAAGTCTTCTATGTACCTGATCCAGTCAATCATAAATGGTCCATTGCTCTAGCAACTCCTGAAAGAACCTATAATGTTGTTGACAATGAAGAAGTCCTCTTTGATGCTGGCATTGAAGATCAAACTCATCCTGAAGTAATGCAATATGATGAACCATTGGATGCTATAAATGAATCTGAGGCAATGTACATGCGTGAAGATCATGACGGGACTTGGACTGACATTTATATTTGAAAATGTATTATAATCATGTTTTTTGTGTAAGTGTTTCTTATTGCTAAATATTCCCTTATGTACTTGTTTGTAAGAAGCATATTTGAAATGATGTCACACTTAGTGGTAGTGTTAGTATGCTATGCATTGCATCGTTGTATGTATTTCCTATTCCATGACATACACAATATATTTATTGATATGTATTGTTTTTTTTTTTTTTTTTTTTCACAGCTAGAAATGGATCCAGAAAGGAATGGTGAATCACAGGACAACATAAGTAATGTTGGTCAACCCCGCATTAAAAAAAAAAAGGAAAGCTAGGGGGACAACTTTAATGCTTGAGTTGACGAAGAATTGGGATGGAAATGTAATTACTGTTGAGTATGATCAAAAGGGTAGGCCTACACCACAAGAAGTACGCAGGAAAATAGCTGGTTACGAAGGGGCTTTGGCAAGAGTGACGGTCCCACTTAACGCATTTAGTGATTGGCGTAAATTGAAAGATCTTAGGGAAGGGCAGCTGGAAAGAGATTTATGGGCTACAATGAAGGTAAATAAATATGTGATTTCCTATTACTTTTGGAAGACCTTATAATAATATGTGCCTTACTAAGCTATTTGGCGTGAATAATATGTGTATCTTGTGTTGTATTAATTGTCACAATATTACAGGAAGTTGCTTACCACTTAATTCATTTGGTATAGACGAGATTTGTGTTGGGTGAAAATACGAGGGCTCAAGTTATATCTGATATTGGCCTCAAGTGGAGGACGTTCAAGACAACTCTGACTACTAAGTATATACTTCCATTCAAAGATAATCCCGAACTACTTGTGGAGCCACCTACGAAGTATAAGTTTATCGACAAATTAGTTTGGACTGGATTTGTGCAATCAAGGTTGACTCCAGAGTTTCATGTATGTATCTACTTTTATAGATTACTTTTTTTTATCGAACATTTTGTTATTGGTTCATCAACTTCAGCACACTTAAAGTCCACTGCAGCACACCCTTGCACACCACACAGCACACCACTGCACTGCAGTCTGCCCACACAGCACTCAGTGCACCACACTTCACATACACAGTCAAACGGCGACACTCACTGTCTTATATGCTGATGTATGTATGTTAATGTCTTTTCTTCTTTGTAATTTTAAGGAGTTAAACATTCTACAATCTAAAAGCCAGTCCAATAATGTGTATACACACCGACTAAGCAGATCAGGCTATGCGGGTCTTGAAGAAGATATTGTAAGTACATTTAGTATAGAACTATTTTAAATAGTTCCTTACAGTTGAACTAAACTAACTTAGATGTTTAATTGTGTTTTCATATTTCATGTATAGAAAAAAAAAATTCATAGAGACAGGCATTTTCGTTGATCATGAGGATAGGAGTGTCAAATGGAAATTGGCTTGTCAAAACAAAAATGGGAATATTCAAATGATTCCACAAAGGAAGTAGTAGGAAAAATTGTAAGTTTCCATTCTCAGAAAAATTGTAAATTGTTTTAGACTTTTTGTAAGAGTGCATGACCATGCATGACCATGCATCAAGGTATTTGAATATTAGCTGTATACATATGGCTCGGGATTCATTGATGTCATGGTTGTTGTAGGATGATCTGAAAAAGAAAGTAAATAAGGGGGCTATAATGATTGAGGGGAGCAATGATGTTCTTACTATGGCTTTGGGTAACCCGGAGCATTGTGGACGAGTTAGAGGGGAAGGGAAGCATGTCACTCCGATGGCCTATTTCAAAATACCAAAACGCGGAACAAAGAAGTATAATAAGAAGTTGTTGGCCCAGTTACATGAATCTCAGGAAAGGGTGAGAATTTTAGAACAAATTGTGAAGGATAAAGAGGCACATCAGAGCTCTCCCCATTCAGAAAATATTGCATCCAATAGTAGCGGCGTTTTAAGAGGTCAACAGGTAGTTTACCAAACCATAGTTTTTTTGTTGTTTTGGTAGATTATGTTGAATACATGATTTCTTAACTAAGGGACCTAACTATATGTATTGCTTAATAACATATGAATTCGTATTTAACTCTTATAACATGCAGCTTGAAGATGGTGGTACTTCAAAAGTGAACAAGACATCATCGAATATTCTTAGTTCCCTGCAAGTATGTTTTATGGGCCGGCTATTAAATTATGAAATTACAACCAACATTAGTTTCATCGTATTATATACATTAGTCAATGTAAGATTTAGTACTTATATATATTATTTAAAGATGCAGAATTGTAGATTGGCTTTGGGATCAAAGGACAAGATTGTTGAGAAAGGAAAGGTTTATGGGAAGACTGGACCATTGGAAAAAATTCACAATATTTCTTTAGGGGAGCACAATGTACGAGTGTCGATTGATTGTGTATTGTGTCCTGATTACCCTCTTCCTATACCTGTACGTGGTATTTTGACCACTATTTTAGATGCGCACAACTCATTTGTGGCTTGGCCTGAAAAATGGGTGATATTAGGTGATAAGGTAAAGTGTATTTTTCAACTCTTATTAGTTATGCTTAAGTTAAACTACCGTAGTTAACTTTTTCATTTTAATTTGGATTTCCATGTAGAGTGTGGTTGATGATTCTTCTGCAGCTAATGGTGATGCAACTAATGGTGAATGGGCAAGTCAGCTCCAAAAGTTTGGCAAGATTATAGAAAAGATGATGAAATCAAGTCAAATAAGTATTCCACTTGAGAAAGGGGTATTTGAAGAAGATATAGAATTCAATTATTTTTTAAAATCTGATTTGTTAGATCTTTGTAACATGAAGAAGCTAGAGGTTAACTCAATGACTGCATACCAAAGGTAAACTATTTGCCTTTTCCTAAGAACTATTAGTCTTTAATATATTTGATGTTATGACCATTTTATTTACCTTATTTCTTTAGGTTTCTCTACGATCGATTTGAAAATTCTCGAGCAAGATATGGATTTTTCCATCCTGCACATTTCAATGATTTTGGAGACAAAGAAGAGATGAAACGCAACATGATAAAGAGAATGAATATTGCAAAAAAGGACCAACTGATTTTTGTTCCATACTCCACCATGTAAGGGTGTACTATATTTTCATGTGTCTTCAATTTATCTTAGTAGTCATTTTATATCCACTTGTGTGTAATTAAATCTTATTTGTCATTTAATCCGTCTGCTTTTATGGAATTAGGGGTCATTGGCTTCTATTAGTCATTGATATGAGATCAATGGAAGTGTTCTGGTTGGACTCCTTGGTACGAAAGGTTGTTGACTTGAATGTAAAGTTCATAGTGAATGAGTGAGTAGTTCATTAATTCTTCTTGTTCATTTGTTTTCAAGGCTTCTCATTTAAATTACTAAGAATTAATGGATATCGTTGTGTGAAGTGCGATGAAAGTGGCAGCTATGGAAATGGGAAAAAGAATTAAAGGAAATCCAACTTGGGAATTGGTGAAGGTGAGCAATGAATAATTGTGTTTATGATATCACACATACTTCCTAATCCTTTTTGTATGCTTTTTATGGTCTCTATGTAGTGCCCTAAGCAAACAGGGAAAACGAAATGCGGGGTTTATGTAATGAAATTTATGAAGCACCTTATGGAAGATCCTCTTGTGTCGTCAAAATCTAAGTTGTAAGAACTTGGGAGGCAGCGACATATGGCGACGAGGAGCTTAATGATTTACGTTTGGAGTTGGTTGAATACATTTTAGATTTTATCAACGATGGAGAATAGGTACATTCTATGCTTTTGCCTCTAAATTGTCATGAATGCATGTTTTGTTTTTCTTCATGGAATAGGGGAAGTGTCAATACTATGATTGACTGATTTGTTGTACTTACTGGATTTAAGTTTGTGGTATTTAGTGGATTTGTTGTGATGGGTTTGTTGGTCTTTTTCGAAAATTTTACATTTTCCGTATTTTACGATTATTTGTTGTTTTGGCTATGTGTTTAATATGATTATCAATTATTTATATGTTGGTGTAGTAGCTTTTTAATTTACATGTATCATGTCTCAATTTCCATATGCTAGTGTTGTAGGCAGCATGGTGTATGGTATGACATGAACTAGACCTGACATTTTACAGAAGTTAGCGTGTTGAGCCATACATGGCAAACATAAGAAAAGAGCATTAGCAAACAGAGAAGTAAATTCTAATATACATGAATCGTACTTTAGATATAGGCATTGAGTTTGACAGGAGCATCCAGAAGGAGAGCAAAGTTATTGGCAATGTTGATGCAGACTTTGCTCGTGACCGGGATAAGAGAAGGTCTACTACAGGGTATTTGTTTACTTTGGGAGGTGGGACCAATTAGTTGGAAGTCAATGGGCAAAACACATGACAACTTCAGAGGCAGTTAAAGAAGAAATGTGGTTGAGAGGTCTTATTGGTGAACTAGGCTAAAACAAGAAGAGACGATGGTATATTGTTACAATCAGAGTTTCATACACTTGGCAAAGAATCAAATTTAGCATGCAAGGACCAACCATATTGGTGTTCATTACTACATCAGGGAAGTAATATCCGAAAAGGTTTTTTTTTTGGTAAGATAAAGGAGGTAATATTAGAGATCATAATCCAACGGATATGATGACCAAGCCAGTGATAGCATCCAAGTTAAAGCAATGCTTGGACTTGGTGAATAGTCAATGAGTTACATCAATAAGACCACACTCCTTCAAGTGGATTGTGATGGCACCTTACAAGGTCAAGTGTTCAAAGTATCAAGTAGTTTATTTCCATGACAACAAACTAAATTCATGCAAGGTGGAGAACATTATGTAGAAATGTCTTGCATTTTGTTTGACCCGGGTGACTCTGTAGCCTCATCTTATTTTGGTTTGAAAAGTTTCAATTACCGATTTGAATTTCTGAATTGTAGATTTATGGTTTTGGATTTTCTTTATTCTGAATTTGAACAATGGAGATCTTGATTTGAGGGTTTTTTTTTTTTTTTTTTTACCTGTTGAATTTGGGATTGGTTACTCTAAATTTGGGCATTGGAGTATGGGATTGGGTATCTTGATCTGTTGGACAATGGGAAATTAAGAAATTCATGAAGTTAGTAAGTGGGTTTGGAGGTTTTGGGTTTTGATTTTCATTTTTTATTGTTCTATTTTTTTTTTCTCGTGAGTTTGAGATTGGATAATTTATAAATTTCATATAGTCAACAATAATTAACACTCTTAATTTAGTTTAGTTTGTAGTTTAGTTTGTCATTTGTGTTGCATCTTTTTTAATTGGGTGTGATAAGACATGTTGCGAAATAATTTCCATTTATTTATTCTCCCAGGTGATAAGACGTGTTTGTGTTGCAAAACACTCTGAAAACTGATTGCTTTCAACTGAAGCAAGAGTCCCTCTAATTCATGAGTTAAAAAAGGGTCCCTTCCAATGATTGGCTTGTGTATATATATATATATATATATATTAGCTAGGTTTCTCTTGCAAAGTATTGATCGATGAAGTGATTTATGCCTTGTAGGTTTATTTTTGATTGGAGAACTAATCGGGGAAGCAACAGTACACGGAGGCATTATATGCTACATAGTACATATGCATACTTTTGGTCTTTTTTGTTTAATATATAGTTCAACTTTTTGTACACCCCATGGAAGACAATGTAGATATATACTATATATGATCCATAGGGATTTGTTATCTAGTCAAGCTTTATGTTAATTATTAGTTATGATCACTTTGTATATATAGTGCAAAGTTTTATAGGTGGACAGTGTACTGTAAGGGTACTACAGCAATGCAAATTCTTTTGACAAAAAAAAAACATATATTATATTATATCGGTTACAGAACAATCGATATAATACAGTTTTACAAAAAACCGATATAACAAAGCCATTTATAACCGATATTATGTAAAAAATTATATCGGTTTCACTGATTTTTATATCGGTTTTACAGTAATATGTGTTATAATTTCAGGTTCAAAAGACATCAGTTGTCCAAAAACCGATATTTCACTGGTTTTTATATCGGTTTTACAGTAATATGTGTTATAGTTTCAAGTTCAAAAGACATCAGTTGTCCAAAAACCAATATTATAAATATTTTTATATATCGGTTTCACTGGTTTTTATATCGGTTTTACAGTAATATGTGTTATAATTTCAGGTTCAAAAGACATCAGTTGTCCAAAAACCGATATTATAAATAAACATATTATATCGGTTATAGTTGTTTATTATATCGGGGGTACTTATAACGGTTTGAAGTTTACAGGAAAACCGATATAATAGGTCTTTTATATCGGTTTTTAGCCGATATAAAAACCCTTTTTTTTAGTAGTGAGAGTCCGAATTATCAATTCCACTAAGAGAGGATGGAATAAGCAATGAATCCAATTAAAGTAGAATTGAACTAAGATATAACTAATACAAACAATTGAAGGAATAATTAAAACTAATAAACTATGCAATGTAAACAACTAATTTACAATAAAAAATATGAAATTAATTAGATCTAACACGCGATACTAAACTAGTGGATGAATTGTAATGAAAATGAAAGATCTAAGGCGAAGATGTGTGTGAGATGTGTAGGATTTTAAATAAGTGATGTGAAATGTATATCTAATAATCTAGAGGTGAAAATAATAAATTAAATAAAGATTAAAATTAACAACAATCAAAATAAGAGATTAGGCAATCTAAAATCCACTAAATATGTAATTAATCCAACCAATGCATGTTCTAATTCAACTCTCAAATCTACAATCCAATTAGTAATATCTTGCTCTAATTGGATTGGATGAAATAGAAATGAAGATTAAAGTAAAGAAAATCAAAAGCTCAAGATCCTAGATCATCATCCAGCTACCCTAACAATAATTCATCAAAATCAAGCTTCAAAAGATCAAAGATAAGCGTTCTAGAGCATGCTATGTGAGAGAACTTAATTCAACTACAAAGAATCAATTGAGAATATCCAAGCATCAAGTGTAGAGATAGAGCATGAAGAAATGAGAGAGATTAGAACAATTAGATATAAAATCTTCTAATCAATCAAGAGATTAGAACAAGTGAGAGAATTCAAAAGCAAAGATCAAATCATGCACGTAACAATGAACTAATCACAGTTACAAAAGATCACTTCTAGCTTCAAAATGAGAGAATATCCTAATCCAAGAGCTTTAGCCACTAAACATCAAGAAGGAGCTCCAAATCTTCATTAATTAATGATCTTCAATTACACTTTCATTAATAATCTTCAATTACACTCTCTCTAGATTAGATACATTTAAGCTACTAATTACAATCTAAAAGTATAGAGAATGTAAAATAAAATTGCTAAAAGATTTTCCTCACTCCACAAATACATTCCATGATTGACTCATTTCCTTTCACATGGATTGCTTTTGTTGGGATTTGAACCCATATATAACATGTTTCATACCAGCCTAAGCTCTAACCAATACACAAACCAATCCCCTTATTTTGGAATTCTTCAACTCTTCCTAAGATTTTCTTCACCAAGATTTCTTCATGTAACTTCCTGATTGAAATCTCTTCTTGATTCCTTGGGACACTAGCCGAAAGGTTGGGATAGTCGCGGGGTCCACCTACACAAGAGAAATTACATAAAAATGTGCTATAAATAATTGGATTTATGCATGATATTCCGATAATCCATTAATGTGATAGAAGGATAAAATCTCCGTGTAAAGCAAATGATATGCATATGAGATGCTGATAAAATTCATACTAATAAGGGGTAAAATATGCAATATTTAACATCCATCAACTACAGATCCGAACTAGATCAACAATCAAGTACTATGAATCTCGCAATTATAAGAAACTTAGATTCCTCCTCAGATATCCCCTACCTAAGGATTGAAGTTACCTTGTGTCTCTTTACGCTTCAACGACTTCACACCGTTGATTGCAATAGATTCAATCATGCGCTTAACTCCTCAAATCTTCTACGCAAAAATATGATCTTCTACAAATGATATAGAAGAAATTGGCTCTCTAGAGAACTTGGCAACACAACTCTTCAATAAATCTCTTTAGAGAAGATTTCTCTGAATTAGATCTCTAATTCAGAACTTGAGAGATGATGTAGGTCACTTTGGGTTGAGAGAAATACCCAATATATAGCCCCAAATCTGTGCATAAGACTCCTAATAATAATCCACTAAGAATATTGGTTTGTCTCAAACTTCTCCTTAGAGTCCGGATCCAACTAAGCATTATGCGTCACTCTCACTATAGCGAGCTTTACTCTCACTCTAGCAAGAGCCCCCTCTGGCTCTGATGCGATTTTGGCCTTACAATTCACTTTAGACCCAAGAAATAGGCCCACAATGGCGCTGGAAGCTAAAAATACCCTTTAAACTCAAAATTTTTATTTGGGAGGTTCTATGGATAGAGTTGCCACCAAACTACAAATTTCTTACTTTTCCTCGGACATAAATAATGAGTGTGGTCTATGCCATTATGACTCATTAAGTGTTGATCATCTTTTTACTCAATGCCCAATCACCTAGAGTGTATGGAGAGATTTTCCTAGATCCATTAAGAGGCCTACCAATTCCGTTCATTTTTCTTACTGATTTTGGTCAAATTTATCAACCACAACAAGATTTATTGTCGAAGATGCGCAACGATCACCATTTTGGAGTCTGCCCCATTAACCCTCGTTCTATCAAAAATAAAACACTACTTTGCTTTTCTTAATGTCATTTTATTAACTTATTGTCTGTTGTAGCTGCTTCATCTAGGGTACCTTTAGATATTTGGTTGCCCCCTTGCAATAATCATGTGAATTTGAATTTTGATGGGTCTCATAACCCCTTCACACTAACTATAGGAATTAGGGGTATCATTAGGATTTCTGCAAGAACTTTGATCATGGCTTTTGATGAAAATGTTTCAGCCGACAATGCATTAAAAGATGAACTTAAAGCCCTTATCAAAGGTGTAAGAGAAATGCCTAGAGAAGCAGATTTCCCATCTTCAGATAGATGGGAGCTTTTCATATTAGTTAAATTCTTAAGGAAACGTGGAAACCAATATAATATCCTGTGTCACGTGGGCCCTAGGATTAGCATTATTAGTATGGCCTGGGTGGGACCCTCGGATACTGTTTATTTTATTGGAAGAGTCCCACATGAGTTTGGTATTAGGATGATTTAGGAGTTGTATCTCAACTCCAATTGAGAGTCATGCGTGTCTTGCATTTAGTATTCAATTCTTTTCTCCTTTTTGAGAGAAAGCTTGGTGGCTGGAAATTCAGGGGGAGAAGAAAAAGGCAGTCAGTAGAGGATGATAAGCAAATGTCCTACTCGTGCCTCCCTCACATCGCAAAGGCAACGATAGCATATCGGAGGTGAGTGGATATTCCTTTTTACTTGGATTAGATGCTTAGATGAATGGTAATAGGGTAAGAATCAACAGTTCATAATACTGTGTACAGAACGTTTCGGTGACCATGAATCTTATGCAAATACTATCTTTAAGTCATGGAGATCTTGATAGATTTGTTTGACAGAGGTATATAATCCTCATGGAGAGGTTTCTCACGGGCCTCAAGGTTACTGTCAATTTTAGACCCAGAACGTCAACATAAGGGGTGACGATTGGGAGTAGCGAGACCTCCTTGCCCACTTGATCCAACATCTGATCCATAGATCCTGAAGGGGACCCATGGATGACCATGGTGGTGCTGGTCCCAGTGGGATTGGACCTCATTCTACCTCCATCCATGTAATTTAAATTTCAGATGAGGGAATGGGGAGGGAAATCTAGTTATTGTCAACGGTAGATGTGGGACCACTGGGCGCACCTAATCTAATATCAGAACCACACATCCTTTAGGGGACCCCTTGTCAACCCTAGTGCTGGTGTACCCAAGGGAAGTGGGTCCCATCTAGTGGTCCATCTTATGGCCATACAATTCCATGCGTGACTCACTACACAAGTTTCTTTTGAAACTATTTTGACATTGTGGGCCCCAGGATATGATTGGATGGTAAATCCAAACCAGTAAAATGGGAGTTTAGCCTTGGGCGATCATATAGACTAGGTCTGATGTTGTATTAGCTCCAGTGGTACCCACTGGATTTATAACAGAATGCCTTCAGGCTTGAACCAATTGTTGCATGTGTATGTTCTGTGTGTATTGACATGGCCGGATGGGATCTATAATTAGGGATAACCCTAGACTTCGTATGTAATTACCATCTCACCTTTCCATCCAAATTAATTAAGGTTTCTGTGTGGTTCATAATAAATTGCATGGACTGATTGGAATATTAATATGATTCAATCACTTTATGTAAATTTTCTATGAATATGGGCCACCTCTACGCTACCCACTACCTATCATGATCAGAAGTGGGGCAATAAATTTAGTGGGGTTTGTATGAGGCAATAGATGTTATGATGTATATTTAATATGGTATGTATGGAATGCTTACTGGTTACTGGAAATTATTAGTACACGTGAAAGGATGGATTGGTATACAGATTCCTTGGTGCTGGACATGGTGTTTAGACTATGTGGGCCACGGTGGCCGTTGTATTGGTTGGTCTTGGTGGACGCGGATGATGAGACAAGGCCTGAATGGTTTGTAGACATGTGAATGTAGCCTTGGTGGCGTGGTGATGTGCACGAGTCACAAATATGTAACCAAATAAATTTTTAAATGTTCTTATTTGTTAACTTAAACTCGTGCCTTGTTAATTGATATTATGTTCAACGTGTATGAGTTATTAAAAAAATTCATTCACCAGCGTTACTGATGTTGCGTTGCCCCCTTCAGGAAACCATATTGCGGAAGGGCCAGAGCATATTGACGTTGAGCCAATAGACTTTGGCATACGTGGCAGAAGAGAGAGAGCGGGAGAATTCAAAATAGTTGATAGAGGGATTAGCATTTCTATGGAGATTCTACTTTATGTTTAGGACCATTTGATTTGAGTCAGGACATGGAAATTTAATTCATTCTCGAGATTATTGATGTTTAACTGACTTTTAAAAGTTAATTAAAATTACAGTTGTTTAAATGCTTAATTCCTTGTGAAAATTATTTGATGTATGATTGGTGAATGTTTCCAAAGAATCACAATCTGGAATCCGACAGAGCCTCGAAATTTGGGTCGTGGCAATCCATCTTGGTCCTCTATGGCTTTATGGAGATCTCTTCTAAAAGCTATCACAAAATTCAGTTGATGGGAAGCCCGGTTTTGTAAGATGGGGACTAATAGAGTCGCTGACAGTTTGTCAAAGCATGATGATCCATCTGTGGCTCTTCTCAGTACTTTCTTAGCTCCAGAAAGCCATACCTTATATCTGCATGATCTCAAAAATGCTACTAGGTACAAATCGATGTTCGTAGTGCACCCCCAATCCCCACTGAGCCATGTGCATGCAACATCTTCTTCATCAAATGGGTAGAAATCAAAGGTTTTAGCCTTGGATGATCCTAGCTCATCATCTGATGACTATTAAGTCCAGTACCTTGTTTTGGGTTCTATGGTGCATTGTTTTGTGTTCTTTTGACTGATGGGCTTCTCTTTCCGTCTTGTTGTATCTGTTAGAGCTTTTGTTTTGTTGCAATTTGATAGGATGCATTCATTTTCATAGCTTGACCTCTCATTCTTCATGTTCTTAATCTTAGGATCTTCATGCATATTTCTCATTCATAATCTTTGTTTTTATTAAATGATATGCATCGTTTTCAAATCTTAACTATCTTAAGTTCATGAAGTTTTTAGTTCAGATTTTAAAATCTCAAAATGTTCTATCTTCGAGTTCAAAAATCATTTCAAGCTTTTCAAAGTTTTCTTCTTTAAATCCATATTTTGGTTTGAATGTTTCATGTCTTTAAAATTCTATTTTCATCATTTTGAAGTCATTTTCCCAAGCTTATTCTTTGTGCCTCAAAGTCCCCTGGAAAGAAGCCCTCATAATTTCATCTTTCTGAAAATTCAGATTTTATGGGCTATCTCCAGGTCGACCTGCCTGTGTGGCCGGTCGACCGAGCCAAGGGACCCGCTCGACCGGGCACACCGCGGGTCGACCGGGGATTTGTGACCGTTAGCCTCTCCAACGGGCATTTTTAGAACCGTTGAGCACCCAGTCGACCCGGCCTTGTACCAAGTCGACCGGGCACTAGCCGTTGGGAACTTTTTCTCTATAAAAAGTGGTTTTTTGTTTGGAAAAATGTGCTGAACTTTTGGGAATTTTCAAGGCCAAGAAAGGACAACTTTTTAGGAGAATTAGTGAAGGGATTATGAAACCAATCCAATGATTCAACCTTTGATCTTCAAATGGGTGTGGTTTCTTTATCCCAAGATTAATTTCATGCTTTGTTTCTAATTCTTTGTTTTCTTTTAAGCATGATCAAATAGTTGGCTTTCTTCTTGAGATGTTGTGTTTCATAACATGCTTTGAACTTTGAAATGTTTTACCTTTATGAAATCAACATATGATTTACCATTCACATGAGTTATGAATCCTTGCTTTCAAATCTAAGTTGTTAATCTTAAGATTGTACTTTCTCATTCAAGTTTGATCTTTTGGGAAACCATGTGTTTGTCAAACAACTCTTTCTCATACATATGTTTATCATCTTTGCATCATTTAAAGTTTCATCTTTCTAAAAAGAGATAGAGTGATTTCTAGTATATGCATTATTCATAGTCTTTGTCATTCATATGCATGCTTCTAGAAATTAAGTTTTCACTTTCTAATCAGCCTTTTTAGAGGCATTAAATTGCACTTCATTGTTCTCTTATCCATGCATTTATAGGCATTTTATTTAAGAGAAAAGCATTGTGTAAAGGTTATTGCTTAGCCTAAAGAAAAGCATTGTGTATAGGTTATTGCTTAGTCTTGAAAAGCATAAGTGATATATTTGTAAGGTTTGAGGTGATCCTAAACCTTAATTTGAGCTAGTGAAATCCGGTAGGGTTGCCGGGAGTGGATGTAGGCATGTTGGCCGAACCACTATAAATGCTTGTGTCATGTGATTGATCTTTTGTTTTTATTTTCATGGATGATGCTCTTATGTTTGATACTATCAAGATTGTAGTTGTTAGTTTTCTTGTGCATGCTTAACTTAGAGATTGCTTCTCTTCACAAGAAAATTAATCTTTCTCAAAGCATAAGTGACTTTAAAGTTAAAAGATTCCATTGTTGGTCTAGTAATTTTTGGCTCACCCTATTCACCCCCCCCCCCCCCCTCTCCCCCCTTCTAAGATTCGCTCTCGGACTTTCAATTGTTATCAGAGCCAAGTTGCTCTTGTTTAGGTTTAACCACCTAGAGTTAGACTCCTAGTAAGTGTTTTTCTTTTGATTGCCACCATGCAAACTCATTTGGGTGAAGGCAATGCCACTAATAGACCTCCTTTGTTTAATGGAACACACTATCGTTATTTGAAAATTAGAATGCAAGTGTTCTTAGAATTCCAAAGCTTAGATGTGTGGAACATCGTAGAAGATGGCTATCATCCTCCTACTACCACAGAAAAAGACTCTGAGGGAAATGCCATATTCATAAATATCAAACCTAAAAGTGCTTGGACTCAAGGGGAGAAGGATAGAGCAAATTTAAATGCAAAGGCAAAAAACTCTCTATATTGTGCTCTATCTCAAGAAGAATTTAATAAAGTAGTAAATTGCAACTCTACTAAGGAAGTCTGGGATACCCTAGAGTCCACTCATGAAGGCACATATCAGGTTAAGATAGCCAAAATTCAAGTGTTGACCTCTAAATTAGAAGATATTAAAACGCTTGAAAGAGAAACATTTGACGAGTTCTACTCAAAATTCATGGAAATTGTCAACTCTCTTATAGGCCTAGGAGAAAAAATGGATGAATCTAAAGCTGTTAGAAAGATTTTAAGATCTCTCCCAAAAAGTTTCAAGCCCAAGATTGTAGCCATAACGGAAAGCAAAGATGTTGACAAAATCAAAATTGAAGAATTAAGAGGAAATCTCCTTACTTATGAATTAGACTTTGAAGTACAAGACAAAAAGAAAGGAATAGCTTTCTCCTCTCAATTAAAAGAAAATGAAAGTGAGGTTGATAGTGATGATGATAATGCTTTATTTGTTAAATTCAAAAGATTCTTTAGGCACAACAAGAACAATAGTAATTCTGATGAAAGCAAAAGTCCTAGATTCTAAAGAAATCCCAAAGAATCATTTATTAAAAACAATGTGCAATGTTACAATTGCAAGGGGTTTGGACACATTGCTCAAAATTGCTCCACCACTAAAGATTTTGAAAAAGGAGATAAGAAAGGAAAGAAAGCTTTAAACATAACTTGGGATGAGGAAGATGAAGATAGTGACAACAATGAATCCCCAATTAATGAAGATGAAAACTTCCCTAATTGGCTTCTACTTTCATCTATTAAAGATATCAATGAGCATAATACATTAATAAATGACACATTAGGACAAGAAGAAACAAATGATGAAGTTGAAGATATTGAAATTCAGCAAGCTTATGATGAACTGTATGAAAATTGGGAAATCTTATTTAAGAAAAACAAAATTTTCAAAGAAGAATCCAAAAAGCTTGTTAATGAAATAAAAGTTTTAAAAGATGAATTGAAATTAAGAATCAATGAGAAGATTGACTTAGAACACAAGTTCACCACTCTAAATGAAAATCTAGCTCATGCTCAAAACCAAATTCATAATTTACAATCCAAGCTAGAATCTAGTCAACTTGAAACTAACTCTCTACAAATGAAACTTAACAAAGGAAAATTCATTGTTGATAAAGTCACTTTGGGAAATGATAAGTTTTATCAAATGTTAGGGATGCATAAAATTTATGGTGATAAGAGTGAGATAGGTTTTGAAAGTTCCCCTAGTAACAAGAAAAATAGTTTCCAAATCATTACTAAGACTTTCCAAAAACCCCTAGTTGAGAGAAACTATACTTCTAGATGGACTTGTCATTTTTACAATCGTAGTGGTCATTTAGTTCTTAATTGCCCATACAAAATTAGATTGTCTCTCAAAAATCCCTCTAGAATCCTTTTCAAGTTTGTCCCCAAGACCATTCCCTCTAAATCTTTTTTATCTAGTTGGACTATGAAAGAAACAAATGTTGAGAGTCTCTTAGTGCAAACCGCTTTGAAAGCTAAAGAAAACCCTACTTGGTTCTTAGATAGTGGTTGTTCCAAACACATGACAGGAAACCGATCTAGATTCAGCTCTATAGTGGAATATGATGGAGGAAACGTTTCTTTTGGTGACAATAGCAAAGCTCAAATCATTGGAAAAGGAAGTGTGAAAGGGGATCAAATACCAACCTTAAATGATGTATTTCTTGTGGAACGATTAAAGCATAATCTTCTTAGCATAAGTCAGTTGTGTGATAAAGGAAACAAGGTAGTCTTTGACAGTCAATCATGCAAAGTGGTAAATGATAAAACCAACCAAGTTATTCTTACTGGATCAAGGACAAAAGGAAATATCTACATTATAGAAGAATCTGATGATAATGAATCTGAGTGCTTGATAACTAAAGATCAAGAAAATTACTTATGGCACCAAAGGATGGGACACATAAATTTCAAATTGATGAAAATGTTGTCAAAAAATGAAATTTTGAGAGGGATTCCAAAATTGAGTGATGAAAAATCTGAAATCTATAAGGCATGTCAATTGGGCAAACAAATCAAGAAGAGTTTTAAAGGTTTAAAGGATATATCGTCTTCTCGTCCTCTTGAACTAATCCACATGGACTTGATTGGTCCTGCAACTGTGCAAAATATTGGAGGAAAGAAATTTATTTTGGTTATGGTAGACGATTATTCTCGTTTTGGATGGATTGCTTTTCTTCATGCTAAATCAGACGCTGTAGACAATATCATAAGAATTTGCAGTAAGATACAAGTGGAAAGATTGTAAAATTCGGAAGATTAGAAGTGATCATGGGGAAGAGTTTGAAAATGAAAAATTTGCTAAATTTTGTGAGAGTCATGGAATTAATCATCAATATTTTGCTCCCAAAACTCCTCAACAAAATGGAGTAGTTGAAAGGAGAAATAAAGTAATTCAAGAAATGGCTAGGACCATGCTTAATGAAAAGAATCTCTCTCGTAATCTATGGGCTGAAGCTGTGAATACTGCTTGTTATCTTATAAACAGAGTTTATCTAACTAAGAATACCAACAAAACCCCTTATGAACTTTACTTTGATAGAAAACCAAATTTAGGGTATTTGAAAGTTTTTGGAAGTAAATGTTACATTCTAAGAGATAGGGAGCAGTTAGAGAAATTTGAGCCTAAATCTGATGAAGGAATTTTTCTAGGATACTCTGAAAGGAGCAAGGCATATAGAGTTTTTAATCATAGAACCATGACCATAATGGAATCAGCTCATGTTGTTATTGATGATGTAAATCAAGTAGGAAGATTTCTTCAAGATGATGATGAAGCTGAAACTGATAATGAACAACCTATTCCAAAAGATAGTAATGATATCATTCCATCCAAAGCCATTGCTCAAACTAGATTAATGAAAAATCACACTTTGGATAATATTATTGGAGATATCGGCAGAGGGGTTATGACCCGAAAACAAGTTCAAAATCTTTGTGCACATTGCTCTTTTGTCTCTCAAATCGAGCCCAAGAACTTTTCTGAGGCTGAATCAAAATCTGAATGGATGGAAGCAATGCAAGAAGAATTGAATCAATTTAAGAAGAACGATGTTTGGGATCTTGTCCCTTTACCTACCAAGAAAAATCCTATTGGCACAAAGTGGATTTATAAGAACAAATCAGATGAAACTGGCAATGTTGTGAGGAACAAGGCAAGACTTGTAGCTAAAGGATATGCTCAAATAGAAGGAATTGATTTTGAAGAAACTTTTGCTCCAGTAGCCCGTTTAGAATCCATACGAATTTTATTGGGATATGCTAGTAAGCATGGGAATCAAATTATTTCAGATGGATGTCAAAAGTTCTTTCTTAAATGGAGAAATTGAGGAAGATGTTTATGTTACCCAACCAGAGGGCTTTGAAGATCCTCATCATCCTGAATATGTTTACAAACTTAAAAAAGCTCTCTATGGATTAAAACAAGCACCTAGGGCTTGGTACGAAAAACTTACAAATCATTTGCTCGAAAATAACTTTAATTGTGGGAAAGTTGATAAGACCCTATTTATCAAGAAAATTGATCAAGACATTCTTGTTGTTCAAATTTACGTTGATGATATAGTTTTTGGATCTACTTCAGAGAAACTTGCTCAAGAATTTTCAGTATTAATGAGTTCCACTTTTGAGATGAGTCTGGTCGGTCCCCTGCAATTTTTCCTTGGTCTTCAAGTTAACCTGTCAAACCCCAACCCAGGATTAACCCAATAGTGTTTGCTTAGTGTGTGCTTAGTCTTGATTGGGTTTAGTTATCGTGGGTTAGAATGTGATTAGTTTTAGTCATGGTTATAGCTTTGGAGAGTTCGAGAACGTTTAGTGTTTACTAGGCTCACTCAGGAAGGCCTAGGTGTACGTGTAAGCGTGGGAAGATTGTGTTTGGTTTGGTGTTAATCGTGATTTTTATCTCATTTGATTGGTTTTATGATTATGTGCAACTTTCGTGTTTAGCCCATTTGTGTTTGAAGCCCATAAACTCAAGTTTTGGCCAAAAGGGTAAAATAGCCTTTTCACACTTAAATCTGGACACGATTTTCGAGATCCCAAAACCATGTCAAAAATATACTTTTTGAAAACTAGATATTTCAAGGATCATTTTATCCTTCTTCGTCAACTTCATTTGAGGCCCACAAGACCATGTTTTGACTCATGCAAGATTTGCACCTAAGGGGCCCACTTGCAAGCACTTAAGTCTTTTCCCTTCTTCCTTTCCCCATTCCACAACAAAATCTCTGCACTTTCCCTTGACCTAGGGCTGAAAACCATCTTTTTCCCCTCTTCTTCTCTTCATGAATGCAAGAGCTATAAGTCTCCAAATGAAATTCTAAAACCACCATCTTCTTCCTCTCAAGACAAGCTTTCCATCTATACCATTTTCTTGAAGTTTCCTTGTGAGAAAGATCTCCATTTTCTTCTTCATTTCTTGTTTGGGCACCTCTAGGTAAGAGCTTCAACCCATCTCTTTAATGGAGTTTCTTTTATTCCTAAAGATCATGTTTTAATTTCTAACTTGTAGCACCTATTTCGAAATGGGTTGCTTGGCTGTGTTTTTGGGTGAGTTTTCACTACAACAAATTACATATTTGCAGACACATAATCCGCGTCGACCATTTCGCAAACTACGTCGAGACAGGCTTTACCGACTCAGTACAATGCGTCGGCACTGCGTCGGCAACCAGATGCCTGGAAAACCATTCCCGACATATTAATGTTCAGTGTCGGCTAAAAGGGGCCATTCACCGACACAATGGTGCGTCGTCCTAAACGTCGGCAATGCCAACAGCGTCGGCAAAAAATCGAACTTAATGGTCAACCTCACCTCACTGCCGACACATAACAACGTCGGTTATACATCTGCCAACGCACATACTAGCGTCGGAATATATATTTAACGACGCATACACGACGCTTATAATACATATCCCGACGTGTTGAAGCATCGGGAAATATCTTCAACGATGCAGGAAATTTGCTTTGGTGACGCAGAGTGTGCGTTGGAAAATAGCTTTACCTCATTGCCGACACATAACAACGTCGGTTATAAATTTGCCAATGCATGTAGTAGTGTCGGAAAACATATTTAATGACGCATAAATAACGTCGATAATACATATTCCGATGTGTTGAAGCGTCGGAAAATGTCTTCAACGATGAAAGAACGCATGTCGGGCATTGGTAAATAAAATTTACCACGCTTGATTACACCCCTTTTCGGTGATGCAGAAAGTGCGTCGGGAAATAGTTTTTCTTATCAATTAAAAATTAATTGAAAAAATCAAAAAAAAAAAATTCTTGTACAATACTTTCCTGTTCAAATCTACATTTTCAACATTGCACAAGAATAAACATTCCACATTCACCATGAAACAATAAAAAGGAATGAGTCATCAATAAATTAAAACCAATCATAAAACTAGTTCATTCCACATAAAAAGCAACATCCCAAATCAAATGAAGTCAAATATCTCAATAAAGTCAATCCCAACTAAAATCCTATCATCATCCAATATCCAAAATACACCATGAAACATGACCAGCTAAGAGCAAAATGAACTTGTCAGAGGGACGACCCATGCCAATTTATAAAACCATCATTCCCATCAACGACCTCGTCTAAAAGGATGCTTTTCCAACTTGATTCTTCAGCAAACTCATCTATTTGTCTTCCATATGCGACACATGTATTTTTCATCAATTACAACAATTTGAGCAAAATTGGACGAGCTTGAGTGGTTCCCTGGTTGGATTGTGCCTCCTGAAATCTTGCCTCACCTACATATATTATATATTAGGAAAAGTGAATAATTTATCAATAAGACATTTAATTATGTTCAAAAATCTATTATTAATGTAAAACTGTTTTGTTCCTAAGATGAATTCCCATGATTGGTCGAAAATCACATCTGTCCCACACCATGAGATGCAAAAATCTGCTAAATTTCTCTCATCCGCTCCTTCAACTGTTCCATAGCAATATGAAGGGTGGCTATAACTGTAAAAGGAAGGGTTATTCTTATGTATTTAGCGAATATTGTCTTGTAAAATGAAAAACTTTGGTACATTAACTTATAGAAGCATAGTTGACACCATTTTAATATAATTTCTAGAATGTGAACATCACCTTTTAAAATTTGTAGATAAGAATCCCCTCATGTATCGTTAAATATGAAAACTAGTATGGCTCATTAGATTGGAGCCAAGATCATACATTGTTGTATCATACACAGACTAAAAAAACTAAGCCACTAAGACAACATCGTACATTGTGTTAAAAATCCCCTTTTATTTGAAAATCGCCAAGCTCCATGTGACATACATTGTTGTATTCTAAAAAGCAACAAATACTTTTAATTCCACTGCAGCCGGCCCAAGTTTGTCTTATGTTCCTACATGTGAAGACCTTCAAAATAATTTCCACTTACCTGGACAAGCAATGCCAAAATTGTTGTTGTTGTAAGCTCTCTGATTGAAAATCTCTTGGCCCGGTCCCTTATGGGTTACTCTTTAATACCTACAAAAATTAGTTAGAAAAGGCAAATAAGTAAAAGTGAAAATGTTTTAAAAGAATTTACAAAGAGACACCAACAGCTAAGAAAGAGCTAAAAAGACTGAAAAATAAAATGTAATCAAAGCAAATATGATACTTCTGCACACTACTTTTCAAAACTATATTTAGGGTAGAAATATAGGCAGACACAGAGATCAAGGGAGCCATCACATTAGGTTACAATATGATACTTCTACACACTGCCTTTCAAAATTTTAGGCCTATTGCTGTCTCATACCAAATGACAATTCTTTTAACTTTTTTATGTATTAGTCTGCTTATTTAACAAGCAGTATTACCAAAAGGATTTTCACTTGGAAGCTAAACATTCATTTATAAAACAATACTAACATAATGGACAATCATTTGAACAACTTTAAACAATAACTGAAAGCAAAACACTCCACCTCACTAAAACATACCCCAGAACTGAAAATGATAACCAAAATAAGCATACAGCTGTTGGTTGTCATAGTAATATCAGGGACACCCTTATCCAAATCCTCCTTCACCTTCGATGCTCTTGTCTTGAATGAATCACACTAGCTAGAGTACAACAAAAGTAAATACAAAAAATATGGTGGCATATAACTGATGCTGCCTATTAAGTTTAAGCGTCCACTTTAAAATGTACTCCATTTAGGCTCAGGTTGCTCTTAATACGATTCCTTTAGCCAACATTAATAAAAGAAAAAGACACTATAAAAGAACTAATATGCAACTGCTACATGCAAATTATTGATAAAAAAAATGCAGTAAGAGTGGCTGGTCAATGTTTCTTTATGAAAATCTGGATGATTTGAACCAATAACTTATGGTTCCAATAGGACTGAATTCATTACCAGTAAATGGGCATATAATAATATTCTTTCATCACCTTGAGAATGCCTCAATTTTTACATAATACTTCTTGGAACAACTACTGATTGATGATTAGAAAAATGATTGCCCATTGGGTTCATCTTTATAAATTGAATGCTATTCTATCAATCTATACTAGATTTGAACTAGTGGTCACCATAAGGCTTGCAAACTTTACCGCAATGGTTGTGTGAACACTAAATAAAATGCCATCACGCAAGAAAACAGATAAATTTTTTGGTTAACATTGATTTAATTTTGTCTGGAGGTCCTTGACATTCCTTTGACCATGCCAATGAGCACAAAAGGGGAATTGAGGAAAATGCCTCAAAGCCACAGGATTTCTAAGCCTCGACACTCAGAACTCCTTGACATGGATGGATGAAACTTGGATACAGAGAACTCCAAGTAGACCCATCTCTTTTCCATTTTTTCTCTCTAAGTAAGCATACAGAGAACTCCAACCAAAGTGTTGTCTGCCACATGTGGATTTGAGAAAAAAATATGCTATGAATATGTCTATGAACGGTTGGGGTGCAAATGCCCTTCTCTATGAACATATCTGCACTGTTGCTTACTTTGCCTGATGTCCCGTCCATTTTCCTATTGAAGTCCCATTTTTACAAATACAAAACTTAGAAGTAATAATTACACAAAAGGGTGATACATGTATATAAACATATAAAAGCCTGAGCACAATCTGCTTCAAAACTGTAACCTAAATGACATGATTTAAAATTCTATATGCCCAATATAGCAAATCAAAGTACAAGTTTTGTGCAACTACATGAAGCAAATATAGTACTAAACAAACCACAAGAAATCTATAAAAATTACTTAAAATTCTGTAAACTGCAAAAGCCCCAAATCAGATTTGACAAAACCCAGAATAAAAATCGCCAAATTCAAAATGCCTCAAAGCTCGAAATCAGAGCCCCAACAAAAGTCTTCAACAAATGCCCTAAAACCTAAAATCAAAAGCCTGGATATAATACCCCTTGAGTCCCCAAAATTCTTCTATAAAAAAAATCCACAAAACTCGAAATAAAAAATTCCAAGAGAAGAGCCCTAAAAATCCCCCAAAACCTGCAACCAAAAAGCCAAAAATTCCAACCCCAGAAGCCGTAAAGTCGGATTAAAATCCCAAAACCCCCAAACCAAAATAGCAACAAACTCCCCAATATCAAAACAGAGAGACTAAATGTAGCACTCTTAATATCTACTATGCATATGGTGAGAGAGAGAGACCTGGTGCTTGTGAGCTATCTCTTGACTTAGGAACTGAGAAGGAGAAGCTACAGAGCAGAGAAGAAACGCATAACAGAAATAGAAGAAGAAGTCCAAACCACAGAAGAAGAGAAGAAGCAGCGGTCGGAGGGCGGACCACAGAACGCAAGGGAGGCAACGAAGGTACAGGGCAATAGGAGAGAGTGGGTGGGAGCACGGTTTTCCTTTTCTTTTATGTTTTTTTAAGAAAGGCTTTTTGGCGGGTTTTGTTTTGTTTTGGTGAGGAGCGTTAGCCCCCAGTTAATTACATGTGGGCTGGACTCAGAGAGATGATGGTTGGAGTTTTTAGTTTTGGAGAAGTAGGTTAATCATCACACGATAAGAATTAGATTAAACCATATTCCCCGACGCGTATCTTAAGCGTCGTTAATTATTGTTGAGAACTTTCTCCGACGCATATCAACATCGGCAACTGGGTTTTCATGACTCCCAACATCGTTAGTGCGTCGTCTTTATGGACATTTATTTCCCGACGCTATACTGCATCGGGAAAAAGGCAATTCATGTCTGGAAAACATTCCTTCCAAGACTGAGATGGCGCAATCCTTTCTGCCGACGAGATTTCCCGATGCGCAGAAGGTAGCGTCGCGTAATCGTTCTGCCAACGCTATGATGCGTCAGCTAAACACATTTATTGCGACGTATTTAGACTGCGTGGGCAAGATTCGTCGGCAAATATGCAATTTGTTGTAGTGTTTGAATAGATTTCATGGGTCTTTTGTAGTTCTTGGCTTGGACTTTTGATTAGGAGTGCTTGAAGAAGAATCTTGTTTTCATTGACTAAGGCAAGTGATCTATTTAAGTTGTTGTGCATGTGTGTTCATGGATTTGTTATTTGGTACAAATGTCTTGCTTATCTAGGTTTTCATGTTGTGTTCTTACATTGGAAAATGCAAGCATGTTAAATAGCTTCCCAAACTTTCAGATTTCATATCTTTTAACCAAGTCTTGCTTTTGTTGAAGTTTGGATTTGTTTTGATAAGAAAGGGTTTCAAGGGTTTTGAAATGGGTTGCTATGTTAATGACTTTGTTAAGTATGAAATGAATGCCCCAATGTGAGCCTTGATAGCATGTATATTCATGTATTTAATTTGCTAATTAGGTTGGGAAGATTGTAGAAAAGAAAGGAAAAAAAGGAAGGAAACATGGACCAGTGCATTGCAGAAATCAGAACTGGGTTCTGATTTCCGCAGTTCACGCGGTCGACCGGCCAAGGGGCGTGGTCGACCGGGGACACAGGATTTGGTCCCAGTTGGATGACCTGCTGCACTGCGGGAATTACTGTTCCTGCAGTTCACGCGGTCGACCGGCCAGGGGCGCGGTCGACCGGCGACACAGGGTCAGGTTCTCTGGAACCTGACCAAAACACTGTTCGATGAATTAAATTTACAACTTTGAGTCGACCGAGACTTGGCCGGTCGACCGGGTTCACAGTGTACGTGGTCGACCGGCCAAGGGCCAGGTCGACCAGGCACACTGAAAATTCCCTGTTTAAGCAGATTTTTGCCCATTTGCTTTTTCTTTTAAAATTTGAAAACTAGGCTATATTAAGGACTTTAAATAGACATTGTGTGAATGGAACTCCATGCTATGCACTAACTTCGGGGACACCAATCCTTGTATTTTAAACATAGAGTTCCAATCAACCAATGGTCAATGAATAGCCTAAGTATGTACTTGATAAAACTATCGTGTTTTGAGCGTTGATTTAAGACCGCAAGTTACATCGTGTACTCGTTTTGAAATCAAGTTTGCAAGCTCGTTCTAAGATGTGTTTCAAGTATTAAATGGGGATCACTTCTATAAGTTGTGAGCATATATATTATGCATTTTGCTAGCCGTGCCTCGTCTTGTCGTGACAAGTGATTTCCCCTTTTATTTTAGATATGTTTGAATCGTGTTTAGCGTGTTTTGTGCATTCATGAACTCAAGTGAACACCACAGAGCTTGGACTGCCCTTTCAGTCTGATCCACTGTCTGGGGGTCCTTAAACATGTGAACTAACTGCAGATTAGTAGTGTATTTATTACACATCGTGCGTGTCCGGTTCCGCGGCCGGAAATCCCGTATTTGTGGGAATCGTGTCGTGCTATATTATGTATATTCGTGCTTGTCGTGCATGCTTACTCTTTTCATTATAAATGATAGAGAAAGGATGGGCTCTTCGTGGATTTACGATTCATGATATATATGTTATGCATTCATGTTAGTTTGTCTTTGAGTTAGAAAAGTGTTTCGTAAGTATTGTTTTACGTTCAGTAAAGTATTTCCTTATGTTCTCGATTAAACCTTGTTTTACATGCTTCACTTAAAATGATTTCTTGCCAAACCGTCGTGTTTGTTGCTTGTATGTTGGTGACCAGGTGCAGGAGGCTACCCCCTTGAGGAGGAGTGCCAGGAGGAGGCTGTTGGGCCTATCTTAGCACGTGAGTGGCAACCCGACGACGTCATGTAGTCGTTTGGATGGGTCATGAGTTTCGATGGATCACTTCTTTGGGTTTTATATACTTTTGGAATTGTATTGGCCTTTGTTGGCCTCTTATTTTGGGAAGTGTAATAACTTAATATACTTTGTTAACTTTGCAACTTGAATTTATGGGAATGCCTTATTATGTTTTCATTCTGATATTTAGTCTTGATGACATTATGTTTATATTCTGTCATTACTTGTTAAGATGTGATTTGCCACGCGCTTCCGTATACTTGATCATGTGAGTTGGTTGTTCCATGTGTGTTTGTTTGGAACCCTCACCGCGGGAACCTGTGGGAGGTTTAATCATCTTTTAAATAATCTCACTTTATCATCATCAACCGCCGCGGCCTCCTCGGTCCGGGGTCGCGACATAACCAAACCGAGAAATGAATTTTTCTTAGTCAGCCCAAATTTGCTCTAGCAATTATTAAGAAGTTTGGTCTAGAAAACTCTAAAATTAACTACAACCCCATGGGATCTACATCAAAACTTTCTAGTGACCCCCATGGTAAAACGGTAAACCAAAAACTCTACAGAAGTATGATAGGTAGCCTCCTCTACCTTACAGCTAGCAGACCGGATCTATCCTTTAGTGTTGGAATTTGTGCTAGGTATCAATCCGATCCTCGTGAGTCCCATCTTAAAGCTGTCAAACGTATTATCAAATATATCAATGGGACATCTCATTATGGCATCTGGTATCCTTGTGACTCCTCATTACAATTGATTGGATACAATGATGCAGATTGGGCAGGATCTATAGATGATAGGAAAAGCACTAGTGGCTGCTGCTATTTCATAGGAAACTGCTTAGTAGCTTGGCATAGCAAAAAGCAAAATTCTATATCCTTGTCTACTGCCGAAGCTGAATATATTGCAGCAAGTAGCTGTTGTGCTCAACTGTTGTGGATGAAACAAACTCTGTTAGATTATAATGTTCCACAACAATGTATGCCTATCATGTGTGACAATTCTAGTGCCATTAGCATTTTTAAAAATCCTGTTCAGCATTCTCGCACTAAACACATTGACATTCGATATCATTTCTTGCGTGATCATGCTGATCAAGGCACTATTGAGTTAATTTTTGTTCCAACAGATTCCCAATTGGCTGACGTATTTACTAAACCCCTTGGAAATGATCGGTTCATAAAATTGAGACATCAATTGGGCATTGGCCCATGCCCTGAATTCTGAATTTTTGTTGGCTAATCACCTATTACTACATTTTATTTTTATCATATCTCTTATAAACAGGTGCTACTAACAATGTTGTATGTTTTCTCGTTGATGGGCAAGCTCCTTTGCAATTAGATATCAAAGGGGGAGAAAGAAATATCATGTGGTCTCCAATTGAGGGAGAGAAGATTCAAGGGTTATCTAGTTGAGAGGGAGAAGCTTTACCTTTGTTTTGCTCTCGCAAGGAAAACCCAAAGCTCCAAAATATCCAAATGCTCCCGTTCATCCAAAGCTCCTTAAATGTCCAAAGAAGTTGCTGTTCTAGTTTCAAAGGAGGATAGAAAGAGAGTTCAAGCTTTTAGAGTTGCCATCAAATTGCAAAGGGGGAGATTGTTAGAGCTTTTGTTTTGTTGCAATTTGATAGGATGCATTCATTTTCATAGCTTGACCTCTCATTCTTCATGTTCTTAATCTTAGGATCTTCATGCATATTTCTCATTCATAATTTGTTTTTATTAAATGATATGCATGGTTTTCAAATCTTAATTATCTTAAGTTCATGAAGTTTTTAGTTCAGATTTTAAAATCTCAAAATGTTCTATCTTTGAGTTCAAAAATCATTTCAAGCTTTTCAAAGTTTTCTTCTTTAAATCCATATTTTGGTTTGAATGTTTCATGTCTTTAAAAATTCTATTTTCATCCTTTTGAAATCATTTTCCCAAGCTTGTTCTTTATGCCTCAAAGTCCCATGGAAAGAAGCCCTCATAATTTCATCTTTCTGAAAATTTAGATTTTATGGGCTATCTCTAGGTCGACTTGCCTGTGTGGCCTTTCGACCGACACACTGCGGGTCGACCGGGGATTTGTGACCGTTAGCCTCTCCAACGGGCATTTTTAGAGCCGTTGAGCACCCGGTCGACCCGGCCTTGTACCAAGTCGACTGGGCACTAGCCGTTGGGAACTTTTTCTCTATAAAAAGTAGTTTTTTGTTTGGAAAAAGGTGCTGAACTTTTGGGAATTTTCAAGGCCAAGAAAGGACAACTTTTTAGGAGAATTAGTGAAGGGATTATGAAGCCAATCCAATGATTCAACCTTTGATCTTCAAATGGGTGTGCTTTCCTTAGCCCAAGATTAATTTCATGCTTTGTTTCTAAATCTTTGTTTTCTTTTAAGCATGATTAAATAGTTGGCTTTCTTCTTGAGATGTTGTGTTTCATAACATGCTTTGAACTTTGAAATGTTTTCGCTTTATGAAATCAACATATGATTTACCATTCACATGAGTTATGAATCCTTGCTTTCAAATCTAACTTGTTAATCTTAAGATGGTACTTTCTTATTCAAGTTTGATCTTTTGGAAAACCATGTGTTTGTCAAACAACTCTTTCTCATACATATGTTTATCATCTTTGCATCATTTAAAGTTTCATCTTTCTAAAAAGAGATAGAGTGATTTCTAGTATATGCATTATTCATAGTCTTTGTCATTCATATGCATGCTTCTAGAAGTTAATTTTTCACTTTCTAATCAGCCTTTTTAGAGGCATTAAATTGCACTTCATTGTTCTCTTATCCATGCATTTATAGGCATTTTATTTAAGAGAAAAGCATTGTGTAAAGGTTATTGCTTAGCCTAAAGAAAAGCATTGTGTATAGGTTATTGCTTAGCCTTGAAAAGCATAAGTGATGTATTTGTAAGGTTTGAGGTGATCCTAAACCTTAATTTGAGCTAGTGAAATCCGGTAGGGTTGCCGAGAGTGGATGTAGGCATGTTGGCCGAACCACTATAAATGCTTGTGTCATGTGATTGATCTTTTGTTTTTATTTTCATGGATGATGCCCTTATGTTTGATACTATCAAGATTGTAGTTGTTAGTTTTCTTGTGCATGCTTAACTTAGAGATTGCTTCTCTTCACAAGAAAATTAATCTTTCTCAAAGCATAAGTGACTTTAAAGTTAAAAGATTCCATTATTGGTCTAGTAATTTTTGGCTCACCCTATTCACCCCCACCTCTAGGATTCGCTCTTGGACTTTCAGTATCTTGCTTTTCTCTTTTCTCTTTTTCTCTTATTTTTTCTTATATATGTTCCTTGTTCGAGCAAAAAATAAATAAAAATGGGGGCTTTCTTGTTAAGGTGATTAGAGAGTTTTTAAATATTTTGATACCATTTGAAGGTTTCCATTAGGTATAGTGGGAGCTGGAGACATAATGTAAACTTGGATGATTTGGAGCTCAAGAACCTTAAGTCTCATGAATATCATGTTCTCATGCAACAGCTACTACCAGAGATGTTCATTTCCGCATTTGAATCACAAAAGCCATTACATGTTACTATTAGACAATTTTCAATATTTTCAATGTCTTGCGTTTGAAGACTATTTACTATGAAGAGCTAATGAAGATGAAAGATAACATTGTAGAAACATTATGTATGTTCGAAAAGTACTTTCCACCATCATTTTTCGTATCTATGATACACCTTGTTGTGCACTTGGCGGATAAGGCAAAAATTTGCGGGCCAATTAGATATCGATGGATGTATCCTTTTGAGAGGTAAATCAAATTTAAAGCTAAAGATATATTTTTTCCCTTAATAATGTTTAGTGTAAAGATCTTATTAATGAGACATGTGTCAGGATGATGAAAACATTGTAACGATATGTGGTGAATAATACCTATGCAAAGGGTTCAATTTCAGAGTGCTTCCTCTTGGATGAAGCAATGATGTATGCCATGAATTATATGTCAAATACTACAAAAGAAAGCCATAAGCAAGCACGGGGATGTGGATGGATGATGATGGTTTATGTGCCTATCCTATGGATAAAAAGGGGAAGGTCGAATATCTTGAGATTGTGTAGTACCAGCAAGAACGTGAATGGGTATTGGATTAGTCTATGGAGAATGTCGCTTGGAAGAGTAAGAGGAATTTGGTTAATTTCTATGTTCTTAGCTATTGTTTTACACGTATAATGCATCTAAATTTTAAAACCAATTCATGTACAGAAATCATGATAGATACATACAAAGGCATGTATCTAATGTTCAAAATCAGAGAGGCCACATGCACACAGAAAAGGAGATGGGTTACATTCCTAGGCTTAGACAACAATTACAAAGTTCACATTTTTTGTTACAGCCGGTATGCCACATGATCAATCAACAACACATAGTTGTGTGGCGTCAGCAACTACACCGTTGGGGTGTAGTTCCCACGAGAGAACATATTGCCAACAATCATTATATGTATTCACTTTTATTTTATTTCTTCTTAATAAACTAATTCTTAAAATAGCCAATTCGAAACAGGTGTGCCTAAGTCAGTTACTTTTGGCAACAATGAAGCACCTACAGCATCAGGGAGATCCACAAAAATCTCACCATGAAGAGAGCAAACATATCGTGGAAAGATTGGAAGTGTGTTCTTCGTCGTTAGGCAATATACAAATACCTCATAGATGTAGAGAGGAAGAGCAATATCTCCAAGTACGTGAAGCTAGAAGATTGGGTAAAATCCTTGGACATATCCTCATGCCGGTGGCTTTAGCCGCAAGGAAGGCTGGTAAGATTGGTAGGTCAACGTTGAGGAGCCCACACACAGCGGGCAGGAAAGGACTAGCCAAAGTGGCTGCGGAGTTTGTAAGATTTGTGAACATAGCATCTTTTTGGAATATATTTTAAAAAATATCCTTTTTTTTTTTTTTTTTTTTTTACACAAAAGGCAAAAATCCGGATCAACCGTTAACTCGCACAGATCTCTTCTTTGCCACTCATAAAGGGAAGGGTGGATCAGCATCGAGGCCCATGTGGTGATAACCATTTTACTATAATTGGTTACTAGGTTATTAATTTGAATTGACTAACTTTTTAGGAGTATTCCAATAATTTGTTGATAGGTGAGAACACTTTTATTTGATATTCGAGGTGTATGTGTGAAGTAAATTATTGACGTGTTATGGTTGAGTGGTGAATGACTTACGACTGAGTAGCAAATGACTTTGTAGTGTGTTAGGGTACTGAGTTGTTTATATGAAGTTCTTTTTGTTATGTATAGGTACTTAGCAGGTTGTAAAAAAAAAAATAAATTAATGTCACCAAGAGACTATGCCGAAATTTCGATAAATCTTTTACATTAGAACTTTTTCTTAGAAGCATTTTTATGAAGTACCATTCCTTAATGTTTGCTAAGACGTATTTATGCTTCTTATTTATCATTTATTTTGCAGGATGATGTTATTACTGCATATGAATCTGACAGCTTGGTAGCACAAGGTGATTTAAACCATGATGCAGTTACAAAGGTATCTTTCCATTGCTTGTTGATCATAATATCTTTTAATGTTAGCAATTTTTTAAATATTTTTTGGGCTTTATGGTATTCTTGTTTTTTCATTTTTTGTTTTTTATAGATCTCTGGTTGTGATAGCCGAGGACGTGTATGTGGCTTAGGCACTGTTTTGAAAATGACCAAAAAACATTAAGCTCCTTATAAGAGAGCCTTAGAGGAGGAGCATGAATACAATACACATCTTCAAACTGAGATTTGGTTGAAGGAGGATTAGATGGGCCTACGGAGGGAAATGGAGAAGCTAAAACAAACTCTTACCCAAGGTGTCACGCCCCCAAAAGTGAAACCGGGGTTATGCGTGAAATTAGGGCCAATTAAAAATTTTCTAACGTTAATCAAATGCAACTTGGCCCCAATCATGTCCCAACCAGACCGAAAACCGCTGTGAGGTGTAGACATTTCCTCAAATATATATAACAATTAACGGAAGCTTCATAAATGCAAGTAGTATCTTAAAGATGTATAGTTTAAGAACAAATACTGAATATCATATATAGAGTTCAAGTTTGAGACTGTTAACAAAAATATGAGTTAAAATAAGAAAGCCACACTAAAACTGGGCCTAATCAAAATGATGACAAAACCAAAAGATGAAACTAATCAGATATAGCATGAGGGCTCTTGTGTACGAGGTCGATACGGCTATACAATACCGTCCATACTGTACTCTAGGAAGTCATCAGGCTGATCTGCCTGAACCTCCTCCGTTGCCTCCTCCTCCTCCGGTTAGAAGGGCTCGGTACCTATGTAGCATCATCATCAAACACAACGGTCGGCATGCAAATAGATATATAAATCATCAAAGATATGCAGTACTAAACAAAGTAAACGATAGACAAGATCATAAGATATGCATGGCATTTTAATCGTAAGAAATGCATAGCATTTGAATCATAAACAGACTATCAAATTAGGCGGTCCACATATACTAATTACCATGGGATAATGTCATTGCCCTCCTTTATTTACATTGAGTCGTGGTGGAGATATCAGTAAATTGGGATAAAAACCAGGTATTCAAAGTGTTCAAAATGATGCCCAGCTGTGGCATCGATTTGTGTCCATTACACCAACCCGTACTGCAGACGGTCCTCTCTTGGCTCATGTGGCTCAGTCCCCAAGGGCTCTGACTCAATCTTGCCTCAAGGTTCTAAATTCAAAGTCCTTACACATGTGGTGCCTCAGCTATGTTGAACGTTAATAGCTGAGTAGTGCCTGACACAAAGAATCCTAAAAAGACTTCAGTGAGGAGCTAGGTTTTCTTGTGCGAACAAGATTCATCAACAATAGAGAAACTACTTTGCCTCAGATCAAATCAGACTTCTAACAAATTTCAATAGTAGTTTTCTTTAAGCCTTACATTCAAAGCCCCCTAGCCTCAACACCTAAAACAAACCTCAGAACGAACGGAACATCAAAAGGGATCCTAAGTCCATCATCTAAGTTCTTAATGTGATCTCAAACAAATCAAAATAAACAGAGCTAAGGAGCATGTACGTTACATGTAGACAGTATCGGACGGTACAATTTGGAAGGGAGATTCTATATGCACACCGCCTCCCCACCCCCCCCCCGCCCCCGCCCCCCATAATGCTGTGCACACTCACATCCCCTTATGTGAATAGTGAAAAATCACTATTCACATAAGGGGATGTGGGTGTGTACAGCACATAATGGGGGTGCATATAGAATTTCCCAATTCAGAATCAAAAGCGATAAACAGTCCAATCTTAAGTCAATTGTTATCCCCTGAGTCTCATACAACTCTACTCATTCAACGAAAGGAATTAGGGTTCGCGATTCCCAGACAGAACCTCTTCTTGCATAGATACAAAAAGGGTATCTCGTTGTCCTATTTCGTTCAAGATTGAGATGAATTGAAACCCGAGAAAACGGAAATAACTACAAGGAATCATCGGCTCAAAACACTCCTTGTACAAAGTCAAATGAGTCAAAAAAGGTAGCCAAGGTTCCACCTAAGTCAATCCAGTTCTAAGTCAAAGAGGTCCTTAAGAAAGAACCCCAGTTCATCCGGTCGACCTCAAACAGGGTCGGTCGACCTCCTTCATAGCCGGTCGTCATCCGATCGACCTGGTACACAGTCAGAGTTGAAACATAAATGAAATTTGGCTAAGTTGTCATGCTTCAGGAAACCTGACTAAATACCAGTGTTGCCGGTAGACCAGGTGACCCCACTCGATCAACCGCATGGCTTCTGAAAGCAGAATCAAGCTTCTATAACTGAACTGAGTTGGGGAGAAGCTCCCTTTTCATCCACACCTGCAAACAAATACAAGAATAAGGCCTAGCCCTCTCCACATACATCCGTGCCCCCTCTCATCAAGTCCATTCAAACAAAAATCCATCCAATTAAGAAACCATTTCATTAAACATATAGATCCAATTATCATGTTTTCCAACGTCAAAGACATCAATGAGCATGTGGTCATCTAAATCATCTTTAAATCATCGAATCAAAGGAGAGACAAACATATCCAAGCATATATATAAATATCTACTTGTCTTTGGTTGAAAATGCTTAAATCCACAAATCTTAGCTCAAAGCCCAACAAAGCAAACCTAAGGAAGTTGTTGACACCAAAAATGTCACTATATCCCCTCAACACCAAAAGCTACATGGAGCCACATCCTGCCATAAATAGGAAGGCGCCACTTCAAGCACCAGATCTTGTCAGAATTAAACCAAAACTGCAAGATCCTTCAAAGCAGCCAAAAGAGGGGTACACATGAAGTTTCGGGCCATTTCGACATCATTTGGCCTAACTTCACTCCTCCGACAGGCAGACAAGAGCCCCCGGCAGCGACAATGTCGAAGACTTC
>QPKB01000005.1:33855939-33868615 GCA_003546025.1 Camphora micrantha | reverse complement strand
TGTGTGATTCAGTCTGGGTTAGGACAAGGATTGGCCCGAACACTTAGAAATTGGCACATACATTCATATGAAGTGGGATTGACCCAACACTGTAGACCATGGCTGACCAGGCTGGCTCAAAAACACCCTCAGCCTTAACTAAGAGGTGGGCCTCTTGGTATATATACAAAGATAGAAAATTACCTTAGGCCACAAAGAGGTGTTGGAGAGGATACAATAAACCGGAAGCACAGCATAGCACACCTCAGGCAGGGATCGAATGGCCCAAATGTTGAGGAAAAGATAGACCAGGCACTGTCTAAAACGAAGCTTCTTCGAAAATGTTGCAATCAATGGACTGTTGCTCCCCACGAGGATCTCTAGAAGGCCAGTGGCCCACCTCTTCACTTGGACCAGGTTAGTGGTTCCACCTTGAGGTGCACATCCTAGGAAAGCTGGTGGGACCGGGGTACAATAGGCTGATGCCCAACCCATTGAGTGGATCTTAATCCCTGTGAGGACATCTTCAGTGGTGGATCCAATACACCACCTACACTGCAATCAAGAGCAAGCCCAAAGGTTATTTGATTTAAATTGGATCCCCCCATACTATAATTAACACTTAATCCAAACTACATGTTAATTAAGGGTCCAAGTCATGTTAAAAATGTGTGGCAATTTTTAAATTCTTTTACAACCAAGAAAGAATTTATGAAAATAATTAATGATTGGAAAATGAAAAAAAACTTTTATTAGTATAACAGTATAAATCGTTATATCGGTCCCCTAATTCATATTATGATGATATTGATGCATGATATAAACATGGCTTAATGAGTATAGAATGCAAGATGTGAATTCCTCTCACCCTCGTGCCCTTCACCGGTGAGTGTTTGACACCTACGTAGCCAGCTAACTGCGCAACTCTCATCATAGCGCGTCTGTGCAGCTGAAAGTTGTTGCAAGCCAGTTACATCTTTATTGTTGTCTCTACTGTCGTCGTGCATTTGTAGTCAAACGAAGGGTAGCCCGAGCCAGCCTACATTGAGGTGGACTAGCATTATGATTTTAATTAGGCCTGTGTACGGACCATAGGACTAATTCTTTGGCCCAGTAGCTAAATAGTCTATGCATGTGTCATGTATGCATAAAGACCCAGCTCGGCCTAAATATTTTGCACAAAGATATGTATATATTTAGCAAAAGGGTAGGCCTGGGCCTTACCGTGAGTCACATGATTGCACCTGGACCTAAACATCAGGCGTGATAACTAAATAGGCCAGGCTTGAACAAGCCCATCCCAACCCCGCCCCTAAACACCTAACTAAGATTATTGTTGGAGCGAAAGTACTAGTATTCTTTTAGTGTGATTGTGTTTTATTATTAGCTTAGGACTTTATTTACTAGGTTTTCTTTTGATTTTCTATTTATAATAGTGAATGTAGTTGGGTTGATTCTCATGTATTGACTACATCATGGAGCTCATTCGCACCCTCTAGAGGCTAAGTGCTCATCAACAAAAGGCATCCGGTTTTTTCAGCTCTGCTTGTGGCCTTCGCTAAGGAGATCCTCTTTCCCTTTATCTTTTTCGTTCTTACTAAGGAGATTCTTAGCTTAAATTTGGAGTCTCTTAAAAAATGAAGGTCAAATTACTCACATCTCTCCAGTTGCTTTCTACTCTCCTTGTCACCTTTTATATGCAATGAGATAATGCTCTTTCTTAAGACAATCCAAGAGAAGCTTTCGCAGCTTGATGGTTGTTCTAGAGAGAGATCAAGATGCTGGAGGTCAGAGATTTAACCTTCAAAAAAGCCAGCTTTTTGTGGGGAAATGCTCTACGAGGAAACATCAAATGATAAGTAGTCTCTTGTCTATCCCTCAAGCCACTCTTCTCTCTACTTTATCTAGGTGTCCCTCTATTTTTAGGCATTCCAAGGCATGGCTACTTCTCAAAAATTTTGGATTCTATTCGGTCCAAGCTTACGGGATGGAAAATGAAGACCTCTCCTTTGCAAGAGGCTGACCTTGGTGAAGCATGTTTTATCTTCAATTCCTCTCCATGTATCTCTAGCTATATATCCTAATAGTAAGATATGCTTACAGATTGAGCAGTAAATGAGGAACTTTCTTTGGTTAGGGGACCCTTCTAGAATCAAGGGCAACTTAGTCCGATGGGATATAGTCTGCCTCACTAAATCTGAAGGTGGTCTTGGCTTGCAAAAGGATAAAAACTTAAATGATGTTTGCATGTTGAAGCTACCTTGGGAGGCTGCTTCCTCCTCTTCTCTTTGGGCAAAATGGTTTAGGGCAAGAAACTTTAGAAACACTTCTACATGGAGCCCTCAGAACCACTTCGTTGGCTCATGTATCTGGAAGCGCATCAAATCTCTCTCCTTCCATCTTCTACATGGAAGAAAATGGATATTTGGAAATGGATCTTCCATTAGCATTTGTTTTGATAGATGGATCGATCATGATTCGATCACTCCCCGATTCCCTCATTTTCCAAAGGTTGTTTATGGCAGCATGGTTGTAGGGCCAGTCATCTTTTCTTTCTTCTTTAGCATGTTCTCTCCTTGATGTAAGTCTTGGGTTTTTTTCAGTTTTTGTTTGCCTGTTAGGTAGCTTTTGAGTTTTGGTGCTGATGTCTAGCCCATAATATCTTCTTTCTTCCTTTTAATACAATATTTACCCTTTTAAGCCAAAAAGGTAGTTGGGTTGATTAGAATGCAATAAGCCCACTTTTAGTTGTGTTCTCAATTCCTCTCTTCCGTTCTCTATCAATAATAGCTTGAGCTTGAACTTAAGTTTACTTGGGCAACTCTAGGATCACTCTACTGTCCAAACCATTACTTCAATCCCAATCCCATTGGGTGGTTCTAACATACCAGGTTGGAAGGATGAAAGAGCTAGAAAATGTTTCGCAAAAGCTATCTACCATAATTTGGAAACTCTTACTACAAGCCCATATCTACCTTTGTCTAAGATCCAAAACCTTAAACTTCCCTCCCAATTGAAGTTCTTTCCATGGCAACCGACTTCACGGTCAGCTTCATTTAAGGGTCTGTATCTGAAAAGTTACTAGAATGGAATGAGTAAGCTAGTCTAATAACCAATGCACAGTGGATGCAAATAACCAAACAAGATAGACCTAGCAAATATATCTACAGTCAATCACCACAAGAAGGCAGACACAAATTTAATGTGGAAACCCTTTCCGAGAGAAAAATCACGATCAGAAAAACCAATCACTATTGAACGGTTACAAGATATACTCACAGTTCCTTTATCCCACTCAATACGTCAACCTAAGGACTGTAGTTGTTCTTGCACAACTTCTCCTGTCGCCACAACTACCCCGCTGTGCAGTGTTCCCTGTTCTTGATCCTCTTTTAGTCACCTTGAGAACCAAGATGAACAAACTTCTGTAAAGAAGTAGAAGCTTCAAACCTTCTAGAGTAGCCTTTCAAAATAATCTCTCAATGGCTCTAGAGAATATTTCTTTTTTAGATATCTCTTACTCAGAATAATGAGAGAGGTATCTTTGGTTGAGAGAAACACCCAATTTATAGCCTCAAATCTGTGCATAAGACTTCTAATCCACTAAGAACTGAAGTCATATTAAAACTCTAAGTAAGAGTTCGGACCCAACTGGGCTATCACCGCCACGCTCGCTACAACAAGCAGGATTCTCGCTCTAACGAGAGTCCTCTCGCAATTTTGGCTCAACAATCTTCTCATTTTGGCAATTCTTGGACAAAGCTCCCTAGAGCAATACAATATGATCTACCCAAAGAAAAATCCAAATATATAAATTTAAAACAAAATGAACTCAGCACTGTAGATCTGCATTGTCTTTCTTGAACTTGTAGATCTTGAATTGCCTTAAAGCTCCCCCTAGCTCCATTCCCCCCCCCCCCCCCCCCCCCCTCCCCTGTTTTTGTCCATAATTGACAAACAAATATCATCATCCCCCCCCCCCCCCCCATATGATCTTCACTTCAGCACTTGGGGTGGGGCTTGATCTTGCAAATCAGGGGTGATGAGGCGCTTAGGCACACATACTTGCAAATTTAAACATTTTAGCAAAGTGTGTACCAAAACAGATAGAATGTCTTCTTTCTTGACCCACACAGCTTTGTTTTTTATTAGTGACTCTCCCTTATGTTTTTTCCATTGCTTTTGATTTGGTAAACTTGAACCCGACCCTCTAATATGTCATCTTGGTGAATAACCTTTTACTTGTGGGTTAGGTTCGGGTTACCATTTCTCACCCAATTAACATCGAGCCTAACTCATCCCAGACCAGATGAATTTCATTATTAACCACCAATACCAACTTGATCTTTTAATTAAGGGATTGACCTTCTTAATTCTATCGCTGGTTGGGTTTGGGTTGACATTTTCAACCCACTCAATTAAGGAGGTTGGTTGTGGTTTATCCTATACATATTATCCATAATGCTAATAAACCCAGTCTGATCTATTGTCATCCCTATTTCATGGAAACTCAAGGCGGCTCGATCTCTTCCACATGCAATTCTGGCCAAGCTTGAGCTATGTCAATTCCCCACCCCAAGTCACCCTAGCAGCGTTTCAACAAGGAGTAAATAAATAAAAACATTTGTTAGCATTTCACTAAGGCCGCATTTATGGAATGCCAAGGATTTGTTGATGGTGCAAAAGGCCTCCGATTTCCCATGCTTTCTACTTATTCATCATTTGGTGCCATGCTTCACTCTACGGGAAAAAAAAAGAACTATTTTACTAGACTCTACGAAAAACCATTTCTTTTGGGGGATATTGGAATCTCTTTTTCACAGCATTGCCTGATCATGTCCTAAAGGCCTATTTGTATGCATGGAATTGAGCACCTTGGAATTTTAAGAAATGCATTTTGAAGTGATTAAAGTTTTGAAGAATGAAAGGTGAGAATTCATAAATGCCATCAAATAATTTCCACATTTGATAAAATATGAGCCACGAGGAAAATGGAAAATAATACCTAGCCATAACGGGAGTCACCCCAACCAAAATAGACTACGATGATGATGATGACGATGATGGAAGAAAGAAAATACAGGTTTATTGCCTTACCATTCTTCGGACTAAGCTTTGTTCCCTTGATTTCGTCATAATCCGGAGGTAGCCCATATATAATTTTTCTTCGATGAAAGCAACCGGTTCCTCCATACATGGGTCCTTGAATTCCATCGAATCCACGCACTGTCACCTATAAAGTGCAGTAATATAATGTTAAAAGCACCAGAACTATATAAATTGGTGGTTGATCCATAAGGTGGATACACCTTGCACAACATTTTCTACAAAATTTCTTCTTCTTTTTCTTCTTCTTCTTCTTCTTTCTTCTCTCTCTCTCTCTCTCTCTCTCTCTCTCTCACTCATTACAGTCCTTTGGTTTTGAGAAAAACGAGACTCTTAGCTTGTGTCTTTAATTGATGTCTTTAATTGATAAAATTAAAAATAGAATAAACTCATGGAAAATACTTTTGCTATCCCAAGCAAGGAAAACCCCGGGAAACCGGATAAGAACCAACACTCCTTACCATCTGGGTAAGAAGCCGTTCTTAAGAAACTTTTCTATTTGAAAGTCATATATAAAAGCTAAATGCTGCATAAAAAACTATCTTTTGGAAGCAAAATTTTGAAATGGTAATTCTTGGTTTTGGAAAGACTTCTGGAGGGGGTCAATTTCATTAAGAATATATAAGGTGGGATGGATTTTCTTAGGTAATGGAGAGGAAATATCTCTATGGGATTGCAAATGGATCTCGAGTAAAAATGGATTTAGAAAATATTTTTTAATATAACTAAATCCTAACCTAACTGTAAGGACTTTTAATGCCTTAGAAAGCCTCTTTGATAATCCTATTGATGTGGAGGAAATATGAAAAATCTATATTACTAGAAATATTCAGAAGATAAAAGAATTTGGAAATTCTCTGGAAATGGTCAAGTCAATAGTAGATTGGACTGTAAGGAGATCGTTAAAAGAAATGTGGACAATTCCATTTTACTCTTTCTAAATTGGAGAGCTTTTTGGAAAATTCCTCTCCCCAAAAGAATCTTCTTATTCGGACGGAAGTGCCATAAAAATGTTTGTTTGGTAAGAGCCTCCATTAAGTCTAAAATCAATCAGCTTGATATTTTTGGTAGGATGGAAAAATCAGTTAGTGATGCCCTCTTTCAATGCAACCAGGAAGGGCCTGTTGGTTCAGATTGTATCTTATCCTTTTAACTCATGGCTTTGTTTTTTCTTTTTCTTTTTTTAGCTAAAGTATAAATTGCATTAGAAAATAGAGGGGAAGAGGAGCTGATAAGGGAAAATAGAAAATGGTCAAAGCTCAACAAACCTAAGCAAAGTCAAAAAGTAAATAATTACATTGGAGAGGGTTGTCTCCAAAAAGTTATTTAATAAAAGAGAGAGAGTAGGTCCAAAGAAAGGCTTAGACAATAGATCCAACACCGGTTTGAGCTAGATCCAAAGAAGCCTTCTGGTAGTGATCGAGTACTGAAGGGGTCTTGGCGTCAAAATGAACTTCATTTCTTGTTCTCTAAATCGAGTATATATATAACTAGGGAAAAAACCAATTCTTTGTTTATTAGTCTTATCACTGGAGACAAAGAAAGTTCCAAAGAATGCTGGCTGAAGGGTGGACTGGAGGGGGACGGTTTGCTACTTGGAGCATCCAAGACCAAAGATCAACAACAAAAGAGCAATTTGAAAAATAAGTGCAGATCGGTTTTGTTGTCCTGATAATTGATGGAATAGAAGGAAGCTAAATTGGTTCCCACTTTTGGAGTTTAAGGAAGCTAAATTGGCTCCTATCTTTCAAGGCACCCACCTTAATCCTATCTGTAAGGCTTTATGAGAGTTGGCTAATTCATTAGTTGATGGACAAAATAGGGTTTCAAATAATGTAATTTTTTTAGTATGGATTGCCCAAGAATTTCAAGCGAAGAAGATCAATTGTATTGAAACTGACTGTGTTCGCTCGAGTGAACCCCTCACAGAACCTCCTTCGCTCAAGCCTTCTTTATTCTTCGCTCAAGCCATATTTGTTCTGACATGAAGTTCTGAGACAGAGGCACCTTCGCTCGAGTGAGCTCCTTGTCCGCTCGAGTGAACCTGGGCGAATTTTAGTTCAATCCGGAAACTCTCTCCTATTTTCTCTCAAGGTTAAGTTCTATCCTAATCGCATCACAACTCTTGAGGCACGAATCTAGGCATATAAATAGCCTTTTTCTCTCTATTCCACAGTAGTTCTCTTCAATCAAAAACCCTAGAGAAGATTTTAAGAGATCCATCATCCCCCAAGGCTTCTAGTTGTTATGTTGAAGATCAAGCTTTGGTTCTCGTTCCATTCTACTTCTGTAGTAGAGACATCTTGAAGGCGGCTTTAAGGTGTTCGTTTCAAACACGGCGAAGGTGTACAACGAGCAGTCGGCAAGATAGCGCAGTCCTTAGGTTGAGTTGCAACTGGGAAAAAGGTTGTTAATTATTTCTTGTAACTTTTAATTATTTAGTGCTTTGATGTCTGTTGGCCTAGACAATAAGGCCTGTAGCTTTTTCCCGAGTAGGGTTTTCCACGTATACATCGAACGTCCTTCTTATTGTGTGGATTGATTGTTTTTAATCTGACTTAGGATTAATTATTATATTTTGCTTGATATTTAATAGAGATCTAGTTATTGGGACCTCAGCCTGTGTTAAGGTCAGTTTTTAAATTGGTATCAGAACAGGTTGCACTGATCTATTGTGCGATCTATTTAATACTGGTCTCTAATGGATATCAAGAGAGAATGAACATCACAAACAAGCCCACTCTCTTAGACGGAACCAATTATGCTTACTGGAAAATAAGGATGATTGCTTTTCTTAGGGTTATAGATGATCAAGTCTGAGATATTGTTGTGGAGGGATACTCTAATCCCACCGTTGCTGTAGATGGGTAGACTAAACTAAAACCCAAAGCCGAATGGACTGCCGATGAAAAGACTAAGTCCAATTGCAACAATAAGGCCATAAATGCAATTTACAACTGAATTACCGCAGCAATTCCATAGAATTTCAGCGTGCCCTAATGCCAAGGCAGCCTGAGATTTGCTTAAAACTATTCATGAGGGAACGGACATGGTAAAACAAACCAAACTCCAGAATCTGACCACTGCTTTTGAGACGATCAAAATGAAGGATTCAGAAACATTTGATGAATTCAATACAAAATTGAGTAAGATTGTGAATTCATGCTTCAATCTGGGAGAACCCATTCCTCAATCTAAAACTGTGGAGAAAATTTTGAGGTCGCTCCCAGAACGTTTTCGTCCAAAAGTGGTTGCCATCGAGGAGCAAGATCTCAATTCCCTAATTGTAGAAGAACTCGTTGGTAATCTGCAAACCTTTGAGGCAAATCGTTGTCAAATAAAAAAGGGGAAGGAGATAGCACTTGTGTCTTCTAACTCAGTAAATGAAACTGAAAATAGTGACTTTGGCAGTGATTTTGATGATTCAAAATTTGAGGCTTACTTTGCTAGAAAATTTAAAAAGATGTGGAAAAACAAAAGGGCTTTTACCAAGAATGAAAAAAAATTATTGATGCTGATTGGGCTGGATGTGTAGATGATAGAAAGAGTACTTCTGGAGGATGTTTTATTGTTGGAAATAATCTAGTTGCTTGGCATAGTAAAAAGCAGACTTCGACTTCTCTGTCGACTGTTGAGGCTGAATATATCGCTGCAGGAAGTTGTTGCACACAGTTTCTTTGGATGAAACAGATGCTGCAGGATTATGGAATTGAGCAAGCAACAATGATTGTCTTCTGTGACAACAGAGTGCCATTGATATTTCCAAGAATCTAGTCCAACATTCTCGCACTAAACATATAGATATTAGGCATCATTTCATATTTGATCTTGTGGAGGAAGGGACAATTGCTTTGCATCATATTCCTACTGAGTCTCAATTTGTAGATATTTTCACTAAACCCTTAGAAGCAACCCGGTTTGAGTCTCTACGAAAATCTTTAGGGATTTCTCTTATTCCCTACACTCCATAATTTTTTGTTTATTTAAGTGCACACTCACATCTACACATGAATGTTTTTTTGTTATTATTGTTGCACTGCACGAATCGCTTTTGATTCTCTCACTACTACCTCCATCTTTATCTTTGAGAGATGTCGTGGCAATACGGTTAAACCGGAGGAAGAGGACTACCTATGAATGTGTGTGAAAGCTTCCACTTGATTGGTAATTTTCATTTGGAGAAGGCTACCATGTTCAATACTGTGAAAGTCACCTATGATGGTTTAACCTGTCTTGGATTAAAAAAAAAAAAAAAGAGAAGAAAGGAAAAGGTTTTAAAAAAAAAATGGAGGAAACTATTTTGCTCAACTTTTTGTTGATGGGTGTGCTCCCTATGCAACAATTTTGTTCATTTCAAGGAGATTAAGAGGGACTGAATCACACTAGTTTCTTTTCTTATTTTTATTTTTTTTATCATGTTGTTCACTTTTTCACTGTGTGCTTAAGTTTATAAAAAATTTTACAATGACTTGTTTTCACTGTTCTTTGAGATATTTAACCGAACTATGACTGTTAGAGAACTTTTGCCGCGCTGCATTCGAAGGGTTCAAAACCCTTGGTAGTTCGCTCGAGCGACCACTCAAGTTCGCTTTAGCGAACCTAGCGCCTTTTAATACGCATGATTCCCCTTCTTTCTTTTCTTTTTCATTCTTCAGCTCTGCACTTTTCGTTTTTTCTTCCTCCGCCCTAACCCTTCCCACCACCCCCCCCCCCCCTCTCTCTCTCTCGAGCTTTGCAGAGATTCATTTTGTCATCTTTAAGGTATTTTGTTTCTCTCATTTTTCCTCTCATTATTTTTATTTGGAATCTAGAATGGATTAGGTCATACATTCTTCTTTTTCATTCTTCATCATCTCATCTTTTTACTACATTCATCTCATCTATTCTTTGCTTTGTTCATGCTCTTTTCTATTCTATATACCATCTTCTTGCACGCCTTGCATTTCATTTTTCATTCATCTCATTTTTTTTAATTTTTTTTACATTGGATATATTGGGAATGGAAATATGCCCTCATTTACATTTTTGTTGATTGCTTACTTTCTATTCCTGATGATTCTGTGTTTGGTAAATGATTGTTGCACATTTGATAAGATTGATTTTTGGAATCTAAAAGGAATTTGAAATTGTGGAAATGAGAAATTGCTATGGTAATGATGTTTATGGATGAATGTTGTTTGCTGTGTTATGATGAGAAGTTATGTTGGGAGGAGTATGATTAATTTGTGGATGTGTATGTGTTTTTTGAGGAGCTTCTCTACTGTGTGGATTGAGGAGATGGGTGGAGATACCCAATTTTTCTGCAGGAATTGGTGGATGCAATATGCTCACTGACTTGGACTTTTACTTTCTATCTTGTTCAGACTCATGGCTCCAAAGAAGAGACTTCATGTTGAATCCTCTTCCTCTTCTTCTTCTGATCATACTCGATTTCCTTCTTTGGAAAAATCAAATCAGTTCTATGAACAGTTTCAATCAAGAAACATTGAATTTAAGAAAGAAATAGCTAAAGAACTTCATACCAAACGTGTGTGCAGAAGTTTGGTAAACAGAAAATGGTTCCCTCTTATCAAGTTCAACTCCAAAAAGATTCACGTTGACTAGGTACGTGAATTCTACTGCAATTTGGAAGTGTTGGCAAATGGTTCCATAAAGACATATGTTCGAGGGAAATTGGTGAATATCTTCGTTGCTGACATTGCTGACTTCATTGCCATTCCGGTGGTGGAGAACTCGGATTATTCGATTCCCGGTGAACTTCAGGAGCCAATAAATTATGATGTTATAGCCACCACCACTTGTGTTGATACTCTTTGGCAGGAGGTCTTATTCCTCATGGAAATTTGACAGAAGAATACCGGTTTCTCAACCGGTTTGTTTGCCACAACCTCGAACCCAGGGATCATACTTTAGATGTTGCTTAAGGGAATGGCTACCTTCTGTATTGCATTGGGATAGGCAAAAGAGTGAATATTCCACAAATTATCATGAATGTGTTTGTGAAGACTCTGACAACCAAGAAGAATTCTCTGCAGCCATTTAGTGTTCTGATCACTGATTTTCTTGCCTTCAAAGAGATTCCAAAGTGGTCCAACGAGCTTACTCAGAAGGTTAAAAATCCCATAAATTCCAGCACATTGGCTCAATCCTCATCTCATATTACACCTCCTGTTCAAGGTGCAGTTGTGCCTGCAGATGAGGAAATGCCTGCTGGTCAGGGGGAGCCACAACAGTAGTTTGACAGAATAACTCTGCTAGAAGCACAAGTGCAGGGGTTGAATGTGCGAATTGATGAGGGCTTCGCTGCAGTGGCTGGGAGATTCAACTCTGTTGATCAAGCTCTTGCTGAGCTTCTAGCCAAACTGAGACAAGGACAAGGACATCAATGACAGCATCATTAATGTTTTCATGAAATTCTCATCTCGCTTAATTGCTTCTGAACTTTTGATGTTTTTCTCTTAGTTTGCTTTTGTTGCCTTCATTTTCTCTGCTCTTTTTTTGATTCTAGACTATGAAGTTTTCTGTTAATTTGATGGTTTACTATTGTTGCTTTTGGTATTCTGATACTCCTATCATTGCTTCATGATTTAATTTGTCTTTGTCAATTTATGTCCAAAAAGGGGAGTAATTAGGTGGTTTTTAATTAGGTGGTTACTTAGTACTATGAGGTTACTATTTTTTTCTATGATTCTTCACTTGATCTTTAGTGAATTTGCAGGTATTCAAAGGATCTGATTTGTTGAGCGGAATTCTGGTTCTGTTGAGTCTGTTCTGTTGAATGGGTAGATTTTCTTTGTAATAGGTGTTTTGTCCATGAATTGCCAAAGGGGAAGATTGTAAAGTTTTTAGTTGGCTAATTCATAGGTTATTGGACAAAATTGGGATTCTTTAAACATGTATTTTATTTAGGAAAGGATTGCCGAAGATCTACTCCAGAAAATAGAAAGAATTCCCGAACTCTTAAATTGACAGAGGTCGCTTGAGCGAACCTCAATTCACTCGAGTGAACCCTTCAAACTGTTTTCTTCGCTTGACTTATCCTCCAGCTCGCTCAAACTACCAAGGTTCTGGAATGAAAAGTTGAAGACAGGATGTAGTTCGCTTGAGCGAACCAGATGATCGCTCGAACGAACCCCTCACAGAACGATGATCGCTCGACCCACCTTTAGGCTCGCTCAAGCTAAATGTCCTCTACGCTAAAAATTCGCAAACAGAGAGGAGTTCGCTCGAGCGAACTGAGACTTCTAATTTTGGACAAATTTCTCTTCCGAGTTTCTTTATGAGGCAACTTCCTATTCCCTAAGCCTTTGAAACACGAATTGTGAATTATAAAAAGGCTTCATATCTCTCTCACAAGTATAACACTAACACTAACCAAGAGAAAATCTAAGAGATTCATCAAGTTTCCTCCAAGGCTATTTGCTTTGTTGTGCTGTGCTGATGTTCAAGCTTTGGATTTAGGAAAATTCTATATGCACTCCCATTATGTGCTGTACACACCCACATCTCCTTATGTGAACAGTGATTTTTCACTGTTCACATAAGGGGATGTGGGTGTGCACATCATTACAGGGGGGTGCATATAGAATCT